>CM077088.1:83458033-84058033 GCA_039513925.1 Platanthera zijinensis | reverse complement strand
AAAGATTGTAACATCAACACAAACAAATTGTTCCTGAGCAGGGGATTAAAGCACTGATACCCCTTTTGGGTCAGATAGTAGCCCAGAAAGACACACTTCACTGAGCGAGGTGAAAGCTTGTCATGACCAAGAGAAGGAGAATGCACAAATGTTGTGTAGGCCAAAACACGGAGAGGTAAAGAAAATGGCTGAGCTCCTGGACATAAAATGGTGAATGAGTGTTGCCTTGAAGAATTGACTAGGGAATATGGTTGACAAGATAGCAAGAATAAAGTACAGAATGTCCCCAGTATGATTAGAGAACAATCATCTATGTGAGAAGAGTGCGAGTAATATCTAGGAGATGTCAATTTTTGCGCTCAGCAATCCCATTTTGCTGAGATGTGTAGGGATAACTAGTTTGATGAACAATGCCCCGATGCTTACAAAAATCAGAAAATTATTGATTAAGATATTCTCAAGCATTATCAATTCGAAGAACTTTAAGAGAAACATCAAATTGAGTTTGTATCTCATTATAAAAGGCCATGAACATAGAATAAAGTTCAAAACGTTCTCTTAAGAGATACAACCATGTATAATGAGAAAAATCCTCAACAAATGTAAAAAAATACAAACTCTCCCTACCAATAGTTATAACAGGAGCAGGATCCCAAATATCTAAATGAACAAGTTTAAATGAATGATAAAAACTACATCCTTGTCTTGCGAGAATGGAAGAACGATGATGCTTGCCAAGTTGGCAGGTCTCACAGTTCAAAGAGGAGTCCTCCTTAGGAAAATACGGTAGGAGTCGATAGATGAGATAAGGAGAAGGATGTCTAAGGCAAAGATGCCATTGCAGAAGAGAAGTGGAGAAAGCAGTGACATTATTGAGGAAGAAGATCTTATTACTTTTAGTCCCAGTATCAATCTTCTCCTTGGATTGTGGATCCTGAAAAGAACAAGTAGTAGATGTAAAGGTAACCATGCAGTTCATTTGCTTACAAAACATAAATAGAGAGTAGATTGCACTAAAAAGATGGGACGTAAAGTATGTTCTCAAGCCACAGAGTCAAAGTGACATAGACTGTACCGGTCCCACATACTGGAGACAGATTACTGTCTGCAACAAAAATTGGAGGAGACCGGTTATGCTTGTCCAAGTAAGAGAATAAATCAAGGTCACCTGTTATATGATTAGTTGCCCCCAATTGATTAGCCACTTACCCTAAGTGACTACATTAGAACTATACAAAGAAGAAGACGCAAGGGACGTGGACATCATTGTGTTGTCTCCCGCAGACGGGTGAAGTTGAGGATATTTAGCCCCACAACAATCAACAAGATAGCCCATCTTGCCATAATGAGAGCAGACATGATAAGACACACCACTCCCTCTAGTATGACCTCTATGACCACTAGAATTACAAGAGCAAACCTGATAAGTAAATGTGTCAGGAGGGGGTGAGGAGGTAAGTTGAGGGCATTGAAGAAGAGTGGTAACATCTATGATATAGGCAATAATAGCATCAAGAGTGGGACAATTAGCTTTGCCATAAATTTGTTGCCTTATCATGTCATAAGATTCCAAAAGGCAAAAAATATAACACACAACAAGAAGCTCCTAGAAGTGTTTATGTTGCTCAACTAAATCAGCGGAGAATGAACAATGTTATAGAATTTCAGCGCTAAGAGCTTGAACCTCCGAATAAGCAACATCATGAGTTAAAGTAGGTTAGGCAAACAGATCAACATTTAACATATATCTGGGCGAGGTCTGAGGTGAAAGATAGGGGACAGATCTGATTTACTCTAGGGGGGTGAATAGAGTGATTTAAAATCTTTTGGCTGTTTTTAAACTATACCAGTAAAATAAGTGATAGTAGTAGTTATATGAATGAAATAAGAACTAGGCTAAACTTCACAATCACAACACAACAAAACAAATAAGAATGAACACACAGACAATACAAGAATTTATAGTGGTTCTCTAAATCTGGGTACATCCACTCTTCTACTACCCTGGTAGGAATCCACTAGCATGTTTTGCTCAGGTGACTGCCACCAGAAGATCTATTTACATGGAGATCTCACAACCCTTTAGGTTTTTGATCAGGTGCACAAAAACCAACACAAGAATTTTTGAAGGGAGTTAATAAACCCTTTTACAGTGAGGTAAGAAGGTGACGTTGTCTTCTCTTTTCTCTAAACAATAGAGAAGTCTTCAGTGGATTGTTGTGTCAAAGCTCCCCCTAAGATGTTGAAATGTTCAGGAAGACTGGAGCTTTGCTCAGGGTGTAGGTCTTCAGCCTTAACTTGTTGAAATCCAGGAACTTGTAGATAAATCCAGAAATGTTGTCTTTTAGGACTCCTAGAGTAGAAGTTGAAGAGGACACTTGATATATGTTGGATGTTCTTCTTCATTCTTCTGTAAGATCAATGGAAAAACAACTTGTTTTTCTACACAGAGAAGGAGATGATGTTGTTCTGTATATTATTCTGTGTATCTATATCTCTTCTTTTTGTTTTATGTTTTTTTGTGTTTTTGAGAGCCGCCTGAAAATCTCTTTTATATCATGCTATCTAATTCTGCTTTTGAATTTTGAATTATAAGCATTAATTGCTGATTAGATTATGGAGATTGAAACAGCTGGAATATCGTCTTTAATGAGTTCCCCCAACTGTCCTAGTAAAATAAGCAAGTAATTAACTCTGATGAAATCCATAATTAATGCTGCCATGAATGGCTATATTCTTGAGAATATGAGCATTAATTACTCAGATAATTACTGCCAAATAATAGAATGAATTAGGGACAGAGATAGAAAACTTATCTTTCTGACTTGGAATAGAGTTCGTCGACCTCTGGGCAAATTTCGTCGACCTGAGTTCCAAGTTCGTCTAGCTGAGAAATCCTATTCGTCGACATGAGCTCAGCGAACATCAATCTGGAAATATCTTGCTAATTCTGAGCTCCAAGTTCGTCAATCAAAGAATCTATCTTGAGGGAAGAAATTGTCGACCTGAGCTCGAATATTGTCAAGCTCAACTCAGAGAAGAAACTCTGAGTTCGTCGATCTGAGATCGATGATCGTCGAGCTGAGTTCCAAGAACTTCGAACTAATAATCTGAACTCTAAATTCTTCTAATTCTTTAGACTCCTGAAGTCCACTGCAGGCTGGTCAATGAAGATTGATTCTAATGACTAGCCTAAACTCTAGGACTAACAAACTTGACCATGGCTATATAAGGTGGGTCAATAAACCTAATAGTGAACCTTATCCCAAATCCAAACTAGGGATCCAACAATCTCCCCCTATTTGGGTGAGGTCACTAAACAAAATATAAAATACAATCACAAAGTAAGACAATAAATATCTGGCAGAAAATAAAAATCTAGCAGATATATACAACAAGTGCTTTATGATGAATTAACACAAATAGTTCAAAAAATAAACAAATCAAAAAGTTATTTAGGATCTTTGGACTTTTCTTTGTCAGAAGGTTGTCTGAATATGATTTCCCTGTTAAGATTGGTAGCTTCTCTCTTGGATATTGTCATATCAGCTCTTCCAATAATGTTGCAAGAGGTTGTTCTTGGTACAACAGCTTTTGGGTGAAGACTCATGTAAGCATCTACATTAAAAAACTTATTTGCTTCATCATACCTTTTTAACTCTTCTTTCCTGTAGGAGGACACGGTGGAATATTGAGAGGGATCCTTGCCATCTGCTTTAGCTTAATTAATCAAGGATAGTCCAATCAATTCTTGAAATCTAGTCATTTTGACAGTGTTCTCTTGTTCAGGATCAACAAAGGGAATTGGTGGAGATTCTGGCCTTTTAGGATTGCTATCATTCTTTGATTCATCATAAGATTTTGAAGAACTTTTATGTTCTGAAGTTAGAGGTGGATTAGGATTAATCATAAGATTTTGAAGAACTTTTCTGCTCTGAAGTTGGAGGTGGATTGCTTTCTATAGAATGCTGTTGTTCATGCCTGCTGCTCTGAGAACTTAGCTTGGAATGTCTTTGATATGTTTTAGTGATTGGAGTTAATCTATGAGAGACACTTCCAGAGGCCCCTACTGATGGAGGAGTAGGAGGAAGATCCTTTCTGAATTTATTTGGAGGGGACCTGTATCTTCTCCTCTTCTTCCTTTCCTTTTGTTCATTCTTAGATAGCCACATCCACTGTGGCATACCAGGATAAGGAGTAATCTTTTTCAATATATAATATGGTGTATCTACAATTGATTAGGCTTAGGAATAGCCTTAGGAACATCTTTTCTCTTCTTAGGCATCTTTTCTTAGATTTTGGTTCATCAGAGTCATCATTGTTGTCATCAGAGGATCCAGAAAGATTATCATATAAGTCATCAATCTCTTTCAATGCTTCCTTGGAGATTTGCTTCTCAGCCTGAGGTAGCACTTGAAATTCTGGAACTTCTGGCTCAGCAACACTTATAGTGACAATCTTAATGTTTTCTTCTTCCATATCAGCAAACAAGATATCATCCAAACCTAGCATTGGGGACCCAACCCACATGCGAGGAGGACTGCAAACCTCTTCATCAACTGGTATTTATGAAATTACAGGGGCTACAAAACTTGCCCTTAGCTTATATACTTCATGACTTATTTGAGCAGAATAACAAATAATTGCCTCGGAGTAATCATCACCAAAACTAGCCAAAGCATTGATGTAAATCCTGTAGATTGGATTGAAAGAATGGAGCAAAGAATTTAGATCAACTATGGGATTTATAATACAATCACAAACAGTGCTTATATCTACATCAATATTATCAACCATATCAATATCAATGTCTACTATAGTATCAACAGTATCTGTCAAAACTTCAGTTGCAGCTGGAGGAAGAAGATCTGTAACTACTGCTACTGCTTCTACTGCTGCTACTGCTGGAGGAGAAAGAACTAGAACTTCTTCACATGACATCTCCCCCTACCTGGTTTCAGAGGGTCCTGAAGCCAGGCCCCCAGAAGAAGAAAGGATAGAGGGGGCAATAACAAATAGAGTAAAGAGGGAGTATATGGAATCAGCAAGAGGTGCAATTGCCTCTACTATGAGATTCCTGAGGGATGGAGTGATAAGCTCCAAGATTATGGCAATGGATGGAGAATCCAGCTGCATTAACTCAGGTGATGTTTGAGTTGATACAGATGGATGGATGATGGTAGATGGATATGGAATGACAAGAGGGATGGGAATCATATCAGACATTTATTCATCTTGGATGGGTGAAGATGGAGGAGTATGTGAAGGGGATGGAATATGATTGTGTTGTGGAGATGAATGTGGAGATAATAGATTAAAGTTTATGGAGGTCATGAGGTTTTATGGTGTTATGTTGGTAAGGTGAGGTGGAAGAGGAGATGAAGGAGGTGTGATGTGTTCTGGAGATGCAAGGGGTGTTGGTTGATGCACTGGTGAGGCAGGTGGTGTTGGAGATTGAAGTTGTGATGTTGAAGCAGTGGATGGTTATTGGAGGGGAGTTTATGAAGTAAGTAAAACCTGTGGAGGAAGAGGTTGTTGTTGAGAGGGAGATGATGGAATCTTGATGGAGGGAATTTCTTCTAGAGGGGGAGGAGTGGCTATTACTGCCCTTGAGTCCTAAGAAATTCTGGAAGAGGATGAATCCCTGGATGGCTTAGTGATGGTCCTCTCTCATCTGCCAAACAGGGCACAAGTCAGCCTCTTAGATGCATTGATGAATAAGGTCTGAGAGACTAGTGATTCAGATGCCTTATCCTGGATAAAAATCCCTAGAATCCTCCCAAAACAGACTTCCTTTTTAGTGTTCTTCATTTTGATCAAGTCAAACAATATCTTTGCCCAGTTCACTGTCTTCTTATTCATCACAGCACACATCACCAAATACTGGTGCCTGGTAATGTAATCACGGGCTATGTGTTTGCCCAGTAGAACCTTACCCACAACATCAACAAGAAACTTGTATTCACTTGACTAATTCTTTTTAAGAAGCTTGCTAGGGTTTTCACCAGTATGACCCATTTAATTAACATATTATCATAATCAGAACTGTCTATCTCAATATCTTTATCGCCATAAACCAAACCGAAAATTTATGTTAAAACGGTAGGGGTTAGAGTAACCTGATTCCCTGAGATGATGTGGGTCATGGAATCGGTATTAGGAGTAGTTGAAGTAAAAACCCATTCTCTTGCAGGTATCTTGATTCTGGTGGTCATAAACTTCTTTAACTATTGATCTTCGAATAATTGTAGTATATCCATGAATATTTGATCAGAGTGTTGGAAGGAGTCAAAATCAATGTCGAACCCATTGTCGAATTTCATGCTTGTGAGAGAGCCTATTGGAATCTCCATTATCGTCCTGCAAAATGAAAACAAAGATCAAGTGCAAGAGAACTGAAACCGCGGGATGGAGCTCGAAGAAAACCTAGTTATAAGGTTTTCAGAAGATGAAGCGGTACACTTCGTCCTGCAAAAAAATAAACAAAATTCTTCGATCTGAATTCGACGAAATATTTTATTAACAAAAGAGTTCATTGATCTCAGTCTGAAGAGAGGAAAACTTTTTGTCGTGCTCAGGTCGATGAAAAATTTTCTGAAGCAATGTCGTCGATCTCCGTTCGACGAAAAATACTTCACATAGAGAGTTTGTCGATCTCTGGTCGACGAATTTTCTCAAGAACTTTTCTCAGATCGTCGATCTCCGTTCGACGAACTGTGATAAATTCTTCGACCATAGATAGAAAATTAAATTAATGCTTCTTCATTTATCATACCTAGCTGATTTAAGAAGAATAGATGTTCCTTCTCATCCAATGGTTTGGTGAAGATGTCTGATCTTTGTAAATCAGTAGAGACAAAGGTAAGATTAATTTTCTTTTTGTCTACACAGTCTCTAATGATATGATGTCTTACATCTATATGCTTTGTCCTACTATGATGTACTGGATTTTGTGCAATGGAAATTACACTAGTATTATCACACAGTAAGGTTGAATTATTTAACTTGATACCATAATCCAGGAGTTGGTTCTGAATCCACAGTATCTATGAACAATAACTGCCAACTGCTATGTATTCAGCTTTTATAGTTGAAGTAGACACAAATGTCTGATTTTTGCAAAACCAGGACACTAGCCTAACACCAAGGAACTGACATGTCCCTGATGTGCTTTTTCTGTCCACTCTACATCCACCAAAGTCAGCATCTGAGTATCCAGTAACCTCAAACTCTGACTTAGTTGGATACTAGAGTCCTAAATTTGGGCAACCCTTTGTACATCTCAAAATTCTTTTAAGGAAAATAAGGTGAGATTCTTTAGGGTTCACCTGGAACCTAGCACAAAGGCATGCATAAAACATTATGTCTGGCCTACTTGCTGTGAGATACAATAGGGACCCAACAATGCCCTTATATAATTTCTGATCAACAGGCTTGCCATGTTCATCAGAGTCAATCACAGCATTTGTAGCCATAGGTGTTTTCTTTGCTGAAGCATCAACCATCCTAAACCATTTTATTAGCTTCTTAGCATATTTGGATTCAGGTATGAAGATGCCATCATGCAATTGCTTCATTTGGAGACCAAGTGAGAGAACTAAGTTGTCAACCTACATCACCTAGAGGGGGGGGTGAATAGGTGAGATGTGCGTCAAATGCGGAATAAAAAATTTAACACAGCACAGATAAGTAATCAAGCAATCACACATACGACAAGAGATTTATAGTGGTTCCCCAATCTTGGGTACGTCCACTTTCCTCACCGATCTAGCAAATCACTAAACTTGGCTACTCCACTATCTTGGATTGCAAACCAATCCTACACCTCGTAACCACGTTCCTACAAAACTCGATCCAAATGGATCTACACTCGGAAGATAAAACTTTCTACCACTCAAAGATAAATCTCCTACAATAAAATTGTTTGAATAGAAAACACAAGCAGCAAATAACATAGATCTGGATCTTGACTTTATCTTCTTCTTTGAGAATTTTCGGCTTGGACAAAAATAGTTGAGGAAGACTTGAAAGAGATCCACGGATCTGAAATCTGGAATCACCACGATCGAGAAAATAATTATGAGATCGATGAAGCACGGAGAGATTGGATGATTCTTCTTGAGTCTAGATCGCTAGAATATTTGAGATCTACAGCAGCGGCTGAGAGAAGATAATCTAGAGATTCTTCCGAAAACAGTAATGGCGGCGACGGGAAAATAGGGTTTTCGGAATCTTTCTGTTTCTTAAAATAATCTCTGTAATAGCTTTTTTGTTAATTAGTCAATTCTGAAAGGACCTATTTATAGGCGATCTCCAACGATCATAAACATAATTAAGGATGACACGTGGACCAATCAGAAAAGATTTCTTCAAAATACACGAAGAATCTGGACTTAGAGAAATTCAGGAATTTCGAACAGATATACTTGAGAGAGAGAGGGGACATACTCGAGTATAGAAGGTTACATACTCGAGTAGATAAGAGGGATATACTCGAGTATAAAGACTTAGAAAAATTCTCAGATAAAACTTGAAGAGGTACTCGAGTATAAGAGTTGAAAATACTCGAGTACGGGGAAGATAGACTACTCGAGTATCTTAGGAAAACTACTCGAGTAACTACAAACCTACTCGAGTATGAAAATCAATCTACTCCAGTACAGAGTCACTTACTCGAGTATATCAGGGAGCTACTCGAGTATATGGACTTAGAAACTTTCTGAGATGAGAAGTCCAGATCTACTCGAGTACAAACAGAACACTTACTCGAGTAACTTGAGAACTACTTGAGTATGTAATCCAATCTACTCGAGTACTAAGTCACTTACTCGAGTTCTGAGCCGATTCCGATCTTGGAGGACGGAGCCATCTCCGATTCTGTAGAACGGAAAGATAGAGAAGACGGAGCTCTGCGGGTTCCGGAAGTTAAATCGTCGATGGCTACTCGAGAGAATGAGTGTGGAATGGATTTTCGATTTTTCTATATATATATAACCCTAATTAGGTTTAAGGAGGAGTGATTAAGATTAAATCATACCTGCGATGGAGCGGCAAAAACCTCGGTGCGAATAGAGAAAAATGAAATTTTCAAAGTACAGGAATTTCCGTATACTCGAGTATATTTTGTCATACACGAGTATGTAGTGGAACATACACGAGTAGGTCGAGGACATACACGAGTAGATTACCAAGTACTCGAGTAGTTCCTGAAGTACTCGAGCATGTTTACCAAGCACTCGAGTATGTAAATTTTTACTCGATGCATCCTGTATATTTGGTTCTAAACTGGGGTCGATGAATTCTGGTAAGTTCGTCGATCTGAGCTCGACGAATAGGGATGAGTTTGTCGAACTCCGCTTAGAGAATGAAAATATTCATTCTCTGTGCCCCAATATCGTCGATCTTGGCTCGAAGAACTATACTGGCTTCGTCAATCGTAGTTCAAAGAATAATTATAATAAAAATCCGGTTTCGGAGTTCGTCGACTTGAGTTCGACGAACTGTACACATTTCATCGATCCGAGTTCGATGAAATCTGCTGAACATTATTATAGTTAGGATTTTTTTGTTCTTTCTCTTTTTCTTATTTTTCTGTTTTAATTCTATTTGCTTAATACTATGATCATCTATCTTTTCTTTGCCTTTTTCAGAAACAAATTTGATTGGAGTTGACAGTATGTTTTTCTGAATTAATGGGGGTTGGCTTGATGAAGCACCTAAGCCCAGCTTACCATTAAGTCTGGCATTTACTATGCTTGTGATGTTCATCAACTTGATGCTTCTCCCATTTAGGGATTCTTAATGTTGCTTTGCCTCGACTAATTCAGTTTTTAGAGAGATGATTAGTTCATTAGCTAAAGTTAATTCATCTTTCAATTTAATATTTTTAGAAAGGAAATTATCTTATTTAGTTAGTTTTCTCTAAGGAGTTTGATTTTCTTTTCAGAGTTTATTAAATCAATGCATAATGATTTAAATTCAGTTCTAAAACCATCTGAATTGAAATCAAAAGAGGACAGTACCTGATCTTCTTCAGATTGAGGTTCTTCACTGTCTGACTGCTCAGCTTCTGAGAGGCTGCCTGATGCATCAATAACCATCAAGAAAACCTCCTTTGTTTTAGTCTCTTCTTTATCTTCACTGGAGCTGGAAGATGAAGAATCATCGTCAGTTTCACTCCAGGTTTCAGTAATAAATCATTTCTCCTTCCTCTTATGCTTATTGGAGGAGGGATTGTTGTAGTGCTGCTTCCTGCGCTCCTTTTATCTTTTTCTCTCCTTCTTTTGATTCTTTGGACACTCTGATATGAAGTGTCCTGGCTTCCTGCAACCAAAGCAGACAATTCCTTTAGTTGGGGTTTTATCATACCTTGGCTTGTCATCTTGTCTAGATGACTTCCTTCTGAAATCCTTCTTGGCCATTTTGTAGAATCTCTTGGCCAGGAGACTCAATAGGTCTTTACTAGTTGATGGAGCTTCTGTTTCTTCAGATGCTTTGAATGTTATGTTTTTCTCCTTTCTATCTGATGAGGGAGTCTTCTGCTCAGCAACTTCTCTAGTCTTCATTAACTGTTCATAAGATTTGAGCTTTCCTAGTAGAGATTCAGTGGAAATCTCGTTCAGACTTCTGGTCTCTTTGATTGGCCAAATTCTGGAATCCTGTGAGCTGTGAAAGAACAAGAGAATTTTATCATTGACCTCAGTGAGGGTTATGTCCTTATCCAGAGTTTTCAACTTATTGATGATTGAGCTGAGTCTATTATACATATCACTCACTGACTCTGACTCTTCTTTCTTAAAATTCTCATATTGGGAGATGAGATTTGATCTCCTATCTTTTCTCTTATCTGTAGATCCATCAACCATCTGGTTTAGGGAATTCCAGATGGCTTTACCTGAGGTACACTCTGCCACTTTCTGTAAAAAGTCATCTGACATTGTCTGAGCCAGAATGTTCATGGCATTGGCATCAGCTATGTTGGCCTTCTTCTGTGCATCTTTCCACTCAGGCGGTGGAACAACATGAGTGTTGGAAGTTGCAGTATATGTAAGCACTGGAGCTGGTGAACTTGTCAAGATAGAATTAAAAATATCTTCATCAATGGAGTACATATATAATTTAATTCTTGCCTTCTAAATAGCAAACTTGTTCAGGTTGCCAACTGGAGGTCTGGTGCTTGCATAATCCTTAATTTGTGCCATGATTTATAATAAACAAAAAATCTAGGAAAAAAGAAATAAGATTTATCTAGGATCTTTTGGTTCAAGTATTAGCTTGTAAAACCAAAAGAACACCCCTCTGATACCAATTGAAAGATAGGGATAAATCTGATTTACTCTAGATAGGGGGGGTGAATAGAGTGATTTAAAATCTTTTGGCTATTTTTAAACTATACCAGTAAAATAAGTGATAGTAGTATTTATATGAATGAAGTAGAAACTAAGCTGAACTTCACAATCATATCACAATAAAACAAAGAAGAATGAACACACAAACAACACCAGAATTTATAGTGGTTCCCCAAATCTGGGTATATCCACTCTTCTACCACCCTGGTAGGAATCCTCTAGCAGGTTTTGCTCAGGTGACTGCCACCATAAGATCTATTTATAGGGAGATCTCATAACCCTTTAGGCTTTTGATCAGGTGCCCAAAAAACAACACAAGAATTTTTGAAGGGAGTTAATAAACCTTTTTAACAATGAGGTAAGAAGGTGATGTTGTCTTCTCTTTTCTCTAAACAACAGAGAAGACTTCTGTGGATTGCTGGTGTCAAAGCTCCCCCTGAGATGTTGAAATGTTAAGGAAGACTTGAGCTTTGCTAAGGGTGTAGGTCTTCAGCCTTGACTTGTTGAAATCCAGGAACTTGTAGACAAATCCAGAAGTGTTGTCTTTGAGGATTCCTGGAGTAGAAGTTGAAGAGGACACTTGATATATGTTGGATGTTCTTCTTCAGTCTTCTATAAGATTAAGGGGAAAATAGCTTGTTTTTCTACACAGAGAAGGAGATGATGTTGTTCTATATATTGTTCTGTGTATCTATATCTCTTCTTTTTGTTTTCTGTTATTTCTGTATTTTTTAGAGCCGCCTGAAAATCTCTTTTATATCCTGCTATCTAATTCTGCTTTTGAATTTTGAATTATAAGCATTAATTATTGATTAAATTCTGGAGATTGAAACGGCTGGAATATAGTCTTTAATGATTTTCCCCAACTGTCCAAGTAAAATAAGCAAGTAATTAACTCTGATGAAATTCATAATTAATGCGGCCATGAACGGTAATATTCTTGAGAATATGAACATTAATTTCTCATAGAATTACTGCCAAATAATAGAATGAATTAGGGACAGAGATAGAAAACTTATCATTCTAACTCGGAATAGAGTTCGTCAACCTATGGGCAGATTTCGTCGACCGAAGTTCCAAGTTCGTCGAGCTGAGAAATCCTATTCATCGACCTGAGCTCAACGAACATCAATATGGAAATATCTTACTAATTCTGAGCTCCAAGTTCGTCAATCAAAGAATCTATCTTGAGGGAAGAAATTGTCGACCTGAGCTCTAATATCGTCAAGCTCAACTCGGAGAAGAAACTATGAGTTCGTCGATATGAGATCGACGATCGTCGAGCTAAGTTCGATGAACTTCGAACTAATAATCTGAACTCTGAATTTTTCTAAGTCTTGAGTCTCCTGAAGTCCACTGCAGGCTAGTCCATGAAGATTGATTCTAATGTCTAGCCTAAACTCTAGGACTAATAGACTTGACCTTGGCTATACAAGATGGGTCAACAAACCTAATGTTGAACTTTAGCCCAAATCAAAACTAGGGATCCAACATGAGGGCCTTTTGAATATAGAGTAGCAAGATGAGTCCAAGCGGCTTTAATAGTCTCATCATGTCTAATAATAAGAATACACTCATAAGAGAGACAGTTGTCAATCCACGTCCTGACCAAAGCATCAGTGGCATCCCAATCATCAAAGTCAGCAGATCTATGAGCTGGAGGGTCATAAGTGAGATGATGACATTTGCATTATGACCTTACCAAGAACATAAATAAAATGCTCCAGTTTGGATAATTCAGGCTAATAAACTTGGAAGCAGTTCCAAGATTGTAAGACAGAGTAGAAATAGTTGGTGCAGTTTGAGAAGAAGATGCAGATAAATTGGAAGAAAAGTACTCGACATCTGCCATGAAAAATATGGCTAGGAAAAGAGTCTGTGTGGTTAAAAGTAAAGCACAGTGGTGGGGTAGGAAAAGAGTCTGCACGGTTAAAAGAAAAGCATAGTAGGCTGTTAGGAAAAAAATCGGAATCTGCGAAAACCATGGAAATAGGAGAAATCGCAGAAGGCGGGCGGTTAGGAAATAATATTTTGCAAGGATCACAGAAGAGCAAAGCGGGCATTTAGAAAACCAGAAATGCAAGGATCGGGTGAGCTCTGATACCATGTGTGAAAATCTAAATAACAAGCTTTGCATTCCATAAAAAGTTAAGTTCCATGTGTATGACCCCTTATTTATTGGGAGAAAAAAGAAGGAATATACAATAGAATATATGGGACTAAAATACAACATACAGGTAGGCGATTAAAAATTTCAGACTGCTATAACTGAGCGGTTAGATAGTTTTTCCACTCTACAGAAGTAACCACCAATCTCTACACAGTTTGCTGCCACCGACCTGATTAGCAGTACACTCAACACAAGTTTATAGAAGCATAAGACACAGAACTTCAGGTCATCTCCCTTGATCATCAGGCTACAACAACAGCCTCTACCTACAGCTTTAGCTCTGCCTATATCTGTAGCTTCAGCTGCTCAACCTCATGTCTACCAAACTTGCAATAGAGGGTTGAATGATCCTAGGCTGGCTAGAAATTTTACTAGACCGCTAGAGGCAGTTTACAATATAGCGGAACCAGACCACCAAACCTCTAGACTGCCTGGTTCAAGCTGCTAGACCACCAATCCTCCAGTCCCCCTAAACCAAGCCGCCAGACCGCCAAATAGCCAGGTCACCTGACCAAACTGCCAGACTGCTGAGCTCCATAAAATCTAACAATTGCTATAAAAAAGACTTCCTCTTTGAGGTCACCATTCAGGAATGTTGACTTTACATCCATCTAATAGTCCTGGAATCCCTTGTAGGTAGCATATACAAGGATCAACCTTATTATTTCTATCCTTGCAACTTTAGTAAAGGTCTTGTCAAAATCACTGCCTTTTTCTTGTCTGTACTCTTTTGCAACCAACCTTGCCTTGTTTTTCACAATCACTTTATTTTCATCAATTTTATTTCTGAAGATCCACTTGATCTAAATGATGTTGTGTCCTTGAGGCTTTGACACCAAATTCTATGCTTTGCATCTTTTAAATTGATGAAGTTCTTCCTGCATAACCATTATCCAGAGAGGGTCCTGGTTTGCTTCTTCAAACTTCCTTAGTTCCACCTGTGAGAGTAAGCTCAGATACAAGGCTTCATTATGTATCCTGGTTCTTGTTGTGACCCCCTGACTGGCATCTCCAATTATTTGATTGCTGGGGTGATCCTTTAGATGCCTGATGTTGTAAGCATCCTTACTATAAATAACTGAGTTCCTAAAAAGTCTTCAGCTTACTGACCCATATCTTCAACAACTTTATCTGCATCTGATGGATGATCTATCTCAGTTATGATTATATCATGTGAGGAGATCTTACTTGAATTGGGCTTGTCATTTTAGGATAGATCACTCTTGTTTACTTTAGTACCTGCAATAATAGGAGAACTAGACTAACCCTTATGTATCAGGCTAGTCTCATAAAAAAATATTAATTAATTCTTCAATCACATGAGATTTCTTATTGAATGTTTTATAGGCTCTGCTATGTGAGCAATATCTAACATAGATACATTCATTGCACTTCTCTGCAAACTTAGTTAAATAAGATTTTACATTATTTAAAATGAAACAGTTGCCTCAAAAGATTCTAAAATATGATATAATTGGTTTTCTCCCCTTCAACAGTTCATATGGAGTTTTCTTATGATCTTTGGTGATGGAAGCTCTATTCAATACATAGCAGGCAGTGTTCCAAAAAATTTCTGCCAGTGAGGAGTCACTCAACAAAGTTCTAGCTAGCTCTATCAGGACCCTATTCTTTCTCTCAGCCACTCCAATCTATTATGGAGTTTTGGGAGAAGAGAACTCTTGGGAGATACCTTATTCTTGACAGAAATTTGTCATGACACCAGATTGAAATTCTATTCCATGGTCATTTCTTACTTTGACCACAAAGCATTTTATTTTCTTCTGAATGGACTTAACAAATGCCATAAAGACATTAAGTGTATCTGACTTATTCCTATGGAAGAATACCCATGTATATCTAGAGTGATCATTAATTATCATAAAAATATACAACTTCCCTCCTAAACTTTGAATGGGCAAAGAACAATAAAGATCCATGTGCAACAAAAATAAACATCTAGTAGAATCTTTTTATGCAATGCTTTTAAAAGTGACTCTTATTTGTTTTCCTGCTTGGCATGGATGTCAACATCATTTTTAATGCATTTTAATTTAGGTTCATCCCTAACTAGATTTTCAGTGAATAATTTGCAAATTATTTTGTAGTTAATGTGAGATAATCTCTTGTTCCATTATATATATGGAGATTCCTTATTTTTAGCTACAAGACAAACTGGAATAAAAGAATCGGAACAAATGAAATCTAAACAATAAACATTTCCACTCCTAGTTCTTGAGAAATTTCTCTAAGTAAATTGACTTTTTGATCAGGTGCTTGTCCTTGTGGAATTCAATGGCACAACCTAAGTCATAAAATTGACTTATGCTTATAAGGTTTTGTTATAATCCATCCACATAAGCTACCCTTGTGATGGAGACTATGCCATTAGTGATCATACCATAGCCTTTGGTGACCCCTCTATATGAAACTCCCAAGATGACCTTTGGAACATTCTTTATTGGGGCATACTCCTTAAGAAGGCTCCTTATTCTAGTCATGTGTCTGGAACATCCGTTATCCAAGTACCATAATTGCTTGAGACTGGTATTTGAATTATCCTGTAAGAAAATATTGGTTTACCTTAAGAACCCAACCAGCCTTGGGTCCTTGGTTCCTGTTACCATTTGAAACAAACTTTCCATTGAAAGAACTACCAGTTGGAAATGCCTTCTTTGCATAAGGCATTTTTTGATTGTACCAGCAGTCTGCAATAAAGTGCACCACTTTACCACAACACCAGCACTCATGAATATTATACCTTCTTTTTTGAACCACCTTGGCGATAGAATGTGTATGTGATTTGGTTGGTTCAGAGTTAAAGGCCTTTGCCTTCTTTATTATTCTTTCTATAAGTAATTGGCTGTGAGAGTGGTGGTAGGTGACCTTACAAAATGGTACTATTTTGTTAGGTGCCCTTATCATTTTGTCAGCTAGTTGTTACTTCTTAGGAATGGGCCTTTGGTGTGTGCCCACTTCCTTATCTTTGGTAGTAGGTGCTGGTGTACCAAATATAATTGGTTCAAATTGACCCAAATGAATTTCTTCATAGGGTGCCTTCAGTTCACTCAACCCCATTCATTTTCTTCCTCCCTAGTTAGGAGCATTGTTAACCCAGCTGAAGGAACACCCATTTTTAAGTGACCATATATATTGTCCTGGTCATAGTTGTTGGATGGAAAAAGCCCCCTTTGAAAGGTGGTTTGATGCACAATAACTTTAGCTTTTCCCCTATTTCTGACAGCAACTACCTTCATATTATAACCTAATCCCCCTCTAAATTGAGATGAGAAGGTATCAATGATGGACAACACTATCTATGGCTTGGAGAACTGGACCATAAGCTTCTACTCCTTGAGGAGCTTCTCTTTAAGACCCCTAATGGTCTTGAACTGATGACTAATGGTGCCAAGATGGATGATTGATATCCCTCTCAACTTTAATCTCCTTAATCATTTGAGATAGCTGGTTAGCAGTCTCAAATCATTCAGATTTGGTAAGTTAGAGAGATGTGATCTCCTTAGCTTACTTTTTAGCAAGCTACTTGCTTTTCTTCAGGGCCTCCATAAGAGCACCATATTTGTCAATCAAATTACAAACATCATCTTCAAAATCTGAGTCACCCTCATCATAAGATGAGAGCGTGTCATATTCTGCACCCGTTTTATAATCAAAATCTGATGTAGATGTAGAGGATAGAAGAATTACCTTATCAGAATGAGTGTCATCCTGATCATCCTCATTTGATATTGCCATGAGACCATAACTTTCCTCCACTTCATTGTCACTGTTAGAGTGTGACAAGGGAGCTATGATGCTAATCCTTGCAACTAGAGAGTCATCTTCCTTAGTGATAGCAAATAGCCCAATGTAGGCTTCTTCATCTTCTAACTCAGATGAGCCAGAGTCTCTGTCACTCCATATCTTCTCCTTCATAACTAAGAAGGTCTTATCATCTTTCTTCCCTTTGTGATGTTTTTTTATCAACTGCATCCTTCCTTTCCTTTCTCTTGACTAGGCAGTCACCAATGACATGCCCAGCCTTATTTTAACAATAACAAATTATGTCAGAATTAAAATATTTATTTTGTTTAGAGGCATACCAGTCCCCTTTGGGGTCTTTCTTGGAGCTGGTTGGATTATTATAGTCCTTCCTAGAGTTGGATGACGAAGAGGGTTTTGTCTTCCATTGCTTTCTTCTAGACATCATTTTCTTGAGCTGCTTGGAGAATGCTGTAAATTCTTCATCAGTTAACTCAATATTAGAGGTATTAGGCTCAAATGATTCTAACTCAGCAACCCTTCTAGGAGGAGAGGGAATTCTCTCCTTACTTCTTATGCCTTTAGCTTTGAAGGCTACAAAACTTCTCCTTTGAGTGAGATCTGGCAGCAATATCTTTCTCCTTCCTGGTATTGAGCTGCATCTCATAGGAGAGCAACTTCCCAAAAAGAGTATGGGGAGGAATGTTGGCCAAATTCACCATTTCCATGATAACACAGATCTAATTGTCCTATTCTCTAATTAGGGACCTAAAGAACTTGTCATTAAGTTCGTAATTAGTGAAAACTCTTCCATAAGTCTTCAGCTCATTTACTATGAACCTCTCATAGCATTAGGCTATGGAATCCCTAATCCCTTGCCTGAAGCTCTCATATTCCTAGTTTAGAAGGGATTTCTTGCATCCCTAACCTCCTAAGTTCCTTCAATATACATAATTAGTGTATTCCACATCTCCTTGGCAGTTTGGTAGTGGATGAGGTTTTGAAAGGTTGAGTCATCAATTGCACTTACAATTATGCTTTTGTCCCTTTTGTCCATAGTGGCCAGGACTACCTCATGCCTAGTCATTTTAAAGTATAACTTGGGAACTTGTAGATTTGCATCTATAGAGGAGATCTTCATGGGGATGAAAGGCCCCTCCTCAACAGTGATGTAAATTCTTGGATATGTAGCTTCCAGGAAAAATTTGACTCTCTATTTCCAGATGCCAAAGTTTTCCTTTCTGTATATTAGAAGCTTCATAAAACTCATCTCCTTATGGCTCTCACTAGAAGTCATGGTGAATGACTAACTACCCTTGATGCGAACTTGGTTTGACTATTAAGTCCTTTTCAACCAACTCCCTCTAATACCACTTGAAAGATTATGGGTAATCTAAATCACATGGAGGGGGGTGAATATGTGCTTTGTTGATTATAAGCTTTTTGAATTGTTTAAGCTAACGATTATAAAGAACAGAAAATAAACCACATCACGCAGAAGCACACAAAATTTATAGTGGTTCCCCAGAGTATGGGTTGAACCACTATCCCTCATCACCTATCTAGCAGTGTGTTAAACTCGACAAACTCTTCCAACTTCTCAAATAAAAGATCTTACAACTCAGATCCACTCTTGTATCCTACCTCAGGTCTTTAACAAGACCCTACCTCAGACTTCAATAAGTCCTACCTTAGGTTATCAATAACCCTACCTCATAGTGTAAATACTCCTACAGTTCAGAAATCTAGATAATATCCTACCTCAGATTCACTCCTGGAATCTTACCTCAGACTCATATCAGAGTCCTACACTCAGGCCCTTTGTAAAACCCTACACCCAGGCTGACAGCACAACCCCACAACTCAGATTTTAGATAGATCTTGCACACTAATTGATTTTAAAATAGATTACATGAAATGACTCAAGTATACAATTACTTTGAAGCTTTGAGTCTTCTTAAGTTTTCTAGAGAAAAAGCTTTCTTTTCAGTACCTGAATGGAGTTGATTTGATCTTGGTAGCAAGTTTAGAGCTGAGTGCCTTGAATGAATAGATAGCTTGATCTTCATCTTCTTTTATAGTAGGAAGATTCTCTTTTAGATGATTTGCTGTGTGAGCTACCTTGCAACACAAGGATCACATAGTTCTTTTATGTAAGCTTGCAATTGCTATCTTTTTGCTTCAAGGTAGCTGTATGAAGTTAGGGTTTCTTACTTCCAGAGTTCTTCTTCTTATAGAGCCCTTCTCTTGACTTTTATAAGTCTGACTTGTCAAATGGTTGAAATTTTTTTTGGCAATAAGTCAAAATATCTTCCATAAGGTACATATGTGACATTTTGCTTTCAGCGATTCAAATCCCGTGATTCTGGATAATAAGACAATAAACTATCATTGTGTAGTCTTCTAACAAAACAATATCGTTTTGTTCTCTATACCCACCAAGACGATATCATTTTGTTCTCTATCCTCATCAAAATGATATTGACCAAAACTTCACAAAATAACACTTAGACCAATTTTAAGTTATTCCTTATTTCAAATTAGGTCTGAACTTATGTCCTGTCCTACTATGTTTAATAAACAACAATAACTATTGAGCCTACAAATATGTAAGTGGATAGACATCAAATATACGATGCACTTATCATTACATGATATACTTTTTCAAATCATGGAATATTGATGGCATATTCCCAACACTTCTTATAAGTTTCTTTGTCTGCACGAGAGGTAGATGTGGCTGACTCCTCAAGAGGATCTTCTTCCAAGACATAGAGCTTCCGTTCTTGTCTGAGAACAACTCTCAGGTTCTTGTACAAGTTCAAAAAATTAGTCCCATTGAGCTTGTCCTTTCTCAAGGATAGCCCTAAGGTAAATGGTGGATTGCAAACCACTTTCTATGGATATTATACAAGAAATTATACAAAGTAATTTTAGTACTATATTTCAAAATATAAATATTGGGTATGTATCCACAATAGCCTTGATTTGAATAAGTCCCCCTAGAACTAAGATGAATTAAGATTGTATTTGATGTTGCATTCTAGTTATGTACTTGTAGGACTTTAATTGCTAAGTACACACCAATGTCATATTACAATGGGTCATAAAACACAGGACTATGCAATGTAATTCCTTATTTTGTAGGACATAGTGTTGATTCATGTGTAATCTCTCTATTAGGGTATACTTCATCTCCAAGTGCAATAGAAGAATCAATGAAGGATTGCTTGCTGAGTTCAGAACAGTTGAAATTTTCCTAAGTAAAATTCATCGAGTACTCACGTGAAGACTCGTGTTATTCGTAGAGACCTCATATGAGCACTTGTGTAATTTGTTGAGTTTACTCGAGAAGTATCTGAAAGTCTCAAAGATCATTATGTTTTGGCTAAGTTAAATTCGTTGAGTGATCTGTTGATCTCTCGTGAAGACTCGACAAATTCGTCGAGTACTCTCGAGAGGTCACGTGAACACTGAACAGAAGTTTCTTTCTGATTCAATTTTCATCCAAGTCATTTTTGTCAAATGGATTCGAGCACTTCGTCGAGTGATCAAGTATTTCATCGAGTATTCTAGAGATGTCACATGAAGACTCGGCAAATGGACTTAACAATTTTTCATTTTGAATTCTGTGATGGCTTTCCTTTAGGGCACCAGCCATGTACAATACACATGGAGCTCTGTCCTAAAGTTTCATTCTAGCCGTTAGAAGAGGAATCTCTATATATAGTTAAGGGTTAAATTCGGAGAACCCTAATCATGATCAAGAAAGAAAATTTGCAAGTTCTATTTCATTGACCAATTCATTCACGCACAAAAGTTCTCGTTGCCGACCTCACGAAATCACGATTCCTCTTCAAGAAAGTTTCGACCAGATCTCTACTCTTAAATTCTCCAAAAAATTCTTCAATATCTAGTCAATTCCCAGATCAGATCAAGTTTTTAAGCCTTCAATCAAATCTTCTACTTCTATATTTATTTAAAGATTTTCTTTTAAGCAAGGAAGAAGATTGAGTCTCTAAGATCTGAAGAAGGTTATTATTGCAATCTATGTTATCTTGTAAAAACTATTTTGACAACTCTTGTAGGAAGTTTCCCTTCTGAGTTTTGTAGATCCTAGTTTAGAGGATCGAGTGTAGGAGAGTTTGTTCTCCTAGTTTTTGTAGGAGACATTGTCTCCGAGCTTGTAGGAGTTAAATACTCCGAGATGTAAGATTTTTTATAATCTAAGATTGGTGAAGTAGCCAAGTCTAGCATAGACGAGGCGGGACAGTTGACATACCCATTCTGGGGAACCACTATAAATCCTTGTGTTTGTGTTGTATGTATTCTCCGATTCTGTGTTCTTATTTTTAAAGTTTTTTAATTCCACTTAAATACACAGAATTCACCTACTCACCCCCTCTAGGTGATTTAGGTAGACAACTAGATACTTTTAATTGGTATCAAAGCAGGTTGTTCGTTAAAAGATTAACACCTTGAACAAGATCTCTATCTAGTTGTCAGAGAACAACATGTATGGAATGTATAGAAGTAAGGAAATGTCCTCAATAAAGCTACCAGTGTGTTCCAAGGAACGCTTTCCCATGTGGAAGGAAAGAGTAAGGTTCTTCATGGAAGCTGCTGATCCGAGAATATTTCAAATTGTTGAACAAGGCCACTATGTGCCTATGACTGCTTCAAATAAAAATTCTAAACTAATGGTTCTGAAAAAGATGCTGGACTTAACTAAAGATGAGATTGTCCTCGTCTCTCTAGACAAGAAGACAAAGAATATAATTTCTAGTGCAGTGGATGACTCTATGTTATAAAACATAATCCACTGCAGGTCTGCTAAACAGATGTGGGTTTATCTAATTGTTCTCATGGAAGGAATGGAGGAGGTAATGGATTACAGGAAATCCTCCTCAATCAGGAGTATGAAGTTTTCAAGCTAGAAAAAAGAGACTTTATAGCTGACTGCTATGAAAAATTATTCAAGATTGTTAATAGCCTAAGGAATTATGGTTGTGTGTTTACAAATGGCGAACTTAACAATAAATTCTTGAGATCCCTGACAAAAGATTGGATAACATGGTTTGCGCTATAAGGAAGTTTGGTAAACTTGTCGACACAAATCCACCTAATATCTTTGGGAAGCTACTTTCCTATGAGCTTCAAATCAACATAAGAAAAGCTGAAGAAGAAGGAAGCGGGTCATTAACCAGAAATAAGTCAGTGTCCCTGAAGGCCAAAGGGTCGAGGAAAGCTAGAGTTGTGTCTCCTGCAAGAAATCAAGCTTCATGTGATCATAAAGATTCAGAGCCAAACACCTCAAGCTCAAAAATGTCAGATGGAGAATTCTCTCCTCTCCAAGAAATTTAAGAAGATGCTTAGCATGGGGAGGCAGATAAGAAATCAGCCCTCCTCATCTGATTACAAGAGATCGCATCGTGTTAGAGATCATCACAAGAAGAGCTTCAATTACAATGATATGTATAAGTCTAAACCGAACAAACATATTTTTTATGACATTGTGTATTATTTCTACAATAAGCCAGGTCATATGATTGCTGACCGCCCGCACAAGAAGAAGGATGGATCAAGAAAAGAAGAGAAGAAATCATTTTGAGGTAAGAAGAGAGAAGAGAAGAGCTTAATTGTAAAGTATCAAAAGACTTTTAGCGACAGCGACTTAGATGAGTCGAGTTCAGATGAAGAAGCCTATTTTGGGCTTATGGCTCATTCAAAAGAAGATAACTGCGACACCTCATATGATGGGAAGGTAAACTCAAGCACTCCTCTCTCTGAGTCTGACACAGCCTCTGATGGTCTTGAAGACTATTCTTCTGAGGAGGATTCAGATTTATTGGTTCAGTATAAGGTTTTGCTTACAAGATTTGATAAATGTCATAAGGCCGTCAAATCCCAAGCAAAAGAAATTGCATCTCATAAGGCACTGAACTCTGAATTGAAGGAGGAAATCAAGAGGTTCAATCCTCTCAAAGTTGAAGTTCAATACTTGAAAGAGGAACTAAAAACTTCTATTGAACTGGTAAGTCTGTAAGAGAAAACCATAAATGAACTGGAAGAAAAGTTGTTAGCTGAAGAGAATCTTGTAGAAAGCTTCTCAAAGCCAAAAACTATCCTTCCTCTCATCAATGGATTTTTTACTTCTAAGGAATGTAGTGGTGTTGGACACAAATTCTTTAAGGGTAAAGGGAAGACTCCTTAAAGTCAAACTACTTTCAAGAAAGAAAACTTTCCGACAAATAAGTATAACTTTGAAACATCCTACAGTCACTTTGCAAGACCAACATATGTTAACTCTAACAAGAACAACCAAGGATGGAGCCGCCCTAGAAATTTTGGAATGAATGCTCTAAAGAGATCTCATGAAGAGATCATCCTTAAGGATTATGGTCCATTCGTTCATGGATCAAATGCTAAGAAAGCATGAAAGGTAAAACATATTGTTGTAAACAACATGAGTAGAAGAAGCCATGTGTTTGCTACTCTCATGAGGTGTCTACTTTGAAGTCAGTAGCTCCTGCTAGACCTCCCGTTTAAAAGGTGAAACAGGAGAATAAGATAAGTTACAACGAATTTGACTATTGGTGTTATGGTGGCTAAGTTGGTCATTTTGACATAGATTGTTGTTTCAATTCTATGAATTATAAGACTCCACAAGTTATTAATGTTAGAATGACCCATAGCAATATAAATGTTTCCAGTGGTGTTCGACTAACAAGGAACCAAAGACTAAAATATGTTTGGGTTCCTAAGGGTGTTGTAATGGCCCGATTTAAGCTCAGTTGGTGATGAGGACTGTGGATGGTACCTTATTAAGGAGGTGCTGGGTTCGAAACCTGGCATGCTCAAGAACCTATCGTGCTGAGAAATAGGTCGGAGAGGGGTTTGGGTGCCTGGGCTGTAGCCCTATAGCGGGCCTTGAGGCGAGACAAGCTGTGCCGACTCGGGGAGGGTGCGGGCAGCCTCTGAGCTCTAAACCGGGCCGTTACATAAAAAGTGCACTTTTTCTGTAACAGCCCGGTTTAGAGCTCAGAGGCTGCCCGCACCCTCCCCGGGCCGGCACATCTTGTCTCGCCCCAAGGCCCGCTATAGAGGGCTGCAACCCGTGCTACCCAAACACATCTCCGACTTTTTTCTCAACACGGTAGGTTTTTGAGCATGCCAGGTTTCGAACCCAGCACCTCCTTAATAAGACACCTTCCACAGTCCTCATCTCCAACTGAGCACATGAGTTAGTATGATGATGGCGAATCATCCTAGGTTAGGCATTCGTGGTCTAAGCACATGAGTTAGTGTGATGATGGTGAATCATCCTAGGTTAGGCATAACATCATTATTGAAAAATCCAAGAATCGCTGGGCGCATGTTCTCTTCGACTCTGGCGCTACCCACTCATTTGTGGCTACATCAGATTGAGAGCATGAAAGAAGGATGCTCTTGGGAATCTTTTAAGGAGATTCTACTGGGAAAGTTTCTACCGTCGGTCGAGCGGGACCGCCTGATGAATGACTTCTTACATTTAAAGCAGAGGCAACTCACAGTTAGTGAGTATGAGATTTAATTTAGCAAATTAAGTTGGTTTTCTCCTGGTTTTATGAATATTGAAGTGGATCGAGTTAAATGATTTTTGGGTGGTCTGAGAAGTGACATCCAGCAGCTAGCTGGTGCTTATGGAGCAGTGAGTTATACCGGTGCGGTAGAAGCTGCCTTGAAGGTCGAGGCAATCGAAAATGCGAAGAATAGAGGCCAGCAAATGAGAAGAGACAAAATGAAATCTATTGAAGGAAAGAGTCCCCAGCCATTCGGTGTTACTTCAAGGAAGAAGGGTAAGGAAGTGTGTAGTTTTTGTGGCCAGCCGGGTCACCCCTTTGAGAGGTGTTACAAAAGGATGAGAGTTCAGAAGAAAGAACAGGTTCATGCGATATAAGGTGCTCCCATGAAAGATTTATTCTGTTCTGCATGTAAGCGGCCAGGGCATGATGTTGCCCACTGTTGGGGAAAGAATAAGACAAGAAGTTATTTTCTATGTGGTCAAGAAGGGCATATCAAGGCTCAGTTCCCGCAACTCCAGCCTGTATAGCAACCAGTGCCACTCCAGGCATTGTCGCCGCATAAGCGGGTCGATTAAGGCAAGGGAAAGCTGAATGTGATTTCTTCGGAGGACGCACAGACTTCGACTCAGGTTATTTCAGGTTAGACTTCTCCCTAGTTTTAATGTTTTGTTTGTAGTTATTGTTGTAACAATTGTTTCCTTAGAGGCATGCGCAATCTTATAGGAAGATTTAAGGTGAAGAACTGCTAGGCGCGTGTTCTCTTTGATTCTGGCGCTACCTACTCGTTTGTGGCTAGAGAATCTTTTAAATAATGATGTTATGCCTAACCTAGGATGATTTACCATCATCACACTAACTCATATGCTTAGAACATGAATGCATGATATTATATTATATTATATTATATTACAGTGGCTACTAGTATTATAATAGATTATCTTGGTCTTATCCCTATTCTTCTTCCCCAAACCCGACAGATAGCTTCCAGCAGAAGTTTTTGGGCGACGGAAAAGCTTGAGCTCCGGCCGGTGATTTCTTGCAATCTAAAGCTTGTTTTTCTCGGGTAAGGGCAGATCTGGACTGCTCTCACCCGAATCTTCCTCCCTAGGTATGTGTTTCTTATTCTAGAGATGTCTTTGTAAGCTAGGGTTTTTCGGGTTTGCTCATCTTCCCTCTAAAAGCTTCAGATTTCCTCTTAGGTGGCTAATCTTGCCGCCGGTGCCGAGTGTGAAGCCTTAGCTACTGTTTCCTGGAGGTAGAGGCAAGTGGCGCTCTTTTCCCTTGCTAATCTTGATTTTTTATTTCAATTAATTTTGTTGTAGTATCTCATTCTTTTCTCTCCTAGAAGCTAGGGTTGCTGCAGTCTTTGTCCCGTGCAGGTTTACTACCAATCTTGCCCAGATTTAATTATTTTTCTCTCTTTAGTGTTGTTTTGTGTCCAGGTAGTGGCTGGAGGTAGGATTTTAGGTTGCTAGTTTTAGCCCAGCTTGGTTGGTAGCTGTAGCCAGGTAGAAGGGGTAGGAGAGAGGAAGTTAGATTTTTTTTAGTTCTCTAGATAACTGGCATTGAGTGTTAGCTTAGGGCAGAAGTTCATTTTTGTAGGCTAAGTGTAAAAGCTTTGAGTGTAGTGGACACACTCAATGCCTAGTTGTTTGGTCTGGAGTCTAAGTCCAAAAGCATTAACAACGTTGAGTGAGGTGAGCTCACTCAACGATGTCTGCCTTTGGTGTTGAGGGTATGATTCAGTTTTGGTGATTGTGGACAGATTAATGAAGTGTGCTCACTTCGTATCTTATAAGATCGACTATCCGATGAATAAAATAGCTGAGCTGTATTTGAATGAAGTCATCAGATTGCATGGTGTTCCAGTCAGCATTATTTCAGACCGAGACTCCCGATTTACACCTTGCCTCTGGAAGAGTTTGCAAGAAGGTTTGGGTACGGATTTAAGATATTCTACCGCATACCACCCACAGACCAATGGTCAGACAGAGCGAGTTAATCATATAGTGGAGGACATGATTATATGTTATATTTTAGACCACGGAGGAGCGTGGGATGAGCGTTTGAGGCTTATGGAGTTTGCTTATAATAATAGTTATCAAGAAAGCTTGCAAATGGCTCCTTTCGAAGCTTTGTATGGGAGGCGCTGCAGGACTCCCTTTTTTTTGACTGAGGTTGGCGAGAGATCTTTGTTGGGTCCGGATGCTCTTGAAGAAATGGAAGTTACTGTGAAACTTATTCGAGAGAAGCTTCGGATAGCTCAAGAGTGATATGAGAAGAACGCCAACCGGCTAGATCTGATTTGAAGTTTGCTATAGGGGACTTGGTATTTCTAAAAGTTTCCTCGATGGTTGGAATCATGAGGTTTGGTAAGAACTAAAAGTTGGATCCAAGGTTTGTGGGACTGTTTAAGATTGTTGAGCGGATTGGTGTGTCAGCTTACAGGCTGGATTTGCCCGCAAACTTTCTTGGTGTGCATGATGTTTTTCACGTAAGCCAACTACGGAAGTGTGTGCTAAGCGACATGCAAGTTTTGAATTTTGTGCCTCAGTTAGAGCCAAATATGTCTTATGTGGAGATGCCTATCTGCATTTTGGATACGCAAGATCAAAGGTTGCGTAGGAAGAGCATTCCAATGGTTAAAGTTTTGTGGAGAAACTAGGACGTGGAAAACGCGACTTGGGAATTGGAGTCGGCTATGAGGGAGGCTCACCCTCATCTTTTTCCCTGAGTTTGCTTGGTATGTATTCTTATGTTTAACTCTTGGTTTGTTATTTCCCTTCTATGGTAAAATTATTGTGCGTAAAGTTTCGGGGCGAAACTTTCTTTTAAGGGGAGTGACTGTAACGCCCTCGGTTATTCTGTGATTGTTTAATCTTTGTTTGGCGTTACGTTGGCGCATTTTCGGCCTTTACAGTTATTACAACGTGGTCTTAGCTCTTTAGGATCTCTGAGTGGCTTGTTTTGTAGCTTGTTTGCAAGGTTCCCTAGTGAGCCAGAGTCTGTTTTGGTGACTCGATGGAGCCTCTCTGGGAATTCTTGTGTTTTGGCTTCGGGAAGTGTTAGCCCGAGTTTTTGTTTGTCGGATGATGATTCTGACTTCGCCACTAGTATTATCATGAGTTATCCTTTGGGGACATTTACGCTCATGTAGGATGTCAAATCACCTTAACCAAAGTATTTTTCCACTGCATATAATGATATTTAATTATGGACTATATGATCCCCTGTGCCGAGGGATACAACCATCTAATTTAACTAGTTTTTCTTTCATAATAAGTCATGATTCTCTTTAAGCTTTTGAGTCTGGTGTTTTTCCTGAGCGTCTGCAGTTATCCCCTGTATGACGTGGCATCACGACACGCATTTTCTCATTCTCTGATATAATTTTATTGTTGAGGAAATGCGGATCGTGACGGGTGTTTAGTTTGTAAATGCAAGTAGGTCTAAAGGCCAACAAAACTCCTATCTGGTATTTGGACAGTGGATGTTCAAGACACATGAATGGAACAAAAATCCTACTACGGATTTATACCCCAGCCAAGGATGGTCCAAAAGTTATTTTTGGCGGATCTTATAGGGTAATCACAAAAGTCTACGGTATAATTACCAATGGTATAGTCTCTTTCACAGACATTGATTATGTTAAAGGATTACAACATAATCTTATAAGCATAAGTCAACTATATTATAAAGTCTATATGATTGAGTTCTACAAGGACAAGTGTTTGATAAAGTCATCTAAAAACTCAGAAACTATTTTATCAGGCTCTCATATTAGAAATATTTTTTGTCTCAATTTTCTTTGTTTAGAATCTTCTACACCAGTGTGCTATTTAGCCAAAGATAGTGCATCTCTCTTTGATCAATATCACAAAAGGTTAGCACATATTAATTTCAAAACTATAAATATATTATTTTCTCACAACCTAGTGCGTGATGCACCCAATATTAAGTTCATTAAAGTGAGTCTGTGTCACGCATGCAAGATGGGCAAGCAGACAAGGTCTACCTTTAAAAACATTATTGCTAAAGATTCTGGCATATGTTTATATCTGCTTCATACAGACTTATTCGGTCATATGCCCGTTCATAGTTTAGGAAGTAAAGCTTACACCTTGGTTATTGTTGATGACTACTCACATTTTATATGGGTGTTCTTTCTGAAATGCAAGTCATATACCTTTGACTCTTTCACTAACTTTGTCAGGCAGATACAAAATAAATTGATCTGCTCTGGGGTAAAAATCAAAAGTGACCATGGAACAAAATTTGAGTCTGGTGCCATGACAGAGTTTTATGCAAGCCAAGGTATCTTCCACGAGTTTTCCACCACTCGTACTCCATAGCAAAATGGACTTGTCGAGAAAAGGAACAGAACACTCATCGAGGCATGCACAATAATGTTGAATGACTCTTTATTACCAGCGTATTTCTGGGTTGAAGCAGTCAATACAGCTTGTCACGTGTAAAATAGAGCCTTAATTAACAAGAATCATCATAAGACACCTTATAAACTCCTAAAGGGCAGAAAACTGACTGTGTCCTACTTTAGAATTTTTAGAAGCAAATATTTTGTACTAAATAATGGGAAATATTACCGAACTAAGTTTAATGAAAAATATTTTGAAGGTACTTTCGTAGGATATAGTAGCTATAGTAAGGCGTATATGATTTTTAATAAGAAAATCCTGGTTGTAGAAGAATCTATCAATGTTGTATTTGATGAGATGAGTATGCTTCATAGCAGCTCTTCTCGTGTTTTTATTGAAGATGCAGGTGCTAAAATTAAAGAGCTAAGCTTGGAAGAAGCAACAAAATTAGATGTTCCTAGTTTAATCAAGATCAACTCTCCAGATTTGATTGAAGAGGAAGAAGAACATCAAAATGAAGGGCATGCCCAAAAAGTAGCAGAACCTCTAGTGGCATAGGGAATGCAAGGAATCTAGTGATCAGACATTCAAGAGATACAATTGTTCATCAGATCATTGGAGATCCAAGTGAAGGAGTTAGAACAAGAAGAGGTACAAATAATAAAGTTTTACACTTGAGTTTTCTATCTCAGATTGAGCCAAAGAAGTTCTAAGAAGCATATAAGAATGCTTCATGGATCATTGCAATACAAGAAGAGCTCAATCAGTTTGAAAGGTGCAAAGTTTTGGAGCTAATACCAAGGTCCAAAGGTCAGAATGTGATAGGGATGAAATGGATCTTCAGAAACAAGTTGGATGAAAATGGAGTCATCATAAAGAACAAAGCCAGACTTTTAGCACGAGGTTACCGACAAGAAGAGGTAATTGACTTCGATCAGACATAACCTCCAGTGCCAGACTCGAAGTGATCAGGTTTTCCTAGCGTATGCTGCCCATAAAGGGTTCAAGGTCGATCAAATGGATGTGAAGTCAGTCTTACTATATGGAAATTTGAAGGAGGAAGTATACGTTGAACAACCCCCAGGTTTTGTCAATCCATCATTTCCTGATTATGTTTATTACTTTCATAAAGCATTATATGGTTTAAAACAAGCTCCTAGAGCTTGGTATGAGATGTTATCTAGCTTTCTTCTTGAAAACAAGTTCTCAAGAGGAAAGATAGATAAGAAATAAATTCTTTGGGAATTGAAGGGCAAGATCCTGCTAGTATAAATATATGTCAATGATATTGTATTTGGATCTATAGACGACAACCATTGCAAAAAGTTCTCTAACTTGATGCAAGGAAAGTTTGAAATAAGCAGTATGGGTGAGTTGAAGTATTTCTTAGGACTTCAGGTGAAGCAATCTGAAGATGGAATTTTCATCTCCTAGAGGAAGTTCACCAAGGAGTTACTTAAGAAATTCGAATGGATACCGCAACCTCTATGAGGACTCCAATGAGTTTAAATATGTCTCTGGATATGGATGAGAAAGGGAAGCTTTTGATGAAACCAAGTACAAATGCATAATTGGATCCTTGCTCTACCCTACTACCAGTAGACCTGACATAATGTTTTCAACATGTGTATATGCTAGATTTTAGGTGAACTCTAAGGAATCTCATTATGACGCTTGTTAGGTCCATTACACACAATGTCCTAGATTTGAGGAAGTCAATCTTGTCAATGATATTCATATAGTTGTAATTGATAGTGATGTGGCATTTGGTCACAGAGTGAAGATGCTGGAAAGGAGGGAATTTATCTAAGTCCATAGGCATTGAGTGGAGTTGACACACTCAACACCATACATCAAGAATCCGAGTTAGTCAAACTGAGTTCAGAGTTCGTCGAGCTGAGCTCATCGTTCGTCGAACTAAGCTCAGAGTTTGAGAATCTGAGTTAGTAGAACTGAGTTTAGAGTTCATCAAGATGAGCTCATCGTTCGTCGAACTAAGCTCAGAGTTTGAGAATCAGAGTTCGTCGAACTCAGTTCAGAGTTCGTCGAGCTGAGCTCATCATCCGCCAAACTAAGCTCAGAGTTTGAGAATCTGAGTTCGTCGAACTCAGTTCAGAATTCGTCAAACTGAGTTCAGAGTTGAGTGAGACAGTCAAAGCCTAAGGAATAAGAGGCAGAAAAGTGGCTAAGTCCACAGGAGTTGAGTGAAGGTCATTCACTCAATGCCATAGCCTCATAAGAGTTGAGTAACACTCAGTCAGTCAAAGCCAATGTTTCTAAACACAGATATTTGGCTAAGTCTAGAAGCGTTGAATGATTCATGCACTCTCAGTGCTCTCAATGCCTAAGATACAGAAAGCTTTTCTAAGGCAAAAAACATTGAGTGATGAAGACACACTCAATGCTCTCAACGCCAGAGAAGCGGGAAGATTTTGGCTAAGGCAAAAGCGTTGAGTGAGGCTTGTTCACTCAACGCTCTCAACGCCTAGATAGACAGAATTCTATCTGTGTTTTGGCATTAAGTGATGCTTACTCACTCAACGCCTATAATAATGCTGGTTGATTTTTGTCTAAGTCCACAGGTGCTGACATCAGCAAAATTGACAAAGTCAACTAAGTGCAAATCAAGTACAGAGAAGCCACAGAACACGACAAACTATGTCGAGAAGCTACTGTATGTCTTCTTCTATTAAAGCAAGGTGCAACTGGAAGCTACAGGTGGGGCCCACTGATCTCTAAGAGTCGTTGATCGACGAACTACAAAAGGAATAGATGGTCCAAGACACAAAACAACTTTAGGGAATTATTATTTTCAAACGTTAGCAGCCGACTTCATCTTCCTCGCCATTGCTGCAAGTAAAAGCTTGAAGTCTCCCTGTAAAAAGTTCAGTTAGCTGTGTGTCTTCTTCATCAACACCAACAAGATTAGAAGGCTTTCCTTCTGAGGGAGAAGTAGAAACAAGGAAGAAGTATCTGCAGCTCAAGTTGCTTCTTAGTTCAGCAAGCCTAAACCCGAAGATCTACTTCTGAAGCTGAGAAGAAGGAAGAAAAAAGTAGCTGACTCTGTCCTGAGAAGGAAGAGGAAGCAAAGTAGTTTACTGCTAGTTACTTCTAGCTCAAGATCCTTATAGCTGTGAAGAAAGTTTGAGCTGAGATAACTTAGCTCAAGGTGCTGTCACAGAGAAATTTCTCTGTGATAGATATAAATCTATTCCATCTTATAGGATCCAACTGGATCTGAGATTGTAGGGCTTCTGGCCTGAGGTAGGGAAATCTTGCCTGAGTAGTAGGAGAGTGAAGCTCTCTGAGTTATATGATCCAACTGGATCTGAGCTGTAGGATTCAGTGTTTACTAAATCTGAGTGTAGGCCTAAGTAATTAGGATGAGTGCTAGATCTTTTCAGATCTGAGTAGTATGAACACTTGGTGTTCTGAGTTAGGTGGTTGGTGAATCACTGAGCTGTAAGATCCAAGTGTGGATCTGAGAGTAGGGTTATCCTCCTCGCCTGAGTAGTAGGGTTTTGTGCCTGAGGTAGGTGATCAGCTGATCACTGAGGTGTAGGCCCTTGAGGCTGATTTGTAGGTCTTGGAGGATACTGAGAGATCCTGAGGGATTTGTGGTTTAAGCTCTGTGGAGCATTATTTTGGAGAAGTGCCTTGACTAATAGGAAGTTAGTAAGGTGGGAGGAGAGTGGATGTACCCAAAAGTTGGGGAACCACTATAAATCATTGTGTGTTTTTTTGTGGGTTCTTTTTGTGCAGGTACTTGAAGGTAAATTATAGCCAACTCATTAAGCATTAAAGGACGAAACTAAAAGATATCAAAAGAGAAAAGAAAACCTATTCACCCCCCTCTCTAGGTTGCAAGCTGCCTTAAACTAAAGAACTCTCACCGCTACACAGAGGATTTTGAGATATCTTAAAGGCATGCCTAATCTTGGCTTACGGTACCCAAAAACAATGATTGCGAGCTAATTAGATTTTCATATGCTGATTTTGTGGGAAGCAGGGATGATAGGAAAAGCACTTTCAGGATTTGCCAATTCCTTGGAAGGAGACTTATATCATGGAGTAGTAAGAAACATAATTGTGTAGCTATCTCAACCGTTAAATCAGAGTATATATTAGCAAGCAGTTGTTGCACACAAATTATATGGATCAGAAATCAACTTGAAGATTATAATCTAAAGCTGAAGGAGATTTTGATGTTTTGTAACTCATCCAATGTTATAGCTATTGCAAACAATCCAGTCTCTTACAGCCGGACAAAGCACATCGAGATACGATATCATTTAATCTGGGAGCATGTGGAGAACAAGGATATTAATCTTAGCTATGTCCCGATAGATAAGCAAATTGTAGACATTTTCACGAAGCCACTGGATGAGGCCAAGTTCATTCTCTTCAAAATGTAACTTGGTATGCTCAACAAGGAATCATAATAAGTTCAAGAAATCTACCCAAGTATAGAAATTCAATTTTTTGAGAACTCAAGGAAATTAGTTGAAAGCACTCGTGTAAATTTGACGAATTCGTCGAGACTTCTCATGACATTTCTATAAATCAGAACTTCTTCATGTATCATTTCGATGAATCTGTCAAGTTCTCTCATGTCATTTCAACAAATCTACTGATTCTCTTGTGTAATTTCAATGAATTTATGTCACTCAAGGTTTTTTCTAACTTTATTTATTGGATCCGAAGAGTCAAAAATTACAAAGGTACGCTCCTCTATTTCTTCTGAACATTAATATTATATAAGACGTCTTAAGGGCTTCACATATTTCACATCTCATCGAGACTACACAAAATCTCCTAATGAGTCATCTCCTGACAGCAAATCAAAGTTTCTCCAACAGATTCACCTGCATTCCCGTCAATGGCACCCAAAGGCTCTGGAAATCTGCAAGTCAGTAGCGAATTTATACGAACTGGATTTGCAAATGCTTTTGATGAGTTTTGGAATGTAATACTCATGCTATAAATAGCTGTCTGCCATTCATTCTTGAGCATACGTGTAGGGTCCTCAACAAAGAAGTATTAGAATTTTTTCAAAAATGCAAAGATAAGGCTCGAAAATACCGTGATTAAGAGCAAGGTCAAAATAAGGTGATTCGGCTGAAGGCTAGTTCTCTTAAGCAATTCTTATGATTGTAAGTAGTTGAGGAGGAAGATTAACTTGAAGAAAGAGATTTTCACATAAATCTTTATTTATATGGTTTATTTAGAAGGACAACTTCAATTCAGAGAAAAGCAATGAATGACGAGGGAAAGATCTTGTCTGACATAATTGGAAAAGTTCTACTATGCAAAGTTGGGTCACACGACTATCTGTTCATTAATATGTTCAAGCTCCTAGCAACTGTTATTTGCAGGAAAAGGTTGGATTGAGTAGTGGTTCTGTTCGATAAGATCAAGGAAAGTCTAAATGCACCAAACTTTGGGAGAATTCTTATATTATATCTGAATTAAGTTGATAGTAATGAATTTGATATGTCCTCTGGAATGCTGATACATCATTTGAAGAAGATAGATTCGTCCATCTTCTATATATGGGAGAAAAGAATACCCATGTAAGGTAGGATAAGAGGAGTTGTAGAAGAGGAAGAGTTCTTTGATGAACAGAGAATTGAGTCTCCAACCCCCAATAAAGCACCTGAGAACTCTGGTGCAGCTGCTGAGGGGGAGAACCTCACTTTACTGAATGTAGAAATTCTGCTAAACCTTTTTGATCAAGTTCCAATCAGTCCAGATGCTGTAGAGATAGTGGTTCATGAAAATGTTTAGGCTGATGATGTTCAAGATGAAGATGTTGTTGTTGATGATGATGATGCTACTATTGTTGTTGATGAAATTATTCCTTGTGAGAAGGAACCTGCTATAGAGGCTGAGGGGGAGCTATTAGTACACTCTTCTCAAGAGGACCTGTAAGATATTAGAGTTCTTGCTGAGGTGGAGAAGGTGGATGTGCTCTCTAAGGTAGTTCAAGATAATGAGACTGTTCCTTCTAAAGAGTTTCAAGAAGAAGAAATGGTGTTTCTTCCTGTCCAAGAGCATGTAGTAGAAGACTTGCTCCAAGAGGACCATAGCTCCTTGAGATCTTCTGGTGAGGGGGAGGATGTGGACATTCCTCCTGCCCAAGAACCACTGACTTTAGGGGGCGCTGCTATAAGTAGCCAAGAAATAAATGACAAAATTGAAGTTCTGAGATCTGAGGGTGAGAGTGCCCCTCCTACTAAAAATTCATAGTTAAAATCAATTGAAAAAATGTTAGCCAAGCAGAAAGCACATTTTGACTTATCACAGCAGCAAGTTATTGGCAGAGTGACAGAAGTAGAAAAAGATCTAACGTATGGCCTAGCTCAAGTAAACCACAACATAGATAAGTTACAAACCTCTTTGATTGAATGGTTAACCCAAGGGGGTAAGGCCATCAACCATTCGATAAAGAGCATTGGTCGATTATACAATGAAGCAACTCATCTATCTAAATATCAGCATTCAAGCTTTCATCAAGACCAAGTTTAACTGCTCTCAGCAATCTTCAATTCAACTAAGAAGTGTTAAGCTCTTCTGCTCTTCTTCAACCTGAGTTCTCCTGCTTCCAGGAAGTTCAGACTCAGAGTTCTTTTGAAGAAGAAGAAGAAGAAGATAGCTGCTAGAAGATTTCTATTTTATATTTTATATATCTTCTTGTAGTTTTTCCTTCAGTTTTTACTGAAGAGTTTCTGCACTGAAGCAAGACTTCACCTGGACATTCTTTGAGCCAGGGGGAGCCTTGATTCCTTTGAGCTTTCTAGCTCAGTGCAAGTCTTTGTGCTTCTCTAATCTATTGTAAAATAGAGAAGACATCTTAACCTTCTTTCCCCCTCCTGTACAGGGTTATTACTCCCTTCAAAAGTATCCCTTGGTGGCAGGGCACCTGATCAAAAACCTGTGTTCGGTTTTTAGACACCTGATCAAAAGTCTAAAGGGTTTCTGGATCTACCTGAAGTAGATCTTGTGGTGGCAGGGCACCTGATCAAAAACCTGTAGTGGATTCCTACCTTATTGGTAGAAGAGTGGGCGTACCCAAGTTGTTTGGGGAACCACTATAAATTCCTTGTGTCGTCTGGCTTGCTTAATTTAATTCCTGTATTGTGGCTGTGATTAGATATAACTAGGTTTGCTAGTTGCTGATTAGGTTTTCCAAGCCTTAACTGTAATTACAGTTAGCTTGAGTTTGTGCACAACACTTGTGTTAGGCTTTAGGGTTATTTCTATATCTATAATCTTTTCATTCCACATTTCACTCCAAGGGAGTTGGGTAGACTATTAAGTTTTGTCTAGTGCAAAATTTGATAACTCTATTCACCCCCCCTCTAGAGTAGTATCTATCCCTTCACTTTCAATTGGTATCAGAGGGAGGTTATCTGACTGAATAGGCTAACACCTAAGTCACAAGATCCTGATAGATACCAAAGTTTATAGATATTCACTATCATGGCCCAGTCCAAGGATTGTTCTAGCACCAGACCTCCAGCATGCAACTTAGCCAAGTTTGGCATCTGGAAGGCAAGGATAAAATTATATATGAATTCTATTGATGAAAGTATCTTTGCTTCTATTTTGTCAGGACCCCTAAGAGTACCTGCTGCTGCTTCTGCCTCATCATCTGATTTGAGTGCAGTGCCTCCTCCAGACTACAATGATGAGTACAAAAAGGCAAAAATAGCAGATGCCAAGGCAATGAATATTCTGGCTCAGACAATGTCTGATGAAGTTTTCCAGAAGTTTGCTGACTGCTCCTCAGCAAAAGCTATGTGGGATACACTGAACCAGATTGTAGCTGGTTCAGCTGATGAAAGGAAGGACAGAAGGTCCAACCTTATCTCACAATATGAGAACTTCAAGAAAACTGATGCTGAATCAGTTGAAGCCATGTACACAAGGCTCAGCTCAATCATCAATGAGCTGAGGACCCTTGACAAGGACATATCATTGACAGAGGTCAATGATAAGATTCTTATGTGCTTCCCTAGCACATGGGATCTAAGGATCTGGCCCATCAAGGAAGCCAGAAGTACAACAGAGATCTCAACAGAAGCTCTTCTCGGCAAGCTCAAATCCTTTGAGCAAGTGCTGAAGACAAGGGAAGCAGAAGCTGAAGCAAAGACCCCTACTCCAACAAGAAAAGAGCAATCTCTAGCTCTTAAGGCTGCTGATGCTTCTGAAGGAAGCCAATCCAATGAGGAGCTAATGGCATTATTTGCCAAGAGGTTTCTCAAGATGGGGAGAAAGGAATTCAGAAAGAAGTCTTCACGCTATGAAGACAAACCAAGGTATGACCGTTGTCCTGCTAAAGAAATTATCTGCTATGGTTGCAGGAAGCCTGGACATATCTTACCAGATTGTCCAGAGGAGAAGAACAAAGATAAGAGGAAAGAAAAGGAATAGCACAGGAAGCACTCCAAGCCATCCTCCTACAAGAACAAGAAGAAGGAGAGAGGTTTCATTGCTGAAACCTTGAGTGATTCTGATGAAGAATCTTCCTCCTCCAGCTCCAGTGAGGATGAGGAAGAGAAGAAGGCAAAGGAAGTTTGCCTGATGGAAATAGATGCCTGCAGCAATCATTCAGCTGCAGAGAGTTCTGATTCAGAGGAAGAAATGCCAACAGAAGATGAGGTACTATCGTCTTATGATTTTACTTCAGCAGAATTCAAATTAGAGTTTAAATCTTTATGCTTAGATTTAATTAGTTCTGAAAAAGAGATTAAAGAACTTAGACATAGGCTAGCTGAATCAGAAATCATATCTACTGAAAATATTAGGTTAAAGGAAGATCTCACTAATTATAGTGAAGAAATTAAGTTTCTTAAAATTGAGTTAGCTAAATCTAAGAGGTTAGAAGAATCTCTAAATGGTAGAAGCCTTAAGTTATTAGAAATAACCAGCATGACTAACACTAGGTCAGGCAATAACAAACTAGGCTTAGGAGCTTCTCCCAGTGAACCCCCAGTTATTCTTAAAAATAATCTTTCAACTCCAGTGAACTTCATTTCAGCTAGTGGAATGAAGAACACTGAGCAAGTAAACCAAGTTAATAAAACTTTAAATAAAGCTAAGAGAGAAAAGAGGAAGAAATTTTTTAAAGAAACACAAAGAGCGTCGAACGCTGCTCGACGATCGGAAGCGCAATGGTCGAACAAAGCTCGACGATCTGAGCGCCCATCGTCGAACGTCGATCGACGTTTTCAATATGATTTTCAAAATCATCATCAAACCCGTAGAAACCTAAATGAAAATAGAAACCCTAGGTTTGTTGACCTATCATCTGCATGGAGAATCCCACCTAGGAGATCTCACCCATTAGGTTATCACCCTCAGCTTGCATTTTTATTTATTTCTAGCTTTTCTTATGTGAAAAACAAGGGACCCAAGATTACCTGGGTCCACAATGTCTAAATGAATGTCTTGCAGGTGAAGGCCTATCCTATCACTCAAAATAAGTGGTATTTGGATAGTGGATGCTCCAAGCATATGACAGGAAATAAAAATCATCTGTCAAAATTCAAAGCTAAGCTCGGCCCAAAGGTAATCTTTGGAGATTCAAGCTGTGGTCAGACAGAAGGCTATGACAGGATCACAATTGGAGATGTTACTTTCAAGAGAGTTACATATGTGACTGGACTGAAGCACAATTTGATCTCAGTCAGCCAGCTATGTGATGCTGGCTACCAGGTTTCATTTTCTAACTTTTCTTGTAATATTACTTTAAATAAAAATGTTGTTTTAGTAGGCATTAGATTAGGTAATATTTATTTAGTAGATTTCAATTCAACTCATTCTGAAATCTATTTATTTAATGAAGTAACAATTAATAATAATTCTTTGTGGCATAAGAGGCTTAGTCATGTTAACCTTAAAAATATATCTAGGTTATCTAAACACAACCTTGTTAGAGGTTTATCTTCTTGCCCCTACAAGAAGGAGAGCCTTTGCAAGGCTTGTCAGCTAGGCAAGCAAACCAAGAACTCTTTTAAATCTGTAAATAAAAGTGATTCTCCTAGAATCTTGTACTTATTACATTTGGACCTTTTTGGCCCAATAAATGTACAGAGTTTAGGAGGGAAGTATTACACCTTAGTAATTGTAGATGACTTCTCTAGGTTCAGTTGGGTTTTCTTTTTGAGAACTAAGGCTGATAACTTCAAAGCCCTTACAGACTTTCTATTATGTGTGCAGACTGAGTACTCTACTCATGTGGCCTTGATCAAAAGTGATCATGGTACTGAGTTTGACTGTCTTCTCATGCAAGAATTTTGTGAGAGAGAAGGTATCAAACATAGCTTCTCAGCTCCTAGAACTCCCCAACAAAATGGGGTAGTTGAAAGGAAAAATCGAACACTCATTGAAGCTGCTAGTACACTATTGGCAGATGCTAATATGCCTCTCTCCTATTGGGCAGAAGCTATTAGTACAGCTAATTATATCTTGAATAGAAGTCTGATACACAAGCTTAAGTGTAAAACTCCTTATGAGTTGCTTAAAGGAAAGAAACCTAAAATTAATTATTTTAGAATATTTGGTTGTGTAGTGTACATTCATAATAACAATAAAGAATACCTTAGAAAGTTTGAAGCAAAAGCTTCAATGAGAATTATGCTTGGATATTCCCAAGTAAGCAAAGCTTATAGGGTTTATAACAAATCAACTTGTAAAATTGAAGAATCTGTGCATGTATTTTTTGATGAGTCTCAGATGTTTTACAAGGAGAAGGAAAATTCTCCTTCCCCTAGTTCATTGCAGGTACCTGATGCTACGCAAGAGATTCTCCAACTATCAACTCTTCAGATCACTGAATCAGACAGTGATGAAGACATTGCAGAAGCTGTTGTTGTACCACCAACAGTAGATCAAATTCCTCCTGAGGAATTAATCCCAACTGTTGCTGAAGATCACATCCCACCTGCTGATATTGTCACACTTAGAGATCACCCCATATCTCAAGTGATTGGAGACATATCAGCTGGTGTTCAAACAAGACACCAATTAAGACAGGATGTGATGCACGCTTGTTTCCTCTCACAGGTTGAGCCCCTCACCTTTAAAGATGCTGAGCTAGATCCCCACTGGATCATTGGTATGCAAGAGGAACTCAATCAGTTTGAGAGATATAAAGTTTGGACTTTGGTTCCAAGACCTAAAGGCCAACTGATCATAGGCACCAAGTGGGTGTATAGAAACAAGTTGGATGCAAATGGAATTATTGTAAGGAACAAAGCTAGGCTTGTAGCTCAGGGCTACAGACAGGAGGAAGGTATAGATTATGACCAAACCTTTGCTCCTGTTGCAAGGCTAGAAGCAATAAGGATCTTCTTGGCCTATGCAGCCTACATGAAGTTTAAGGTCTTTCAGATGGATGTCAAAAGTGCATTCCTGAATGGTGAGCTTAAGGAAGAGGTGTTTGTTGAACAACCACCAGGGTTTGTTTCTTCAACTCAACGCTCACATGTGTTCAAGTTGCAGAAAGCTCTTTATGGACTAAAGCAAGCCCCCAGAGCCTGGTATGAGACTCTAGCTAGTTTCCTGTTAGAGCACAACTTTGTTAGGGGAGTAGTTGATAGAACCCTTTTCGTCAAGCACCACAAGGACACAATCTTGTTAGTTCAAGTGTATGTGGATGATATTATATTTGGTTCCACTGATCCCAAACTTTGCAAAAGGTTTTCTGACCTGATGCACTCTAAGTTTGAGATGAGTAGTATGGGTGTGCTGTCTTACTTTCTTGGTCTCCAAGTTAAGCAAGATGCTGATGGCATCTTCATCTCCCAATCCAAATATGCCAAGGAATTGGTAAAGAAATTTGGGATGGCTGATGCTTCAGCAATGCCTACACCTATGACTACTAATGTAGTTATTGATTCTGATGATCACGGCAAGCCAGTTGATCAAAAGAATTATAGGGCCATTGTTGGTTTCCTATTATATTTAACTACAAGTAGGCCTGATATAATGTTTGCTACATGCCTTTGTGCTAGATTCCAGGTCAACCCCAAGGAATCTCATCTGATTCTTCTAAAGAGAATCTTGAGATACCTGAAGGGATGTCCAAATCTAGGACTTTGGTACCCAGCTTAGTCAGAATTTGAATTGATTGGATATTCTGATTCTGATTATGCTGGTTGCAGAGTTGACAGGAAGAGCACCTCAGGAACTTGTCAGTTCCTGGGAGAGAGATTGGTCTCTTGGTTCTGTAAGAAGCAGGCTTCTGTCTCAACTTCAACTGCAGAGGATGAATATATAGCAGCTGACAGTTGTTGTTCACAGATCCTATGGATTCAAAACCAGCTTGTGGATTATGGTTACTCACACAAGAACACCAAAATCATGTGTGATAGTACCAGTGCTATCTCAATTGCACAAAATCCAGTGCACCACTCTAGAACGAAGCACATTGAGATTCGGCACCATTTCCTGAGAGATTGTGTGGAAAAGAACAAGATTTGTCTTGAGTTCATATCCACTGAGTTTCAGAGAGGTGATATATTCACCAAGCCCTTAGATGAACAGAAGCATCTGTTCTTTTTGGTTCAACTAGGCATGATCAATGGAAGAGACTAAGTGTGACTATATCTGCCAATGTTGAAACTTATTTGAAGATAGTCGATCGGGTCAAGCCCATCATCGACTTATGTTTGATGAAAGCTTATCTGATTGAAGATCGTCGACCGGCGTTCGACCATCGTCGAACAAGTCGAGCTCATCGTCGATCTCTGGATGACGACAGCTTGCTGTTTGAGAAGCCAGAAATAGTCGAACGATCGATCGACTACTCTGCTTCAGGACCGATCGTCGAACGACCGTTCGACCATCGTGTCCAGTATCTTTTAAATAGATCGACTATCTCCGGTTTAATATAAAGCCGATAGTCGACCTAGGTTAAAAGATCTTTGCTTTTATCGTCGACGGAGAGCGTCTTTTCGTATTCCGTCGTCGTGCTTGCTTTGTTTTTTTTTCTCTCTGCCGATTCGTCTTCTCCGTCTCTCTCGCGCCCTCTACAGCTCCTTCAATGGCGATTTCTCCAGCATTGCTCGCAGTTGTGAAGTTCGACGCAGGATTCAGTGTCGATTTCGATGCCTTCAGTTGTTGTGAATCAGGGATTGTGGAAATCCTCCAGTTATGCAGAGATCAAGGGTTAGAAAGACTAATGTCTATAAGGATCAAGTTAAATATCCCAGAGATAAAGGAATGGGCTTTTACTTCATCTTCTACTGAAGATTCAATGACAGGATCTGTTGGCGGAGAAGAAGTGATTTTGACTCCCGTCGTCTTGACTGCTGTATTTGGATTAATTAATGGCGAAGAAGAATATGAGCAAGATGCTCCTGAATTTGGAAGAATGTTGTTAGAGCTGGGACATGCGGAAGGCATTCCCTCGAAGCTGCTCAAGGTAAACTTTCCCTTCAAGATCAAATTTCTTGCTGAGATAGTTGGAAAAGTGCTTCTAGGAAAGCACTCAGCCCATGATAATATCACCAGACAACAGTTTGCACTAATGTGCGCGATTGTTAATAAGAAGCAAATAAACTGGGCTGGTGTTATGTTCGATCTGTTAAGGAAGAAGAACAGTAAGAAGGAAGTTTCCCTAGGAAGGGTTATTGGGATTTTTCTGAAGGAAAAGTATCCTCACCTGCTAGTTTCAGCTGCTACAACCATTAATGCCAGCAAGAAGATGGATCCCAACTTGTTCTCAAAATGGAAGAGGACCTTCTTGAAGCCCGCTCTCACAGGGGTTGCTCCAGCAGCATCCGAGAGCACAAGGACTGATTCAGTCACTCCTCACCCTCTAGAAGCTGGCTCAGCTCATCCTTCTCTTCCATCATCTTCTTCTGCTCTGCAGTCTACTTCAGTTGAAGTTCCATCAACTTCAGCTGAAGTACGACTTTCTGCTTCTCCTGTTCGAGATACAACCACGGTTGTTATTCCTTCTCCTCCTGCATCTCCTATACCATCTCATCTGGCTGGGACATCTCAACCCAGTTTTGATTTATTGGTTTCTGAAATATCTTCTCCAGTCCATTCTCCCATTCCATCTCCTCCTCCATCTCCACATCATTCTCCTTCTCCATCTCCAATTCGCTTTCCAGTTCATCAGGAATACATTCCTCCTGCTGATCTTCCATCCACTGCAGTTCCCCCACCATCTTTTGAAATAACTCCAGAATTTATTTCCAGCATTGTGGAGTTAATTACCCCTTCAATCAAAATCATGATTGAAGAGGCAATTGCTCCACTTGCTTCCTCCATTGCTTCTTTGTCTGATGCCATCAAAACTCTCTCCAACTCTGCTGAGCCCTCTTCATCCAGGGGCCTGGTTTCAGTTCCCACTGAAATCAGGCAGGGGGAGATGTTCAATGAAGATGTCTCTGAGCAGCTCCCAGCCTCCCCTCCAGCAGCTCAATTTGCAGTATCAGAAAAAGTAGCAGAAGTTTCAGCTCCTCCTCCATCTGACAAAGAGAAAGAAATATCTGATGCAATAATGTTGTCTGAATTTGTTGTAAAAGTTTATCTGGAAGAAGCCTCAACTCCCTTAGTTGCCCTGTTCCTAGAAGGAATAATCACTTCCTTTCTAGATGATTTATGGGAGTTAGGTCATCCTGAAGAAAATCTAGAAGGTATGTCTCTTTCCCAACTTGTAGATTACTTAATTGATAAGTTAGTATGGGAATATCTGGAAGGGATGACTAGATATCATTTAGCAAGATTTTACTCCTAATCCTACAAATTTAATGGAAGAAGTAGTGGCTGTCCAAGAGCCTGAGTCTGTATCAGCTCCTGATGTCCAAATGGCTGTAGAGCAAGCTGTGCTATTTGAACTGGTCCCTTCGACAGTTCCTGAGCATCAAGAATTGGATCCTGAAAGCCAAGTTGAAAATAAAGATGACACCCCAAAACTAAGTTTGGAAGAAGAGAAAGCAAAAGCTGCTTGGGAACAAAGAGTAAAGGCTAATTTGGAAGAGAAAGAAAAAGCTGGGCAAGCTGAAAAATCTACTTTATGGGATGATTCCCCTGGCTTAGATTTGGATACTCTTCTGGCACAGGATGCCTTAGAAGAAGAGAAAGAGAAGGCTGCTCTGAAAGAAAAGGAAAAGGCTGTATCAGAAGCCTATGATCCGTATGATCATCCTCCCTCATCTCATTCTGAGGATGAAGATGACTCAGATCTGTCTGAGGATTCAAAGAAAAAGAAAGCTGCAAAGAGGAAAAGAAAAAGTGTAGCTCTTCCTCCTCCCAATCCCGATAATGACACCCCTTATTACATTCTGAAAGGAATTGATCCAAAGTCGAAAGAGTTCCAGCACTGGATGTGGTTCTCAAAGAATCAGCAAAAGGAGAGAAAGAAATCTAAGAGATATGATAGTCCTGCTCCCAGATGGACTCCCAGAGGTCCTCCTCCTCCACCTCCCGGTGCAGGAGCCTCTGGCAATTTATCTGCTAATCTATCTGCTCCATCTGCAAAATCTGCTCCTTCTCAGCCTCACTCAAGGAAAAGTTCTCAAAGCCACCAAGGCAAATCATATACTGGTACTCAAAGGCATGATACTGAGGTTAAAGAGCAAGTAAAGGAGGTTGTATATCAAAAGCCAACATTTTCACCTCCTTCTTCTCCCAAGAAAAAGGTTTCTCCTGCTATACCAGTTCATGTTGCTAAGGATATTTCAAAAGGTAAAAGAACTGTTTTCTCTGAAAAATCCAGTAAGAAGTTTGTTGAGTTTGCTCCTCCATCATCTTTAGTTATTCAAGAAGTTAAAGATACAGCTGAAAGTTTATTAGATTTATCTGTTAAGTTTAAAGCTGTGAAGCCTATTGATACATCATCTGAAAATGTGTATGAAAGCCAAGAGTTAGATCCTGATTTCAGGATGGCTCGATTTCTAGAACTTGTTGGATTAGCCCAGATAAAGAAAGCTAAGGCTGAAGGAAAGGACTCTGCAGGACTTTCTACAATGTCAAAGTTCAGAATGAAGGAACTCGATAAAATCCAGGTTAGTCCTGAAGTTTTTGACCCTTCTAAATATATGGAAAAGAACCCAGAAGCAGTTGTTCCAAGGGCTGCAGAACTGAAGATTATTGGCGTACAAGATTTGAAGATGTCTAAGAAAGAAGCCATTGATCCCTTGCGGAAAGTTTCTTTTGTTCCTAGCTCTTCTGATCCCAAGCCTGATTCTGTAGATTCTTAATTTTGATTGACTGCTGTTATATATATCTGACTGATTGTTAATTGCTAGTTAGTTGCTTAACTATTTCCTGTATTGATTTTATTATTCAGTGTTTTAGTTTTTGAGAGACTTAACTCAAATAGGGGGAGATTGTTGGTACCCTTGTTTGATTTGAGTTTAGTCTTGTCTTTTTAGTCCCTTGACCCAAGAAATATCTATGGTCAATGGTTAGTGGTCTAGCTGTAGAGTCCCCGCTTTTCCATATGAATAATTTGGTTAAGTAGTTTTTCGTTCGACTATAGTCGAACGTCGCTCGACTATCGTCTATCGGCTGATCGACTATCGTCTATCAGTTGGTCGACACTCTGTCTGCGTTGATAGCTCGACTATCTGTTGATAGGTCGACTATCTGCTTGGTTTGGTAGTTCGACTATCTGTCCTGATAGTTCAACTATCTGATAGCTCGACTATCTGTTGATAGGTCGACTATCGGTTCCGCTTTGATAGTTCGACTATCTGTTGATAGGTCGACTATCTGTCGTCTTTGATAGTTCGACTATCTGTCCTGATAGTTCAACTATCTGATAGCTCGACTATCTGCTTTGTTTTGATAGGTCGACTATCTGTTGATAGGTCGACTATCTGTTTTCTGTGATAGGTCGACTATCTGTCCGGATAAATCGACTATCTGTTAGATCGACTATCTGTTCTGATAGGTCGACTATCTGCCTAGGTAGTTCGACTATCTTCTTTGATAGTTCGACTATCTGGATCGTTCGACTATCTGCCCGATAGGTCGACGATCTCCGTGCGTCGGTCGACGATCTCTGAGGGTCGTTCGACGTTTTCTGTTTGCCTTTTTATTTTGTATTTATTTATTCTATTTAATAAATTAATACATTATCTGGCATTTTATTTCAGTTGTTTTATGATAATATTTCCAGCCAATATCTGCTCCATCCCTTTTGCTTGAGTAAAATCTTTTCAGATAAAGTTGTTTGTCTTATTAGTTGACAGTGTATTTTACTTTATCTGCTGTCAGTCCTTTATAGCCGTTAGACTGAAAAGTCTTCCTTATGCTATAAAGAGTTTGTTTCTGATGTGATTTTATTTAGTACCTTTATTATCAGATTGCTTCCTGCAGCTTCCTTGAAAAAGGTTTATCCCTTTTATAGAATATTTTGCTGCAGAGTTTGTTTGTCTTTGTGATATTTGCAGCCCAGGTTTCAAGTTTCAGAAGAAGACAAACGGTTCAAATTTGAAAAGAGCCGTTGCTTGTTGCTGCTATAAAAGGAATCCTTTGGAGAAGGATTTCAGCTAGCTAACCAGTTATTCTAAGAGTTATTCATTTAAGCATTCAAGCTTTCATCAAGACCAAGTTTAACTGCTCTCAGCAATCTTCAATTCAACTAAGAAGTGTTAAGCTCTTCTGCTCTTCTTCAACCTGAGTTCTCCTGCTTCCAGGAAGTTCAGACTCAGAGTTCTTTTGAAGAAGAAGAAGAAGAAGATAGCTGCTAGAAGATTTCTATTTTATATTTTATATATCTTCTTGTAGTTTTTCCTTCAGTTTTTACTGAAGAGTTTCTGCACTGAAGCAAGACTTCACCTGGATATTCTTTGAGCCAGGGGGAGCCTTGATTCCTTTGAGCTTTCTAGCTCAGTGCAAGTCTTTGTGCTTCTCTAATCTATTGTAAAATAGAGAAGACATCTTAACCTTCTTTCCCCCTCCTGTACAGGGTTATTACTCCCTTCAAAAGTATCCCTTGGTGGCAGGGCACCTGATCAAAAACCTGTGTTCGGTTTTTAGACACCTGATCAAAAGTCTAAATGGTTTCTGGATCTACCTGAAGCAGATCTTGTGGTGGCAGGGCACCTGATCAAAAACCTGTAGTGGATTCCTACCTTATTGGTAGAAGAGTGGACGTACCCAAGTTGTTTGGGGAACCACTATAAATTCCTTGTGTCATCTGGCTTGCTTAATTTAATTCCTATATTGTGGCTGTGATTAGATATAACTAGGTTTGCTAGTTGCTGATTAGGTTTTCCAAGCCTTAACTGTAATTACAGTTAGCTTGAGTTTGTGCACAACACTTGTGTTAGGCTTTAGGGTTATTTCTATATCTATAATCTTTTCATTCCGCATTTCACTCCAAGGGAGTTGGGTAGACTATTAAGTTTTGTCTAGTGCAAAATTTGATAACTCTATTCACCCCCCTCTAGAGTAGTATCTATCCCTTCACTTTCAAGATCATATAGGCTTTTCTATGATTGATGTACCCAACAAAAATTCCATCAAAGTATTTGGAAGCAAACTTAGTCACATAGGAATTTCCATTATGAAGCACATAACACTTGCTACCAAAGATCCTAAAGCTCAGGTTTTGTTTTCTATCTTTCAAGATCTCATAGGGAGTTTTCTTATGACACTTGTTGATAGAGGATCTGTTGAGGACATGACATGCAATGTTGACTACCTCAGCCCAAAAATATTCTGGGAGAGATGTGTCATTCAGTAGAGTCCTTCCAGCCTCTATGAGAGTTCTATTTTTCCTATCAACAATCCCATTTTGCTGGGTTGTTCTACGTGAAGAGAATTCTTGATGAATTACATGCTCTTCACAGAACTTTGTCATGCTATCATACTGGAATTCAGTCCCATGGTCACTTCTAATTTTGACCCCAGAGCCGTTGAACTCATTCTGAATTTGCTTGACAAACTTAGTGAAGATATCAAGGGTTTCATTCTTTCTCTTGAGGAAGAATATCCCAGCAAACCTTGAAAAGTCATTAACCACCATAAGAGTGTAGAACTTCTTACCAAGACTATGAACTGGCATAAGACCAAACAAGTCCATATGTAGGAGGTATAGGCACCTCACAGAATCTTTGGTCCCAATACCCTTGAAGGAAGCTTTTGTCTGCTTTCCCTTTTGACAAGCAGAGCAAATGCCCTCCTTTGAGTACTTCACATTGTGACCATTCCTAACTAGCTCTTAACTAAAGAGCTTACCAATAGTCTTATAATTTACATGGGCTAGCCTTTTATGCCATAGGACATAATAAGAGGCTTTCTCATTTGCTACTAGACAGATAGGAGAATCTGTATCTAAACATAAAAAGTTTAAGAAATAAACATTTCCACTCCTAGTGCCTGTTAAGATGACCTCTTGGTCACTTGACCACCTAATTAGGCACTCATCCCTGTGGAAGACAATAATATAGCCAAGATATGAAAGCTGGCTTATGCTTATAAGGTTGTGTTGCAACCCTTCAACACAAGACACCTTAGTGATGGTGATTATGCCATTGGTGATCTTACCATAGCTTTTTGTTACCCCTCTATCTGAACCACCAAAGATTACTTTGGGTCCAAATTTTATTAGAGTATACTCCTTCAGGTTGCTCCTTGTCCAAGTCATGTGCCTGGAACAACCACTATCCAAGTACCATATAGGGTATGGCCTCTTGGACTAACCAGCAATATACAGTTTACTTAACCTTAGGACCCCAATATCTATTGGGTCCTAGGTGCATATTAGTATGAAACTGAACATGTCCACCAGCAGAATTTCTGACTGGTGGGCTGACCCTAACTCTAGACACATTGGGATTGTGCCAGCAGTCAATGGTAAAATGCCCTATCTTACCACAACACTAACAGTCATGTGTGTTATATCTTATCTTCAGTGTAGGCCCTGTAGCTTAGTTAGTAGTAGCCTTAATAGGATGAAGATGTGTTGCAACCTTTTTTTGATTTATTTCAGCTAGAATTTGACATAAGGCAAGTCTTCTAGCTTGCTTGTTTGGTCTGCTCTAGGTGGTATCAGTAACAAGCTTCTTTTTTGAGAGCATGCTTTTGATGGCATCAGAAATTCCCAAATCAGCCTGGCTGTTAGACTTGCCCTTAGTCTGAGCCTTAGTTGTCAGATTCAGAGCCTTGACTGCAACAATATTTTTGAGTGTTGGAGCAGAAGTACCAAAAACAAATGGTCCAGTTTGGGACATTTGAGTTTTCTCATGGGCAGCCATAAAGGCACTTACCTGGCTAGAGCTTTCACCATGGAAGTAAACATCTTTGTTCACCCCTGAGGAATAACCATTATTCCAGTGACCACATGAGATTTCTTGGTCATACCTGTTAGAAGGTAACATAAATTTTCTAAAAAGAATGGGCGGCTTGGAAGTAATAGGCTGAGCTGGAGCTTTGCCCTTCCTTTTAGAAGGAGCAACTCTTGTGCTTCCCTTGAATTCCAACCCTTTCTTACCCTTTTGAGAGGAGAAGGTGTCTATAGAGGGTAGTACTGTACTTGGCTTAAAATAGCTAGCCACTATTCTTTTCTCTTTCTCAAGCCTATCTTCAAGATCCCTGATGAGACAGTTCTTGTGCTTGCTGGAGGCTATCTTGATGTCCAAGAGGGACTTGAGTTGGCTTATTTCCCTAGCTTTTTGATCCAGCAGATTAGCTGTTACAGTCTGCTGGGAAACTACAAGCTTAAGAGATGAAATCTCCATAGCTTGCTTCTTAGACAACTTCTTGACCTTCTTAAAGGAATTCAGAAGTTCTCCATACTTGTCAATCAGTTGATTGACATCTCCTTCAGATCCAAAATCTTCATCACAACTAGGTGAAGAGGTTTCTGAGCAAGGACTGGTCTCATACCCAGACATAAAAGAAGAATTAGGTAAGGAATATACCTTGCTTTGACCAGGCTTATCCTGGCTGCCCGCTTCATCTGTAATTGCCATCAGCGCTCTGTAGCTGTGGGCATCTTCATCCTCCTCTGAGTCACTGTCTGATAGTGTTAGAGGGGCCCTGATTCCTATCCTCACTGGAGGATTGACTTCTCCTACTGCAACAACTTTATCTTTAACAGAAATAACAACTAGCCCAATGTAGGCTTCCTCTTCTTCAGACTCAGATGATGATGAGTCTGTCCAACTCTTTTCCTTCTTAGCAATGAAGGACTTAACCTTCTTCCCTTTGTATTGATGCTACTTCTTCTCCTCAGCCTCCTTCCTTTTCTCTGGGCAGTCAACTATCATATGCCCAGGCTTGCTGCAACAGTAGCAAACTACTTTAGAAGAGTTATATTTATTTGGTTTGGAATCATACCTATCAGCCTTTGAGTGATTCTTCCTGTGATATATGGAATTAGAAGGCCTCTTCTTCTAATGCTTCTTCTTCATCAGCCTCTGGAGTTGCATGGAGAAAGCTGCAAAATCCTCATCAGACATGCTGCTATCTGATGCTTCTGATTCTGAGCTATCTGACTTAGCAAGTCTTCTTGGAGGAGATGGAATCCTCTCCTTTCCCTTTCTGGTGCTTTCTGCTCTGAAGGACAATAACTTTTCCTTGTCTAAGGATTTGCTGGTGGCATCCTCCTCTTTTCTGGCAGCTAGCTGCATCTCATAGGAAAACACATTTTTAAATAATATTTGGGGAGGAGTTTCAACAAGCTTAACCACCTCACTTATGACATAGATCTTAGTATCCCAGTCTCTAGTGAGAAATCTGAGAAACTTGTCATTTATTTCATAATTATTGAAGACCCTCCCATAGGTCTTCAACCCTTTTATGATCCTAAAGAATATTTCATAGCAAGCAGTTATGTTCTCCTTCAGGTTTTTCCTGAAAGCCTCATACTCTTGGTTGAACAGAGACTTCCTATAATCCCTTACCTCTTCAGTCCCCTCTATGTAGACCATAACTGTGTCCCACATCTCTTTGGAGGTCTGACAGCGAACAAAATTCTGAAAAGTTGAATCATCAATTGCACTTACAATGATGTTCTGGGCTCCTTTGTCCAATGCAGCCAATATGACCTCATCCTTGGTCATTTCTGAATAAGTCTTAGGAGTCTAGACATTGCATCCAGAACAGAGACCTTCATGGGAATGAAGGGTCCTTCTTTGACGGTCATAAAGATTCTAGGGTCAGAGGCTTTCATGAATAGCCTGACCCTCTCCTTCCAAATTCCAAAGTTCTCGTTTCTGCAGATGGGGAGTTTTATGGAACCTAGCTCCTTATGATTCTCTCCAGAACCCATAATCACTTTACTGTAGCTACCTTTGGAGATCACTCAGATTATTAAATCCCTTTTGAGCATCCTCCCTCTGATACCACTTAAAAGTTCTTAAGTTTAAGGCAGCTTGCAACCTAAAGGGGGGGGGGGTGAATAGGTTTTATTTCTCTTTTGATATCTTTTAGTTTCTTCCTTTAATGCTTAGTGAGTTGGCTGTAATTTGCTTTCAAGTACCTGCACAAAAAGAACACCACAGAAAATCATACAATGATTTATAGTGGTTCCCCAATTTTTGGGTACATCCACTCTCCTCCCACCTTGCTGACTTCCTATTAGTCAAGGCACTTCTCCAAAACAATGCTCCACAGAGCTTACACCTCAGATCCCTCAGGATCTCTCAGTCTCCTCTAAGACCTACAGCTCAGCCACAAGGGCCTACAACTTAGTGGTCAGTAGACCACCTACCTCAGGCTGTTAAGCCCTACACTCAGGCTCGGAGGACAACCCTACCTCAGATCCATAAGGGATCCAATACTCAGAGAGATATACTCTCCTATAGCTCAGGCAACTTGCCCTACCTCAGGCCAATGGCCCTACAGCTCAGATCCAGTTGGATCCTACAACTTAGAGAGCTTCACTCTCCTACTACTTAGACAATATTGCCCTACCTCAGGCCAATGGCCCTAAAATCTCAGATCTAGTTGGATCCTACTAGATGGAATAGATTTATATCTATCACAAAGAAATTTCTCTGTGACATCACCTTGAGCTAAGTTATCTCAGCTCAAACTTTCTTCACAACTATAAGGATCTTGAGTTAGAAGTAACTAGCAGTAAACTGCTTTGCTTCCTCTTTCTTCTTAGGACAGAGTCAGCTACTTTATTCATCCTTCTTCTCAGCTTTAGAAGTAGATCTTCAGGTTTGGGATTGCTGAACTTAGAAGTAACTTGATCTGCAGAGACTTCTTCCTTATTTCTGTTTCTCCCTTATAAGGAAAACATTCTGATCTTGCTGGAGTTGATGAAGAAGACACACAACTAACTAAACTTTTTGCAGGGATACTTCAAGCTTTTACTTGCATCAATGGTGAGGAAGATGAAGTTGGATGCTAACTTTTGAAATTAATAATGCCCTAAAATTTGTCTTGTGTCTTGCCCTATCTCTTCCTTTTGTAGTTCGTCGATCGACGGCTCTTAGAGATCAGTGGGCCCCACCTGCAGCTTCCAGCTGCACCTTGCTTTAATGGAAGAATACATACAGTAGCTTCTCGGCATAGTTTGTCGTGTTTTGTAGCTTCTCCGTACTTGATTTGAAATCAGTTGACTTTGTCGGTTTTTCTGTCATCTGCACCTGTGGACTTAGCTAAAATCGAGCATCAGTAGAATAGGCGTTGAGTGAATGAGCTTCACTCAATGCCAAAGTACTTAGACAAAATTCTATCTAACTAGGTGTAGACAGCATTAAGTGAGCAAGCTTCACTCAACGCTTTTTTCCTTAACCATTTCTACAACTTTTTTTGCATGTCTGACATTGAGAGTGTTGAGGGAGCATACCTCACTTAACGCTTTTTTCCTTAGCAAATTTTTTGCGTCTTGGCATTGAGTGTAAGCTCCACTCAATGCCAAACTACTTAACAGACACTTCTGTTATCTGGCGTTGAGTGAGTGAGCTACACTCAACGCATTTGGACATAGCCAAATTTCTATGTCAAGCAGAACACTTCCTTTGAGAATTAGTCAACGCAATATCACATGGCGTTGAGTGAGCTTGCCTCACTCAACGCCTGTGGACTTGGTAAATATTCACAGTTTTCCTATGGCATTGACTGACTGAGCTATACTCAACGATTATGAAGCTATGACATTGAGTTAGTAAGCTACACTCAATGCCCGTGGACTTAACCACTTTTCTGCTCATTTCTAATTAGACTATTAAAGAATTAGCCTAACTCACAACTTTAAGATGTATGACATTGAGTGAGTAAGCTACACTCAACGCCTGTGGACTTAGCCACATTCTCAACCTGCCATTACTTTGACTTTGACTATATAGGCTCAACTCAGCGCTATAAGCCATCTGGCGTTGAGTGAGTCACCTTCACTCAATGCCTGTAGACTTAGATAGATTTCTGTCAACCCACATCTTAGGTAAGTGTTTACCTGACTTGGCCACTTAGGCTACCTATCCCATCACTGTCAACTATAACTGTATGTATATCATTGACACGATTGACTTCCTCAAATCTAGTACATTATGGGCAATAGAGCCAACACCCACTTTGGAATGGTACTGGAAGGGTCTCACACTATTCAATGCCAATGAACATGAAAGTTCTAAGTTGTCAACCTAAATCACCTAGAGGGGGGTGAATAATTATGCGTCTAAATGCGGAATAAAATTTTTAATGAACTAGCACACACAAACAAGCAATCACAGATGACAAGAAGATTTATAGTGGTTCCCTAACCTTGGGTACGTCAACTTTCCCTCACCGATCTAGTAAATCACTAGATCCGGCTACTACTATTTCGGATTGAAATCCAATCCTACGCCTCAGAACCAAGTTCCTACAATCTCGATCCAAAAGGGATCTACACTCGGAAGATGAAAACTTCCTAAAACTCGGAGATTAATCTCCTACAGAATTTACAAAGAGATTTAAAATAAAATACAAACAGAAATTTTATATCAGATCTTGAAAGATTAAGCTCTAGGTCTTCTTCTTGAACTTGCAGCTTTTTCAGAAAATATTGAAGAAGAGATGAGAGATCTGATCTGAGAAATCTTAGACCTACTCGATCAAGGAGACGATGAGATATCCTTGAATAGCAAGTCTTTCTTGATCGAAAATAAAAGTGTCGATCTTCACGTTGAGCGGCGGCGGCGACTGAAACTTCTGTTCTTCTAGAGAGAGAGATAGCCGATCATAATAATTGAGAGATACGATTTTCCGCTTAGGGTTAGTCTTGATGAAAAGACATTATATAGGATTTCCCCTAACGGTTAGAATTAATATTAATGACAACACGTGGACCAATCACGATGTCTGATTTGAAAAATCCGTCGATCTGGACTTAAGAGAAATTTCAGAAAAAATTGACAGCAGTTCTCGAGAAGTATGAATGAGTTCTCGAGAACAAGCTGACTTCTCGAGAACTAGACTGTCTGGACTTAAGTTAGTACTTGAGAACAACGACGTTGAGTCTACTCAAGAGTTATGTGAAGCTTCTCGAGAACTAACAAGACTTCTCGAGAACCATTACCCGAAAGTCAAACCGTATACTCAAGAACCATGCTGACTTCTCGAGAACTAGACTAAGTTCTCGAGAACTATGATGGACTTCTTGAGAGAGGGACTTAGAATAATTTTGCGGCTGTCTCTGACTACTCAAGAAATAAAGGCTGGGACTTCTCGATAACCTTAGACTGACTTCTCGAGAACTATAAAAGGTTTCTTGAGAACTAGTCTCGGCTTCTTGAGAACTAAAGGAACTTCTCGAGTTCTACTAAGTCTACTTCTCGAGAACTGTCATGGACTTATCGAGAGGTGGACTTAGAGAAATTCTGTACTTAGAAAATTTTCTCTACTCTTCAAGAACCCAAGCTTCATTCCTTGATCCAAGTGCTTGAATATGAAATGTATCCCAATTGAGAGGCTACACATGAGTCAACACCTTGGATCATACAGTGAGGGATTACACTGTATGGTCCTGTGTTCATGACCCACTGTAGACTGACATTGGTCTAACAGTGAGGGATTACACTGTATGGTCCTGTGTTCATGACCCACTGTAGACTGACATTGGTCTACACTTAGCAATGATGATCTGCAAACACACAACTTAAACCAAGATATCAAATACAACTTAATTCATCTTAGTTCAAGGGTGACTTCATGCAAATCTGGGTTATTATGGATACAATATCCAACAATCTCGCCCTATTTGTAGAAGTCAGAACCCTCTACACTAAGGTGAATTACACCAATAAAGAAAGAACTGTAAATGAAGAATAAAAATAAAAAAGCAAGATAGAAAATTAGACACACAATTAAAAAAACTAGAGATTGTATATATATATAATGTTTTAGATTTCCAATTTCAACATCATTTCTTCCATAGTCTCAAAAACAAGTATCTGTAGAAAAATCATCTCTAGCTCTGATGCTGTCTGTCATGCTTCTCTTGCTATCTCCTCTGATAGCTGAAAGGTTTTGGGTAGTATCTAGGAGGTTTTGGAGGAGCCTTGGGATTATTCTTGCCATACTCTCTGTCATATATCCTTCTTTTGGTCATGGACTTCTCATAAAGTTCCCACTCAGTGGAGCTGTAGTAGAGACTCCTATTTTTATTATAGTCCATAACTAACTTGAGAGTATCAAGAATCAATGACTTGGAGGTAGGACTCTAGACTTCAGCAAACTCTTGTGCCTTTCTTTTCTCAGAATCTGGCTTGGGAACACTTTTGTTGGCTGAGGGGCCTTCCCCATACTTCCTTTTCTTAGAGGTGTGGATCTCAGGTAAACCTTGAGGAATAATATCACCCCATACTTGGTCATAGGAAGCAGGAGGAGGATCCTGATCTTCTGGCCTAGGAGAAAAGCAGGGCATCTGAGGTTGTTGCATCTGAGCTGGCATCTGACTGGACTGTCCTTTAGCAAGAGGATTCAGGTTATGAGGAATGATATTAGGATCAACCTGAAATTCAGTGAAAACCTTATTGTGCATACATACTGATGTGTCATAAGTATGGAATTTCACTGATTTAATTTGCTCTAAAACATTCTTATTAATTTCACTAATCTTTTCAGACCAAGCTTTGTTTGCAGCTTCAGTAAACTTATCCACAAGTTTTTCCATATGTTCTTTTACCAGGCTCTCCCCCTTTTTGAATTCTACACATAGAGTATCTATAACATCTTCTTTGAAAGTTCCCACTTCTTCATAGATTTTTATAACATGTTTTTCAGCTTGCTTGTCTAACTGGATCTAGTTGTTGGCAAGAGTTACAGATTGTTCCATTACCTGACCAACACTAGTAATGGCATGGTCTATAGATTTTCCACCAATTTGAAACAATTCTTTCAGGGAGTCTGTGTTATGCTGGATTTCTACAAATCCTCTGCTCATCTCTTTTTCTAGAGCAGTTACTTTGTCTTGGACTACCTTCAGAGATTCATTAAAATATTTCCTCTGGTCAGCCAACATGATTTCAAGCTTACTGAGAATATCTGAATTGATAGGGGCAGCAGTAGTAGCGGTAACAGCAGGAGGAGGAGCAGTCCATGGAGGAATCTCATCAATTACTACAGAACTTTTAGCTCTAACAGTATGAGTGACTGCATCTCCTTCTTCATCAAGGAAAGTGGGCATGGAGAAGTCAAGATTCCTTAGGGGAGCTTCAACAGGCCCTGGAGAAATTCTATCTTCATCAGAAAGAAGAATAATATCTGGTAGATCTTTCTTAGAAGATGGGGATTGAGCAGTTTGAGACTTGGGTGATGGTACTGGAGATGGAGTATGTACTGGTGATGGAGATGGAACTGGTGATGGAGATGGAGCTGGTGAAGGATCCTTTGATGGTTCTTTAGCAGTGTCCTTGTGTAGAGAAGGAAGAGGTTCATCTGAAGTCAGCTCTTTTATCATATATTATATATCTTCAGCAGTAGATTTAATGGTTTCTTGCACTTGCTCATCTAAGATGGTATCATCTGGAATAACTGCCACTGGGGACCTGGTTGGAGATCTTACTGGGCTTCGACAGGACTTCCGATGGGTGAACTTGCTGGTGATCTTGCTGGAGAAGGAGGAGAAGGAAGTCTGACATCGGGAACAGAGGCTGCAGGCTCCCCCTTAGTTGCTGCACCAGATGGTTCTACAACATTATGAGAGGAGGGAGATGGGGTCCTGACCTCTTTAACAGGGGCTGCAAGCTCTTTAGCCAACTGCTTTGGATTCTTTAGATTTAATTCCCATCAATGAATGGAGGCTAGGGAGATCTTTTTCAGGTGATGGATAGGAGTGCCTTTAGAAGTCTTGAAGACATTTGGATTAATCTCATGCAACATCAGGGAGATTATCCTAGCAAATTTTGGTTCTTTTATGCTGTCTCTAATCAAAACAAAAATCATCAAACCATAAGGAAATCTTTTCCTACAGACTATGACAACCATGATATTGAAGAAGTCATTTGTAATAAATCCTATTGATCATATTCTGCACCACAGAATTTTGCCAATAATGTCCACTAAAAGTTTGCTAACATCATTAAAAGAAGTCCTCCTCAGAGTAGTAATGTCATCTGGAACTCCACAGAAATGATAGGTTCTGTCATTATCCTCTCCAGTTATTTCATCTAAATCATCTACATGAGGTAGTCTGAGAAGTCAGGACACTATAGTCGGGCTCAACTTAATTTTAATGCCCTTGACTTTGGACTTCAGGACAGTACCATATCTCCTTATCTTAACATTTCTGAAGAACTCTTCTACCTCAGGAAATAAAATCTTGCAAGGTTCTGATAGAACAAATGTCAAACCTGTGGTGTCCAGGAGAAGAAGAAGAAGATTTCTGAAATCCTCTGAAATATCTGCTATCCATGCTACTACTAGCTCACTGCTGACACCGATTTTGAACTGCTGGGCCATTGAGATGAACGACGACGATGTACGAAGAGCAAGAAGGAGGCGGCGTCGAAGCATTGGTCGGCGGAAGACGAAGAGTTTTCGAGAGTGAGTGAGTTTGAAATGTCGGTTGAATTTAGGATTCCAACGTTTTATATATATAACCCTAGAAATGCCGATTAGATGTCTAATTAAACCTAATTAATCTTGGATTAAGGCAGAAATCGAGCGATTTTCGAAATAGTAGAAATTGACAGAAATCAAAAATTTACATGGCATTTCTCGAGAGGTAGGGTAGTTATCGAGAAGTATTATTGTAGCTCTCGAGAAGTAAAGGACTTGTTTTCGAGAACTTTCAGTACTTCTCGAGAGACAGATTTTTTGTTCTCGAGAAGTTGACTTGAAGTTTTCGAGAACTATTTCCTGCTTTTCGAGAAGTTATAATAGTTCTCGAGAGCTGCCTTTCACTTAAGAAATTTCTGACCTTTTTGAAGTTTCCTCGATTCTTGAGCTTTGAATTGATTCCCTTTGACCTATCCTTCTTTGTTCAGCATCCCATGTTCAGTTTTGAAGAAATTGAACTTGGTCTCATCCAACGGCTTTGTGAAGATGTCTATAACTTATCGATCTGTTGGCACGTACTGCAGATTCACATCCCCTTGCTCTACATGCTCCCAGATGAAGTGATATCTGAGCTCGATGTGCTTTGTCCGGCTTTGCAAGACTGGGTTGTTTGCAATTGCTATTGCGCTGGAGGAGTCGCAAAACAACGGAATGTCTTTAACCTTCATATTGTAATCTTCTTGCTTGTTCTTTAGCCAAAGAAATTATGCACAACAACTGCCGGCAGAGATATACTCTTACTCGGCCGTTGAGATTGCGACATAATTTTGCTTTTTTCTACTCCATGAGATAAGACTTCTTCTAAGGAACTGACATGTCCCGGAAGTGCTTTTCCTGTCATCTTTGCTACCTACAAAGTCTGCATCTGAAAAACCAATTAGTTCGCTGTCATTACTTCTTGGGTATCATAAGCCAAGATTCAGTGTACCTTTAAGGTATCTCAAGATCCGCTTTGCAGCAGCATAGTGAGATTCCTTACAGTTCACTTGGAATCTAGCACAAACACATGTAGAGAACATTATGTCTGGTCTACTGGCAGTAAGGTAGAGGAAGGATCCAACTATGCTTCTGTATTTGGTTTCATCAAAAGGTTTCCCTTTCTCACCTTATCCAATGACATAGCTGAGGCCATTGGAGTCCTTATAGAGGTTGCACTCTCCATTCCGAATTTCTTAATTAACTCCTGGGTGAACTTTGTCTGTGAGATGAAAATTCCATCTTCAGATTGTTTCACCTGGAGTTCTAAGAAATACTTCAGCTCTCCCATACTACTCATTTCAAACTTCCCTTGCATAAGTTTAGAAAACTTTTTGCAGAGGTTATCGTCTGTAGAATCAAAAATAATATCGTCGACATAGATTTGCACTAACAAAATCTTGCCTTTAATTTCCCTAAGAAATAATGTCTTATCTATCTTTCCCCTTGTGAACTTGTTCTCGAGGAGAAAGGTAGATAGCGTTTCGTATCAAGCTCAAGGAGCTTGTTTCAAACCGTACAACGCTTTCGATAACAAATAAACGTACTCAGGAAAGTTATGATCAACAAAACCTGGGGGTTGTTCCACGTACACTTCTTCCTTTATATCACAATTTAGGAAGGCGGACTTCACGTCCATTTGGTAGACAGTGAAGCCCTTCAGTACAACATAGGCTAGGAACAATTGGATGGCCTCCAGCCTTGCCACTGGAGCGTATGTTTGGTCGAAGTCGATCCCTTCTTCTTGACGATATCCTTTGGCGACGAGTCTGGCCTTGTTCTTTATGATTGTTCCATCCTTGTCCAACTTGTTCCGGTAGACCCACTTTGTTCCAATGACATTCTTACCTATGAGTCTAGAAACTAGTTTCCAAACTTTGCATTGCTTGAACTGGTTCAGTTCTTCTTCCATGGCCAAGATCCATGATGTGTCTGAGTTGGCTTCCTCAAACTTCTTTGGTTAAACCTGTGAGAGAAAACTTAAATATAAATTCTCGTTAGTTATACCTCGACGAGTTCTGACACCATCCCAGAGATCTCCTATGATCTGGTCCAATGGATGATCCTTCAAATGTCTGAGCTCTAGGTTTCTAGCATCTGGAACTTCTTCAGCCACTGGAGTGACTTCATCAACTTGGATGTTTTCCTCATCTTGATCATCTGCCTCTCCAATGGGGGTTGGAGTAGTGATCTTGAAGAACTTTTCTTTTTCACCTTCAGTCGGTTCATCCAAGCTGATCTCTTTAATCCTTGTACCTACATCTTCAACAAGCACACTAGACGATTTACTTTGCAGCAAGCTCGTCTCATCAAATACAACACGTATGGATTCCTCTACGACCATAGTTTTTCTATTAAAATTCCGGTATGCCTTACAATGGCTACTATAACCTACAAAAATACCTTCAAAACTTTTCTCACTAAACTTGGTAGTATGATACTTACCATTGTTAAGCACGAAGCATTTACAGCCAAAAATTCTAAAATATGAAACAATTGGTTTCCTGCCTTTTAGAAGTTCGTAAGGTGTCATATTATGGTTCTTATTAATGAGTGCTCGATTTTGCACGTGACATGCAGTATTGACGGCTTCAGCCCAGAAGTATTCCGGTAGTGAAGCATCACTCAACATACTTCTGCAGGCCTCTATGAGTGTTCTGTTCCTTCTCTCAGCTACTCTATTTTGCTGTGGAGTGCGAGGAGAGGAAAACTCATAAAAGATACCCAGGCTTTCACAGAATTCTGTCATGGCCCCAGATTTGAACTCTGTTCCATTGTCACTTCTGATTTTGACTATGGAATAGTTGTATTCATTCTGGACCTGCCTGACAAAATTAGTAAAGAAGTCGAAGGTATCTGACTTGTGTTTCAGAAAGAACACCCAGGCAAAGCACGAGTAATCATCAACAATAACCAATGTATATTCCTTACCTCCCAAGCTTCTAATTTGCAGTGGACCAAACAAGTCCATATGAAGTAGATGGAGACATCTACTTGAATTTTTGTCAATAATGCTTCTAAAGGTAGCCCTTATTTGCTTGCCTTTTACGCATGCATGACAAGGTCTATCTTTGATGTACTTGACATTCGGGGCATCACGTATTAAGTTTTGGGAGAATAATTTATTAATAGTTTTAAAATTAATATGTGCTAACCTCTTGTGCCATTGGTCACCAAGAGACACACTATCTTTTGCCAAAAGACACACTAGTGTAGAAGAATCTATACAAATGAAATTTAAACAAAATATATTCCTGCTTCGAGTGTCAAATAGAATCGTTTCCATATTATCAACAGACTTTATCAGACACTTGTCAGCGTGAAATTCAACTATGTATCCTTTGTCGCATAGTTGGCTTATGCTTATAAGATTGTGTTCCAATCCCTCCACATAAGCTAAATCCGAAAAGGATACACTACCGTTAGTGATCATACCGTAGCCTTTAGTTATCCCGCAATCTGAACCTTCAAAGATGACCTTTGGTCCGTTCAACACTGGAGAATAATCTTGAAGTAGGCTTCTTGTCCCGGTCATGTGCCGAGAGCATCCACTGTCCAAATACCAGATTGGCGTTTTGGTGGCCTTTGGACATCCCTGCAATCATAATCAGCTTGCCTTCGGAACCCAAACATGTTTGGGTCCTTGGTCTCATGTTAGAAAACTCCCCCTACGAGGATTAGCATCATGAGTGGTCATTCTCATGTTGCCAACTTGAGGAGTTGTAAAATTTCTTGGATTAAACCAACAATCGATGGCAAAATGACCAATTTTTCCACAGCACCAACAGTCGAACCTGTTGTATCTTTGCCTTAGGAACTCCTGCTTGACCTTCTGAGATGTTGGTCCAGCAAGGGTAGAATTCTTGGACGAAGAAGCTTCATGATGATGGCAATCACATGATTTCTTCTCCATTATAGGCTTTTCTACAATGGTTTTTTTTACTTTTGGTGCTTTCTTTAAGTTATGACCATGATCATAAGGGGCATAGCTCTGAATAATGATTTCTTCATAAGGTGCCTTAAAGAAACTCTCACCAAAGTTTCTGTGGAGAGTCCATCCTTGGTAACGAGACTTTGGCTCTACATAAGTAGGCCTAGTCAAGTGGCCGTAGGATGAGTCAAGATCAAACTCATTTGTTGGAAATATGACTTTCTTAAAGACAGTTTGATCTTGAGGGGCTTTCCCCTTTGCTTTGGCTAAGGCCTTCTTGGCGGCCTTATTCCTTCTCTGAGCCTTATTCCTTCTTTGAGCCTTATTCCTCCTAGAAAATTTTTATCCAGGAGCTTCTACATGGCCTAGCCCAGCACCCTTGGCCTGAGCGGAGAACTCAACAACGAGAGGAAGAACTACCTTTGGCTAAGAGAAACCTTCAACAAGTTTCTTTTCGGCCTCTAGTAAGTATTCCAACCCTTTGATGATTTCATCCTTCAGATCAAGGTGCTTGATAGCCTTGTTGAACTCATCAACAACATTATCTAAGTATTCTCTAAGTGAGTCCATCTTGGTGACTTCCTCTCTCAGAGAGCTTTCTATGGCATTTAGAGACTTAATCTCTTTTGCCTGAGTTTTCACGACCTTTCGACATTTGTCGTAAGCCATGATCAACTCCTTATACTTGTCCATGAGTTCGGACTCATCGTCAGAGGAGCTGTCCTCATGATCATGCTCAAAAACTTCAGATTCTGAAAGAGGGGTGTGAGATTTTACCTCCCTAGTGAACTAGGGCTCTTGTTCATCATCTGATTGAGCCATAAGTCCAAAGTAGGCTTCCTCTTCTTCACTTGACTCAGATGAGTCAGAGTCACTAAGAGTCTTGCCCTTCTTGGCTATTAGGCTCTTCCCTGTCCTCTTCTTGCTGTACGAGGACTTCTTTTCTTCTCTCCTGCCACCCTCCTTCTTCTTGTGGTGGCAGTCAGCTATGACGTGACCTGGCTTGTTACAATAGTAGCAAACTATGTCAGTCGAAATATGTTTGTTCTATTTAGAACCATCCATGTCGTGACTGCTTGAGCCTTTTCTGTGTCGATCACCGTCATGTCGTGATCTTCTGTGAGAGGCATCCTTGCCCTTCCATTGCTTTTTCTTATTCAAGAATTTCTTGAACTGCCATGAGAGTAAGGAAAACTCTCCTTCAGATAGCTCAGATCCCGAGGTACTTGGCTCTGAGTTTTCTTCTTCACTAACCTCTTGTGCTAGGGCTGGCGAGGTAGTCTTTTACTTCCTGGAGGTGTCTGCCTTTAAAGCAACAAACATCTCTTTGGATGCAGACCTGCTCTTCTCTTTTTCAGCTTTCCTCGTGTTGAGTTGAAGCTCATACGACATCAGCTTCTCGAAGAGATTCCGAGGATTTGTCTCAGCTAGCTTTCCAAATTCCCGGATAGCACATACCTTATTGTCCCATTCCTTGGTTAAGGATCTTAGGAAATTGTCATTCAGTTCTCCATTGGTGAAGACTCTGCCATATACTCTGAGACCATTGACTATCTTGAAGAAGTTCTCAAATGTATCTGCAATAGTATCCTTTGGCCCTTGCCTGAAGGCTTCATACTTCTGGTTCAACATGGATCTTCTATCATCCCTCACTTCTTCAGTACCTTCCATCAGAATGACTAATGACTGCCACATCTCCTTAGCAGATTGGTAGTGAATCAGGTTCTGTAGCATCGAGTCATCGACTGCACTTGCTATAATTTTTTTAACTTTCTTATCCAGAGAGACAAGTACAATCTCGTCTTTATTTAGATCCATTAACTTCTTTGGACCTTCTTGGTTGGATCTATAGTGGATACAGTCATAGGAATGTGGGTACTTTCTTCAACAATCATGAAGATCCGGGGATCAACAGCTTCCATGAAAAATTTAATTCTCTCTTTCCACATGGGAAAGTTATTCTTTGTGCACAGGGGAAGCTTGGCAAAATCCTTAGCCTTGTCCTTTGCTTGTAAATTCTCAAAGAAAACTTTGAGAGGAAATTGATCAAGGTGTTAACCTTTTAACGACCAACCTCTCTCTGATACCAATTGAAAGTTCTAAGTTGTCAACCTAAATCACCTAGAGGGGGGTGAATAGGTGAATTGTGCGTCTAAATGCGGAATAAAATTTTTAACGAACTAGCACACACAAACAAGCAATCACAGACGACAAGAAGATTTATAGTGGTTCCCCAACCTTGGGTACGTCCACTTTCCCTCACCGATCTAATAAATCACTAGATCCGGCTACTCCACTATCTCAGATTGAAATCCAATCCTACGCCTCGGAACCAAGTTCCTACAATCTCGATCCAAAAGGGATCTACACTCGGAAGATGAAAACTTCCTACAACTCGGAGATTAATCTCCTACAGAATTTACATAGAGATTTAAAATAAAATACAAACAGAAATTTTATCTTAGATCTGGAAAGATTAAGCTCTAGGTCTTCTTCTTGAACTTGCGGCTTTTTCAGAAAATATTGAAGAAGAGATGAGAGATCTGATCTGAGAAATCTTAGACCTACTCGATTAAGGAGAGGATGAGATATCCTTGAACATCAAGCCTTTCTTGATCGAAAATAGAAGTGTCGATCTTCACGTTGAGCGGCGGTGGTGACTGAAACTTCTGTTCTCCTAGAGAGAGAGACGACCGATCACAATAATTGAGCGATACGATTTTCTGCTTAGGGTTAGTCTTGATGAAAAGACATTATATAGGATTTCCCCTAACGGTTAGAATTAATATTAATGACGACACGTGGACCAATCACGATGTCTCATTTGAAAAACCCGTCGATCTTGACTTAAGAGAAATGTAAGAAAAAATTGACAGCAGTTCTCGAGAAGTATGAATGAGTTCTCGAGAACACGCTGACTTCTCGAGAACTAGACTGTCTTGACTTAAGTTAGTACTCGAGAACAACGACGTTGAGTCTACTCAAGAGTTATGTGAAGATTCTCGAGAACCATTAACCGAAAGTCAAACCGTATACTCGAGAACCATGCTGACTTCTCGAGAACTAGAGACTAAGTTCTTGAGAACTATGATGGACTTCTCGAGAGAGGGACTTAGAATAATTTTGCGGCTGTCTCTGACTACTCGAGAAATAAAGGCTGGGATTTCTCGATAACCTTAGACTGACTTCTCGAGAACTATAAAAGGTTTCTCGAGAACTAGTCTCGGCTTCTCGAGAACTAATGGAACTTCTCGAGTTCTGCTAAGTCTACTTCTCGAGAACTGTCATGGACTTCTCGAGAGGTGGACTTAGAGAAATTCTGGACTTGGAAAATTTTCTCTACTCTTCAAGAACCCAAGCTTCATTCCTTGATCCAAGTACTTAAATATGAAGTGTATCCCAATTGAGAGGCTACACATGAGTCAACACCTTTGATCACACAGTGAGGGATTACACTATATGGTCCTGTGTTCATGACCCACTGTAGACTGACATTGGTCTACACTTAGCAATGATGATCTGCAATCACACAACTTAAACCAAGATATCAAATACAACTTAATTCATCTTAGTTCAAGGGCGACTTCATGCAAATCTGGGTTATTGTGAATGCAATACCCAACAGAACAAAAGGCATTGAGAGGCTAAGCTCCACTCGATGCCAAGGAGCTGAAGGCACTGAGAGGCAAAGCTCCACTCGATGCCAAGGAGCTGAAGGCCCTGAGTGTCCTCGCCTCACTCAATGACAAGGAACAGAAGGCATTGAGAGGCTAAGCTCCACTCGATGCCAAGGAGATGAAGGCGCTAAGTGCACTCTGCAAACACTAAAAGGGTCTCGCTCCTGGAGATCCCGCGAAGTAATGGTCCCTAGGGGGAGACCCACTCATTGAATATGGGGTTGTACACAATCCCCACTCTTTGCGAGCTTCCATGATGGTCGGAAAGAACCATCCAACCCCAGGTATTTGATGAGTGTTTGCTGACCTGGAAGGGAATATTTTGTGGGCCCCGTCATGGCTCTATAAATATTATAATTGGGCAGAGGCTTCTTGCCCTTCTCAACTTTCTCGTTTCTTGCCTCCATTATAATGTCGCTCTAAAAGGAAGCTCTAGATCGCCTCAACGGTGTCCGTGCTAAGGGAAAAGCCTCGATAGGCTCATTCACCCCCTGGCTTTTGCGCAAAGTCCCCAGATCGTCCCTGATGATGAAGAAAGCTAAAGTGGCCAGACGCAATCTGACCAAAGATGAGTCAGTCTCGCAGGATCCTTCCCACTCAGGGATTCCCCCGGTATTTTTACTCGCTCTATACTTCTCGCTTGGGTGAAAAATAGATGTTGACGCTCTGCCTGCAGATTCTGCTGAAGGAAAAAGGAATCGGGTAAGCGAGTGCCAAACCACACTCGCTCGTGACCTCTCTGCTCCGACCGGATGTTCCCCTGTGAGAGAGAAGTAAGCCTTTTTCTGTCTTCTAGCCTTTCACCATCTGGCTCACCCGCCTTTTGTTCGCAGCTCCCCCTTTTGGAGCCATGGATTAAGGGCTCCAACACCGATATCTCCTGCTCCCCAATGCCTATGGATACCACCTTGAGCCTTCCTCCTCCAGCAGATACTAAACCCAACCTTCCTTCGTAGGTCAACACTTCAGATGTTGAATCAATAACCTTCCTACCCGGGCTTAGGAAAGGGAACATAAAATTCAACACTTCCTTCGAAGGTCGGCCCAACACTTCTCGCCGATCTTTCGACAAGGATGCGAGTACCAAACCTGGTAACGAACCTTACTCACTTTCTACAAAATGCGCAAAAGCCAGGCATACCTAATACTATTTAACACAGGCTTCCACGAGATCTCGCCCACCGATGTTGATATTGATGAGGAGGAGATCTCGCCTCTCCATTCTCCGGGTTCGATTGCCTAGTACTTTGGCTACCCGAAGGATGCCGAGGGGATGAAGAGGCAGCTGGCCGAGATACTTCGGAAGCAACTCCTACTGCTGCGCGAGATTGCCAACCAGGTGTAAGAGAACAGGGAGTCTGCCGAGGAGCGGCTTCTAAACTTAAAAAATAGCTATACGTAACTGATCGCCAATCTGGGGGGGGGGGGATAAGCCAGAAGCGGTATGGACTACCCCGACATCCACATCACGAGAGTCGAAGATCAACTACACCTTGCTCTGCGGGAACTTCAGACCATTCGCTCCCTGTATTATGCTCGCGCAACGCCTAGGGCGGGAAGGAGAGGCCAGGGATGACAGTAATGGCCCCTGGTGGGCTTACCGGCACTCGCCTTCCCGCTTTAGTCTTATTTTATTTTAGATGTGTAATAATGATTGTCAGCCCTTAGGCTGAGTATGGGCAATGTTCTGTGACTGTGCATTCTTTATTTGATCTCACTTTACTTTTTCTCCATTTATTCTTCCTATTACCGCATATGTTTTTATTTTTGTTTTCATTTATGCTTAGAAAAATAGCGTGAGTGAGCGAGTGCGTGTTGAAACCAAAAACTTGGTCTCTTATGGAGTTCGAGGTCCTAAGAAAGGGGTGACATCACACCTACTACACTCAGGAGAACGTCACAGGCCAAAGACTCAAGAAGCTAGGAACAGACCCTTGGCTCTAGCATGGAGGTCCCACCTCACAACCAGAAGACCTTTGAGATCTCCCCCTCCCTAGCCAATGCTGATCTAGGTGCCTTGGAGGATGAAGGAAGAAGATGAAGAGTAGTGAAGAAGTGATGCTCTCCAAGGCACCCCTAAGGGTCTATTTATAGTTTTCTGCCCCCGGGTTGGCCTGCCAACAGCCAAATCCTGCTGTTCTAAGAAGCTAATCGCAGTCCACAACGGGTAGACCCTCAAGCTAGGCGAGAAGTCCAAGCCGAGAGAGTAGGCGGTTAGGCGAGAAGCGACTAGGCAAGATGCGGCCTGGCGAGACCGAGGCTGACAAGCTGTGGCTAGGCGAGAAGTGGCTAGGCGAGACATGGCCTGAGCAAGAAGCGGCTAGGAGATACGCGGCCTGGCGAGACTGAGGCTGGCGAGCTACGGCTAAGCGAGAAGCGGCTAGGAAAGACGCGGCCTGGACGAACTGCGGCTAGGCGAGAAGCGGCTAGACGAGATGCGGCCTGGGCGAGCTACGGCTAGGCGAGAAGCAGCTAGGCAAGACGAGGCTGGGCGAGATACGGTTAGGAGATACCGAAGCTGGCGAGCTGCGGCCTGGCGAGAAACGGCTAGACGAGCTGCGGCTAGGCGAGACCAAGGATGGCAAGCTGCGGCCTGGCGAGAAGCGGCTAGACAAGACGCAGCCTAGCGAGACCGAGGCTAGCGAGCTGTGGCTAGGCGAGAAGCGGCTAGGCGAGATGCGGCCTGGGCGAGAAGAGGCTAGGCAAGACGCGGCCTGGTGAGACCAAGGATGGCGAGCTACGGCTAGGCGAGAAGCGGCTAGGCGAGATGCGGCCTGGGTGAGCTGCGGCTAGGAGAGAAGCAGCTAGGCGAGACGCGGCCTGGGCGAGCTGTGGCTATGCAAGAAGCGGCTAGGCGACCCCTCAATGGAGACGGGTGGGGGAGACAAATAATTCATCTCCCTACTAGTATATTATGCAGGTTGAGCCTAAATTGGCCACCAAAAGTGCCAAACCCCTCAAAAAGCTTAAAAATGCATAGCTAGCCCCGCGCCTGCTGGAGGGACACCACTCCGCGAATACGGGGTTGTACTGTGCGAGATCTCACTAGGGTCCAAGCCGGGATCTAAGGAGAGACCTAACAAATATGATATCCACACTTTTTCATGTCTGGGCCCTTTCCTGCCCAAAATTTCTATAAATAGACCCGCACTTACCATGTTAATTATCACATTCAATAGCCTCCAAATTCCTCATCTTTCTTTCTATTGCACTCGCCTCCTTTCCTGCTTTTCCCTTTCTAGTGAGATGACGAGGGATACTGAAGGGCGAACCAAGTACACGATGGCATTCCCCGATTACCCATTCGTGAACTGCAACCTATCCAAAGAGGAGTGTCATTTGCTTGTGAACCTCTACATCATGCAAGGCTTCACCGCGCGACATACGGGGAAAGATGAGGCGATTAACCACTTCTCGCCCTATGAACTTGCCATTGCTGTTGAACACTTCGAAGTGGGCCTTCACCTCCCAATTTGGTCCGAGATCCGCCAAGCCCTCCGCTATTTTGGTATGGTTCCCGCACAGCTCAACCCCAACTCCAAAGCCCTACTATTCACATTCGTCTGCTACCTGTGGTCGAAGCAAATGCAATTTAGCCTTCCAGTCTTCCGCAAATTATTCAACTTTCGCGCCAAGAGGGATGAGGTCGCATTCTTCTCTAGCAACAACTTTAAGGCGAAAAGTCTCGCCAACAAAAATCATAACTGGGTCAAGAAGTTCATCTTCATCTTTGGTGACTTCGACAACCTCCCCCTCTCGCAGGTCCAACAGGAAGAATCTACATACAAACCTCCCAGTCTTGGCGATCATGAGTCCAAGCTTCACCAATTCCTCTTTGGAAAGGATTTTGACGTTCCCTTTCTGAGGAGGAACGTTAACACGCTTCTTCCAGTTCTCGTCAGGGAAGGTAGTTCTCGTATTCGTTTACTTCTAAGGATTACATGATCTGGAATTTTTCTAACTTACGATACCTGTACAAGGGTACAAGATCTCCTTCTTAACCCTCCCTATGCCGGCAGCGCTGCACTCTCTTCTGAGATGGCACGTGTCGAGCCTTTCGCTGCGGCCTGGAGAGGCCCAACGAAATCGCCGCCGAGATCAAGCGACCAGAAGCAAAAGCCTGACACTTCTCCCCCACCACCTCCTAAGAAGCAACAAACAAGAGTTCTCGCCAAGGGCAAGGATATCACCCCAGATTTCTCCACGAGTGCTTCTGGAGAGACTGTAGAGAAGGAAGTGGGCAAGGTTGGCGGGACCTCGGTACCAAAGGATAAACCCGGGCCTAAGGATTATAGGAACTTTGGCATGGGCGAGATGGTGCTAGATGACGTCGGTGAGCCCCAGCTGGTATGGGACTGGTAAGCCAACAGGGCTTCCATCTCCACTATATACCCCTCCTAGCAAGAGTGCAAGATGGTATCGGGCCAGGCCTATGCACTCACATTCGGCTTGTATGTGCGAGACAACGCTTCTTACTACAATACAATGCTGATGAAGTCACTCGCCTACGAGAGCTCGCGAGCTCAATTTCGCGCCATCGAACTCGCCCACATGTCAGTCCGCCGCAGCATCCGCCTCTCGCGACAGCTGGCGGATGTAAGTGACGTGATATCCAAGCTCTACAAAGAGGTTACAACCTTGAAGAGGGATCTGGAAACCGCCAAGAAAGACATCTCCTTGCAAGAGGCTAGAGTGGTAAGCCTTTCTTATTTGCTGCGCGTTCGCTGAACGTTGTTCTTACACTAACCTTTGATTATTTTGTAGGATGCCGCGACTGTCGCCAAAAAGGACCTGTGCATTTCCAAGCTCGAGGAGGAGAACCAGAGAATAAGGGCCCAGAATCAACAATGGATTGATTCGATGGTCCCTTCCCCCTCGGGCGAAAGGAAAATGACTTTGTTGTACATGCTGGATCTCGTGGCCAACCTTAGTGGGGGTGGGGGGTGGGGGGTGGGGGGGTGAATAAGGTTTCTAGCGTGTATTGCACTTTAAAATATTTTGACCCATAAAATCGAGTTCTGGAAGCTAGTGCGGGGCATTAGATAGCTAACACGCGACGGTAAGTCTCGTAACTCATTTTCCTGGGCAGTTACGCTTGTGCAAGCCCCACAACACAAAACTTACTTAACAAAATAGAACAATCACAGAAGTAATCAACACGGAAACAAGAATTTCATTGCATGAATTAGAATGTCAATTGTTCTAGATGATTACAAAATTGTGATCTCCGTGACGCCAGAGATCGACAGCGTTGAGGAAAAAATTCTTTTGGTTTTTATATCAATCCGCTCCACGGACCGGTTGGCTCTCTCCCTTTTCCTCCAAGAAAGGTCTTCGACGACCCTCTGGTCGATTTCCCTCACACAAGATTTTAAAAAAGAAAAGATTACAAGAATTAAAAATGTAAATGATCTAAAGGTTTAGTTCTCCCTCTTGAATATTTCTCCGTGGAGCGATCCGCGACCGTTGCTTGAGATCTTCGTATGCTAGCAACCGGTCGGCTCTTCATAGTTGATGTAGATCTTGGATCACCAGAGTCTTTCAATCGCGTACATGAGGGAGACGACTCTCTTGTTCTTAGATGAAGACAATCAGAACGGATGCAAGGAGGCAGCCGAACCCTAGAGTGAAGGAGCTTTTTTCTATTTTCATCTTGGTTCATCAGGCACAGAAACTGATGCGGCCTTTTATACGTCTTCATGAAAATAGGCTTTCGCCGGTGGTAATACGCCTGGCGGTAGGTTTGCGCGCTTGTTGTGCCAACTGTCATCCAAATTTGAAATAATATTTCAAAACTAACATTTTTCCTTTTCAAAGAGCTAGCACCCTGCATTAGAAGATAACGTCACGAGGTATGTCAATAGTCGATGACTCCTTCTCGTGAAACGGTTAGCGCGACGCGATAACCACAGTCGCCTGGCGGTAGGTCGGTTACTCGAGAAATCCTTCTCATCATTCGTCGAGAGGCTAGCGCGGCGCGGTACTACATATCGCCTGGCGATAGATCAGTTACTCGAGAAATCCTTCTCGTCATTCATCGAGAGGCTAGTGCGGCGCGGTACCACCTATCGTCTGGTGGTAGATCGGTTACTCGAGAAATCCTACATTCGTCAATAGGCTAGCGCGACGCGGTAAGCACTACCGCTTGGCGGTAGTTTCCCGAGAGACTTGCAAAAATAATTCCTTGCATTAGCGCGGGTGGTAGGTGTTGGAGTTACCATGGTGATCTAGAAGTGGTCAAACATGTAATCTCACTGCCAACGCGATATGAGCCTGCAGGGTCGCACATAAGAGCAGTGGAGAAGTTGGAAGATTGACTGTGTTGGTAAAGGTTACCAATCACCATAAATTATGGGGATCCGACAATCGTTGCCAAGAAAGTTCATTGAGAATGGTTAGTCGAGAGTTGTCGAGTTTGACTCGACGACTAAGACTGTTTCGACAAGAGTCGTCGAGTTTGACTCGACGACTAAGGTTGTTTTGGCGAGAGTCATCGAGTATGACTCGACGACTGTGGCTGGGTCGACGAATATCGTCGACCGCCGTTCGACGATTGTCGTCGAACGCGGCTCGACGAATATCGTCGACCGCCGTTCGACGATTGTCGTCGAACGCGGCTCGATGATTATCGTCGACCGCCGCTCGACGATTGTCGTCGACCGTTGCTCGATGATTGTCGTTAAACGCGGGTCGACAAATGTCATCAACCGCCGTTCGACGAATATCGTCGACCGCCGTTCGACGAATATCGTCGATCGCCGTTCGACGATTGTCGTCGACCGCCGATCGACGAGAATCGTCGAGAGCCGTCGAGTATGACTTGACGACTAAGGCTGATTCGTCGAGAGTTGTCCTTGATTCTCGACGATTCTGGATCTGATTCTCGCCGAACCTGGAACTCATTCTCAACGAATGATTCTGTGACCCTATACTGTGTGGTTTGCGAATAGCGATACTTTTAGGTCTGTTTATACTTTTAGTATAAATAGGGACTTAGGGTTTTGGGAAAAGTATGCGTTGTTTTTGCGGCCAAATAGAACCCGCCGGAAAGAGTTCCGCCGATCTCCAGATTCCGCCGGACGGAAACGTTCCGCCGTTGGCTATTCGCTCCGCCGACCACCTCCTCTCCGGCGACCGTCGCTGGTCTTGCTTTCCCTGACGCGGACCTAGCAGTCCGTGGGAAGTGCAAAGGTACGGCTGATCTTCTTCCCGACCCTTCGTACGATGAAGCTCGGGGTTCTCCCGCTCGTGTGGATTTCTACAGAGACGTAGATATTATTCTACGTGGAACTCGCCACCGATAAGGAATCTCATTTGGAGCATCTTCGTTGAGTTGTGACTCAACGCCATCAAGGTAATTTTTGTCTAATTTTTGTTAACTTCTTGATTCAACATTCATGGCCCGATCCAATCTCTTTTGGGTTGTTCTAGATTTTATTACTTCCGCTGTGTGCACAAGTGTTGTGCCAACCTTATAGAGAAACCCAACAGTGGTATCAGAGCCAGGTTTCGGCCATGTTTGTTATATTGGAAGTTAGGTTATTCCAGTACGTGTAAACCTAGGGATTTAGAAGTGTTATAAATGTCTAGATTTAATCTTGGCACCCCGCCGGGAACGTCTGGAATCTTGTAGTAATTTCTAATCGTTAGGAATTACTGTCTCCTTAGCAGTAACCATCCCTCGATTTTGTTTTGGATTTTGAATCCAACAAGGAGAGATGAGCTTGTCTACTGCTTTAAGTTGAGTTGCCTCTGTCCCTTGTCCAATGCATGTAAACCTGAAGATTTGGAAGTGTCCAGATGTTCAGATTTATCCCTTTTCTTCTATCAAATGTTGATAGTGTTCTGTTGTGCACATAAGGGATGCATGGGGATTTTAGTGAAGTGTTTTTCTTTGGATGTGCACATTGATCAAATGTTGATCATGGTTAATTGTTAACCTATTATCAAAATCCCTTCCTCAAATATTAAGTGTTCGGATGCCTTCCGATGGATGACACTCTTCCTGCCTCGATCGATGAAGTGTGGGCTTGCCAAAGCAAGGTGCATTAATCTATCTTGGTAAGGGTGCGAGCGGATAATTGTGATATCCCACTGTCGACATCGGATCAAGCTTAACTAGGTGACCTCAAAGGTTGAGTGCCTAGAGGCATAGGGTTGGCATGCTCCATATGATGGATGTGAATAAGGAGTTATTCACCAACCATACAAGAATTACATGAGGATGCGATTGGCAAGCGTTGCCTACCTAAATAACCACATTGTGAGAGGAAAGACAAAACTGACTCATTGTGTTTGTGAAATACGGATCTTGTCCACTAAGAGAGTAGCTCGCATGAACTCTCCGAATTGATAGTGAGGGCTATTATTTCGAATAAAATAGTGGGAGTTTTAGTTGAAGTCCAAACTAAGAAAAATAATTATATTTTGAAATTTTGGTACTGATTTTATTCTGCATAAATTCTTGTAGAATTCCATGGCAAATGGTTCGCACTCCACTCTGTCTTTGAGAGCCATCCTTGAGAAGGATAAGCTCAGTGGGACTAAATATATGGACTGGTATAGGAACCTTAGAATTATTCTCAGGCAAGAGCGAAAGCTCTACGTCTTGGAAGAAGAAGCTCCCGAGGTGCCGACCGGGAATTCTTCCCGTGCTGATAAAGATACTTATAAGAAGTATACTGATGACGCCTTGGACGTCGAATGCCTTATGCTTGCCACCATGAACTCTGAGCTTCAGAAGCAACATGAGAACATGGGGTGCAAGGAGATTGACGAGCATCTCAAGAAAATGTTTTAAGGGCAAGCTCGTCAAGAGAGGTTTGACGTCACCAAAGCGTTGTTTCAGTGCAAGATGGGAGTTCGAGACTCAGTAGGGACTCACGTACTCAAGATGATTGGGTATATAGAGAACCTTGAAAGGCTGGGTTTTCCTCTGGGTCAAGAGTTGGCCACATATCTGATCCTGCAATCGTATCCGGACAGTTACGAGCAGTTTGTCTTGAACTACAACATGAATGAGATAGACAAGACACTGCCCGAACTCCTAGGCATGTTGAGAACTGCCGAGATCAATATGAAGAAGGCCAAGCCTGCCAGCCCTATACTGATGGTGCATAAGGGCAAGGGCAAGGACAAGGGCTTTAAGAAGACGAAGGTGGGACCTAAGTCACATCTTGAGCCCAAGTCTTCTGCACTGATAAAGAAGAAGAGAACGGTGAAGGAGGGGAAATGCCACCACTGTGGTAAGGCTGGTCATTGGAGGAGGAATTGTCCTTCGTACATTGAGGGTATGCAAAAAATGAAGGGAGGTATGAATTCCGCTTCAAGTATTTACGTTATAGAGATAAACCTTTCTACTCCTTCATCTTGGGTATTGGATACCGGATGTGGTTCTCATATTTGTACAAATGTGCAGGAACTGGGAAGGAGAAGATTACTGAGTAAAGGGGAGGTGGACCTTCGTGTCGGCAATGGAGCAAGAGTCCCTGTTGTAGCCGTAGGGGTTTACCGTCTTTCTTTTCCCGGTGGGCTTGTAATAGAACTTGATAATTGTTATTTTGTTCCGGCCATAACTAGAAACATTATATCCATTTCATGCTTGGACATGATTGGATTTTCTTTTATGATTAAGAACAACTGTTGTTCTATATTTAGGAATGATGTTTGTTATGTTGTAGCCCAATTGTTTAATGGTCTTTATGTTTTGAACTTGGACCATCAGATCTATAATGTAGAAAATAATAAAAGACTAAGAACAAATGACTCAAACCCTACATATCTCTGGCATTGTCGTTTGGGCCATATAAACGAGAAGCGCATATCCAAGCTCCATAAAGATGGACTTTTGGACTCATTTGATTATGAATCATTTGAGCGATGCGAATCTTGTTTGTTAGGCAAGATGACTAAGGCCCCTTTCACTGGTTATACTGAGAGGGCTGAGGATCTCTTGGGTATTGTACATAGTGATGTATGCGGACCCATGAGTTCCATGGCTAGAGGTGGGTATTTCTACTTCGTTACATTTACTGATGATTTCAGTAGATATGGATATGTGTATCTTATGAAGTGCAAATCCGAGACCTTTGAAAAGTTCAAAGAGTTCAAGAATGAAGTAGAAAACCAGTTGGGTAAAAGGTTTAAAGCACTCCGATCTGATCGAGGTGGCGAATACCTGAGTCATGAGTTCCGTGATCATTTGAAAGAGTGTGGTATTGTATCACAGCTCACTCCACCTAGAACACCACAGCATAATGGTGTATCTGAGAGGAGAAATCGTACTTTGTTAGACATGGTACGTTCGATGATGAGTCATGTAGACTTGCCTGTTTCCTTTTGGGGTTTTGCTTTAGAGACTGCAGCAACGACACTGAATCGCGCTCCAACGAAAACGGTTCTGAAGACACCATATGAGATATGGACTGAGAAGCGTCCTAATATGTCGATCATTAAAATTTGGGGCTGTGAGACATACGTGCGACGTCAAATGCCTGACAAGCTGGAACCCAAATCGGATAAATGTTATCTGGTGGGATATCCTAAGGAAACGAAAGGGTATTACTTTTACCTACCGTCTGAGGGCAAAGTGTTTGTCGCAAGAACTGACGTCTTCTTTGAGAAAGAGTTCTTATCAAGAAAGACTGAAAAGGTAGAACTTGAAGAAGTTCAAGAACCACAAGTAGTGAATGAACCAGAATTGGATTCTGAGACAGGACTACAAGATGTTGTAGCTAGAGAACCTGCTCAAGAAACACAAGTCCTACGTAGATCTGATAGACCGAGGTTTGAGCCTGAGAGATATGGATTTCTCATGTCTCAAATAGGTAATGTGTTGCTTATGGATCATGATGATGAACCAGCAACCTACCAAGAGGCTATGAATGGACCGGACTCCGACAAATGGCTTGAAGATATGAAATCCGAGATGGACTCCATGTATGCAAACCAAGTTTGGAACTTGGTGGAACCACCTGAAGGGGTACGACCCATAGGGTGCAAATGGGTATTCAAGAAGAAGACCAACATGGATGGGAATGTACAGACATTCAAAGGGCGACTGGTGGCTAAGGGTTTCAAGCAAATTCATGGTATTGACTATGATAAGACCTTTTCCCCTGTTGCCATGGTAAAGTCTATAAGGATATTGCTTGCTATTGCTGCGTATTATGACTACGAGATCTGGCAGATAGATGTCAAAACGGCTTTCCTTAATGGAAACCTCCTTGAGGAAGTGTACATGACACAACCCGAGGGTTTTGTATCCCCAAATGAAGCCACTAAAATATACAAGCTGAATAAGTCCATCTATGGACTGAAACAGGCCTCTCGAAGTTGGAATCTTCGTTTTGATGAGAAAATCAAAGAGTTTGGTTTCATCAAGAATGAAGATGAGCCTTGTGTTTACAAGCGAATCAATGGGAGCATTGTCGTCTTCCTGATATTGTATGTAGATGACATACTTTTGATTGGGAATGACATTCCTACCCTGAAAGTTGTTAAGAACAACCTAGGGAACTGCTTTTCTATGAAGGACTTGGGTGAAGTGACTTACATACTCGGTATTAAGATCTATAGAGATAGATCGAAGAAGTTACTGGGTTTGACCCAGAGTACATACATTGAAAAGGTGTTGAAGTGGTTCAACATGCTTGAGTCCAAGAAAGGATTTTTACCCATGTCTCATGGTGTGAATCTCTCTAAGGACTAGTGTCCAAAATCTTGTGAAGATAAGGACCGCATGAAGTTGATTCCATATGCTTCGGCAATTGGATCAATCATGTATGCAATGTTATGTACTCGACCCGATGTCTCCTTTGCTTTGAGCATGACTAGCAGGTATCAGTAAGACCCCGGTGAATGTCACTGGATTGCAGTCAAGAATATCCTGAAGTACTTGAGAAGTACTAAGGATGTGTTCTTGGTGTATGGTGGAGAGGAAGAGCTCGTTGTAAGTTGTTACACGGATGCTAGCTTCCAAACTGATAGAGACGATTCAAAGTCTCAGTCAGGGTTTGTGTTTTGCCTTAATGGAGGACCTGTGAGCTGGAAGAGTTCCAAGCAAGAGACAGTTGCTGATTCTACAACAGAGGCCGAGTATATCGCTGCGGCTAACGCAGCGAAGGAGGCTGTATGGATTAGGAAATTCATCGGCGAGCTTGATGTAGTTCCTAGCATTGTTGGTCCCGTAGTTCTCTACTGTGATAACAATGGTTTAATTGCACAATCTAAGGAACCTAGATCCCATCAGCGCTCCAAGCACATACTTCGGCGGTTCCATCTAATTCGTGAGATTGTCGAACGAGGAGATGTGAACATTTGCAGAGTGCAGACTGAGGAAAATATTGCGGATCCACTGACAAAGCCTCTCGCACAGAGAAAGCATGATGGTCATACTAGATCGATGGGTATATGATACCTAAGTGATCAACTCTAGTGGGATTCTTGTGGGTCGCATGTAAACATATATTATGTTGGCTGTTTTTGTTCATTCATATGATGAATTGTGTACCAAATGTTTCTTTTTACAATTAATGGCAAGTTCTTTTATTATGATTTTTCTATGTGATAGTTAAATTGTAACATAATAAATACCCTTAGAGTGTTCGCTTCCATAGGACATAAAGTACGTGACTTGAATGTGAGAGCCTATGATTTATTTGAAGCTTTATTCTTAAAAGGTCCCTAGTCGTTGTATCGTCATAGAAACTAAGGGTGATGATGATACCTTAAGACTGGCACGTGCGTTGACTGATGACCAGTTCTCACAGGTCATGATATTGTGATATCAAGTCATCACGTGGGTACTTGTTAATGAACAAGTTGTACTGGACAGACCCATCCTGAGACTACTTTGTGGATTGTTATCTAATCGTGTCACAAGTAGGTCTCTATTGGCAATGGTGTTGTTGTCCTTTGACCTGACGTCGCAACATTCATCAAGTGAGGAAGAGCGTGCTTTGATGCCATCTAAAGTCTTCCTTGAGAAAGGTTGATGATAAGGGTGGTTGTTGGGTACGTTACAAATCATTTGGGTGTTTGTGTGTGAGCAGATATGAGATTTGTCCTCCTATATGATAGGAGTTGCATCCATGGGCCCCTTTATGGAACTGGACTGAGAAATGCATGGCCATGCTTGGTTGAGTCAGTATGTGATATTGGACTCACCATTCTCTGGAAGTCCGTTCTAGATCAAGAAACTTGGATTGAGCTATTATGAGGGTGACACGGTCCATGCCTCTAGTTCTTTCCGGATGTAAGGGACAAAGGGACAAAGACAACGCTGGAACATTGGTCATGAAGGCTTATGAGTTATGAACTCTTATTTCTTGGGGAGCAATGATGCATTGCTAGATGCCGCTCATTGTTTGTGAGGTTTTTGGTTTGATACTTTCAAGATCAAGTGGGAGACTGTTGGAGTTACCATGGTGATCTAGAAGTGGTCAAACATGTAATCTCACAGCCAATGCGATATGAGCCTGCAGGGTCGCACATAAGAGTAGTGGAGAAGTTGGAAGATTGACTGTGTTGGTAAAGGTTACCAATCACCATAAAGTATGGGGGTCCGGCAATCGTTGCCAAGAAAGTTCATTGAGAATGGTTAGTCGAGAGTCGTCGAGTTTGGCTCGATGGCTAAGACTGTTTTGATGAGAGTCGTCGAGTTTGACTCGATGACTAAGGTTGTTTCGGCGAGAGTCGTCGAGTATGACTCGACGACTGTGGCTGGGTCGACGAATATCGTCGACCGCCGGTCGACGAATATCGTCGACCGCCTTTCGACGATTGTCGTCGAACGCAGCTCGACGAATATCGTCGACCTCCATTCGATGATTGTCGTCGAACGCAGCTCGACGATTATCGTCGACCGCCGCTCGACGATTATCGTCGACCGCCGCTCGACGATTATCGTCGACCTCCGCTCGACGATTGTCGTTAAACGCGGGTCGACGAATGTCGTTGACCGCCGTTCGACGAATATCGTCGACCGGCGTTCGACGAATATCGTCGACCGCCGTTCGACGATTGTCGTCGACCGCCGATCGACGAGAATCGTCGAGAACCGTCGAGTATGACTCGACGACTAAGGCTGATTCGTCGAGAGTTGTCTTTGATTCTCGTCGATTCTGGATCTGATTCTCGCCGAACCTGGAACTCATTCTCAACGAATGATTCTGTGACCCTATACTGTGTGGTCTGCGGATAGCAATACTTTTAGGTCTATTTATACTTTTAGTATAAATAGGGACTTAGGGTTTTGGGAAAAGTATGTGTTGTTTTTGCGGCCAAATAGAACCCGACGGAAAGAGTTCCGCCGATCTCCAGATTCCGCCGGACGGAAACATTCTGCCGCCGGCTGTTCGCTCTGCCGACCATCGCCTCTCCGGCGACCGTCGCTGGTCTTGCTTTCCCTGATGCGGACCTAGCAGTCCGTGGGAAGTGCAAAGGTGCGGCTGATCTTCTTCCCGACCCTTCGTGCGACGAAGCTCGGGGTTCTCCCGCTCGTGTGGATTTCTGCAGAGACATAGATATTATTCTACGTGGAACTCTCCACCGACAAGGAATCTCATTTGGAGCATCTTCGTTGAGTTGTGACTCAACGCCATCAAGGTAATTTTTGCCTAATTTTTGTTAACTTCTTGATTCAATATTCATGGCCCGATCCAATCTCTTTTGGGTTGTTCTAGATTTTATTACTTCCGCTGCGTGCACAAGTGTTGTGCCAACCTTATAGAGAAACCCAACAGTAGGACTAGCGCAGAGCGGTTGTTTCCCGAGAGTTCTGTCCAATTAATTCATGGCTACCGCTCGACGGTAACTTCTACCGCTCGACGTTAGTGTCCATATGAGTCTTTTTCTTCTTTGCTTGTACATGTCAACCTGCACACTCTATCAACACAAGACGTGATCAAATACAACCTGGGAGCTGATATTTTCAAACACAGGGAATGTGAAACATCGGTTCGAACAAACTCCCCCTTTTGATAATATCAAATCCCGTTCATGAGAAATAACAATGAGATAGAGTGCATATACAGAATAAGAGTTATAGGCTAACATCATTTTGCAGGTTCTCTATATAGCTCCCCTACACGCACGCTCCCCCTATCTACATGTTCGACTTGCTCCCCTATCTATGTATACACATTGTTAACATGCTCCCCCTACATGTGACCTCTTCTAACCAGTGACTCATACTCATAAACAAATACTCATGAACAATCTATTCTCCCCCTTTGATAATATCAAAAGGGGGCGGGCAAGGCCAACCAAACATGCGGGATGAAAAATAGTGGATATGATGATCGTTAGACAAATAGCAGATGGTGGACACATAAAGTAAAGTTAGACATGATAATCATAGAGTAAACTCAAAACGAAAGACATGTCAGAGAATTGTAAGCACAAGGGTCACAAAATGGAGCAAGGTACACAAACAGATAAGTTAAAATTTCCGAGATAAATATGCATTGAACATCACATACTAAACTAAGCACACAACGAGTACATTTATAATTCTATAAGTGTTAGGAAGTAATCAAGTTGAACAAACATTGAAAACATCATGAGTATAAATTGTGTGCTAGTACTTATTGTTGTAAAAAGAAATAGTGTAGTTGTAGTCCAATTCTTATGTGCGGAAGTCTTAGACAAGACAATGACATGTGTTCGTGTAGCATCGAAAGTGAGATAACACCAAGGGAAAAATAGCATATTGTACATGGTTATCTCGATTGTCTTGGAACCTAACACGAGAAATATACTGAATTATCACGTCACAGGTTTAGCTATATCATACCAAGATTTGAACTAGGGGCATTAAGCTTAAGTTAGAGTCTATGCACAAGGTCGAAATGACTCTTTGAACCAAGGTGCTCATCCTCACAATGCTCATAAAGACTTATCAGGAGGAGTGAGTAGTGCTTGGGGGTTCTTGACATGATATGTGATAGCTTACATAGTTTTCTTTTAGTTTTCTTTGAGCTATCACTTATATATATATATATATATATATATATATATATATATATATATATATATATATATATATATATATATATATATATATATATATATATATATATATATATATATATTGAGTTCAAGGAGCCCCGAGTCAATCGAAATCTATCCACCTAGATAGATACACTTTAACTTTTATACAAAAGACTTTAGCAGTAGATATTTGGCCCAAAGTTTTTATCTTCATATACGCACATATATATCGTGACATTGATTATTCAAAGTACTCCTAGCATGTTAGAATATAGTATCACGATTTATAACATATAAGCTTAGCATTTTTTTCTTGAGTGCGACGGCTAGGGATGTGTGTATTATGTGAAGTCATTCCCCTATCTAAGTCCTCACACTTACCTAGAGGCATAGGCAACAAACACAATCTCGTCTTATCGCACTCAATAGCTAAGCACCTATAGATTCATCCCACTATGATCGGAGGACAATATTTACATAGATCAAGAGTCTGAACTCAAACAATGTACGTATGCGTTATGGTCTAAGTCAAAGTCATGTGAGGCAAAAAATATGATCGCTTCACAGTTTTTTTTATATATATAATTTTTTTTGTTTTTTTGTTAAAGAAAAAATATCAAGGAAACTCAAGTGAACAACACATAAGCAATTACACGAAGAAAGCGAAACATGGTCAAAGAAAAATAACCACAAATAAAACAGGCAAACACAAACATCGATGATAGAATATTGTGCATGAATATACCGAACATGATAAGTGGAATAATGTTCATACAGTGGATATGTGAATCCTAAGTATGCCCAATAATTCAATACCTAAGCTATATGTCTACACCTTAGCCCCACACTAAGTGACGGATGGGCATGAGGAGCTGCATAAATGCCGTAGGGTGGGGTGTTAATCCCATGTTCACACAAAAGAACCCACTCGACCTAACACTCTTTCCCCCACCGCCACACAAGGACCTACTGGAACCTCCCCGGTTAAGGACAAGGCGTGGTTTACATGTTAGCATTTCTAAAGGACACACACCTACACCCCCGCTAATGCGTGACACACTAGACTGAGTTGTGTTGAAGTTTGTATTTTCAACGTGATGAAGTTACTTGGGCAGATAAGCAACAGTATGAAAAGAAGCGTTATCGCCGGAGGTAAAGTTATCGCTCCGCGGTAGCTTTCGATTATATAGGCCTCGGTTCAGATCTAGATCTGCACACCTGCTCACTTCCACTCATTGTTGCCGACATTCTCCTTCCCTGGAGCTCTTCTTCATTGCCTTAAGGTACTCCCTCTCTCTCTCTCCCTCTCTCTCTAATTTCTAGTATTTTAGATTTTAGATCTATTTCTTTTGACTTCACGCATTTTTGAGCGCGATCCGCGACGATTTGTGGGCTGAAGGTACATTTGTTTTCTAATTTTTCCAACGGATCATCGCCTTTTTTCATGGATCTGGCTTGTGTAGGCTCGGATTTTGTGTCTTTGGTATTTTCGAATGGCCGATTCACTCTAAATATCCCGTTTTTTGGTAAGATTCGGAGCCGGAATTTCATCCGTGTAGCTTTTCATGATTTTCCATGTTGGATGAGTTTTTCTTTTCAGATCTTGGCTACTATCTCCGATCTACTCTTCATAAGCATGGATCTATGATTTCTCCCATGTTTGAGAGAGGATTTAAGCCAAAAATGGGGTTTTGGAACATATACGGCAGAAGAGGACGATGACAGTCCGTCACGCTACCGTTAGGCTGTAACAAATTATCGCCCAGTGGTAGGAACCAGAGGCCGGTTTTCAATTTTTGTTTTGATATTTTTTTGTTAACCCCCTTCTTATAAATTTTTCTAAACAGTTTCACGATTTATTTTCAGGATATGTCTTCGTCGAGTTCCCAGTCTGCACGCTGAAACTTTTCCAAGAGATGCCGGTGGTCGGTCTCGACCTACCCTGCCATAGATGATGCAACTGTGAGCATTCCGATGATCATAGATATTGATGATCGATATGCTCATATCTATGAGTACTTGGAGGGATCTGGTGTGCTTGCAGTGATCTCATCCAGTGCCCCATTCTCCTCTGCCCTCACCCGAGAGTTTTACAATAACCTCCGAGATCCCGCTTAGATGCGCCTAGGTGGGGGTGTCCAATCCTACATTGGCACTGAGATAGTGACAATAACCCATGAAGATCTCGACAGTAAATATGTCTGGACCCCCAACTGTCCAGTACTTGACATCGTGGAGTCCTTTAGAACTAATAGGGACTGGAGGGAGATGAATGAGGTTCTTCACAGTATGGAGGGGCGTTCAGATCTCTTCACCTCGGTAGATACTCTCACTCCCGACTCCCGCATCATCCAGGATATCCTATGTCACTCCCTCATGTTCAAGGCTGGGGACACCAGGAAGTTAACGACCCAGCTGTTGATGGTGACGTACTATATCCTGGTTGAGAAGTCCTTCAATGTTTCAGATCTCATTCTTTCCATGATGCGCTACACTTTTCGCCTGAAATCTCTTGACCTCCAGCGGGTGAACACAATGCCTCTGGGTGGTGTGATCTAGAGCATCCTGACAGAGAAGTACCCGACCATCTACTAGTCAGCCTACCCCGTATATAGCTTCTCGAAGGTCTACAGGGTAGGTGAGATACCTTCTTCCTGACGGGCACAGGCACCTCCACCGTAGCCACCGATACACCATATAGGGTCCCTCAGGGAAACCAGCCAAGACATCTATGGCCTGGTGGAGGAGCAAGGTCGGGAGATAAAACAAACAATGAAGGAAGTGAAGGGGATGAGAAAGGTGCTAAAAAAGATCGTGGGCAAGCTCAATTTTTCTCCCACCTCTTTAGATGAGTAGCAACTTATATGCATTGTTCATGTTTTATCAGTTGTAGTTTGTTAAGTAATAAACAGGTGAGCTCTATACTCCGTTAATAGTTATTTATCATGTGATATGTTTTGTGCTACCTCTATACTCATTGTGGTTTTCTGATACCATGATTTAATTAGTTTGATATTGTCGTCTCATCATGCTAACTCACAACAAACACCCAAAGAAGGAAAATACACTACGTGCTAAACTAAAGCGTATTTACATAAAGAAAATTTAATGAGCATATCGTGAAGTACAAACTCTGAAAATAATCAGAAAAAAAACAAAATAATAAGAATAGACAGAACATTGAGCATATCGTGATGTAGATTATCGAGTAATTTTGGTTTGATTAGTTTCTACACCACTCAATTTGTGGATACTAATGGACAGGAGATTTAGGTATCCAAAAGGGACCATGGGTGGCGGTTCCTTTGGGTACCCAAACATAACTTGGTACACCTTGTGGAGATGATGGTGAAGGGCCCTTTTGAGCGGAATGGGTGCACTATTTTGAATGATGGGCCTCCATTCATACTTTGGTTTAATGTTATGTTTATGTTGCAGATTTCCTACTAGAATCCTATGAGTCTTTAGGTGATGATCTTTAATTGAATAATATTGCATTGGAAGGTTGACTATATAAAAGTTGTTCTTTAAGTCAAGATTATTTCGCTTAACATTAGGACTCATAGTATAGTAGTTGTTGACCGGAAAGCTACATTCATTTATTTTTGAGTTGGGAGTAAATTGTTTTTCAAAGTGAGAGTTATTTCTATAGTTAAGAATTTCACTTGCACTAACTTGTGATTTTCTACTCCCCATGATTAACTCAGCCTATAGATGGTGGTTCATATTAAACATGCTTTTGGGTTTTATATGCAGCTTAGAAATTGGGCTTTGCGAGTTTTTAAGCATTATTTCCTTAAGCATGTTGATTTTTATAGTTATCTCTTTGTTCTTAAGTTTGAGGTTATATCTAGCTTTATTGTATGCGACTGTGCTGTTTTTGAGAGTGGATACAATAGATTCGATATGAGCTTTATACTTACTCCTAAATTCATCGAATGTCTCGTTCATCTATTCGATTTCAACATTATAATTTTTTCATTCAGCGCAGTCACTTTTCACTGATGAGTTTTCTAAACACAATTTATCATTTTGTTCTTTTGCAACGTGAAGCTCCTGTTCAAGAGTCCTATATATTTCTTTTAACTCATTATAATCTATACATGGTGTAGAAATGTTGTCTAAGGATCAGTTGGGAGGACAAGTCACATCAACGATAAATTTTACTTTAACTTTTGCTTTTAAAAGGTTATTTTCTAAGCGTAGTTTTGAATTAATATTTTTCAGTTTCTTTATTCTACGCCTAGCGGTGCCTAGAATATGCAATGTAAATGTAGGGTTGCGTATACGAGAGAAGTTTAAACATCTTATAGTGCTCCTGGATGGGGCTACATTTGAGCATAGAGTTTATTGGACTCCTTCGTGAATTGCCTCATCCACCCCTGAAATTTCGGCTTCTCTTTCCTGTGATGTGATCTTCATGTCTTTCTCCACAAACAGATCTTCACTTCATTCTTCACTCAGATCCATGAGACGACTTCGAATCGTCAACTGCAGTAAGAGAACCATATGTAGATCCAAGAAATTTTCATATGTCATAGGCAGTGGGATGCATGTGAATGAGTTCAAAAATTTCTACACCAAGCCCGCAAAATAAGCTATTCATAGCTTTCGCATTAGTGTGACACTCGTGCTTGGTCATGTTGCTTGGTAGCTTCATACACGTCATGTTCCACACCTCTATGTATAGAATTATAAGAAATCTTTTCATTAACTCTCTCCACCCTTCATAGTGTTCGCCCACAAATAGTAGTAGAGCTAATGAAATATCAGTGTACAACACTTCATACCCACTGGTCGATTCACGATCAGGGTTGGCCATTATTCCCTGCGGTGAAACCGATTTGGAATGACCTTTCTCTGATACCACTTGTTGGATCTCGTGGCCAACCTTAGAGGGGGGGGGGGGGTGAATAAGGTTTCTCGCGTGTATTGCACTTTAAAATATTTTGACCCAAAAAATCGAGTTCTAGAAGCTACCGCGGGGCGTAAGATAGCTAACACGTGGCGGTAAGTCTCGTAACTCATTTTCCTGGGCAGTTATGCTTGTGCAAGGCCCACGATACAGACACTCACTTAACAAAACAGAACAATCATAGAAGTAATTAACATAGGAACAGGAGTTTCATTGCATGAATTAGAATGTCAATTGTTCTAGATGATTACAAAACTGTGATCTCCGTGACGCCGGAGATCGAAAGAGTTGAGGAAAAAAAACTCTTTTGGTTTCTGATGTTTTTAGTTGTCTACCTAAATCACCTAGAGTGGGGTGAATATGTGAGGTTTGCGTCTTTTTGTGGAATAATAACTTATAACGATGAAGCGCAGAAAATAAAAAAGCAAGCCACAGAAAACACAAGATTTATAGTGGTTCCCCAACCTTGGGTACGTCCACTCTCCACCTCACCGATCTAGCACCATGCTAGACTCGACTACTTCACTATTAGCTCGGATTGTAAAACAATCCTACAACTCGAAGCAACACCCCTACAACTCGGAGTCAAAACACTCCTACAAAAATCTTGGAGAACAACGCTCCTACAACTCGGAGAAAAATCTCCTACAAGAATAAAATGTTTTACAGAAAATATACAAATAGAGATATTTTAGATTTGAGTCTTCAGCCGTTCTTCCTTCTTGAAATTTGAAGCTCTGTCAAAAATGGATCGAAGAAGACAAAGGAGAAATCTCTGGATCTGAAAACTTGGGATCATTACGATCAAGGAATAGATCTGTCGATGTTGAAAGTCTTGATCTGTTGAAACCTTCTTGTTCTGAATATCTTAGATTGGAGAAGAACAACGATGAAGAAGACGATGAACAACGTTGGCGCTTCCCAATTTAGAATGAAAAAATTTGCAATTCAGAGTACGTAATTTTCTTGTTAGGGTTAGTCAATTATGATAAGACCTTGTATAGGACTTGCCTAACGGTCATAATCATTAATGACAGAATACGTGGACCAATAAGAAACGAGATCAATTTGAAATTACTTTCGCGGGACTTAATGAAAAATTCAAAGAATTGAACTTTATTTCTCGAGTGAATGATTGACTACTCGAGAACAACTTCTGTTTCTCGAGAAGAGGTATAAGGTTCTCGAGAAGTACTTAAGGAAAACGCTGAAAATAAGTTCTGGCTTCTCGAGAAATAAAAGACTTTTACTCGAGAAATAATTTCTATTACTCGAGTAATAGGTAATGACTTCTCGAGAGTTAACTGGACTTCTCGAGAACAATTTAGACTTCTCGAGAAATAACTTCAGCTTTCTCGAGACAAAGTTTGGCATTCTCGAGTAATGACTTCTGCTTCTCGAGAAAAGGACTTAGAAAAAATTCTGAGCTGAGTTTTGAGTTAACTCAAGAAAGAGACGAGTCTTACTCGAGTACTGCATGACTTTCTCGAGAACTAAACTAAGGCTTCTCGAGAACAACTTCTGCTACTCGAAAAGTTGACTGAGCTAACTCGAGAAATTACTTCAATATTACTCGAGTACAAAGAGGTCCTTCTCAAATAAAGACTTAGAAAAATTTCTTAACAAGATTTTAATTCTTCTTCTTGGAGATCAGCAACCCATAGTTTCTTCTATATCTTTAGTACTTGAAAAGGAAGTGTGTCCCAATAGAGAGGCTACACATGAGTCAACACCATGGATCACATAATGAGGGATTATATTGTATGGTCCTATGTTTGGTGACTCATTGTAGACTGACATTGGTCTACACTTGGCAATTATAACCATCAAACACTCAACTTGAAAAGAGTATCAAATACAAACTTAATTCATCTTAGTTCAAGGATGACTTCATACAAATCTAGGTTATTGTGGATACAATACCCAACAGTTTCTATACCGATCCGCTCCACGGACAAGTTGGCTCTCTCCCTTTCCCTCCAAGAAAGGTATTCGAGCCGACTCTTCACCTCCTCACAAAGAAGGGTCTTAGAGCCCCACTAGATCCTCCGATCTAGACATCCCTATCCTCGAGACGATTTACTGCAGAATCCTACCCGGATTCTGACAACCTTCCCCGGTCGATTTCTCACAAAACCCTTCCCGGATTTCGACGACCCTCCGGTCGATTTCCCTAACACAACATTTAGAAAAAGAAAAGATTACAAGAATAAAAGATGTAAATGATCTAAAGGTTTATTTCTCCCTCTTGAAGATTTATCCGTGGAGCGATCCGCGACCATTACTTGAGATCTTCGTGTGCTAGCAACCAGTCGGCTATTCGTAGTCGATGTAGATCTTAGATCACTGGAGTCTTTCGATTGCATACATGAGGAGATGACTCTCTTCTTATTAGATGAAGACGATCAGAACGGATGCAAGAAGGCGGCCGGATCCTAGAGTGCAGGAGCTTCTATCAATTTTCGTCTTGGTTCATCAGGCATAGAAAGCGAGGCGGCCTTTTATAAATATTCATGCAAATAGGCTACCGCCGACGGTAATACTAGCGCCCGGCTGTAGGTTCGCGCGCTTGTTGTGCCAGCTGTCATCCAAATTTGAAATAATATTTCAAAACAAATATTTTTCCTTTTCAAAGAGCTAGCGCCCGGCATTAGAAGATAGCGCCACACGGTAGGTCAGTAGTCGACGACTCCTTCTTGTGAATTGGCTAGCACAAAACAATAGCTACTATCGTCTGGCGGTAGGTCGGTTACTCGATAACCCGTAGATTTAAATACTAATATGACCTTTATTTCAAGATCATTTCCACTTGCAAGTTGGATTCACCAACATGCAGAGGTACAATGGAAATTCACATTTTACCTAAAACTATAGGAAAATGTTGTCCAAAAAATCCCAGTTTTGGACAGGAGGTGTATCTATGGTACATGCATACATGACCTAAATTTCAATCCCATAACTTTAATGATTTAAACGTTATTCAAGAAATATGTTTTGTTTGCGAGCATCAAAAGTGTGTGCGCCACACAGGTACGCACGCACTCTCGGTGCGTGCACGCGCATCCTCCCTGGGTGCGCACGGGTACTCGTACATGGTGTTTGGCTTGCCTGCATTTTGCTGCTGAAAAATAGGACAAAAATTGGGAGGTAATAAAATTCATAGAGGAACACAATCATCCACTCGCTCCAGAGAATGACAGTCATTTGTTGAGATCTCAGATATGAAGATTGGCATCAGGATCAACTCAACATATTAAGAAATTGCCCAGTCGATGATTCAATGTTATAGAATCTAATTCACTACCAATCCACCAAGGAAATGTGGCAGTCTCTTATTGTCTTGATGGAAGGCACCAAAGAGGTAAGGGATGACAAAAGATCCCATCTAAATCAGAAGTATGAAGCATTCAGACAAGGTCCTAAGGATCTATTGATTGGCGCGGAGAATATCGCCACCAATTGCTTGTCGGCGAAGAACTCGTACCTGTCTTCTACCACTTGCCCGAGATCAATCATGTGCATATAAATTTATTCATCCGGACAGTACAAAGAAGTACATGGATTTGAAGAAATTTGTTTGGTGACCTAGCCTGAATAAGGACGTGGCATTGTACATTAGTCAGTGGCAGTCTCTTATCGTCTTGATGGAAGGACACAAATGCAAGGAGCAGTCTGATGGCTTCCAACCTTGCAACTGGGGCAAAATTCTGATCATAATCAATCCCCTCTTTCAGTTTGTACCCCTTGGCCACCAGTCTAGCCTTATTCTTTATGATAATGTCATTTTCATCAAGTTTATTTCTAAAAATCCACTTGACTCCAATGACAATATGTCCATTTGTTCTAGGAACCAACTTCCAGACCTTGCATCTTTTGAACTGGTTCAGTTCTTGTTGCATTGCACCAATTCAGATTTGGTCTTGATTTGCCTCTTCAAATTTCTTTGGCTTTTCTTGTGACAAGAAGCTGGAGTAAAGTGCTATGTTGAAACTCCTGCTTCTGGTCTGTACACCTTGGCTAGCATTACATTTACAATCAAGTACAAGCCATGCTATAAACACCCACCTCACATGATCCTGCATGTAGAGTGATGCAACTATAACAAATATTACGTCCATGTTATCATCACCTCCTCTTGTGAATGCGCATGTAGAGAGATTGATGTAAACCGGACTCGGGGTTCTGAAAACTAATAAAAAATACCTAGGCTTTCACATAATTTTGGCATGACCCCAGATTTTAACTCGGTTCCATTGTCACTTCTGCTTTTGACAACATAAACATTAAATAATGCACTCTTCAAATATGCATCCACAAATTCTTTTGAGAAACAAGAGAACAAATCCACATAAAACTACTAAACTTTACCTGGATTCTGAACTCAAGAAATTTGTTCAGTCCAGTTCCACAGCATCTCCTCGATCACTCCTCAGACACAATCACAACCGTGTTCAGCGAGCGAGAAATCACTTTAAATATGCACAAATTCTTTTGAGAAACAAGAGAACAAATCCACATAAAACTACTAAACTTTACCTGGATTCTGAACTCAAGAAATTTGTTCAGCCCTTGTACAGGAATACAAAAAACAGTGGCCAAAAATCTTCTAAGTCGAAATTCGTCGAGTAAGCAACTCTTACTCGACGAATAGTCGAGTATTTTACCCTTACTCGATGAATTGTCGTGATTCATCGAGTCCACTCAAAGCCATATATACGTACAGAAAATTCAAAGGCACATTCGTAGATTATACATTCCTTACTCGACGAGTCGTCGAGTGGCGTTGAGTGCACTCAACACACTCGACACCATAGCTCCCCGAATAATACTGAATAAAAGCATTGAGTGGAATCGAAGGCATTTGCTCAGCATGCCAAAAAGTCAAGTAGACCAAAGCTTCCTTCAAGGGCATTAACACCAAAGATTCTGGGAGGTGTGAACATATTGCTCGCCTTGTGCGGGATGGGATAATTAAATAATTGGTATTTCTGGTTTATTTTTTGTGCTTAGTTTTAACTTCTTTTTATTTATTTATTTTTGTCGTTCGCTCTTTGTCCCGCCTTGCTGAGGGAACCCGCGTTGGGCCGCACATGAATCGAGGCAGAGAGAGAGTGAAACGTCGACCGAAACAAAGTTTTGTTATGAAATCTTTTTTCTTATCTGTGCTTTGATTTCGAATGCACTGTTATACAAAAATGCGTTCGCCTCGCGCTTCCTCTTAAAAAGTCCATGATCACTGAAAGTTATTACTTCAAGGTTAGTTAATCACCTAGAGGGAGGGGGTGAATAGGTCTTGGAAAATTCCTAAGTCTTTTTGCTATTTTCTTACTAAGTGTTTTGCTTTCTTTTACTTTCTTCTCAAGGTGATCTAGAGCTTGTCCTTAGTACCTGCAATATAAAAGAAGAACAACCAACACAGCAAAGCACACAAATATTTATAGTGGTTCCCCAAATGGGTACATCAACTTTTCCTCCCACCTTTCTAACTTATGTTAGATAAGGCACAAACTCCTCCAAAATGCTCCTCAGAGCTTACACCTCAGGCACTCAGTCTTACACTCAGGTTCTCTTCAGAACCCTACCTCAGAACCATAAAGGATCCTACCTCAGAGCCCTGTAGTGCTCCTATAGCTCAGTGGTCCTTAAACCACCTACCTCAGCTTATCTCTAAGGCCTACATCTCAGGCTTTTCAGCCCTACAACTTCAGGCACAAGGCCCTACTCTCAGAGTGCTGCAACACTCATATAGCTCAGTACCCTTCCAAGTATATACCTCAGTGCCCTTCCAGGCACCTACAGCTCAGTGACAGACTCTTCACCTACCTCAGGCCAAAAGGGCCTACACTCAGTCTCCTCCAAGACCTATAACCTAGTGACACACTTGTCACCTATAGCTCAGTGACTCAACAGTTACCTACCTCAGGCACTAGGCCCTACTAATCAGGCTGGGAGGACATCCCTACTCTTAGATCCACACTTGGATCCTACCTCAGCACCCCAGCAGGGCACCTACCTCATTGACTAATTAGTCACCTACAACTCAGGCATAAAAGGCCCTACATCTCAGATTCAGACAACCTGAATTCTATAGGAATTTATACATGAAGTTGGAATAAATTAAAACACTGACTCAGAGATAAATCTTTGAGTCTACCTTACTGGATTGAGCAGATATCAGTCCATCCCTCTTACTGTAGAAGGAATTAGTCATCTTCTACAGCTAACTACTTCCTTGCTGCACTGAAGAACAACTATCTGCTGTTGAAGCCTGGCGGTCCTTCACACAACTATCTCTCCTTGCTGATTAGATGAATCAGCCACCTTGTTCTGTAAAGAACAAACTTGCTAAACTTGAAAAGCTTCAGCTATCTTTCCTTTGCCTACAGTCTTGCTCTGCTGGACTTGGCTTTCAAGCTCGTCGGAGAAGATGAAGTCCATCCACCTCTATTTTCCATTTCCTATTTTTGTTTCCCTGATCCCCTTTTCTCTCTTCTTTTTATATCTGTTGATTTGAATAAACGACACAATTTGAGTGTGGGCCCAGCCAAGGATGGTGAGTGCCACCTCCCTCAGAAGAGGATAAATAGTAGCTTTCGGCGCTGCTGTAGATTTCCTACAACGAAACGAAATACTTTGACTTTGTTGACTTCTGGTGACGTTAACAGTGGTCATCCGATGCTACTGTAGCTTTCCCGCAATGACATAAAATACTTTGATTTGGCTTGATGAATGGTGAGATGAGATCGACAAACTCTGAACTAAGTTCGACGAATTCTGAACTGAGCTTGACGATCTCAGAATCTCAAAACTCTAAATTTAGCTCGACGAAAGGTGAGCTCAACTCGACGAACTCTGGACTCAGTTCGACGGTCATCACTTTCTGGACTTAGGAAAAATTCCAGAACTCATTAAGCGTTGAGTGATGTTAAGTCACTCAACGCACGCTAACTTGGCTCTTCATTAGAAGCGTTGAGTGGACCTACTTCACTCAACGCTTCTGGACTTAGAGAATTTCTAATGGCTTTTTCTAAGCGGTTCCTTCTCAACTGTCTCAGCGGTTTCTTCTTCAGAGCTAAGACTATCTTCTATCTCAGCGGTTTCTTCTCAACTATCTCAGCGGTTTCTTCTTCACAGCTGAGTGTTGGGTCCAATGATCCCAATGTCTTAGATTTGTAAGAAGTCAAGCAGGTCAATTGTATACACATAGTTATATTTGATGTATGTTTAAGTTCATGCATACAGGTTGGTCTTTGTCACAATGATTGGACATATAGTTCAAGAGATAATGACAGGTGGACTCAAAGTGATAGGCTGGAAAGTCAGAAATTTGGCTAAGTCCACAAGCATTGAGTGAGGATAGCTCACTCAACGCTCTCAATGCCATACAACTAATAACGCTGAGAGAGGGCTGGCAGTCAAAGCTTACAGTATTGGTAAGGAAGAAATTTGGCTAAGTCCAGAAGCGTTGAGTGAGGCATATGCACTCAACACTCTCAATGCCATATGGCCAGAATTGTTGAGACAAGGATATCATGTCAAAGCCTAAGTAGTGGAAGCCAAAAAATCGACTAAGTCCAGAAGCGTTGAGTGAAGCTTCATCAATCAATGTCATGTCGAGTCTGTCAACGCTAAACTTCAGCAAGAAGGAAAGATTGCAGAAAATCGACTAAGTCCAGATGCGTTGAGTGAAGCTTATACACTCAACGCTCTTAACGTCATCATGCAAAAAGCTGAAAAATATGGCTAAGGCAAAAAGCGTTGAGTGAAGCTTATACACTCAACGCTCTCAATGCCATCAGGCAGAAAGCTGAAGAATATGGCTAAAGGAAAAAGCGTTGAGTGAGGGATATACACTCAATGCTCTCAACGCCTAGCAGAGCAGAAATAATTCTAAGTCTAGATTCATTGAGAATGGCCAAACACTCAACTCCACTCAATGCCTAATAGAGCTGAAGAAAATTCTAAGTCCAGAATCGTCGAAGTATTGCTTATCCAGTTTCGTCAAGCTGAGTTGTGATTTCATCGAGCTAAGTTCAGATTTTGTCGAACTCAACTTTTACCTGTTCGTCGACCTGAGGATTTCTGGAATGATACTTGTTTTCGTCGAGCTAATTTTTGGATTCGTCGAACTGAGTTTAGAGTTCGTCGAACTGAAGTTTTCTGAAGTATTGCTTGATTTCGTCGAGCTGAGCTCTGATTTCATCGAGCTTAGTTTATAGTTCGTCGAACTGAAGTTTTCTGAAGTATTGCTTGATTTCATCGAGTTGAGTTTATAGTTCGTCGAACTGAAGTTTTCTGAGGTATTACTTGATTTTGGCTAAGTCCATAATGATGTTGACGTCAGCAAAGTCAAAAAGTCAACGATTTTCTATTTCGTTACTTAATTGCTGCAAATTGACATTAACGTCATCGTTAGTCTATTGTGGATCTCATTTTGATTAAGCTGAGGTTTTAACTACCGTTAAAACTGGGACACGTGTCAAACACACCACAAATCAACGGGGTTATAAATAACATTTGAGATTAAGATCAAATTAAGAATTTTGATTAACTTTCTGAAAAATAAGAAGCGGGAGTTCGTCGCCTTCATCCGCCATTGTTGCAGAACCAAGAACTTTAATTGAAAATTCTGAAGGGTTTCTGAGTTCGCTGGTGCAATCAACATGTACTACAGCAAGATCAGAGGATTTCTCTGAGGTAGACGGATCAGTCTAGGCAAACCCTAGCTGAAGTTGATTCTCGATCTAAGTTGAGCCAAATATGAAGATCAATCTTTGGATCGCTGAAGAAGAAGTATAAATCTGCACAGAGTTTTCTCTGGACAGAAGGAGAGGCAGTGGAATACATTTTGTTGGATCCCTAGTTGGATTTGGGCTAGGTTCACTAAATTAGGTTAAAGTCTGAACCACATTATATAGTCAGGGTCAAGTCAAGTAGTCCTAGAGTTTAGGCTAGTCATTAGGTTCAACCTTCATGGACCAGCCAACAGAGGATATCAGTAGTCTCAAGACTTAGAAGATTCAGAGAACAGAATGATCAGTTCGAAGTTCTTCAAACTCAGCTCAACGATCGTTGATCTCAGATCAACAAACTCAGAGTTATTTCTCTGAGCTGAGCTCGACGATATTCGAGCTCAGGTTGACGATCGATTCTTTCAGACAGATTCTCAGCTCGACGAACTCAAAGCATAGAATTGGCAAGTTATTCTCTGAATGCAGTTCGCAGAGCTCAGGTGGAAGAATAGGAATTCTCAGGTTGACGAACTTTGAACTTCGGTCGACGAATTCCGTTCAGAGGTCGACGATTTCTGTACAGAGCCAGAATGAGAAGTTTTCCTTACTTTTGTCCCTCACACTATATTATTTAGGAGTAATATTCCTTAGTAATTAATGCCCATATTCCCCTGAATATAGCCGTTACTGGCAGCATTAATTATGGTCTTCATCAGGTTAATTACTTGCTTATTTTATTAGGGACAGTTTGGGAAACTCATTTAAGACAATATTCCATCCGTTTATTTCTCCAGGGAAATCAATAATTAATACCAGCAATTCAAATTTCAAAGGAGAAATTATTGACTGTAGAATATAAAAGAGATTTTCTCTTTTCATTCGATACACACTTAGTAAGACTTCAGAAGAGAATATACAACACATAAAGAATACAGAGAGATAGATACTGAACATTCAGAACTCCCTCCTAGTGCAGAAAACATTCTGTTTTCCTCCTTGTCCATTCTGAAGACTGAAGAAGAACATCCATCACTATCAAGAGTCATCTTCAACCTTCTCCTCTAGGAACATTCAAGGACAACTCATCTTGATTCAGTCAGAAAGTTCTAGGATTATTTTCGGACAAGGCTGAAGACCTATACCCTGAACAAGGCTCCATCTTTATAAACCAATACTATATTTTATAAGGAGTCTTGACAACTACTAATCCACAAGTCTTCTCTGCTATTTAGAGAAAAGAGAAGACCTCATCATCCCTCCTCTTACCTCCTGTAAAAAGGGTTTATTAACTCCCTTCAAGTTTATTCTTGGTTTTTGGGCACCTAATCAAAAGCCTAAAGGGTTGTGAGATCTCCCTGGAAATAGATCTTGTGGTGGCAGTCACCTGATCAAAAACCTGTTAGTGGATTCCTACCAGGGTGGTAGAAGAGTGGATGTACATAGGTTGGGGAACCACTATACAATTCTTGTGTTGTCTGGTTGTGTTCATTTTCTTTCTGTTCTTACTATGCTGTGATAGATAGATTAGTTTAACCAGTCTTTTATTTCCTTCTATAGTATTATTGGTATAACCTATTTTAAACTCTGATATAAAACTTAAAAATAGCCAAGGTTTTAAATACTCTATTCACCCCCTGTAGAGTAAATCAGATCTAACCCCCATCTTTCACATTTCTCTATCAGTAAAGGTTAGCTGATTGAAGACCTACACCCAGAGCAAGGCTCCATCTTTCTGAACCAATACTATATTTCAGAAGGATTCTTGACAACTATAGAATCCAAAACTCTTCTCTGTTATTGAGAGAAAAGAGAAGACCTCATCATGTCTCCTCTCACCTCCTGTAAAAAGGGTTTATTAACTCCCTTCAAAAGTTTATTCTTGGTTTTTGGGCACCTGATCAAAAGCCTAAAGGGTTGTTAGATCTCCCTGGAAATAGATCTTGTGGTGGCAATCACCAGATAAAAAACCTGTTAGTGGATTCCAACCAGGGTGGTAGAAGAGTGGATGTACCCAGGTTGGGGAACCACTATAAAATTCTTATGTTGTCTGGTTGTGTTCATTTTCTTTCTGTTCTGACTGTGCTATGATAGATATATTAGTTTAACCAGTCTTTTATTTCCATCTATAGTATTATTGGTATCACTTATTTTAAACTCTGATATAAAACTTAAAAACAGCAAAATTTTTAAATACTCTATTCACCCCCCTCTATAGTAAATTAGATCTAACCCCCATCTTTCAATTGGTATCAGAGGGGTGTTCCTTTGGTTATACAAGTTAACACTTGAACCAAAAGATCCTTGCAAGATCTGATTTTCCTTTCCTAGCTTTTATGTTATCACATAATGGCACATAACAAAGACTATGCAAGAACCAGACCTTCAGTTTGCAACTTGAATAAGTTTGCTATCTGGAAAACAAGATTAAAGCTATATATGAATTCTATTGATGAGGATATCTTTAACTCTATTTTGACAAGACCACCAGTTCTAGTGGCAATAACTACTGCTAGTTCCAGTACACATGTTGTTCCACCACCTGAGTGGACAGATGCACAGAAAAAGTCCAAAATAGCTGATGTAAAGGCCATGAATATGGGACTCACTTAACCAGATGGTTGCTGGTTCAGCTGATGAGAGAAAGGATAGGAGATCCAACCTCATCTCACAATATGAGAACTTTAAGAAGGATGAATCAGAGTCTGTTGGTGACATGTACGACAGACTAAGCTCAATAATCAAAGAGCTAAAAACTCTAGACAAAGACATCACCCTGACAGAAGTTAATGACAAAATCCTCATGTGCTTTCCCAGCTCATGGGATTCAAGAATCTGGCCTATCAAGGAAGCCAGAACTTTAAATGAGATCTCCATAGAATCTCTACTTGGAAAGCTCAAGTATTATGAATAATTGATAAAGTCCAGAGAGGCTGTAGAGTAGAAGACTCCTTCATCAGGAAAAAAGGAGAAAAGTATTGCATTCAAAGAAAATGAAGAATCAGAAGCCCCAAGAGTCAATGAAGAATTTCTGAGTCTCTTAGACAAGAGATTTTACAAGATGGGTAAGAAAGACTTCAGGAGGAAGTCATCAAGGCAAGATGATAAGCCCGGGTATAATAAGACTCCCACTAAAGAAGTTGTTTGTTTTGGCTGCAGGAAGCCAGAGCACTTCATCTCAGAGTGTATAGAGAACCAAATGAAGGAGAGAAGAAGAGAAAAGGAAACAAGAAAATAACACTGCAATAAGCCCTCCTCCAGCAAGCATAAAAGTAAGGAGAAAGGCTTTGTGGCTGAGACCTGGAGTGAAACTGAAGATGAATTTTCATCTTCCAGCTCCAGTGAAGATGAAGAAGAAAGGCAAAGGAGATTTGTCTGATGGCCATCAATGCATCAGGAAGCTGTTCAGAAGTAGAAGCTGAACAATCAGACAATAAAGACTCTGAATCTGAGGAAGATCAGGTGAAAGACTATCCCACCACAGAGCAACAATGGTATCTGTATAGTGGTTGTTCAAAGTATATGATTGGAAAAAAGGATAACCTAATAAACTATAAGTCAAAGCTAGGACCCAAGGTAATATTTGGAGATTCTAATTATGGCCAGACTAAAGGATATAGAAAGGTCAAGATTGGAACAATCACCTTCAGGAAGGTTGCATATGTAAGTGGCCTGAAGTACAACCTTATATCAATAAGTCAGTTATGTGATGAAAGGTTTCAAGTATCATTTAACAAAACTTCTTGTATTATTACTTCCGTTGATAACCAAGTAGTCTTAACTGGTACTAGAATAGGAAATATCTATATAGTTAACTTTAAGTCTACTAAAATAGAAATATACCTGTTTAACAAAACCAGTAATAACAATTATCTTTGACATAGGAGATTAGGTCATGTAAACCTGAAAAACATTGCTAAACTTTCTAGGGACAACCTTGTTAGATGATTGCATTCTTACCCCTACAAGAAGGAAAGCCTTTGCAGGGCTTGTCAATTAGGCAAGCTAACTAAAAATAGTTTTAAGTCACTTAATAAGAGTGATTCACCTAGGATACTATACTTGCTCCATATGGATCTCTTTGGACCCATTGCTGTACAGAGCCTATGAGGGAAGTCTTACACTTTAGTAATTGTTGATGACTTCTCAAGGTTCACTTGGGTGTTCTTCTTGAGAAACAAGTTAGATAACTTCAAGGTTCTTACAGATTTTCTTAAGAGCATAAGGATTGAGTACTCTACTCCAGTTGCATTGATCAGAAGTGATCATGGTACTGAGTTTGAGTCTCTTCCCATGCAAGAATTCTATGAGAAGGAAGGTATCAGACACTGTTTCTCTGCTCCTAGAACTCCTCAACAAAATGGTGTATCTGAAAGGAAAAATAGAACACTCATTGAAGCTGCATGCACATTACTTGCAGATACTCACTTGCCCCTATCCTTTTGGGCAGAGATAATGAGCACATCAAACTATGTCCTGAACAGAAGTTTGATACACAAGCTCAAGAGAAAGACCCCCTATGAACTACTCAAAGGGAAGAAACCTAAAGTAGATTATTTTAGAGTTTTTGGTTGTGTCTGTTACATTCATAACAACAATAAGAAATATATAAGAAAGTTTGAAGCCAAGTATTAAATTGGAATTTTTCTTGGATATTCCCAAGTAAGAAAGGCTTATAGGGCATATAATAAATCAATAATGAAAATGGAAGAGTCTATTCATATTTCATTTGATGAGACTAATATGTATTATAAGGAGAAGATAACTTCTACCAGTGAAACTTTGCAGGAACCTAACTTGTGTGAGAAGTTGGATGAGTTGACCCTCACTAATGAGACGGTTACATATCCTTCTCCACATATTGCTGAAGAAAGTGAAGATGAAGATAGTGAGTTCAATAAAGAGCCAACAACAGCTAACTCAATTCCACAAGAGGAATTAGCTCCCCAAGCTGTTGATCAACCAGCTCATCCTACTGAGATAGTCACACTTAGAGATCACCCTATATCTCAAGTGACTGGATACTTATTAGTGGGTGTGTAGACAAGGCATCAACTCCACCAGGACCCTATGCATGCCTGCTTCATATCTCAAACTGAGCCCCAATCCATTAAAGATGTTGAGTAAGATCCACACTAGATCATTGCAATGCAAGAGGAGCTCAACCAGTTTGAGAGATGTAGAGTTTGGGATTTAGTTCCAAGACCCAAAGACTATGCAGTCATTGGAACTAAATGGGTATTTAGAAACAAACTAGATGCTCAAGGTACTATCATAAGAAATAAAGCCAGACTAATTGCTCAAGGATACAGACAAGAGGAAGGCATAGAATATAACCAAACATTTGCACCTGTTGCAAGGCTTAAGGCAATCAAGATATTCTTAGCCTATGCTGCCTACAAAAGGTTCACAGTTTATCAAATGGATATAAAGAGTGCATTTCTAAATGGTGAACTTAAAGAAGAGGTCTATGTGGAACAACCACCAGGTTTTAACTCTTCAACTCATCCCTCTTATTTTTTCAAATTGCATAAAGCTCTCTATGGTCTAAAGCAAGCTCCAATATCTTGGTATGAAACCTTAGCCAGCTTTCTTTTAGAGCATAATTTTTCTGGAGGCATAGTAGATAGGACTTTGATTTCAAGCATCATCATGATAAAATCTTGTTAGTACAAATATATGTAGATGATATTATATTTGGCTCTACAGATCCCAAACTATGCAAAAGGTTCTCCAACCTTATGTATTCCAAGTTTGAGATGAGTAGTATGAGTGAGCTCTCTTACTTCCTTTGTCTTCAAGTGAAGCAGACCCTTGATGGAATCTTCATATCCCAATTAAATTATGCTAAAGAGTCGATAAAAAGGTTTGGGATGGCTGATGCCTCCGCTAAGAAAACACCCATGGCTACAAATGCTGTGGTTGATTCTGATGAACATGGTAAACCTGTTGATCAAAAATTGTATAGGGCCATTATTGGGTCCCTGTTATATCTCACAGTAAGTAGGCTAGATATTATGTTTGCTTCCTGTCTTTGTGTTAGGTTTCAGGTGAACCCTAAAGAAACTCACCTTATTTTGCTAAAAAGTATTTTAAGATATATAAAGAGTTACCCTAATTTAGGACTCTGGTATCCAACAGAGTAAGAATTTGAGTTAACTGGATACTCTAATACTGACTTTACTGGATATAGAGTGGATAAGAAAAGCACATCAGGAACATGCCAGTTCCTTGGTGCTAGACTTGTCTCCTGGTTTTACAAAAAACAAACATCTATGTCTACATCAACAGTAGAAGCTGAGTACATAGCAACTGGTAATTGCTGTTCATAGATGCTGTGGGTTCAAAACAAACTCCTGGATTATGGATATAACTTAAATAACTCAACTCTACTTTGTGACAATACTATTGCAATTTCTATTGCTTAGAATCCAGTTCATCATAGTAGAACTAAGCATATAGAGATAAGACATCATTTCATTAGAGAGTGTGTGGACAAAAAGAAAATTAATCTTGTCTACATCTACACTGATTTGTAAAGAGAAGATATCTTCACCAAACCCTTGGATGAGAGGAACCATCTGTTCTTTCTGAATCAGCTTGGTATGATCAATAGATAAGCTTTAATTTAACTTTCTGCCTCTGGTCGAAAAATTTTCCATAGTTTGTCGACCGGAGATCGACAAACTACGAAAAGTTCTTGAGAAAATTCGTCGACCTGAGATCGACGAACTCTCTGTGTGAGCCACTTTCATTGACCGGAGATCGACGATCTGGCTTCAGAAAATTTTCGTCGACCTGAGAACGACGAAAAGTTTTCCCTTCTTTAGACTGCGATCGACGAACTCATTTGTTAATAAAATATTTCGTCGACCTCAGATCGAAGAATTTTTCATTATTTCGCAGGACAGAGTTTGTCGTTTTATATTCTGAAAAACCTTATATCTAGGTTTTCTTCGAGCTCCATCCCGCGCTTTCTGTTTCCCTTGCACTTGGTCCCTCTATTTTCCTTTTGCAGGTGATCACTGCGATTCTAGCGAGCACTCTTGCGGCGATGAAATTCGATATGGGATTTGATATAGACTTTGAGTCATTCCAGCACTCAGATCAAATCTTCTTGGATATTCTGAAATTGTTTGAAGATCAGCAGTTGAAGAATCTTATGACAACATGAATCAAGATTGCTGCAATAAAAATTTGAGAATGGGTATTCACCTCCTCCTCACCAGATGCTGATACTATGACAGGAACAATATCGGGTAACATCGTTTCTCTCACCCCCGCCATTTTATCTAAAATATTTGGACTACTAAATGGAGAAGAAGATTTGGAAATAGACAGTGCTGAATATGATGAAATGTTGATTAAGATGGGTTATACTGGATAAAACCCTAATAAACTGCTGAAGAAACATTTATCTGCTGATTATAAATTTCTAGTAGATGTTGTGGGTAAGGTACTACTGGGCAAGCATACCGCCCATGACTATATCACCATGTAGTAGTTCCTAGTGATGTGTGCAGTGGTCAACAAAAAGCCAGTGAACTAGGCTAGGATAATGTTTGAGATGATTAAGAAAAAGAATACAAAGAAAGAGGTGTGCTTTGGAAGGATTCTTGGAATCTTCCTTCAAGCAAAGGCTACTGAATCCCTGGTATCCCAGACCATTTTCACTAATGCCTCCAAAAGGCTCACGTGTGCCTTATTTGGTTGGTGGGAGAGGAATATCCCCAAGCCATCCAAGGCTTCTTCCTCTTACAGGACTTCTAAGGATACTAGTGCTGTAATAACTACTCCTCCACCCCCAGAAGATGTCCCCTCCACCAGAATTCCATCCCCTCCATCTTCATCTCAACAACCAACACCTCCTCAAGTTCAAACACCCTCAACAACCCTCCAACAAACATCCACATCTCAAGCCCATACACCAACACCTCCTGCTTCCCAACTCTAACATCCTTCACTTGTTCATACTCCTGAACATCAACCATCTCCACCCCAATCACCAGTGCATGGAACTCCATCTCATACCCCAGAGCATGTCACTCCTCCTCAGTCCACTCTTCCTCAATATCTTGTTAATATCCCCTACACAACATATCATCCATACCATCATTTAATCTGTTGTCATCCCCATCCATACTCCATCACCTTAAGATGAGCACATGCCAGATTCCACTCCCTTCCCTTCAACCTCATCCATCAATCCTTCTGTATCAACTCATACACCCTCTGAGTTCATGCAAATGGATCCCCCTTCCATTTCCTCTCTTCTGCAAATCATCACTCCACTACTCAAACAACTCATAATAGAGGCTATTAAACCTCTTGCTGAATCCATTTCCACCCTCTCTGCTCTTCTTCCTACTTCCCTTTCTGTCCCTTCTTCTGGGGGCCTGGCTTCAGGACCCTCTGAACCCAGGCTGGGGGAGATATTCTATGAAGAAGCTCTAGTGCCTCCTCTAGCAGCAGCAACAACAAAAGAAACAACAACAATTTTGTAGATAGTTGAGATACCAGATGTACATATGGTTATAGAGGCTGAAATAATTGATTTAGATATGCTGAATGCTGATATTTTGACTGTTGGTGATTGTTGCATCAATCCCACAGTAGACATCTTTGGGTTATTAGATTCTTTCAATACAGTTTATTTGAATTCTTCTCTTCCAGCAGTAAAGCCATCTTTGACTATAGTGTGTTACACTCCTCCAATAAGTCCTGAAGTTGTTAATCAACTGAAGGCAAGTTTTGTTATTAAAATAATTGAGGAACCATCAGACCCAACTTATATTATGAATAATAGACCGATCCAAAATTTAGATGATTTGATTGCACAAGATGTGTCACAAGAACTTGCACATATTCAGAATGATCCTGCTTTGAATGAATTTCTGTTGACTTACAAAGATGTAAAAGACTATCAGATGGTCACTGATAATTTTGCTCCACCTGAAGTTGCTGAACCTCAAGCACTTCCTCAAGCCAAAAAACAAATCTCAAAGGAAACTTTAAAAGAGATATATGCTTTGTATGACAATCCTCAAGGATCTTCTGATGATATTGATGAAGAAGATTCTGATGAATCTGATGATTCCAAGGCTAGAAAGAAGGTTACTAAGAAGAGGAAAGTTATTCCAAAGGCTTCTCCTAAGACAAATCCCACAAATGATACTCCATACTATATATTGCAAAAGATTACTCCATACTCAGGGATGCCACAGTGGATGTGGCTATTAAAGAAGGAGCAGAAAGAAAGGAAGAAGAGAAGGAGGTACAAGTCTCCTCCTAAAAAATATAGGAAAGACCCTCCTCCTCAATCTTCAGGGGACTATGGAAATGTATCTCCAAGATCTACACCTGTCACAAAAACCTATCAGATACATTCCAAGCCAGACAGTCAGCATCAGTCATCTCAAAGCCAACCTCTTCCAACTATATGTAAGAGAAGTACTACAGACTCCTTTGATGATTCACAGAAGGACTAAAGTCCTAAAAGCCCAGTATCTCCTCAAATAACATTTGTAGATCCAGAGTAGAAAACAATAACTAAAATGGATAGATTTCAGGAACTGATAGCACTTTCTCAAATTAACAAAGCAAAGGATAAAGGAAAGGATTTCTCTCAATTTTCAACTATGCCTTCATACAGGAAGGAAGAACTTAAAAGGTATGCCAAGGCAAACAAATTCTTTAATATTGATGATTACATGAAATTGCACCCAGAAGCTGTAGTTCCAAGAGCAACATCTCTCAATATAATTGGTGCATCAGACTTGACCATGTCAAAGAGACAAGTTGCCAATCCTAATAGAGAAATCATTTTCGGACAGCCTTCTGAGAAGCCTGAGAAAGAAAAGTCTAAGCAGAACAAGTGATTTGGTTTATGTTTTATTCTTGTTTCCTGTTAAAACTCGGTGTGTTTAATCTTGAAGCACCTTCTGTAAATATCTGTTGAATGTTTTATTTCTATCAGATATATGTTTTTATGCATTATGATTGTTTCTTTTATCTTATTTTAGTGACCTCACCCAAATAGGGGGAGATTGTTGGATCCCTAGTTGGATTTGGGCTAGGTTCACTAAATTAGGTTGAGTTTGACCCACATTGTATAGCCAGGGTCAAGTCTAGTAGTCCTAGAGTTTAGGGTAGTCATTAGGTTCAACCTTCATGGACCAGTCAGCAGAGGACATCAGTAGTCTCAAGACTTAGAAGATTCAGAGAACAGAATGATCAGTTTAAAGTTCTTCTAATTCAGCTCGACGATCGTCGATCTCAGATCGACGAACTCAGAGTTATTTCTCTGAGCTGAGCTCGACGATATTAGAGCTCAGGTCGACGATCGATTCTTTCAGACAGATTCTCAGCTCGACGAACTCAGAGCACATAATTGGCAAGTTAATCTCTGAATGCAGTTCGCAGAGCTCAAGTCGAAGAATAGGAATTCTCAGGTCGACAAACTGGGAACACCGATCGACAAATTCAGTTCAGAGGTCGATGATTTTTATCACGAGCCTGAATGAGAAGTTTTTCTTAATTCTGACCCTCACTTTCTATATTATTTAGGAGTAATATTCCTAAGTAATTAATGCTCATATTCCCCTGAATATAGCCATTACTGGCAGCATTAATTATGGTCTTCATCAGGTTAATTACTTGCTTATTTTATTAGGGACAGTTAGGGAAACTCATTTAAGATAATATTCCAGCCATTTCTTTCTCCAGGGCAATCAGCAATTAATGCTAGCAATTCAAATTTCAAAGGAGAGCTTATTGACTGTAGAATATAAAAGAGATTTTCTCTTTTTAGTCGACAGACACTTAGTCAAACTTCAGAAGAGAATAAACATCACACAAAGAATACTGAGAGATAGATACTGAACATTCAGAACTCTCTCCCAGTGCAGAAAACATTCTGTTTTCCTCCTTGTCCATTCTGAAGACTGAAGAAGAACATCCATCACTATCAAGAGTCTTCTTCAACCTTCTCCTCCAGGAACATTCAAGGACAACTCATCTTGATTCAGTCAGAAAGTTCTAGGATTATTTTCGGACAAGGCTGAAGACCTATACCCTGAGCAAGGCTCCATCTTTATAAACCAATACTATATTTTATAAGGAGTCTTGACAACTACATAATCCACAAGTCTTCTCTGCTATTTAGAGAAAAGAGAAGACCTCATCATCCCTCCTCTTACCTCCTGTAAAAAGGGTTTATTAACTCCCTTCAAAAGTTTATTCTTGGTTTTTGGGCACCTAATCAAAAGCCTAAAGGGTTGTGAGATCTCCCTGGAAATAGATCTTGTGGTGGCAGTCACCTGATCAAAAACCTATTAGTGGATTTCTACCAGGGTGGTAGAAGAGTGGATGTACATAGGTTGGGGAACCACTATACAATTCTTGTGTTGTCTGGTTGTGTTCATTTTCTTTCTGTTCTTACTATGTTGTGATAGATAGATTAGTTTAACCAGTCTTTTATTTCCTTCTATAGTATTATTGGTATAACCTATTTTAAACTCTGATATAAAACTTAAAAATAGCCAAAGTTTTAAATACTCTATTCACCCCCTGTAGAGTAAATCAGATCTAACCCCCATCTTTCACATTTCTCTATCAGTAAAGGTTAGCTGATTGAAGATTTCCATTCTAAATCTTCCCCTTTCATCAGCAAGAACAGGACCAAGGTCCCGAGGAATTTCCAGCACAAGCAGCAGATAGTCAAAGATTGTCATCCTTGTTGCTGGGAAGCAGATAGGACTGAGAATTTCTTAGGCCAGGAAGAAATTGACTCAGAGAACAATTTCTCTTGAGTCAAATCAATAAACATTTTCTAAACTAGTGGATCTATGAAAAATCTGTGTTGAGGCCTAAGTTAATTAGGCTGTGTGTGAGATCTAATTGTAAAGCCTAAATTATAAAGGCTATGTTATTAGATTCTTGTGTGAATCTGTGTGGGGCTGTTTCTCCCAGACTGTGTGAAGGGCATTTGTGCATGTGTGGTGGTCAGGTGATTACTGTGTGGAGGGATGTGAGCCTGTGTTATAAGTCTTAATGGAGACTGACTGATCCAGTGGGATCGTGTTATAATCTCTTAGGAGCCATAGTATTTGGAGGAGAGCCTTGTCTAACAGACTGTTAGAAAGGCGGAGAGGGACAGTGGATGTACCCATATCCTGGGGAACCACTATAAAATCTGGTGTGCTGTGTTCTATATTGTGCTGTGCTGATTGTTATTTTCTTGAAAGCTGAAATAAGTATTTGCAGTAGGACATAAGTCATAAACGATTTTAAATACTCAAGAAAAGATTGCAATAACCTATTCACCCCCCCTCTAGGTGATTAGCTACCCTTGTAATTAAATACTTTCAAGTGGTATCAGAGGGAGGTTGCTCACGAAAAGACTTAATAGTCTGAGAAGATCTCTAGGGTAGCTGTCAGAGGTTAAGATGGGTTCAGGAGAGTCATAAAAAGCTTGGATCCATGAAACTTCCTCTCTATAGGAAGGAGAAATCTGTTATATGGAAAGAAAGGGTCAGATTGTTCATGGAAGCTATCATAGTTTAGGAAGGACCCTTCATCCCAATGAAGATATCTGTCCTTGATGCAAATATTCAAAATCCAAAGAAATATACTAAGATGACTAAGGATGAAGTCATCTTAGCAACTATGGATAAGAAGGCACAAAACATCATAGTTAGTGTCATTGATGACTCCACCTTTCAAAATCTGGTGCACTGCAAGACCACAAATGAAATGTGGGACACCTTGATAGTGTATATGGAAGGAACTAAGGAAGTGAGAGATGATAGAAAGTCAATACTAAATCAAGAGTATGAAGCTTTCAGACAGATCAGGGAGGAGACCATAACTAGTTGTTATGAAAAGTTCTTCAAGACAGTCAATGAGTTAAATACCTATGATAGAGACTTTAATAATTATGAGCTAAATGATAAATTTCTTTTGTCTCTTACTAGAGAATGGGACACTAAGATATGTGCCATTAGAGAAGTGGCAAAACTAGCAGATACTCAAACATCCATACCGTTTTGTAAGCTGCTTTCATATGAGATGTAGCTGACAGTAAGGAAGGAGGAAGAGAAGACTAGTAGAGGTCATGCCAAAGAAACTTCTGTGGCCTTCAAGGAAGATAGCTCCAAGAGGAGCGAGGAGAAGAATCTTTCTCGCCTAAGAAGGCCAGCTGAGTTTGAAGATTCAGATTAAGAGGAATCAGGCTGTAATATGTCTGATGAGGAGTTTGTTTCTTTCTCAAGGCAGTTTATGAGGCTGATGAAAAAGAAGGGGTGGAGGGGCAAACCTACCTCTTCCATCCAGCACAAAGAGGACTACTACAGAAATAAGAAGAAACCCCCCCAAAGAGGGTAGGTATGATCCAAAACCTGGTAAACATGTTTCTAAAAAGATTATTTGTTTCTGTTGTAGCAAGTCAGGTCATATTGTGGCTGATTATCCTGAGAAGAAAGAAGCTGGTGAAAAGAATCATCACCACAAGAGAAGCAAGAAGGAGAAAACCTTCATTGCTAAGAGGGAGAAAAGCTGGACTGAGTCTTCCTCATTAGAATCAGAAGAGGATGATGAAGCATACATTGGGCTGATGGCAAGATCACATGAGGAATCCTCCCAGGATCAGCCTGGACCATATAAGGTACACTTTTCATCCAATTCTTCATCCAAGTCCAAATATGTGACTGGTTCAGATTCAAGTGCATCTTCATTAAGAGATGAAGATGGCTCTGAATCTGAGGAAGACAGAGATAAAATAATTGAAAGATATGGTGAACTTCTGGAATCATTCAGAAGGAGTAAGCTGCTGACCAAACAACAGGCTCAAGAGATTTCATCTCTGAAGCTTGCTGATTCCCAGCATTCTGAAATAGCAACTTTGCTGGAGCAGAAAATTAGGGAAGTTTGACAGCTGAAAAGCATTACTGTTATTCATATGGGCACCATAACTTTTAAGAATTGGTTGATAAAAAATCTAGAAAGTAAGTTCCAAAAAGAGAAGGTGCTAGTGGCTAAGTTTTCAAAGCCATCTATTATGTTGCCTTTGATAGATTCCTTCTCCTCCCACATGGATAGGAAAGGGATAATCTTCAAAGGGAACACTAGAGCTAGTAATTCCAAAAGGAAGAACCAAGCTGTTCACCACTATGGTGGTAGGAATGATAAGGGTGCTAGTGGCTACAAGGCATCCCATGAAGAGGTTCAAACGGCCCATCTTGGACCATTTAGGTTTGGTGTACCAGCCCCAACACTCAAGAAAAAGGCAGCTGATGTACCTGCTGGACTAAGAGCTACTGACAGGAATGCTGTTAAATCAGCCCTTAAAAGGAGGTACAACAACTTTGAGTGCTGGTGTTGTGGCAAAGTGGGCCACTATACCATTGATTACTGGCATAATATTAGTGTACAGAAAGCTAATGTACACTTACCTGTCCTAAGAGCTGCAGGCAAGCATGTTCATTTTAAGTCTAACATGCACCTAGGACCCAATGTGAATTAGGGTCCTAAGGTTAAGTGATTTATTTCTTGCATGTGAGTCCAAGTTGCCATACCCCTATATGGTACTTTGACAGTGGTTGTTCCAGGCACATGACTGGAACAAAGAGCATCCCGAAGGATTTCTTTCCAATAAAGGATAGACCTAAGGTGATATTTAGTGGATCAGATAAAGGGATCACCAAAGGTTATGGTAAGATCACCAATGGCTTAATCACTTTCACAAAAGTGGCTTATGTGGAAGGGTTGCAATACAACCTTATAAGCATAAGCCAACTATGTGATCTTGGCTATGTTATTTCTTTACACAAGTTTAAGTGCCATATAAGAAGATCAAGTGACTAAGAGGTCACATTGACTAGCACAAGGAGTGGAAATGTCTATTGTCTTAATTTCTTTGTTTATCATCAGACTCTCCCATTTGTCTAGTTGCAAATAAGAAAGCCTTATATTATATCAAATGGCACAAGAGGCTAGCTCATTTGAATTATAAGACTACAGGAAAGCTTTATAGTCAAGAGTTAGTTAGGAATGGTCCTAACATGAAATGCTCTAAGGAAAGTATTTGCTCTGCATGCCAAAAGGGTAAGCAGAAAAAAGCTTCTTTAGAAAGCCTTGGGACTAAATATTCTGTGAGGTTTTTATACCTCTTGCATATGGACTTGTTTGGTCCAATGCCAGTTCATAGTCTAGGTAGGAAAGTATACACCTTTGTGGTAGTTGATGATTTTTTTCAGATTTATTTGGGTATTCTTTTTGAAGAAAAAGTCTGAAACTCCAAATGTTTTCAAGACATTTGTCTTGCAAATACAGAATGAGCTGAACAGTACTGTGGTCAAAATAAGAAGTGACCATGGGACTGAGTTTCAGTCTGAATACATGACAAGAATCTATGAATATCATGAGATTCAACAAGAGTTTTTCTCTCCAAGAACACCGTAGCAAATTGAGATAGCTGAGAGGAAGAATAGAACTCTCATAGAGGCTGGTAGAACACTACTAAATGACACTTCTCTCTCAGAATATTTCTGGGCTGAGGCTGTAAATACAGCTTGTCATGTCCTTAACAGGGCTACTATCACCAAGAGCCACAATAAGACTCCCTATGAGATTATGAAGGGTAGGAAACCAAACCTTGCATATCTCAAAATATTTGGGAGCAAGTGCTTTGTACTCAATAATGGGAAATCCTATAAAACTAAGTTTGCGGTCAAAGACTATGAGGGAATATTTATATGGTACAGCAATCATAGTAAGGCTTATAGGATCTATAACTTGAAAAGTCAGGTTGTAGAGGAGTCAGTTAATATAGTATTTGATGAAGCAAATATGATTAACAATGAGCTGCTAAGCTCTTCTTCTAGTACTGCAGGTATTGAACTAGGGTTGAAAAAGCTCACTCTCCAGAGAAATGAAGAAGATGCTCCAACAATGCAAGACCAAGAATTGTGTGTGTGCATTCCAGAGGAAGCACAAAAACTATAGGAAGTGGATGAAGGTCAACATCATGAAGAACATGATGTTGAAGCAATACTGCCTTCAGTAGTAAGATATCTGAGGGATCATCCAGACCATCAAATTATTAGAGATGCAAGACAAGGAGTAGTGATAAGGAGTATATATTTCAGCACAGTAATGTACTCTTGCTTCTTGTCACAGGTAGAACCTAAGAATTTTGAAGAGACTAACCAAGATCAGTTTTGGATTGGAGCTATGCAAGATGAATTGAAAGTTATTACTTTAAGGTTAGCTAGTCACCTAGAGGGGGGGGGGGTGAATAGGTATTTGAAATTAGTTAAGTCTTTTTGCTATTTATAAATCTAGTGATCTAGATCTTGTCCTTAGTACTTGCAATATAAAATAAGAACAAGCAACACAGCACAACACACAAGTGCTTATAGTGGTTCCCCAATTGGGTACATCCACTTTCTCTCCCATCTTTCTAACTTATGTTAGACAAGGCACAAACTCCTCCAAACTGCTCCTCAAATCTTACACCTTAATCCCTCAGCCTTACACTCAGGTTCTCTTCAGAACCATATCTCAGAACCACAAAGGTTCCTACCTCAGAGCCCTGTAGTGCTCCTACACTCAGTGATTCTCAAGACACCCACCTCAGCCTTATCTCTAAGGCCTATAGCTCAGGCTTTTCAGCCCTATAACTTCAGGCACAAGGCCCTACTCTTAGAGTGATGCAGCACTCCTTTAGCTTAGTACCCTTCTAAGTACCTACCTCAGTACCCTTCCAGGAACCTACAGGTCAGTGACAAACTTGTCACCTACCTCAGGCCAAAGACCCTACACTCAGTCTCCTCCAAGACCTACACTCAGTGACACACTTGTCACTTACAGCTCAGTGACTTAACATTCACCTACCTCAGCCTTATCACCAGGCGTACTACTCAGGCTGGGAGCATAGTCCTACTCTCAGATCCATACTTGTATCCTACCTCAGCACCCCTATAAGGCACCTACAACAGTGACTAATTAGTCACCTACAGCTCAGGCACAAAGTGCCGTATAACTCATATTCAAGCAACCTGAATCCTACAGGAAGTTAATCAGGAAAATTAAAATACTGACTCAGAGAAAAATCTCTGAATCTAACTTGCTGGACTGAGCAGATATTAGTCCAGTCCACTTGCTGTAAAAGGAGTTAGTCTTTTTCTACAACTACCAATTTCTAAGCTATACTGAAGACAACTAACTACTGTTGAAGGCTTACATCCCTTCACACAGCTGCCTCCTCTTGCTGATAGAATGAATCAGCCAACTTGTTCTCCAAGGAACAATCTTGCTGAACTGGAAGAAGATTCAACTATCTTTGCCTTTTGGCTTGCACTGCTGGACTTGGCTTTCAAGATTGTCGGAGAAGATGAAGTCTTGCCGCCTCTATTTCGTTATCTACTCCCATTCTCATTTTCATTTTTATTAACCCTAATCTCCTTTTCTTATCTTCCTTTTATATCTGTTTATTTGAATCAACGACACAATTTGAATGTGGGCACAGTCAAGGATGGTGAGCGCCACCTCCCTCAGAAGAAGACAAATAATACTTTTCAGCGCTGCTGTAGCTTTCCCGCAACGACATGAATTACCCTGACTACGCTTGATGAATGGTGAGCCGGGTTCCATGAATTTTGAAATCAGTTCGACGAATTCCAAACTGAGCTCGACGAACTCAGAGTCTTCAAACTTTAACTTGAGCTCGACGAAAGGTGAGATGTGTTCGACGAATTTTTGAATCAGTTCGACGAATTCTGAACTGGGCTCGACGAACTCAGAATCTTCAAACGTTAACTTGAGTTCAATGAAAGGTGAGCTGGGTTCGACAAATTCTGGAATCAGTTCGACAAATTCTGAACTTGGCTCGACGAACTCAGAATCTTCAAACTTTAACTTGAGCTCGACGAAAGGTGAGCTCAGCTCGACGAACTCAGAATTTAGTTCGAAGAATATTGAATTGAGCATATTCATTTATCACATCAATGAAAGAATAGCATATTCATTTATCACAAATAAATAAATGAGAGTTGCATTACACATTTATCACATCAATATAGTCAGGGCCTACTCATAATAATTTCATTGATAAAGATTTGGCATTGTTACACTATTGATATTCATTACAAGACATTGATTACATATTTAAAGCACCCTAAGTCTTGCAGTCTCATCTTAGCTCTTTTTTGATGAACTTGAATCAGCATCCTTGGTAACAGCTGTCTTCTTCAAGTTTTCAACTTTGTTCTCCTGCCTCTTGAAGTAAAGGAATGGCTTTGGAATATATCTGGGAGGCATTTTCTTAGGGTTACTCTTCCTTACCAGATTTTCTTTGAATACTCTTTCCCTTAGGGAATTTCTTTCCAAATGCTTGATCCATTCCTCAGAAGGATATACAATATTAATATTCTTTATGATTTGTCCATGGCTTATCCAAGCATTAATAATGAGGGATTCCGAGGCATCACTTAGCTGTTCATGATCTGGATCATCTCTGTTCTCAGATCTCCTCTTTGTCATGAACTCTTCAGCCATTTGAGTTCCTTCCCTCTTTCTTATGGCAACAAGTTGTACATCCTGTGTAGCTCTAGTTTGTGCTGGGAAGTCTAGGTCCTGTGGTATCTTTCTATCCAGGAAGGGCAGGTGTAGTGCCACCCTGGTGCCTTGAATTACATTGAAGGCTTGTTCTTCAATGAGTGATGTTATCTTAGCATATCTACTCTCCCCCTTTCTACCTTCTTCAAATATGATCTTTTGTAGTAGGGAGGAGTTGGTTTCACTTTTGCTTGATATAGATTGCAATATTCTCTCATTGTCTACAAGCAGCTCATCTTTCAGAAGTATTGCCTCCTTCATAGAGTGGAAAGCAACATTGGTGACATGTTGATTTACATGATCTACTGCACCCCTGATCACCTCATCAGTTGCACTCACATAATTCTTGACATATCCTATGTCATATGCAGAGAGTTTTTAGCTTGTGTCCAAGGATTTCACGAGGGTGGCAGTTTATGCCAGCAGTTCTAGCCTTATCAAACCAGGTGGTGACCTGTTTGTTTAAGTGAGAGATTTCTTCTTTTTCTTCCTTGACTTTGGTTGATAATTCATCTCTCAGTTTGGCAACTGATTGGTCAATATACTTCTTGAGGGTTGTGGTCTGGGCATCCATGAGTGCTTTGATATTGATTAGGAGTAACTCATTAGAGATTTGGGTGGTGGTTGGTTTGCTTAATAGAGGAGGGACATTTTCCTTAGCAGGGACCTGTGAAGACTCCCCCTCAACTACAACACCTATAGAAGGAAACAATTCCTTAGCTAAAGCTGTTTTAACACTATTAAATAAGAGGGTATAGGTAGTACCTGTAGTGGGTACAGGCTCAACCACTCTATTGACCACTTGATCCAAAGTTGTCAAATCCATCTGATCATGCTCCCCCTCAGACTAAGCATTCTTTTTTGGGCTTGACTAGTCAAGATACGTATCTAAAGCCTCAGGAGGCTCATGGTTATCTTATCTAGTAGGGATATCTTCAACTGCTGCTACATCATCAGTATCTGTCATATCTACCTCATCTTCTTCAGCAACCTCTCCTTCAGTAGCATTTTTTTTAAACTTGTCCTGACTAAGGACTGGCATGGATTTTATCAACATGCATATCACTTACTTAGAGTTGGAAGTTAGCATAGGTTTGACTGAGTGATAAGTCAACTTGCAGACCAACATCAGCTAGAGAGGAGGTTCCAAGCTCTAGTTCAGAGCTGGTAGTTCTTTCCTCCTTAGCAGGTTTCTTCCTTGTGTCCCTAGAGGAGTCCTTTATTGCTGAAGGTTCGCTCATTGGTAGGACCCTAGTGAATATGTCCATTCTTTTTAGGTAGTAAATCTTCACTCCTTGCTCCTGCTTGAATGTATCAGGGTAGGTATTCAGTAGGTATAGGGAAAGAATTCTGCCCATGTTTGGAGTGTGTATGCAGCCTACTATTCTCTAGTAGATGATTGATAACCAAGAAGTCTGCTTATTGAAGATTATCCTGGTCATGACATAAAACATTGACCTGGAGATTGGGTCATGTGATCCAGGTTTGCAGATGAGGGCTTTCCATACTATATCTGCCAGCAGTTTGCCTCATTGATTGAAGAATTTTCTCTTAATAGACCCAGGTTTGGCATCACTATATCCACACAATCCGAGAGCTCTGTCTCTGTCCGTGATAGTGGATTCTTCTTCCTCGCTAGGCGTGATGGAGGGTAGATGAAGGGCTTTGCCTAGTCTCTTAGGGTTTACCTTGATCTTGATGTCTTAAATCTTAAATTTAAGTGAGTTTTGAGAAGACGACACTTTAGCGTTGGAGAAGAATTCCACTACCTCTTCTCTAAGAATGGTTGAGGGTTCAGAAAGGGTGTACTCCAAACCCGTGGTCTCAATCATCCTTAACACTTCCTTAATCTCTGTCAAGGCATGACTGAATCCATTCCTCACAATTTCATAGACCTCCTGGAGCTCCTTTGAGATATTCGGTGCCATTGATTCAGTGCAGCAAGACGCTGAGAAGGTTTCGGTCTCGACGGCTAGGGTTAAGGCTTTTGAGAGCGATGTGGCTTTTCGTTTCTTGTCGCCTTTATATATGTAATGAAAAAGTTTAATTACCTTTTTCATTTGACTAGCCAATTAAACATTTTTAGACTTTACGGCTTGCTCTACGATTTCTGTTATGATACAGGGCACTTTGTGCCTGATTAATTTGTAGCTTTCCTCACTGTCTGGATGTACATTCTATTTATCACACCATTATATAGATATTTTATCAATTCTAAGTATGATGGAGACCTAACATGCTAATAAGTCAGTTTTATTGGCAACCTTATTATGCACTGATTTATATGTTGTTTGGGCTTAAGAGAAAAGGCTACATAAGTTAACAATGTAGATAATTATGAAGGATAATTGAATCATTGTTATTTAACTGGTGTGCTTGATTATGTTCATCCTAAGCACATCTAACTTAATTCATGAATTTTCAAAATTAGTCTCAATACAAGGGAGAGAGACTTACCTTGAGGCTTACTGCCTCTAGCTTCTGAGGATTACACACTTAACATCCTCAACCTTTGTTTATTTTTTTACATGGAGCATGTTCCTTGAGCAATAATTCTATCCCAAACATTTGCCTGGAACATCCATTGTCCAAATACCAAGTCTTATCTAGATAGGTATTTGGACTAACCTGCAAAAAGAAATTTATTTACCCTTAGGCACCCAACAATAGTTGGGTCCTAGGTTCTTGTCAGGATTAAAAAACTTTTGCCCAACTCTCTACCTGTACTGAGCACCTTTCTTTCCACTAGGCACATTCAGGTTGTGCCAACAATCAATGGAAAAGTGGCCCACCTTCCCACATCACTAAAATTTATGAATGTAGTATCTTCTCTTCAGGACATCACAGAATTGTTGTCCATGAGAGATGTAAGCAGCTCCAAATTTTGCTGGAAAAGCATTGCATGATGCTGCTTCCTTCTTTCTGAATGAAGGTGCTGAAGAACTAAATACAGCTGGTCTAGGATGGTCCAATTATATTTTTGGAGCCTGCCATCTAATGGTCTCTCTCATCTTTTTAGATACAGGATATTTGGATCCAAATCTTAAGAGCTTATCCTGAGCTTTATGGCTAGAGTGTACAGAAACACTCCTTCTGAGATCATGTGTCTTTACCCCACTGGTAGAGCACACATTTGATTGATCCTCATGGGGAGGTGCAAACTTGGTAGTTTTAGAAGGTAAATTCACCTTTTGAAATATTGTAAACTTATTAGGGAATTCAGATTTGAATTGATGATTAGTGTGATTAATACCTAGCTTCCCAGGACTTGGCAAGTTATAGCTTTTGGCAACAAACCCTGTGACTGGGAAGGGTTAATCACAATCCCCAATTTCTCTGTGAACTTTTGTTCCAGATATCTAATATGCTTATTCTTCACTTCTAGAAGCTTGGTCTGACACTCAAGAATTTTCTTGAGTTCAGACACCTCATGACTCTTCTTATAAAACTTAATAGATTTATTGTTATAAAGAGTTTTGTAAGGCTTGAGGACTTCTATCTCCTTTGTTTGCCTTTTGGCAAGATTTTTGCTCTTCCTTAGAGCATCTAGGAGTAGTCCATACTTGTCAATCAATTGATTGACATCAGTCTAAGATTCAGAGTAATCTTCATCATAGGATGAAGATGCATTAGTGTTTAGACTGGTTTCATACTCAGAGGATGATGGAGGAATGGAGAGAGGTTGTATCTTCATTGATTCTGGATCTTCCTGACTTCATTCCTCTTCAGTTATTGCCATCAGCCCTTGGCATCCACAGTCTTCTTCATCCTCCTCATTGTCACTATTAGAGTGTGACAGATGGGCTCTTATCCCTATCCTGGCAGCAGGATATTCCTCTTCTTCTGGATCTACATCAACATATATCAGCCCTATATAGGCTTCTTCTTCATCATCTTTAGATTTTGAGGAGGAAGAATCTATCCAGCTTCTCTCCCTCTTAGCCACAAAGGACTTCTCTTTCTTCTTGTCCTTGTGGTGATGGTGATGCTTTTTCTTCTTCTACTCAACTTCTTCCTTTCTTTGACTAGGCAGTCAGCAATGACATGCCTAGACTTACTGCAACAATAACAGATGTCATTAGAAGAAATCTATTTAATAGTTTTAGGGGCATACCTATCATCCATGGATGACTTCCTGTGGTAAGAGGATGAAGATGGACTTCTCCTTTAGTCCTTCTTCTTCATGAACTTCTGAAATTGCCTGGAGAAGGCAGCTAGATCTTTATCAGAGATGTGGATGTCTGATGAGCTTGACTCAGATTTTTCTGAGCTTGATTCAACTTCCCTCCTTAGTGGTGAGGGAGTCTTTATTATGCTCCTTCTTGAGGCTTCTACCTTGAATGCTATAGATTTATCCTTGTACTTGGATTGGCTGCGCTTCTCCTCTTCTAGTCTAGCAGCCAGCTGCATTTCATAGGATATCAGCTTTCCAAACAAAGTTGGTACATGAGTGTATACCAACTTGGCCATTTCCCTAATGAAACATATCTTATCAACCCAATCTCTAGTGAGGGATCTTAGGAACTTGTCATTCAGCTCATAGTTGATGAAGACCCTACCATAGGTTCTTAGTTCATTAACTGTCCTAAAGAACCTCTCAAAGCAGTCAGCTACTTTTTCAGATTTGCTTTGTCTGAAAGCCTCATACTCTTAGTTGAGCATGAACTTCCTATCATCTCTAACTTCCTCAGAGCCTTCCATGTAGACCACCTGTGTGTCCCACATTTTCTTAGAGGTCTTGCAGTGCACAAGATTCTGGAAGGTTGAGTCATTAATGGCACTGGCTATGATATTTTGTGCCCTCTTGTCCATGGTAGACAACACTACCTTATCTCTATCCATCTCTGTATATGCCTTGGGCACTCTCAGAGTTGGATCTATGGTGGAAGCCTTTGTGGGGATAAAAGGACCTTCCATAACTTTTACAAAGATCCTAGGGTCAGATGCTTCCATGAATAGTCTGATCCTTTGCTTCTAGAGGCCAAATCCTTCCTTCCTACAGATTGGTAGTTTCATGGACCCTAGCTCCTTATAGTTCATTCCTGACCCCATACTTATATCTTATAGCTAACCTTGGAGGTATACTCAGATTGTTAGATCCTTTTAAAGTAACCTCCCTCTGATACCACTTGAAAGTTATTACTTCAAGGCTAGCTAGTCACCTAGGGGGGGGGTGAATAGGTCTTTGAAATTACTTAAGTCTTTTTGCTGTTTACAAATCTAGATCTAGAGCTTGTCCTTAGTACCTGCAATATAAAATAAGAACAAGCAACACAACACAATACACAAGTATTTATAGTGGTTCCCCAATTGGGTACATTTACTTTCCCTCCCACCTTTCTAACTTATGTTAGACACGGCACAAACTCCTCCAAACTTCTCCTCAGAGCTTGCACCTCAGGCCCTCTGCCTTACACTCAGGTTCTCTTCAGAACCCAACCTCAGAACTACAAAGGTTCCTACCTCAGAGCCCTACAGTGCTCCTACACTCAGTGACCCTCAATCCACCTACCTTAGCCTTATCTCTAAGGCCTACAGCTCAGGATTTTCAGCCCTACAACTTCAGGCACAAGGCCCTACTCTCAGAGTGCTGCAATACTCCTACAGCTCAGTACCCTTCCAAGTACCTACCTTAGTGCCCTTCCAGGCACCTATAGCTCAGTGACAAACTTGTAAACTACCTCAGGCCAAAGGCCCTACACTTAGTCTCCTCCAAGACCTACACTCAATGACACACTTGTCACCTATAGCTCAGTGACTCAATAGTCACATACCCCAGCCTTATCACTAAGGACTACTACTCAGGCTGGGAAGAAAGCCCCACTCTCAGATCCACACTTGGATCCTACCTCAGTACCCCTATAGGGAACCTACCTCAGTGACTAATTAGTCACCTATAGCTCAGGCACAAAGAGCCCTACAACTCATATTCAGGCAACCGGAATCCTACAAGAAGTTAATCAGGAAAATTGAAATACTTACTCAGAGAAAAATCTCTGAGTCTAACATGCTGGACTGAGCAGATATCAGTCCAGCCGACTTGCTGTAGAAGGAATTAGACTTCTTCTACAGCTACAAATTTCTCTGTTGTACTAAAGATAGCTAACTGCTGTTGAAGGCTTATATCCCTTCACACAGCTACCTCCTCTTGCTGATAGAATGAATCATCCAACTTGTTCTCCAAGGAACAATCTTGCTGAAGTGGAAGAAGCTTTAGCTATCTTTTCCTTCTAGCTTGCACTGCTGGACTTGGCTTTCAAGCTTGTCGGAGAAGATTAAGTCCAACTGCCTCTATTTCACTGTCTACTCCCGTTCTCTTTTTAGTTAGCCCTAATCTCCTTTTCTTCTCTTCCTTTTATATCTGTTGATTTAAATCAATGACATAATTTCAATATGGGCTCAGTCAAGGATGGTGAGCGCCACCTCCCTCAGAAGAAGACAAACAGTACTTTCCGGCTCTGATTTAGCTTTCCCACAATGATATGAATTACCCTGACTGCGCTCGACGAATGGTGAGCTGGGTTCGATGAATTTTGAAATCAGTTCGACGAATTTCAAACTGAGCTCGATGAACTCAGAGTTTTCAAACTTTAACTTGAGCTCGATGAAAGGTGAGCTGGGTTCGACGAATTCTGCAATCAGTTCGACGAATTCTGAACTTGTCTCGATGAACTCAGAATCTTCAAACTTTAACTTGAGCTCGACGAAAGGTGAGCTTGGTTCGATGAATTCTGGAATCAGTTCGACAAATTCTTAACTAGGCTCGATGAACTCAGAATCTTCAAACTTTAACTTTAGCTCGACGAAAGGTGGGCTCAACTCGACGAACTTAGAATTTAGTTCGACGAATACCGAATTGATCTTCTTCTTTAGAAGCGTTGAGTGAGCCCGCCTCACTCAATGCTTCTGGACTTAGAGAAATTCTACTTGCTTAGTCTCAGCGGTTTCTTCTCAACTATCTCAGCGGTTTCTTCTTCACAGCTGAGACTATATTCTATCTCAGCGGTTTTTTCTTAACTGTCTAAGCAGTTACTTCTTCTCAGCCAAGTCTGTCTTCTATCTCAGTGGTTTAGCTGAGAACAACACTTCTCTCAACGATTTGTGTTGAGCTTCTCAACTGTCTCAGCGGTTCTACTGAGACATTCTTCTCAACTGTCTCAGCTGTCTCAGTTGTCTTAGCGGTTATGCCTTAGTCAAATTATCTTACTTCCATCTTCCTCTTCCTGTTCACCTGTCCAATTAAGGGCAACCTGCATGCAAGAACTCAAGCACACATCAAATACATTATACCCCTTAGCATGATTGGTGATTTTTTGATTCCTAGTTTGGATTTGGGCTAGGTTCACTATTAGGTTATTGACCCATCATGTATAGCCTAGGGTCAAATTTGTTAGTTCTAAGGTCTAGGTCAGTCTGACTAGGTTAGAGAATCTTTGATCCAGCCCTCAGAGAATTCAGAGATTCAGACTTAGAAGAATTACAATTTTTAAGAGTTCAGAAAATTAGTTCGACGTTCTTCAAACTCAACTCGACGATCGTCGATCAAAAATCGACGAACTAAGAGTTTCAACTCTGAGCTAAGCTCGACAAAATACGAGCTCAAGTCGACGATCTTCCTTCCTCTACTCAGTCTCTCTAGTTGACAAAATTCTACCTCAGGACGACGAACTTGGAGCTCAGCATTTTCAGATACTTTCCAGATTAATTTTCTTTGAGCTCAACTCGACGAAGACGATTTTTCAGCTCGGCGAACTTAGAGTTCAGGTCGACGAAATCTGTCCTGAGTTCGACGATTTCTTTCTATATCAGACGACGACTTCTCTATCATCTTGATTTCAATTGGTATTATTCTAAGGCATTAATTCTCTGATAATTAATGCTCATATTCTCAAGAATATAGCCGTTGCTTGGCAGCATTAATTATGGATTTCACAGAGTTAATTACTTGACTTATTTACTGGGATAGTTGAGGAAATACAATTAAGATATTTTCCAGTCGTTTCAACTCCCAGATTCTGAGCAGCAAATCAAGGATATTATTACAAATTCAAAGTCTAAAAATCCTCTCATAATATAAAAGATCTTTTTCAAAAGAAGAACAATAAGTTTTTACAGACATACAACAACTGATATAAAGTTTTTCATAGAAAAGCACTGCTATCATTCTTACAGAAAATTGAAGAAGAACATCACACACAGATCTTTAGTCTTCTTCAGTTTCTACTTCAGGCTTCAAAGGGACAACTCATCAACACTAGTCCAAAAAGTTTCAGAAGATCTTCATCAAGGCCTATACCTTGAGAAAAACTCTCATCTTCCTGAACCATTCTTCATCTCAGGGGGAGCTTTGACAATAACAATCCACTAGTCTTCTCAGTTGTTTGAGAAAGAGAAGACAACATCACTTTTCATTTTCTACTATAAAAAGGGTTTCTAACTCCCTTCAAAAGTTATCACCTAGTTGACAAGTCTCCTTATCAAAAGGCTTGGATTTGTTTTTGGGCACCTGATCAAAAGCTCAAAGGGTTATGAGAACTCCCTTGAAATAGATCTTGTGGTGACAGAGCACCTAAGCAAAAACTTGAGGTGGTAGGGAACCTGATCAAAAACTTGTTAGTGGATTCTTATCAGGGTGGTAGAAGAGTGGATGTACCCAGTTTTGGGGAACCACTATAATTTTCTTGTGTCGTCTGGTTGTTCCTTTCTTTATTTCTACTATGTTGTGATAGTTTTCTTTTTCTTACTTCTCTTTATACATATAATGATATCACTTATTTTAATTCCACTATAAAACTAATCAAAGTTTTTGAAATACTCAATTCACCCCCCCCCCCCCCCCGCCCCCCCACCCCCCTCTAGAGTTAGTCAGATCTATCCCCTCACTTTCAATTGGTATCAGAGGGTGTGTTTTTATTTGGTTTCACAGGCTAATACCTGAATAAAAAGTTCCTTTGATAGATCTTAATATCTCTAGTGTCTCTCTTATATCATGGCACAAAATAAAGAATATTCAAGCACCAGACCTACAGTCTGTAATCTGAATAAGTTTGCAATCTGGAAGGCAAAAATCGGATTATATATGAACTCTATTGATGAAGATATCTACAACTCCATTTTGACAGGTCCTCCAACTCAAGAGGCTATTACTTCAACAAGCACAAATGTAGTCCTACCACCTGAGTAGACTGATGCTCAAAAGAAGGCAAAGGTTGCTGATGTAAGGGCCATGAACATTCTGGCACAAACTATGTCAGATGATATATTCCAGAAAGTGGCTGAGTGCAATTCAGCAAAAGCCATTTGGGACTCTATAAACTAAATGGTTGCAGGATCAGCTGATGAGAGAATGGACAGAAGATCCCATCTCATCTCTCAATATGAAAATTTCCAGAAAGATGAATCTGAGTCAGTAGCATACATGTATAACAGACTCAGCTTAATTGTCAATGAGCTAAAGAACCTGGATAAAAACATCTCACTAACTGAGATAAATGACAAGATTCTTATGCGTTCCCCAAGCATATGGGACTCCAAGATCTGGCCAATCAAGAGGGCTAGAAGCCTGAATGAAATATCCACTGAGTCTCTTCTAGGCAAGCTCAAATCTTATGAGAAGATAATAAAGTCAAGAGAGACAGCTGAGCAGAAGACCTCCTCATCAGGAAGGAAAGAGCAAAGCATCGCTTTTAAAGCATCTGAAGGACCAGAAGCTCCACTAGCAAATGATTAACTCATAGGCTTACTGGCCAAGAGATTTTACAAGATTGCTAGAAAAGATTTCAGAAGGAAGTCATCCAAACAAGATTACAAACCAAGATATGACAAAACTCCTACCAAGGAAATTGTCTGCTTTTGTTGCAGAAAACCTAGACATATTCTTCCTGAGTGTCCAGAGAATCAGATCAAGGAGAAAAGGAGAGATAAGGACTCTAGAAAGAATTACAACAAGCCCTCCTCAAGCAAGCATAAGAGGAAGGAGAAAGGTTTTGTTGCAGAAACTTGAAGTGAGACAGAAGAAGAATCTTCATCTTCCAGCTCTAGTGAAGATGAGGAAGAAGCTAAAACAAAAGAAGTTTGCTTGATTGCTATCAATGCATCAGGCAGCTTTTCAGAACCTGAGCAATTTGAAGAAGAATCTTAATCTGAAGAGGATCAAGTAATATCTTCATTTGATTTCAATTCAGAACATTTGAGAACTGAATTTAAATTGTTATATAATGACCTAATCAAATCTGAGAAGGAAATCAAACTTCCTAAAGATAAGCTAACAGAACATGATAATTTATTATCTGAAAACATTAAGTTAAAAGATGAATTAGCTCTAGCAACTGAACAAATCATTTCACTACAAACTAAATTAACTGAGGCAAAGCAATTTGAAGAATCCCTTAATAGGAGAAGCATCAAATTGATGAACATCACAAGCACAGTAAATGCCAGGCTCAATGAAAAGCTGGGCTTAGGTGCTTTATCAAGCCAACCTCATTTAATTCAGAAAAACATACTTTCCACACCAATAAAATTTATATCAGAAAAGGGTAAAGAAAAGGTAGATGAAAATAATAAAATAACTAAATTAAAACAGAAACCTAAGAAAAAGAGAAAGAACAAGAAAAACCTTAATCATAACAAAGTTCAACAGATTTCGTCGAACTCAGATCGATGAAATGTGTACAGTTCGTTGAACTCAAGTCGACGAACTCCGAACACAGATTTCTATTATAATTATTCTTCGAACAACGATCGACAAAACCAATATGGTTCTTCGAGCCGAGATCAACGATATTGGGGCACAGAGAATGAATATTTCCATTCTCTGAGCGGAGTTCGACAAACTCATCCCTATTCGTCGAACTCAGATCGACGAACTTATCAGAATTTGTCGATCCCAGTTCAGCTTAACAGAAACTCTAATTATTTCAGAACATTAAATCAACCAAAAGAATTTGTTAATCCATTTACCCAATGGATAATTCCACCTAAGAAAGTTTACCCTCTAGGACATAAGAACCAACCTAAATGCTCTTATATTTCTAGCTTTAAATTTGAAAAGAATCAAGGACCCAAGGTTACCTGGGTCAAGAACACCTAATTTTTCATTTTGCAGGTGAAGGACTATCCTACCATAGAGGAACAGTGGTACCTAGATAGTGGTTGTTCAAAGCACATGACAGGAAACAAGGACAACTTAACAAACTATAAGTCCAAGCTTGTTCCAAAGGTGATATTTGGTGACTCCAACTGTGGCCAAACTGAAGGCTATAGGATTATCAAGGTTGGAGCTGTCACTTTCAGAAAAGTAGCATATGTGAGTGGTCTAAAACATAACCTGATATCCATAAGCCAATTATGTGATGAAGGTTATCAAGTATCCTTTAACCATTCTTCTTGAATTATTTCTTCTATAGATAATAAAACTGTCTTAACTGACATCAGACAAGGAAACATCTATGTAGTAAACTACAAATCTTCTAGGTCAGAAATTTGTCTATTTAATCAAATTAGTAACAATAATGAACTATGACATAGAAGATTAGGACATGTAAATCTTAAAAATATTTCTAAACTCTCTAGGGACAAACTTATTAGAGGATTGCCTTCTTGCCCCTACAAGAAGGAAAGCCTTTGTAGGGTTTGTCAATTAGGAAAGCAGACCAAAAATAGTTTTAAATCCATTAACAAGAGTGATTCACCCAGGATTCTGTATTTTCTATGCATGGATCTATTTGGACCCATTGTTGTACAGAGCTTGGGAGGGAAATCTTATACCTTAGTTATTGTAGATGACTTCTCTAGGTTCACTTGGGTGTTCTTCTTTAGAAACAAGTCAAATAACTTTAAAGTTCTTACAGATTTTCTTAAGAGCATAAAGATTGAGTATTCTACTCAAGTTGCATTGATCAGAAGTGATCATGGTACCGACTTTGAATCTCTTCCTATGCAATAATTCTGTGAGATGGAAGGTATCAGGCTTTGCTTCTCTGCTCCTAGAAATCCTCAACAAAATGGGGTAGCAGAAAGAAAAAATAGAACCCTGATTGAAGCTGCAGGAACATTGCTTGCAGATGCTCACATGCCCCTATCCTTTTGGGCAGTGGCTATATGCACAGAAAATTATGTCCTGAATAGAAGTTTGATACATAAACTTAAGGGCAAGACTCTCTATAAATTACTCAAAGGGAAGCAACCTAAAATAGACTATTTTAGAATCTTTGGTTGTGTATGTTACATTCATAATAATAATAAGAAACACCTTAGAAAATTTGAGTCTAAAGCTGTAATGGGAATTTTTATTGGATATTCCCAAGTCAGCATGGCTTATAGGGTATTTAATAAATCTACTTTTAAAATGGAAGAATCTGTTCATATTTCTTTTGATGAAGCTAACATGTTTTACAAGGAGAAGAATTCTTCTACCAGTAACTTATTGCAGGTTCCCAAACTGTGTGAGAAATTAGATGATCTGAACCTCATCAATGAGACTGAATCACATCCTTCTCCACACATTGATGAACATAATGAGGAAGAGGTCAGTGATATAATTGATGAACCTTCAACAAAAAATTTAATTCCACAAGAGGAATTAATTCCCAATGCTGTTGCTGAACCAACTCCTCCAATTAATCTTGTCACACTTAGAGATCACCCTGTATCACAAGTGATTGGAGACATATCAGTTGGCGTGCAAACAAGGCTTCAACTTAACCAAAATTTGATGCATGCTTGCTTCATATCTCAACTTGAGCCCCAATCCATAAAAGATGCATAGCAAGATCCCCACTAGATTATTACAATGCAAGAGGAGCTCAATCAATTTGAGAGATGTAGAGTTTGGGATTTAGTTCCTAGACCCAAAGACTACCCAGTCATTAGAACTAAATTGGTATTCAGAAATAAATTGGATGCTCAAGGAGCCATCATCAGGAATAATGCAAGGCTGGTAGCACAAGGATACATATAAGAAGAAAGAATTGACTATGATCAAACCTTTATACCTGTTGCAAGACTGAAAGCTATCAAAATTTTTCTTGCATATGCAGCCTATAAAAAGTTCAAAGTCTACCAAATAGATGTCAAGAGTGCCTTCTTGAGTGGTGAACTCAAAGAGGAAGTATATGTTGAACAACCACCAGGTTTTATTTCTCCAACTCATCCCTTTTTTGTTTTCAAATTGCATAAAGCTCTCTATGGTTTAAAGCAAGAACCAAGAGCTTGGTATGAGACCCTAGCTAGCTTTCTTTTAGAGCATAAGTTCACTAGGGGCATTGTAGATAGAACTTTATTTACTAGGCATCATAATAATAACATATTGTTAGTACAAATATATGTAGATTACATTATTTTTGGCTCTTCTGATTCCAAGCTATGCAAATGGTTTTCTGACCTGATGCATTCCAAGTTTGAAATGAGTAGCATGGGTGAGCTTTCTTACTTCCTTGGTCTCCAAGTGAAGCAATCCCCTGATGGAATTTTTATCTCCCAATCCAAATATGCTAAGGAATTAGTTAAAAGATTTGGGATGACTGATGCCTCAGCCAAGAAAACACCCATGGCTTCCAATGTTGTGATTGATTCTGATGAACATGGCAAGCCAGTTGATCAGAAAACATATATGGCTATTGTTCTGTCCTTGTTGTATCTCACAGCTAGTAGGCCAGACATAATGTTTGCTACATGTCTTTGTGCTAGGTTCCAGGTAAACCCTAAAGAATCTCACCTTATTTTCTTAAAATAATTTTGAGATATATAAAGGGTTGACCAAATCTAGTACTCTTTTATCCAACTGAGTAAGAATTTTAATTAACTGGATTCTTAGATGCTGATTTTGCTGGATGTAGAGTTGACAAAAAAATCACATCAAGAACATGCCAGTTCCTTGCTGATAGGCTTGTCTCTTGGTTTTGTAAGAAAAAAATATCTGTGTCTACCTCAACTGCAGAAGTTGAATACATTGCAACTGGTAGTTGTTCACAAATATTGTAGATTCAAAACTAACTCCCGGATTATGGTTACAATCTAAATAATTCAACTGTATTTTGTGATATTACCAGTGCAATTTCCATCGCTCAAAATCCGGTACATCATAGTAGGAAAAATTATATAGAAGTAAGGCATCATTTCATTAGAGATTGTGTGGACAAAAAGAAAATTAACATTGTATTTGTCTCTACTTATTTCCAAAGAGCAGACATCTTCACTAACCTTTAGATGAGAAGAAATATCTGTTCTTTTTGATTCAGCTAGGTATGATCAATGGAGAAGGTTAATTTAATTATCTGTCTAAGGTCAAAGAATTGGTCACAGTTCGTCAAACTATTCTTGAGAAAATTCATCGACCTGAGATTGACGAACTCTCTGTATGAAGTTATTTTCGTCGAGCGGAGATCGACGACCTTGCTTCAGAAAAGTTTCGTCGACCTGAGAATGATGAAATTTTTTTCCCCTCTTCAGACTGAGATCGACGATATTATCTCTTCTTGAAATTTTTCGTCGACCTTAGAACGCAGATTCTTTTTCACAGGATAGAGTTTGACGCTTCATATTCTGAAAACCTTTATAACTAGGTTTTCTTCAAGCTCCATCCCGCGCTTTCTATTTCTCTTACACTTGATCTCTCTCTCGTTTTGCAGGAAACCAATGGTGATTCCGGCGATTTCCCTCTCCAGCATGAAGTACGACACTGGATTCGATATCATCTTCAATTCTTTCCGTCATTCCGATCAGATTTTCATGGACATTCTGTTGCTGTTTGAAGAACAGTAACTGAAGAAAATCATGTCCATCAAGATCAAGTTGCCAGCGAATGAGATAAGGGAATGGGTTTATACTTAACCTTCTCCAGACGCCGATATTATGACTGGTACCATCGCAGGCAATCAGGTTATCCTAACCCCTGCTGTTTTAACTGAAATTTATTTTTTGGATAATGGAGAAGAGGACATTGAAATATACAGTTCTGAGTATGAGTCTATGTTGATTAAGATGAGTCACTCCGAGGGAAACCCTAATAAATTGTTGAAAAAGAATTTATCTGCAGAGTATAAATTTCTTGCTAATGTCATTAGGAAGGTGTTGCTGGGCAAACACACAGCCCATGACTACATAACCAGGCACCAATTCTTGGTGATGTGTGCTTTGGTAAATAATAAAGCAGTAAATTGGGGCAATATATTAGTTAATCAAGAAGAAGAATTCTAAGAAAGAGGTTTTTTTGGAGAGGATATTAGAAATTTTCCTCCAGACCAAGGCACGTGAATTATTGGTCTCCCAAATTATATTCATAAATGCCTCCAAGAGGCTTACATCTGCCTTGTTTGGGAGATGGGAGAGGACCATCCCTAAGCCATCCAGGGCTTCCTCCTCTTCCAAGACTTCTGAGGACACAAGGGCAATTATAGCCACTCCCCCACCACTAGAAGATGTTATCCATTCCATTAGAATTCCTTCACCTCCTCAATAACCACAACCATCATTAATTATCCCTTGTACTTCACCTCTTCCACCACCATCACCTCCACAATCAACAATCATCATCCATGAGGATGAAATTATGACTGATTTCATTCCTCCTCTATCTCCACCTCAAACTCATCTGGATGTTATTCCATCCACTTCATCACAACCCAACTTCATTTTGCTGTCTCCTCAACCATCTCCTCAAAACTCTCCAATCCACAATTCCCCAAGTCAATCTCCCACTCAGGAAATCACCACCACAACAATTCCTACCACAACAATTCCTACTACCACAATTCCAACCACCTATACTACTATTCCTTCTAACCCTACTTCCACATTCCCTGAATATTTTCATACAGAATTCCCCATGTTTTTCCTGTATGTTCAAATTGTGTCCATCATACCACTTATACTCCTTCTGCTCCAGAACCTCTATATTTAAATTTCTTTAATATTGCAAATGATCTTCTAATATTCATCACTCTAACTCTAGAGCAATTAATAGCAATATTATTGTACCTCTATCTGCCTCCATTACTTCTCTCTCTACTAGAGTTGCTACTCTCACCTCTATCCCTTCTTCTAGGGGCCTTGTTTCAGTACCCTCTGAATCCAAGCAGGGGGAGATGTTCTGTGAAGAAGTTCCAGTTCCTCCTCCAACAGCGACAGTAGCAGTAGCAGCAGCAACAACATACCTAGAGGCAGACATTCTATCTGGAATAATGGATATTATTGATGATTCAGATACTGAAATGGCTTATTATATAGATGAAGAAATAAGCACTGCTGGTGATCTCATTATAAATCCCACAGGTTACCTGGATTCTTTACTTGATTTTTTAAATTCAGTTTATAGAAATGCTTTACCTAGTTTTGATGTTGATTACTCTAAGGCTATTGTATGTTATACTGCTCCAATAAGTCCTGCAGTTGTGGATCAACTAAGGGTAAGTTTTGTAGTTTTAGAGATTACAAAAATATTAGTTGCTTAAGATTTTGTGAGCCAGTCTCTGTTTCTAAGCCAAAGGCTTTCTCCCCTCCACCTCGTATGTGGGCTGAGTCCCCTATGCCATACTTGGATGATTTTATGTTTGCAAACATGGAAGAAGAAGGCAATCAGATTGTTACTGAAAGTTCTATAGAGCCAGCCATTCTAGAATAGCCTCAGACTGAGAAGCAAATTTCTAAAGAATCTCTAAAATAAATTGATGATCTGTATGATAATCCTCCTGAATCATCTGATGATGATTAGGATTTTGATGATTTTGATGAATCAAGTTCCAAAAAGATAAAATCTAAGAAGAGAAAGGCTCCTCCTAAGGCTGTTCTTAAGCCAAATCCTACAGCTGACACACCTTATTATATTTTGAATAATACTAATCCTTATCCAGGAATGCCTAAATGGATGTGGTACTCTAAAAATAAGTAAAAGGCAAGGAAGAAGAGTAGGAGATACTCTCCTCCTCCTCAAAGGAATTGGAGAGGACCTCCTCCTCCTCCTATTGTAGGTGCATCAGGGAATATTTCTCAATCCTCAGGAAATGTCTCTAAGACTCAGAAGCCAGCCTCAAGTAGTTCTTAGTCTCAAAGGCCAGCATCCTACATGTCCTCTAGACCAGCTGGGAAATACAGTCAATGCAGTCCTCCAAAGTCATATTATCAAAGCAAACATAACAGAGATGTACTCCAACAAATTTTCAGCAGCAATCTGTTCAGTTCTAAAAGCAAAACTAACAATAGAAATCTTCTGAAACAGACTAGCAAGACAAGTCAAGTTCTGAAAGGCCTTTATCCCCAACATGTGATCCAGAAATGGACCCAACTTCCAGGATGGCGAGATTTAATGAGCTGGTTGCTCTATCTCAAATCAAAAAGGCCAAAGAAGAAGGCAAGGATGCTTCTCAATTTTCTATAATGTCTACATATAGAAAGAAAAAACTTGAAAGGTATCGGGTAAATAAATTATTTAATGTTGACTCATATATGAACTTGCATCCAAAAGCTGTAGTTCCAAGAGTTGTTTCCCAGAAGACTATTAGTGACCAAGACATGAAGATGACTCATAAGGAAGCATAGAATCCTCACAGGACAATTGTGTTGGATAAATCATCATTTGCTCCTCCCTCTGACAAATCTTAAACATTTATTTCTCTATGATTCATTTGTGTATTGAACTTAGGTATATTATATCTGCTGAATAGTTTAATTCTGTCAGATATTTATATTGCTTTGTGTTTTTTTGTTTCTCTATTTTATTTAGTGACCTCACACAAATAGGGGGAGATTATTGGATCCCTAGTTTAGGTTTGGGCTAGGTTCACTATTAGGTTATTGACCCATCATGTATAGCCTAGTGTCAAATTTGTTAGTTCTAAGGTCTAGGTCAGTCTGACTAGGTTAGAAAATTTTGATCCAACCCTAAGAGAATTCAGAGATTCAGACTTAGAAGAATTGAAGTTTTTAAGAGTTCATAAAATCAATTTGACGTTCTTCGAACTCAGCTCGATGATCGTCGATCGCAGATCGACGAACTCAGAGTTTCAACTCTGAGCTGAGCTCAATGAAATACAAGCTCAGGTCGATGATCTTCCTTCCTCTACTCAGTCTCTCTGGTCGACAAAATTCTACCTCAGGATGACGAACTTGGAGCTCAGCATTGTCAGATACTTTCCAGATTTATTTTCTCTGAGCTCAGCTCGACGAAGACAATTTCTCAGCTCGACGAACTTGGAGTTCAGGTCGACAAAATCTATCCTGAGTTCGACGATTTCTTTCTGTATCAGTTTGACGACTTCTCCATCATCTTGATTTCAATTAGAATTATTCTAAGGCAGTAATTCTCTGATAATTAATGCTCATATTCTCAAGAATATAGCCGTTGCTTGGCAGCATTAATTATGGATTTCATAGAGTTAATTACTTGACTTATTTACTGGGACAGTTGAGGAAATACATTTAAGACATTTTCCAGCCGTTTCAACTCCTAGATTCTGAGCAGCAAATCAAGGATATTATTCAAAATTCAAAGGCTGAAAATCCTCTCAGAATATAAAAGATCTTTTTCAAAAGAAGAACAACAAGTTTTTACAGACATACAACAACGGATACATAGTTTTCAGAGAAAAGCACTGCAATCATTCTTACAGAAAATCGAAGAAGAACATCACACAGATCTTTAGTCTTCTTCAGTTTCTGCTTCAGGCTTCAAAGGGACAACTCATCAACACCAGTCTAAGAAGTTTCCTAAGATCTTCATCAAGGCCTACACCTTGAGCAAAGCTCTCATCTTCCTGAACCATTCTTCATCTCAGGGGGAGCTTTGACAATAGCAATCCACTAGTCTTCTTAGTTGTTCGAGAAAGAGAAGACAACATCACTTTTCATTTTCTACTGTAAAAAGGGTTTCTAACTCCCTTCAAAAGTTATCACTTGGTTTACAAGTCTCCTTATCAAAAGACTTGGATTGGTTTTTGGGCACCTGATCAAAAGCTCAAAGGGCTGTGAGATCTCCCTTGAAATAGATCTTATGGTGATAGGGCACCTGAGCAAAAACCTGTGGTGGCAGGGCACTTGATCAAAAACCTATTAGTGGATTCCTACTAGGGTGGTAGAAGAATGGATGTACCCAGGTTTGGGGAACCACTATAATTTTCTTTTGTCGTCTGGTTGTTCCTTTCTTTATTTCTGCTATGCTGTGATAGTTTTCTTTTTCTTACTTCTCTTTATACATATACTGATATTACTTATTTTAATTCCGCTATAAAACTAATCAAAGTTTTTGAAATACTCTATTCACCCCCTCTAGAGTTAGTCAGATTTAACCCCTCAATTTCAGTGATGCCTTTTCAAATCCAAAGGAACATTGAAGGTCACAATTCCCAATAAGAATTGAACCAGTTTAAAAGATGTAAGGTCTGGAAGCAGGTTCCCCAACCTCAAGGACATAATGTCACTAGAACTAAGTGGATCTACAAGAATAAGCTTGATGAAAATGGCATTATAGTTAAGAATAAAGCTAGACTGGTGGCTCAGGGGTACAGACAAGAGGAATGTATTGACTTTGATCAAATCTTTGCCCATGTAGTAAGACTAGAAGCTATCAGGTTATTCCTTTCATATGCTGCATTCCAAGGGTTCAAAGTCTATTAGATGGATGTGAAATCAACATTTCTGAATGGAGACTTGAAAGAAGAATTCTATGTGGAACAACCTCCAAGTTTTATTGTTCCTTACCATCCTGATTTTGTTTATTGACTAAGGAAAGCTCTATATGGGCAAAAACAATCTCCTAGAGCTTGGTATGAAACATTGTCAAGCTTCCTCATTGAAAATAAATTCTCAAGGGGGAAGATAGACAAGACTCTATTCAATAGGGAATCTAAGGGCAAGATCATCCTAGTTCAGATATATGTTGATGACACTATATAATTTGGGCTTACTGATGATAACCTTTGCAGGAAGTTTGCCAAACTTATGCAAGGGAAGTTTGAGATGAGTAGCATGGGTGAACTTAAGTTCTTCTTGGGTCTCCAAGTAAGACAGACTGACAATGGTTTATCCATATAACAATCTAAGTTTACTAGGGAGTTACTTAAGAAATTAGGGATGAAGAATGCTTCATCCATGAAAACTCCCATGACATCAAATATGTCTTTAGACAAAGATGAGGCAGGGCAACCTATTGACCAAACTTTGTATAGAGGGATAACTGGTTCTCTTTTATACCTCACTACTAGTAGGTCAGACATCATGTATGCTACATGTGTCTGTGCTAGATATCAGGCATGCCCTAAAGAGACTCATTTCTCAGCTGTTAAGAGAATTTTGAGATATCTAAAAGGCACACAATATCTTGGCATATGGTACCCTCGGAATAGGGATTTTGAGCTAATTGGCTATTCAGATGCAGACTTTGCAGACTGTAGAGAGGACAGGAAAAATACATCAGGTTCCTGTCAGTTTCTAGGTAGAAGGCTAGTGTCCTGGAGAAGTAAGAAGAAGACTGGTGTATCTATTTATACTACAGAATCAGAATTCATAGCTGTAGGAAGCGGCTGTGCACAGCTGTTGTGGATTCAGTATTAACTCCAGGATTATATCCTCCAGATAAGTAAAAGCCCTTTATTTTGTGACTCTACAAGTGCAATCTCTATAGCTAGGAATCATGTATCACATAGCAAGACTAAGCACATAGAGATTAGATATCGTTTTATAAGAGACCATGTGGAATGTGAGGATATCAGTCTTGAGTTTGTCCCAATAGACAAGCAAGTGACTAATATTTTCACTAAGCCACTAGATGAAGCAAAGTTCAACACCTTCAAATTTGAATTGGATATATTGAATTTGGTATAGCTTCAGTTGTTCTTATTGAGGGGGAGCAAGTTCTGCTCTAGATGCTTCTCTGCTCTCAAAAAGGGGGAGTAAGTAGCATGCTGCTCCTAAGCTATTTCCCAGACTTTCAAGTGCTATTTCAAAGAAGTCAAAAAGAGGGAGAAGTGATATAAGAACAAAGTAGCAAGGGGGAGTAACAGCACAATTGCAGCAACAAAGAAGCAGTTTGCAATAGAAGGATGCAGCAAAGCAGGGGGAGCACAAGGGCAAATGTGGTAAACTTTTTGATAAATGGTAACTCTTGTTGCTTTAATAATTTGATAAGTGGTAACTCTTGCTTTAATAATATTTGTACTGTTTATGTTAGTGTATATCATTGACAAAGAATTCTCAAGTTCAAGTTGTATTTTGACTTCTTCAAATAGGGGGAGATTATTGGGTCCATTGATCCCAATGTCCTAGATTTGTAAGAAGTAAAACAGGTCAATGATATACACATGGTTGTATTTTATGTATGTTTAAGTTCATGCATTCAGGTTGGTATTTGTCACAATGATTGGACATATAGTTCAAGAGACAGTGACAGGTGGGCTCAAAGTGATAGACTGGAATGTTAGAAATTTGGCTAAGTCGAGCTGATTTATGGATTCATCGAACTGAGTTTAGAGTTCGTCGAACTGATGTTTTCTAAAGTATTGCTTGATTTCATCGAGCTGAGCCCTGATTTCGTCGAGCTGAGTTTATAGTTCGTCGAACTGAAGTTTTTTGAAGTATTGCTTGATTTCATCGAGCTGAGTCTATAGTTCATCGAACTGAAGTTTTCTGAGGTATTACTTGATTTTGGCTAAGTCCAGAATGATGCTAACGTAAGCAAAGTCAACAAGTCATTGATTTTCTATTTCGTTACTTAATTGCTGCAAATCGACATTAACATCGTCGTCAGTCAATAGTGGATCTCATTTTGATTAAGCTGAGGATTTAACAACCGTTAAAACTGGGACACGTGTCAAACATCCCACAAATCAATGGGGTTATAAATAACATCTAAGATTAAGATCAAATTAAGAATTTTTATTAACTTTCTTAAAAACGAGAAGCGGGAGTTCGTCGCCTTCATCCGCCATTGTTACAAAACCAAGAACTTCAATTGAAAAATCTAAAGGGTTTCTGAGTTCGCTGGTGCAATCAACATCTAATACAGCAAAATCAGAGGATTTCTCTGAGGTAGATGAATCAGTCTAGGAAAACCCTAGCTGAAGTAGATTCTCGATCCAAATTGAGCCAAATCTGAAGATCAATCTCTGGATCATTGAAGAAGAAGTATAGATCTAAACAGAGTTTTCTCTGGACAGAAAGAGAGGCAGAGGAATACATTTCTCTATCAGTAAATGTTAGCTGATTGATGATTTTCATTCTGAATCTTCCCCTTTCATCAGCAAGAACAGGATCAAGGTCTTGAGGAACATCCAGCACAAGCAGCAGATAGTCAAAGATTGTCATCCTTGTTGCTGGGAAGCAGATAGGGCTGAGAATATCTTAGCCCAAGAAGAAATTGACTCAGAGAACATTTTCTCTTGATTCAAATCAACAAACATTTTCTAAACTAGTGGATCTGTGAAAGATCTGTGTTGAGGCCTAGGTTAATTAGGCTGTGTGTGAGATCTGTGAGATCTAATTGTAAACCCTAAATTATAAAGGCTATGTGATTGGATTCCTATGTGAATCTGGTGGGGTTGTTTCTCCCAGACTGTGTGAAGGGCATTTGTGCCTGTATGGTGGTCAGGTGATTACTGTGTGGAGGGCTATGAGCCTTTTTTGTAAGTCTTAGTGGAGACTGACTGATCTAGTGGGTTTGTGCTATAATCCATGAGGAGCCATAGTATTTGGAGGAGAGCCTTGTCTAACATACTGTTAGAAAGGCAGAGAGGGACATTTGATATACCCATACACTGGGGAACCACTATAAAATCTGGCGTGCTATGTTCTGTATTATGCTGTGCTGATTGTTGTTTTCTTGAAAGCTGAAATAAGTATTCACAGTAGGACATAAGACATAAAAGATTTTAAAGACTCAAGAAAAGATTGCAATAACCTATTCACCCCCCCCCCCCTCTAGGTGATTAGCTATCCTTGTAATTAAAGACTTTCACTGAGACTATCTCCTGTCTCAGCGGTTTCTTCTCAACTGTCTCAACGCTTCCTTCTTCACAACTTAGACTATCTCCTGTCTCAATGGTTTTGTTAAGACCAACTCTTCCCTCAATACTTTGCATTGTGCTTCTCAGTTGTCTCAGCGGTTATGCTGAGACATTCTTCTTAACTGTCTCAACTATCTCGACGCTTTCGCCTTAGTCAAATTATCTGACTTCCAGCTTACTCTTTTTGTTCACCTGCACAATCAAGGACAACCTGCATGCATGAACTTAAGCACACATCAAATACAACTATGTGTGTATGTCATTGACTAGTTTGACTTCTTACAAATTTGGAACATTGGGATCATTGGAACCAACAATCTCCCCCTATTTGAAGAAGTCAAAACTTTGCTTGATCAATAAAACAGGTCATTGACATACACAGTATATTCAACATAAAAACTAAAACTTGAGTAACATCATTAGAGTTTGGAAATGTTACCACATTTCTCTAGTCTATGGAGAATTTTGCTTTTTTCCCCTAGCATGTTGCTCTCCTGGGTGAGCCATCATTACTATTCTAGTGCTGAAGCAACTTCAGCACCACCTGGCTTTGAGCTTCCTGCATCTTGGCTTGGTCAGGTCTTGATCAAGTCTATTCTTCTTTCCCCCTTACTCCTCTCCCCCTTTTTGACTTCTTCAATAGGGAGATTGTTGTGGAGTTTTTCTCCCCCTATCTGTAAGGGTTTTATCCCCCCAATTTGACTCAATCCTATTTATGCTATTGGGCTTGCTCCCCCTCAATAGTTGCACACTAGCTTCATTATCTTGAGGAAGGACTTGTACTACCTGCAAAATAGATTGTACTGCATATGGTATAGGAGAGAATTGAAGCTACACAAGATTCAACATACCCAATTCAAATTTAAAGGTGTTGAACTTGGCTTCATCTAGTGGCTTAGTGAAGATATCAGCCACTTGCTTGTCTGTGGAGACAAACTCAAGGATAATGTCTTGCCTTTCCACATGTTCTCTAATGAAATGATACCTAATTTCCATATGCTTAGCCTTGCTATGGGAGACATGATTCCTAGCTATAGAAATTGCATTAGTTGAATCACAAAAGAGGAGTTCTACTTATCTGAATATTGTAGTCCTGAAGTTGATGCTGGATCTACAACAATTGAGCACAACAGCTCCTAGTTGAAATATCCTCTGACTAAGCAGTTAATATTGCAACACTTGTTTGCTTCTTGCTGCTCCAAGAGACAAGCCTTCCACCTAAAAATTGACAGGAGCTAGATGTGCTCTTCCTGTCCTCCTTGCAGCCTGCAAAATCTACATTTGAATAGTCTGTTAGTTCAAACTCCCCATTCCTAGGGTACCATAGGCCAAGATCTGGGGTTCCCTTAAGATATCTCAAGATTCTTTTCATAGCAGTGTAGTGAGACTCTTTAGGGCAGGCCTGATACCTAGCACAGACACATGTTGCATACATAATGTTAGGCCTACTTGTAGTGAGGTAGAGAAGGGAGCCAACTATACCTCTATATAAAGTTGGATCAATAGGTTTCCTTGGAACATCTTTGCCTATGGGCATACTTGAGCTCATGGGAGTTCTTATGGTGGAAGCATTCTCCATACAATATTTCTTGACTAACTCCCTAGTGAACTTTGATTGGGATATGGATAGACCATCATCAGTCTGTCTTACTTGGAGTCCCAAGGAAAACTTTAGTTCACCCATACTGCTCATCTCAAACTTCTCTTGTATAAGTTTTGCAAACTTCCTACAGAGGTTGTCATCAGTAGAGCCAAATATTATGTCATCAACATAAATCTGGACTAGGATGATCTTTCCCTTAGATTCCCTTAGGAATAGGGTCTTGTTTATCTTCCCCCTTGATAATTTGTTCTCAATGAGGAAGGTAGACAATGTCTCATACCATACTTTAGGGGCTTGCTTGAGTCCATATATAGCTTTTCTAAGTCTATACACAGTAGTAGGAGAGTTAGAATCTACAAAACCTGGAGGCTGCTCTACATAGACCTCTTCTTTCAAGTATCCATTCAGGAAGGCTGACTTCACATCCATCTGGAAGACTTTGAATCCCTGGAGCTGCAAATGCATGAAATAATCTAATGTCTTCCAACTTTGCAACTGGGGAAAAAGTCTGATCATAATCAATCCCCTCTTCCTATTTGTACCCCTTGGCCACAAGTCTAGCTTTATTCTTTATTATAACGCCATTTTCATCAAGTTTACTTTTGAAAATCCACTTGAATCCAATGACATTATCTTCATTTGGTTTGGGAACCAGCTTCTAGACCTTGCACCATTTGAATTGGTTAAGTTCTTCTTACATTTCACCAATCCAGCATTAGTCTTGATTTGCCTCTTCAAATTTCTTGGGTTCTTCTTGTGATAGGAAGCTGGAATAAAGAGCTATGTTGAAACTCCTGCTTCAGGTCTATATACCTTGGCTAGCCTCACTTATTATCTGATTTGGAGGATGATCTCTCAGATATATGACTGCTGGGAGAAGCTTGACTGCTTCTTGCTGAGCATCATTTTATTTAGCTGGTTAGTCTTCATCTCCAGCTAGACTGTCCTGTACTTCCTTTGGACATCATCCCTCTCCATATTCTTCTTACACAGCTGGGTCTTTATTTTTTATGGAGAGCTTTTCCATCATAACTTCTGTACCTGCAGAACAAGGCAAAGAGCTTGACAACTCACAATCAATCATGCCTGACTCATCAAATAATACATGTGTTAGAATCGAACTAAAAACAAGCCGAAAATGGTTTAAACTGAAACTTTATTATCAGTAAAAGGTATCTATTACAAAGGTATGGCCTCCCTTATATAGAATGGAGGAGAGAAGAGAGAATACAAATAAGAGATGTGGGACTAAATATTTACATGACACACGCTGACTGTACAGACACAAACCGCACAAGCCGCACGGTTAGACAGAGGGGATAACCGCTCGGCAACTGCCAGAGAGAGAGAGAGAGAGAATGCCATGTGAGACCGCCACACCGCCCGGTCTCCAAGACGCCAGTGACAAGCCGCTAGACCGCTTGGACCCCAGACAGCAGCACATAACAATCAACCCGCTGAAGGGAAACCGCCAGACCGCCCAGTCATCAACCTGTCAAGCCAGACCGCCAGACCGCCCGGTCACCACTTCAACACTCCCCCTCAAGCTGGAGCATATATATCGATCATGCCCATCTTGTCACAAATATGAGAAAACGAGGCGGATACTAGCTTGATGAAGATGTCAGCCAGCTCTTTTTCAGAAGCGACAAAGGGAGTGCAAATTTGTTCTTTTAAGATCTCTTCACGAATGAAATGACAGTCAACCTCAATGTGTTGGTTCTTTCATGGAAGAATGGATTTTTGGAGATGTGTATCGCAGCCTTGTTGTCACAAAACATAGGTAGAGGATGGTTGTAGACCTCTCCCAAATCCAGCATAAGAGCCCGTAGCCATTTTAACTCACAAGTGGTCGATGCCATACTTCGATACTCTGCTTCAGCACTGGACCTGGAAACAACAGACTGCTTCTTGCTTTTCCAGCTTACCAGATTTCCCCCAACAAAGGTGCAGAAACCAGAGGTAGACTTGCGATCCCCTTTGTCATCAGCGTAACTCGCATCTGAGTATGCTTCAACCTTTAGATGTCCATTCTTCTGAAATAGTAATCCTTTCTCAGGGGCTGCTTTGACATACTCCAAGATCCGCAATGCGGATTGTAGATGGCACTCCCTGGGTGCTTGCATGAATTGACTTACCTTGCCCACAGCATAGGAAATGTCGGGCCTGGTCACTGTGAGATATATGAGCTTACCAACCAGACGCCTGTACCGCAAACTATATGAAAGAGGAGGCGAATCATCTGTCCAGGTTTTGTCTTCTCTAGTTGCCATGGGGCATCTGGCAGGTTTTGCTCCAAACAATCCTGCCTCTTTTAAAAGATCAAGGGCATACTTATGCTGGGAGAGAACTAATAAGCCGGGCTTCCGAGAGATTTCGATCCCCAGAAAGTACTTTGTAGAGCCCATATCTTTTGTGACCAGATGTTGACGAAGATGTCGCTTTGTCAGGGTTACCCCTTCCTGGTCATCGCCAGTGAGAAGAATATCATCGACGTACATAGCAAGAACAACCAGCCTAGAGGGGGTTTTGTGAATAAAGAGAGAGTGATTGGAGGAGCTTCGCACAAAACCAACGGCCGCCACGATGCCGCTGAACTTGTCAAACCAAGCTCGAGGGCTCTGCTTGAGGCCATAGATTGCCTTCTTTAGCCGTCATACTCGAGTCTCCCCCTGAGCAACATACCCAGGAGGTTGCTCCATGTAGACGGCCTTCTGAAGATCACCATAAAGGAAGGCATTCTTGACATCCAGCTGGGAAATCGGCCAATCCCTATTTACCGCCACAGAGAGAAGGACCTGGATAGTACTGAGACGATCCACGAGGGAGAAGGTGTCAAAGTAATCAACCCCATAGGTCTGAGTAAAGCCCTTAGCAACAAGGCAAGACTTATAACGATCCACAGTGCCGTCTGGGCCAAATTTGACCACAAAGACCCAGCGACACCCAAAAACATCAGTGCCAAAGGGAGGAGGAACAAGAGTCCAGGTACCCCGCTCAGTTAGGGTCGCCATTTCCTCATCCATGGCCATCTTCCAATGAGGAATAGCAAGAGCCTCCTGGTAGGATCGGGGGGTGGCAGTGGCAGAAATAGCCAGTGCAAAGGCCCTGCGAGAAGGGGTAAGACAATCATATGAAACAATAGCAGCAAGGGGGTGTAGGGTACACGTCCGCACCCCTTTGCGAAGAGCTATAGGAAGATCCAGGTCAGCGGGTCCCTCGGCATTCGGCGCATCCGTGGCAGAGAGAGCTGGCCCGAGAGTAGAGAGCGACGGCGGCGGAGATGAGGGTGGTGGCAATGAAAGAGTCGGAGTGAGAGGAGTGGACGAAGACGGTGTAAAGGTGGAGATCGCAGTAGGAGACGAGGGAACGGAGGGAACAATAGGAGAATCAGAAGCTGGGAGACGAGGAGAGGAGTCAGCCGAGAAGTAGGAGGTATTCTCGAAGAAGGTGACGTTAGCAGAGACGAACTGCTTACGAAGGATGGGATCAAAGCAACAATAGCCTTTCTGAGTGGTGGAGTACCCCAGAAAGACACATTTGGTGGAGCGAGGGGAGAGCTTATCACGGGTGGCCGAAGGGGCATGCACAAATGCAGTGCGTCCAAAGATTTGGAGAGGGAGAGGAAACGGTTCCTTGCCCGGATACAGAATGGAGAATGGGGTTTTTCCGTGGAGAACCGTGGAGGGAATGTGATTGATAAGGTAGCAGGCAAGGAGAACAGCATAGCCCTAATAGGAGCGAGGAACATGCATCTGGGTCATCAAGGTGCGAGCGACATCGAGGAGGTGACGATTTTTGCGTTCTGCCACACCATTTTGTTGTGAAGTATAGACACAACTAGTTTGATGAATAATCCCATTTTGCATGCAGAAGGCAGAAAAATCATGACTGACATATTCTTGGGCATTATCAGATCGAAAAACTTTAATAGAAACATTAAACTGAGTTTTGATCATGAGATAGAAGGACGTCCATACAGAGAATAATTCGGAGCGATCTTTTAACAGATACACCCATGTAGAGCGAGGGAAATCATCAATGAACGTGACAAAATATGAACTACCCCGACCAACGGTAAAAGTAGGAGAAGGACCCCAAACATCGGAGTGGATGTGATCAAACAGACGGGTAGAGCCACGAACGTGTTTTGGAGGAAAGGAGGAGCGGTGATGCTTGCCAAGCTGACAAGCCTCACAGTTGAGCAGAGGACTTTGTGGAGGAAGGTGGGGCAGAAGTTGACGAAGAAGGCGTGGAGGAGCATGACCAAGGCGGAGATGCCATTGGAGAAGATCTGTGGAGGTGGTGGAGAAGGTGGAGAAAGCAGAAATGTTGTCCAAGAAGTATAGGCCGCCACTCTCAGTCCCAGTAGCAATCGTTCGTTGGGAGTCCGGATCCTGAAAAGAGCAAGAAGTAGAAGTAAATGTGACGGAACATTGTAATTGCTTGCACAGAGAGGTAACAGATAACAAGTTGCACGGGAACTTGGGCACGTAGAGAGTATCCGTCAAGCGAAGAGACGGAGTGACATGAACAATCCCCATCCCATGGACCGATGATGAAGAGCCGTCAGCGAGAATAACCGGGGGAGACCGACCATGTGTTTCTAGGAGAGAAAAACACTGGAGATTGCCGGTCATATGATTAGTAGCACCGGTGTCGATCAGCCATTTTCCTTGATTAACAACGTGGGCACTACCAGAAGACGTGACCACCGAGGAGAATGGCTTTGAGGAGTATATGCAAGCCATGAAGGGAGGAACCAAAGAAACTGCAGTGGTCACGGTGACAACACACCAGCGGCAAGAAGGGTCACGACCAAGGTGCAGAGCAAGGCAAAGCAGAAGAAGAGGGAAGCACAAGCCGCGCGACTAAAGCAGAGGTCGCGGCGACTAACAAGCAGGAGCGGCTAAAGGAAGAACCGCACAGAGGAGATCAGGCCGCTGCGACTTAGAGACAGGTCGCGGGAACTAAGAGAGAGAGCGGCTAAGGAAGCAGGGCAGAGAGGCCGCCAAAACAAGGAAGAACCCGTGCGAACAGAAGGAAATCGCAGCGGTTAGAAGGAAAAAAGATCTGCAGCTATCACGAGGGGGGACAACAGCGGCCAGAAAAGCTACGACCAAGCCGCAGAAACAAGCAGAGGGAAAGAAGTCGAGCGGCTAGATAACAGACCGTGCGAATAGAAGAAGCCCGCTGGGAGGCAAAAGACGGCGAACAAGGCAAACAAGCCGCGGCAATAGACCGGGGCGACTAGAGAAGAGGAGCAGCTAGAACGGAGGGCGCGACGACTAAGCACAGGTCGCGGCGAGAATAAGGAGAAACAAGGAGGTTGCGCACACAAATGGCAACGACAAGGAGAAAAGAAGCCGTGCGAACAAGGCACAGACCGGAAGAAACAAGTCGCGAGAACAGGCCGCGAGAAGAAGCAAGCCGCGCGGACAGGTCGCGCGGTCAGAGAGGGCGCACAGAATTAGGCGGAGAAAACGGAGTCCTCTGATACAATGTTAGAATCGAACTGAAAACAAGCCGGAAACGGTTTAAACTGAAACTTTATTATCAGTAAAAGGTATCTATTACAAAGGTATGGCCTCCCTTATATAGAATGGAGGAGAGAAGAGAGAATACAAATAAGAGATGTGGGACTAAAAATTTACATGACACACGCGGACTGTATAGACACAAACCGCACAAGCCGCGCGGTTAGACAGAGGGGCTAACCACTCGGCAACTGCCAGAGAGAGAGAGAGAACGCCATGTGAGACTGCCAGACCGCCCGGTCTCCAAGACGCCAGTGACAAGCTGCTAGACCGCTTGGACCCAAGACAGCAGCACATAACAATCAACCCGCTGAAGGGAAACCGCCAGATCGCCCGGTCATCAACCCGTCAAGCCAGACCGCCAGACCGCCCGGTCACCACTTCAACAACATGGATAGACTCTTCTATAACTTGATTAGTCAAGTTATAGACTCTATATGCCTTACTATTATTGTTGTACCCAACAAAGATCCCCTCATGGGATTTGGCAGCAAACTTAGTCACTTTTGACTTGCCATTGTTCAAGATGAAACACTTGCAAACGAAGATCCTGAAATAGGATATGTTTGGATTTCTGCCCTTCAAGATCTCATAGGGAGTCTTCTTGTGGCCATTGGTGATAGAAGCCCTATTTAGAACATGATGTAACGCCCCGCCAAGTACCAAGCACAGGCCAGGCACATTACCAGGCTGCAGCCCAAACATCCCAACCCATCTCCGGTCCACCGGCGGGTTGTTGGTGGTCGTAGCCCCACTTAGACGAGTCAAACTCGATAGTCAACCCCGCACTATGGGGACATCCTAGGAGGTCACCCATCCCAGTACTACTCCAGCCCGAGCACGCTTAACTATGGAGTTCTTTCAACTCTCATCACCAATTGAGCTGTAGTAGTTGAAAGAACTCCATAGTTAAGCGTGCTCGGGCTGGAGTAGTATAGGGATGGGTGACCTCCTGGGAAGTCCCCGTGATGCGCGCTTGAATATCGAGTTTGCCTCATCAAAGGGAGGCTGTGACCACCAACAACCCGCTTGTTGATGGAGAGGGGTTGTGGTGCTTGGGCTCCAGCCCGGTAGCATCGCCTAGAGCGGAGACGTGACACTGTCACGTTGTATTGGCTAGGGTCGTTACAATAAAAAGTGCACTTTTTATTGCAGCTCAATTGGTGATGAGAGTTGAAAGAACTTCATAGTTAAGCGTGCTCGGGCTGGAGTAGTACTGGGATGGGTGACCTCCAGGGAAGTCCCTGGGGTGCGCGCTTGACTATCGAGTTTGCCACATCAAAGGGGGGATGTGGCCACCAACAACCCGCCTGTGGGCTGGAGAGGGGTTGGGGTGCTTGGGTTGTATCCCGATAGTGTCGCCTAGAGTGGAGACATGACGTTTTCACATTGGATCGGCTAGAGTCGTTACAATAAAAGTGCACTTTTTATTGTAACGCCCCGCCAAGTACCAAGCACAGGCAAGACACGTTTTCGGGCTGCAGCCCAAACACCCCAACCCATCTCCGGTCTAACAGCGGGTTGTTGGTGGTTGTAGCCCCCTTAGATGAGCTCAATTGGTGATGAGAGTTGAAAGAACTCCATAGTTAAGCGTGCTCGGGCTGGAGTAGTACTGGGATGGGTGACCTCCTGGGAAGTCCCCGTAGTGTGGGCTTGATCGAGTTTGACTCATCTAAGTGGAGCTACGACCACCAACAACCCGCCGGTGGACCGGAGATGGGTTGGGGTGTTTGGGCTGCAGCCTGGTAACGTACCTGGCATGTGCTTGGTGCTTAGCGGGGCGTTACAATAAAAAGTGCACTTTTATTGTAATGACCCTAGCTGATCTAATGTGACAATATCACGTCTCAACTCTAGGCGACGCTACCGGGCTACAGCCCAAGCACCCCAACCCCTCTCAAGCCCACCGACGGGTTGTTGGGGACCACATCCTCCCTTTGATCAGGCAAACTTGATAGTCAAGAGCGTACCACGGGGACTTCCCAGGAGGTCAATTGGTGATGAGAGTTGAAAGAACTCAATTGGTGATGAGAGTTGAAAGAACTCCATAGTTAAGCGTGCTCGGGCTGGAGTAGTACTGGGATGGGTGACCTCCTTGGAAGTCGCCATGGTGCGCGCATGACTATCGAGTTTGCCTCATCAAAGGGAGGTTGTGACCACCAACAACCCATCGGTGGGCTGGAGAGGGGTTGGGGTGCTTGGGCTGCAGCCTGGTACCATCTCCTAGAGCGGAGCCGTGATACTGTCACGTTGTCACGACTATGGGCGTTACAATAAAAAAGTGCACTTTTTATTGTAACGCCCCTAGCCGATCCAACGCGATGGTGTCACGGCTCTGCTCTATGCGATGCTACCGGGCTGCAGCCCAAGCACCCCAACCCATCTCCGGTCCATCGACGGGTTGTTGGTGGCCACAACCTCCCTTTGATGAGCAAAATTTGATAGTCAAGCGCGCACCACGGGGACTTCCCAGCAGGTCACCCATCCCGGTACTACTCCAGCCCGAGCACGCTTAACTATGGAGTTTTCAAACTCCTCATCACCAATTAAGTTGCAGTAGTTAAGCGTGCTCTGGCTGGAGTAGTATCGGGATGGGTGAACTCCTGGGAAGTCCCCGTGGTGCGCGCTTGACTATCGAGTTTCGCTCATCAAAGGGAGGTTGTGGCCACCAACAACCCGCCGGTGGATCGGAGACGGGTTGGGGTGCTTGGGCTGCAGCCCGGTAGCGTCACCTAGAGCGGAGCCGTGACATCGTCGCGTTGGATCGGCTAGGGGCGTTACAATAAAAAGTGCACTTTTTTTTATTGTAACGCCCCTAGCTGATCCAACGTGATAGTATCACGGTTCTTCTCTAGGAGACGTTACCGGGCTGCAGCCCAAGCACCCCAACCCCTCTCCAGCCCACCAATGAGTTGTTGGTGGCCACAGCCTCCCTTTGATGAGGCAAACTATCCGGTTAAGCACGCACTACGGGGACTTCCCAGGAGGTCACCCATCTCAGTACTACATCAGCAAGAGCACGCTTAACTATGGAGTTTTTCCAACTCTCATCACCAATTGAGCTGTAGCTCAATTGTTGATGACAGTTGAAAGAACTCCATAGTTAAGCGTGCTCGGGCTGGAGTAGTACTGGGATGGGTGACCTCCTGGGAATTACCCGTAGTGCGGGCTTAACTATCGAGTTTGACTCATCTATGGGGGGCTACAGCCACCAATAACATGTTGGTGGACCGAAGATGGGTTGGGGTGTTTGGGCTGTAGCCCGGTAACGTGTCTGGCATGTGCTTGGTGCTTGGCGGGGAGTTACACATTACATGTAGTGTTAACTGCCTCATCCCAGAAATATTCAGGGAGAGAAGTGTCATTCAACAATGTTCTTCCATCTTCTATGAGAGTCCTGTTTTTCCTCTCAGCTAACTCATTTTGCTGGGGTGTTCTTGGAGATAAAAATTCTTGATGAATCCCTTGCTCTTCACAGAAAGTAGTCATGGCAGCAGACTGAAATTCAGTTCCATGATCACTTCTTATTTTGACCACTAAGCTTGCAAGTTCATTCTGAATCTGCCTGATAAAATTCATGAAGACATCAAGGGTTTCATCCTTTCTTCTAAGGAAGAACACCCAAGCAAACCTAGAATAATCATCAACCACCATAAGGGTATAGACCCTCCTAGCTAAACTATGAATAGGCGTAGGACAAAACAAGTCCATATGCAGGAGATATAAGCATCTCACTGAGTCCTTGGTCCCAAAGCTCTTGAAGGAGGTCTTTATTTGCTTACCCTTTTGGCAAGCAGCACAAATACCCTCCATGGAGCATTTTATTTTGGGACCATTCCTAACTAGCTTATCACTGAAGAGCTAACCAATGGTCTTATAATTCAAATGAACCAGTCTCTTGTGTCATTGGACACAATATGAGACTGTCATTTGCGACTAGGCATGTAGGGGAACTACTATCTAAGCAAGAAAAGTTTAAATTAATAAACATTCCCACTCCTAGTGCCTATTAAGATGACACTATGGTCAATAACCTCTTGATGTGACACTTATCCTTGTGGAAGGAAATGTCATAACCAAGGTCACATAGTTGGCTTATGCTTATGAGGTTGTGTTGCAACCCCTCCACATAAGCTACCTTTGTGATGGTGATTATGCCATTTGAGATCTTACCATAACCTCTGGTTATTCCCTTATCAAAGCCTCCAAAGATGATCTTAGGTCCATTCTTTACTGGAGTGAACTCCTTCAACATCTCCTTTGTTCCAGTCATGTTCCTGGAACATCCACTGTCTAAGTACCATTTAGGTGAATTGGTACTTAAACTAACCTAAAAAAACACAATTCATCTAACCTTAGGACCCCAATTTCTATTGGGTCCTAGGTTCACATTAGCCTAAAAATAAGCTTGCCTTCCTACAGTATTCCTTACTGGTTGGCTACCTCTGGACACTGAAGGATTGTGCTAGCAATCTGCAGCATAGTGACCCACTTTGCCACAGCACCAACACTCATGGACTTTATATCTTTTTTTCTCTTTAGGACCAGCATTTGGCTGGACTGCTTCATGAATAGTTGGAAGACGTGCTGCTGTATATCTCTGATTTCTTTCAGCAGCATTTTGACTGAAGGTAGGTCTTTCATCTGACTGTTTTGGTTTTTTCTGAGATCCACCAGCTGCATGTCTCTTTTCAGCTAACATGCATCTGATAGCATCAGAAACTTTCATTCTAGCCTTGCTAGAAGACTCACCTTGAGTCACTACTTTTACTGGATGACTCAGATTTCCTACAACAGCATTATCCTTAAGTTTTGGGGCTGGGGCACCAAAAACAAATGGTCCAGGATGGGCCATTTTAATTTCCTCATGGGTAGCCTTAAAGGCCCTCACATGGCTCTATCTTCCACCTTGGCTATGGTCACATTGGTCCATACTAGTGGATCTGTCATTCTCCTAGTGACCATAACAGCTTTCATGTTCATACATGTTAGACTGCAACAAGACTTTCTGAAAAGAAATTGGAGGAAATGAGGCTAGAGGAACAACTAATGCCTTTCCCTTTCCCTTTCCTTTTGGATTGGGAGGTCTAGCAGGTCCCTTAAATCCTAATCCTTTCTTACCCTTTTGGGTAAAGAGGGTGTCAATTAAGGGAAGCACAATGCTTGGCTTAGAAAACATAACCACCATCAATTTCTCATTTAGGAGATCATCTTTAAGTTTTTGGATAAGTTTCTCATTTGAGAATCTTACCACAGACTGTATATCAATGATCCCCTTAAGCTTGGCTGTTTGTGCAGCCATATCATTGAAAGCCTTTTCTTGGCCCTCACACTTTCTCCTAAGACTGAGAAGCTCTGTTGCCTGTCTCTTGGCAAGGAGCTTGCACTTCTTGAATGCTTCAAGAAGTTCTCCATACTTGTCAATTATAGAATTGACATCATCCTCAGAATCTGAATCTCCTTCATCTCTTGATGATTGAGCTTCAGAATCTGAGCTAGCCTCATGACTTGAAATAGAAGGCAGAGATTAGAATTTACCTGAGCTTTTCCAGGCTGATCCTGGCTACTCTCTTCATCAGTCATTGCCATCAATCCATGGCATTGAACATTTTCTTCTTCATCTTCATCCACCTCTGAGTCACATTCTGAATGTGACAGAGGGGCCCTGATCCCTATCCTAGCAACAAGATATTCTTCAAGTTCTTCTTCAGCAACAACCATTAGCCCAATGCAGGCTTCTTCTTCTTCACTGTTTGACCCAGAGAAGGAGTCAGACCAGGTATTTTCCTTCTTGGCCACAAGGGATTTATCATTCTTCTTCCCCTTGTGGTGCTTCTTCACTCCTTCATCTTTCCTCTTCATTGGGAAGTCAGCAACTATATGCCCAGGTTTGCTGTAGCAGAAACAAATGACATTAGAAGAAGTTTATTTGCTAGAGTTAGGAGCATACCTATCCTCCTTAGAGGATTTCCTTCTGTATTGTGAGGAAAAAGAAGGCCTGTTATTCTTCCAATGCTTCTTCTTTATGAATTTCTGAAACTGCCTGGAGAAGGCAACAAAGTTCTCATCAGACATATGGCTGTCTGAGGTGCTGGTCTTTGAGCTCTCAGAATTTGACTTAGCAATTCTCCTGAGTGGATAGTTCTTCCTTCTGCTCCTGGTTGGGGCATCAGCTTTGAAGGCCACAAACTTCTCCTTGGCATGTGACTTACTGCTCTTCTCTTCTTCCTTTCTTGCAGCAAGTTGCATCTCATATGACAGTAGCTTTCCAAACAGGGTTAGAGGAGGAGTGTCAGCTAACTTGACCATTTACCTAATGGAACAAATCTTTGTATCCCAATCCTTTGTGAGGGATATGAGAAATTTTTCATTTAGCTCATAGGTACTGAAGACCCTTCCATATGTTCTCAGTTTATTAACTATTCTAAAAAATCTCTCAAAGAGCTCAGTAATGCCATCAGACTTTCCTTGTCTGAAGGCCTCATACTACTAGTTGAACATGGATTTTCTGTCATCCCTCACCTCCTCTGAAACCTCCATGAACACAACTAGGGTGTCCCACATCTCCTAGGAGGTCTTGCAGTGCACCAGATTTTGGAAGGTTGAATCAACTATTGTACTAGCAATAATATTTTGAGCTCTCTTGTCCATGGAGGCAAGTGGGAGCTCATCTTTGTTCATTTCATCATAAGATTTAGGTGTCTGGATGTTGGCATCTAGAACTGAGGTCTTCATAGGGATGAAGGGTCCCTCTTTAATTGTGATGTATATCCTAGGGTCAGCAGCTTTCATGAATAACCTAACCATTTCCTTCTAGAGGCCAAAGCCTTCCTTTCTACAGATTGGAAGCTTCATGGCCCCCAGTTCCTTGTAGTTTACACCAGACTCCATTCTTATGTCATATAGCTAACCTTGGAGGTATACTCAGATTGTTAAATCTTTTTTTTGAGTAACCTAACCTCCCTCTAATACCACTTGAAAGTTATTACTTCAAGGTTAGCTAGTCACCTAGAGGGGGGGGGGGTGAATAGGTCTTTGAAAATTCCTAAGTCTTTTTGTTATTTTCGTACTAAGTGTTTTGCTTTCTCTTACTTTCTTCTCAAGGTGATCTATAACTTATCCTTAGTACTTGCAATATAAAATAAGAACAACCAACACAGCAAAGCACACAGATATTTATAGTGGTTCCCCAAATGAGTACATCCACTTTCCCTCCCACCTTTCTAACTTATGTTAAACAAGGCACAAACTCCTCCAAAATGCTCCTCAGAGCTTACACCTCAGGCACTCAGCCTTACACTCAGGTTCTCTTTAGAACCCTACCTCAGAACCACAAAGGTTCCTACCTCAGAGCCCTGCAGTGCTCCTACATCTCAGTGGTCCTCAAACCACCTATCTCAGCCTTATATCTAAGGCCTACAACTCAGGCTTTTCAGTCCTACAACTTCAGGAACAAGACCCTACTCACAGAGTGCTGCAATACTCCTACAGCTCAGTACCCTTCCAGGTACCTACCTCAGTGCCCTTCCAGGCACCTATAGCTCAGTGACAGACTTGTCACCTACCTCAGGCCAAAAGACCATACACTCAATCTCCTCCAAGACCTACAACTCAGTGACACACTTGTCACCAACAGCTTAGTGACTCACCAATCACCTACCTCGGGCACTAGGCACTACTACTCAGGCTGGGAGGAGAGTCGTACTCTCAGATCCACAGTTGGATCCTACCTATAACCCCAGCTGGGCACCTACCTCAATGACTAATTTGTCACCTACAACTCAGGCACAAAAGGCCCTACAGCTCAGATTCAGATAACCTGAATCCTATAGGAATTTAATCAAGAAGTTGAAATAAATTAATACACTGACTCAGCGATAAATCTCAGAGTCTACCTTGCTGGACTGAGCAAATATCAGTCCAACCCTCTTTCTGTAGACGGAATTAGTCATCTTCTATAGCTAACTAATTCTCAGCTGCACTAAAGAACAACTATCTGCTGTTGAAGGCTGACGACCCTTCATACAGCTATCTCTCCTTACTGATTAGATGAATCAGCCATCTTGTTCTGCAAAGAACAATCTTGCTGAACTAGAAAAGATTCAGCTATCTTTCCTTTGCCTATGGGCTTGCTCTGCTGTACTTGACTTTCGAGCTCATCGGAGAAGATGAAGTCTAGCCGCCTCTATTTTTCGTTTCCTATTTTTGTTTCCCTAATCCCCTTTTCTCTCTTCTTTTTATATCTGTTGATTTGAATTAACTGCACAATTTGAGTGTGGGCCCAGCTAAGGATGGTGAGCGCCACCTCCTTAAGAAGAAAACAAATAGTAGCTTCCGGCACTGTTGTAGCTTTCCCGCAATGACATGAAATACTTTGACTTTATTGACTTCTAGTGACGTCAGCAGTGGTCATCCGGTGCTACTGTAGCTTTCTCGCAACAACATGAAATACTTTGATTTGGCTCGATGAATGGTGAGCTGAGATCGATGAACTCTGAACTCAGTTCGATGATTTCTGAACTGAGCTCGACGATCTCAGAATCTCAAAACTCTAAATTTAGCTCGACGAAAGGTGAGCTCAGCTCGACGAACTCTGAACTCAGTTTGACGGTCATCACTTTCTGGACTTAGAAAAAATTCCAGAACTCATTAAGCATTGAGTGATATTAATTCACTCAATACACGCTGACTTGGCTCTTCATTAGAAGCGTTGAGTAAACCTGCTTCACTCAACGCTTCTGGACTTAGAGAATTTCTGCTGGCTTTTTCTCAGCGGTTCCTTCTCAACTATCTCAGCGGTTTCTTTTTCACAACTGAGACTATCTTCTGTCTTAGCAGTTTTTTCTCAACTGTCTCAGCAGTTTCTTCTTCACAGCTGAGACTATCGCCTGTCTCAGCAGTTTCTTCTCAACTGTCTCAATGCTTCCTTCTTCACAGCCTAGACTATCTCCTGTCTCAGTGGTTTTGCTGAGACCAACACTCCTCTCAATGCTTTGCATTGAGCTTCTCATCTGTCTCAGCGGTTTTGCTGAGACATTCTTCTCAGCTGTCTCAGCTATCTCGATGCTTTTGCCTTAGTCAAATTACCTGACTTCCAATTTACTTTTTTTGTTCACCTGTCCAATCAAGGACAATCTTCATGCATGAACTTAAGAACACATCAAATACAACTATGTGTGTGTCATTTACCAGTTTGACTTCTTACAAATCTGGAATATTGGGATTAATGGACCCAACAATCACAATATCTCGCGAGACCAAATAATGACTTACCACTACATCAATCTGGTAAATCATTGACTTTGCTAATTCAATGTATAGAGATAGATCTCGCTTCATTCTCGCCTAATTGGCTCGTGCGTGCTGAAAGATTTTTTACTTCGAACTTGCCGCCTAGGATATAGTTCTCGCGACATTCTCACCTCATAGGCTCACGTGCATACAGGATCGTAACCAAGACTTTGCGCCGTTCTCGCCACATAGGCTAACACACGAATGGGACAATTTGTGAGATCAGGCTTTGAACACTCGCATTTGCCTGTACACTTCCCCCTTCCATTGGTATTTTCCTAAAGTTTTATCTTTGACTGCCTTTTACTTGCTGGAGAGATCCCTTTTTGGTGAGATCTTCTTGAAGCTTTGAATTTTCTCTCAAAATCCTCTAGATTTTGAGCCCCTATGGATAACATGAGTAGCCTAGGACTAGGATTCAAGGAATTTTGCAACGTCTCTTGATGGCCCAACTGCCCTATTAGTTAGGTGAAAGCCTGACAGCGGGAGTGACTCGAGACATAGATCCAGAGAAACCATCATGTCCATCGAGGATCCCTGCCCTGCAAGCTAGATGAAAGCCTAACATCAGGATCTACTCGTGGTTGGGGTAGAATCTCTCGAGTGACATCCAGCCCTACTAGCTAGGTGAGAGCCTGACAACGGGATTTGCTCGGGGTCTGGGTAGACACTTTCGAGTGACATCCAGCCCTGCCAGCTAGGTGAGAGTCTGACAGCGGGATCTACTCGGGGTCCAGGTAGACTCTCTTGAGTGACATCCAGCCCTACCAGCTAGATGAGAGCCTGGCAGCGGGATCTGCTCGGGGTCTGGCTAGACTCTCTCTAGTGACATATAGCCCTGCCAGCTAGGTAAGAGCCTGCCAGTGGGATTTGCTCGGGGTACGAGTAGACTCCCTCAAGTGATATCCAGCCCTACCAGCTAGGTGAAAGTCTGACAGCGGGATCTACTCGAGGTCCGAGTAGACTCTCTCGAGTGATATCCAGCCCTGCCGGCTAGGTGAGAGCCTGACAGCAGGATCTGCTCGGGGTCCAAGTAGACTCTCTCGAGTGACATCCAGCCCTGCCAGCAAGGTGAGAGCCTGACAGAGGGACCTTCTCTGGGTTTAGGTTGACACTTTCGAGTGACATCCAACCCTGCCAGCTAGGTGAGAGCCTGGTAGCTAGATCTACTCGAAGTTCGGGTACTATTTCAAGTGACATCCAGCCCTGCCAGCAAGGTGAAAGCCTGGTAGGTGATCTGCTCGGGGTCCAGGTAGAATCTTTTGAGTGAAATCTAGCCCTGCCAGCTAGGTGAGAGCTTGTCAGCGGGATCTGCTCTGGTTCCAGGTAGACTCTTTCGAGTGACATCTAGCCCTGCCAGATAGGTGAGATCCTGGCAACGGGATCTGCTCGGGGTCTGGGTTACGAACATGACCTGTCACAAACTCTATTACAATAAGAGCTAAAAGATCAAGAGGTTTCAAATTTACAAATGGGATGTACGTACATGATTCATGGGTAAAAATGCTTCAAGTCATCACCACTCCATATGTAAATTAGGGTATTGCCTGTTGGAACCGATGTTTCACATTCCCTGTGTTTGAGAATATCAAATCCCCGATTATATTTGATCATGTTGTATGTTGATAGAGTGAGCAGGTTGTCAGGTGCAAGCAACGGAGAAGGCTCATATTGATGCTACCGCCAGACGCTAATAATAATGCGTCGCGCTAACCCGTCGACGAACGTCGAGAGAAGAAGTGTCAAGAATCTGGGCTACCGCCAGGCGCTAGCACTAACGCGCCACGCAAGACAGTCATCAAACGTCGAGAGAAGAAGTGTAGAGACTCTGGGATACCGCCAGGTGCTAACACTACCATGCCGCGCTAGCTCTCGACGAGTTTCAAAGGCAGAACGTCGAGACTCAGGGCTACCGTCAGGCATTAGTACTACCGCAGGCGCTAACGCGACGATTTATTTGGACCTAGCACACTGAAAGATTTCGGTGGTAGCACCTACCGCGCGGCGCTAGCCTAGTCAAACGGATGTTACCTTTTTAGGAATGTCGCATCCTATGTTACCGCGCGACGCTAGCTCAAATGAGAAGGCAAAAGATCATTTCAAAAGATTAGTTTCCAGATTTGGAGGACAGCTAGCACAACAAGCGTGCGAAACTACCACAGGCGCTAGTCTTACCGCCGGCGGTAGCCTGTTTTCATGAAGATGTATAAAAGCCGCTACGTTTCCTATTGTCAGTACGGCTCCAAGACAAATTTTGACGAAGGGTTTCTGAACTCCAGATTTCGGCCGCCTCTTTGCGCCCGTCTCCACTTGTCTTCATCAAAGTTGAAGGAAGCTTTCTCCCTCCCGTTCGTGAATAAAGAACTCCGGTGATCCAAAATCTTCATCGACCACTGAGAACCGACCGGTTGCTAACCAACGAAGATCTCAAGCACCGGTCGTAGATCGCACAGCAGAGAAGTCGTCAAGAGGGAGAACTTCATTTTCTTATCATCACTATTTTTAATCTTTATACTCTGTTTCTATTTTTTGTTGAGTTTTTGGTGAGGAAAATTGACCGGTGAGGGTCGTCGGAATCTGGGAAGGATTCCGCCGTAAATCATCCCGGGATTTGGGACGTCTAGACCGGAGGATCTAGCAGGGCTCTAAGACCCTTCTTTGTGTGGAGGTGAAGAGTGGGCTCTAAGACCCTTCCTTGTGTGGAGGAAAAGAGTGGGCTTGAACGCCTTTCCTGGAGAGAAAGGGTGAGAGCCAACCGGTCATAGTTTGGTCGGTATATAAACCAAAAGAATCTTTATTCTCTTCGTCTCTGATCTTTGATGCCATGAAGATCAAGTATTGATGTATACTCATCTTGTACTGCTTTTCATTATTGATTTAATGCAAAGAAATCCTTTTTCCTGTGTTTGTTTGGTGTGTGAAATTTTTAAATTTAGTAAATATTCGCAAACCTTATTCACCCCCCCCCCCCTCTATGGTATGCCACTAGATCCAACAAGTGGTATCAGAGGGAGGTTATTCCAAATCGGTTTCATCACCGGGAAAAATGGCCAACCTTGATCTTGAATCGACCAGTGGGGATGAAAAATTATACACTGAAAATTCGTTTGCACCACCTCTTTTTATAGGATTGAATTATAACGAATGGAGAACGCTAATGAAAAAAATTCCTTGTATCATTAGATATCAAAGTTTGGAACATGACGTATATCAAGCCCCCAAATAATTTAAATAAACACGAATGTTATTTAAATGCCAAAGCTATGCATAGTCTATTTTGTAAGCTTGGTCAAGATATTTTCAAACTAATCTATGCGCTTTCCACTGCTTATGATATATGGAATTTTCTTGAGCTAACTTATAGTTCTCTTTCTATAGGTAATGAATCTGAGCAATTTCTCATGGATCCAAGTAAAGGGCCAAATGGAGACTCGTTCTTAGAGAAAGACAAGACAAACACATCAAGCAAAAGAGAGGATGAAAACATATCATTGGACGAGGAAAACCAAGAGGAAGATGACAGAGGAACCTTGTGTTCAAATCATGCCTTGTCCAAGAGCGCTGTAAGAAAAACAAATTCCCCTTCTCTATGCAATTCTATTTCTATATTGAAAATGCTAGATGCAGCTAAACGTAGAATTAAGAAACTAAAAAGTATTAATTCAAAACTGCGTTTAGAAAATAACCTTTTAAAAGCAAATGTTAATGTAGAATCTACCGTCAATGTGACTTGTCCTCCCAACTGCTCTTTAGGTAACATTTCTACACCTTGTATAGATTATAATGAATTAAAAGAAAAATATAAGGTTCTTGAACGAGAGCTTCGCTTTGCAAAAGAACAAAACGATAAATTATGTCTAGAGAACTCATCATTAAAAAGTGACTGTGCTGAATGCAAAAATTATAAAGTTGAAATCGAAGAGATTAACGAGATATTCGATGATTTTCGGAGTAAGTATGAAGCTCATATCGAATCTATTGTCACCACTCTCAAAAACAACATAATCGCTTACAATGAAGCTAGACATAACCTTAAACTGAAGAACAAAGAGCTACTATAAAAATCAATATGCTTAAGGAAATACTACTTAAAAACTCGCAAAGCCAACTCCTAAGCTGCTTGTAAAACCCAAAAGCTTGTTGAATATGAACCACCATCTACATGCAGAGTTAATCAAAGGAAGTTGAAAATCGCAAGCCTGTGCAAGTGAAACTCGTAACTATAGAAATAACTCTCTCTTTGAAAAACGAATTACTCTCAAATCAAAAACATTTGAATATAGATTTCCGGTCAACAACTATTATACTATGAGTCCTAATGTTAAGCGAAATAATCTTGACTTAAAGAACACCTTCAAGATAGTTAATTCTCCAACGCAATATTATTCAATTAATGATCATCATATACAGAATCATAGAATTCTAGAAGGAAATTTGCAATATAAAAATAACATTAAACCAAAGTATGAATGGAGGCCCATCATTCAAAATAGCGCACCCATTCCACTCAAAAGGGTTCATTCACCGCCATCTCCGCAAGATGTATCACGCTATATTTGGGTACCCAAATGAACCGTCACTCCTGGCTCCTTTTAGATACCTAAATCTCTTATCTATTAATATCCACTTTTTACGTGAAGTAGAAACTACTCGAACCAAAAGTACTCGATAATCTACTTCACGATATGCATAATTTTTTTTTATTTAGTTTTTGAATTTATTTATTTTAGCTTTTGTATTTTTTTAAGCCAACATGTCATGGACACTAGTAAAGCAACAAAAGATCACAACAAGCTCATGGGTGCATAAATCACATCACATATTAAAGTACAATGATCATTGTTTGGTGTGCACCTGTATTATTACAAAATGAGATAATAATGTCCTAATTTTAAAAACGGGGGGGGGGGGGGGGGGAATTTGGACCGAGTCTAGTCTTTAGAAGATGGGGGTGAGATGTTAAGCTTAGTCATGATTTTCTTCAGCATCTTCTTCACTCCCTTTACCTCTTTGGCAGTCGCCTTGATCTCTCGACTGTGCTCCTCCACCAGACTGTGGATGTCCCGACTGGCCTCCCTGAGGGACCCTGAGCGGTGCATTGGTGGCTGTGATGGAGGTACCCATGTCCACACTCGTGAGGAAGTGGGAATCTCACCCACCTGATAGGACTGCGGGAAACTGTCTATGGGATAGGCGGTCTAGTCAATGGCCGGGTACTTGTCCATCAGGTGCTCTGGATCACACCACCCAGAGGCAAGGTGTTCACCCGCTGGCGATCAGGAGACTTCAGGAGGAACATATATCACATCATGGAGAGAATGAGGTCTGATATTATGAAGGGATTCTGGGCTAGGATGTAGTACGTCACCATAGATAGCTGAGCTGTGACCTTCCAGGTGTCCCTGGCCTTGAACATGAGTGAGTGACGTAGGATATCCTGGATAATGCGAGCATTGGGAGTGAGGGTTTCCACAAAGGTAAACAGATCTGAATGCCCCTCCACACTGTGAAGAAGCTCGTTCATCTCCCTCCAGTCCCTTGTAGTCCTAAAGGACTCCACGATATCAAGGAATGGGCAGTTGGGAGGCCAAACATATTTGGTGTCGAGATCGGCGTGAGTGATGGTGACCATCTCGATGCCGATGCAAGATTGGACACCCCAACCTAGGCACATCTTAGCCGGATCCCGAAGATTATTGTAGAATTTCCGGGTGAGGGCAAAAGAGAAGGGAGAACCGGATGATATAACTACAAGCACACCAGACTCCTCTAGATACTCATAGATATGAGTATAGCGTTCATCAATTTCTATGATCATGGGTATGCTCACAGTGGCGTCATCTATGGCTGGGTGGGTAGAGAATGACACCCGTGATCTCTTTGACAAACTGCGGCGTGCAGATTGAGAGCTTGATGAAGCAATTTCCTGCAAGTAAACCAAACATAAAACTATCTCAGCAACAGATACAAATAAGGGAAGATCAATAGGCTGCACCAATTTCTAAAACCTACCGCGGGCGATAATGTGTTACCACCGGCGGTAGCATGACGAACTTTACTTCGTGCTCTTCCGCCGGATCGGTCTCAAAACCTAATTTTTACACCTAAAAATCCTCCTATAAACTGATATAAACATCAAAAAAAGGGGGGAACTTTGTGCCCAAAGTTCGTCGCGGATTGAACTCAAAAACGTGAGGTTTCAAAACCCTTTGATCCGTGTTCTAAAATACAAGAGATCTGAGAGAGAGAGAGAGAGAAGAGGTGATTACCTTGAGGGAAGGAAGAAAACCTGCAGGGGAGGAGAGGGTCGGCTGCTGTGAGAAGAAATGAGGGAATGTGCGGATCTGGAATTGACTAGAGGCTTAAATAATTGAAAGATACCGTGAGGCGATACCTATAGCGCCGGCGGTAATGTTTTTTGTCCTGGTGCCTATCTGCAAAAATCATGTCACCACGACATTAATTGATACATTAGCTTGACTCCTTTCACGATGTCTCACAATAGCGGGGGCGTAGGTGTGTCGTCATTAGGGACTCTAACATGTAATCCACGTCTTGTCCTTAATCGAGGAGGGTTCCAGTAGGTCCCTGTGTGACACTGGGGGGAAAGAGTATTAGGTTGAGCGGTTTCTTATGCAGGCGCAAGGGATTCACACCCCACCCTATGGCATTTATGCAGCTCCCCATGCCCATCCGTCACTCAGTACGGGGCTAGGGTGATGACATAGTATTTAGATCAAGTATGTCATAAATATTCTCATGACTACTCTATTCATAGCACGAATGATGTCTTCATACCTCATAGTCACATGCAGAACATTCTATCATGCTATCCTCATTTCTTCTTGATTCTTTTTTTCCTCGTCAACCATTGTATGTGTTCACCGTGTTTTATTTGTCTTTGCTCGCATCATTTTACTTGTGTTTGCATGTTTCATTTTTTTTGTTATGTGTGTGTGCATGTTGTATCTTTATATTTTGTTTGAACCGTTTTTAAAAATATATATATTTAATTTTAAAAAAAATATTACAACGCATGATTGGGGCTCACATGACTGCGACTTAGACCATAATGCGTATGCATAATATATGAGTTTAGGTGGTTAATCTATCCAAAATTGTTCCTCCGGTCATTATGGGCTAAATTTATAAGTACTTAGCTATTGAGTGCGACATTACATGTCGTGTAAGTTGACTATGCCTCTACGTATGTGTGAGGATTTAGATAGGGGAATGACTTCACTATTCACACATCACTAGACGGAGCACTCATGAATAAATTATAGACCTACATGCCATAACTCGTGATATTGTATCTTAACGCGTTAGAAATATGGTGAACAATCAATGCCACGACACACATATGCTTTATTGAGATTAAAACTACGAGCCAAATCTTAGTGCTAAAGTCTTATGCCTACAAGTTAAAGTGTATCTACCTATGTGGGTAGATTTCGATTGACTTCGAATTCTTTATATTCAAAAGAGATAAATGAGATAGCTCAAAACAATAATAAAACATAATATGGTGGCTATAGTATCACATGCAAAGGACCCCCCAAACACTACTCACTCCTCTTGATAAGTCTTTTTGAGCATTGTGAGGATGAGCACCTTGGATCAAAAAGTCATTTCGATCTTGTGCATAGACCAAACCTTATGCTTCGTGCCCCTAGTTCAAATCTCGGTTGCCTTACGTAAACATGTGGCATGATCATTCACTTTATTTCTCTTGGGTTAGCATTTTATCGGATCGAGATAAACATGTAAACTATGATATTTCTAATTAGTGTTTTCTCTCTTTTAATGCTACACGTTCACATTTCATTGCCTTATTTAACGCTTCCATGCATAAGAATTATATTGAAACTGCACTATATGTTTTGTGCACAACACATACTAGCACTCGATTTACACTCATGACGGTTATAATGTTTGCTCACCATGATTTACCTCATAACTCATCTAACATTGTAGTCATTCTCATCGTGTGCTTAGTTTAGTCTGTGCTATCCAATTCATCTGAAATCTGAAACTTGTTTTTATCTATCTTGCTTTATTCTATGACCCGCACGTTTCAAATTCTCTGATTTGTTATTAGTTTTGGGTCCCCTTTATGCTTATTGTTTCAAAACTTACCGTGTGTGTGCACTATCTTCTTTTTGTATAAATCGTCATCATATCTGCTATTTTTCATCCTGCATGTCGTGTCGGCCTTACCCGCCCTTTTGATATTATTAAAGGGGGAGAATAAATTGGTTCATGAGTTCACGGGTTAGGAGAGGATAAATGTAGGGGGAGCATGGTTCAATTGTGTGCACATAGATAGGGGGAGCAACACATAAATAGGGGGAGCAAGTCGAATTGTTTAGCCACATATATACTGCAACCTGATGTTAGCTTATAATTCCTATCTTCTATATGCACTCTATCTCATGTATTATTTATCATGAACGGGGTTTGATATTATTAAAAGGGTGAGTTTTTTGGAACCGATGTTTCACATTCCCTGTGTTTGGGAATATCAAATCCCCGGTTGTATTTGATCATATTGTATGTTGATAGAGTGTGCAGGTTGTCAGGTGCAAGCAATAGAGAAGGCTCATATGGATTCTACTGCCAGGCACTAGCACTAATGTGCCACGCTAGCCCATCGACGAGCGTCGAGAGAAGAAGTGTTGAGACTTTGGGCTACCGCCAGGAGCTAGCACTAACGCGCCACGCTAGCCAGTCGACAAACATCGAGAGAAGAAGTGTCGAGACTCTGGGATACCTCCAGGCGCTAGCACTACCGCGCCGCGCTAGCTCTTGACGAGTTTCAAAGGCAGAATGTCGAGACTCTGGGCTACCTCCAGGCATTAGTACTACCGCAGGCGCTAACACGACAATTTATTTGGACCTTGAGCTCTGGAAGATTTCGGTGGAGCACCTACCGCACAGAGCTAGCCTTGTCAAATGGATGTTACCTTTTCAGGAACGTCGCATCCTATATTACCGCGAGGCGCTAGCTCAAATGAAAAGACAAAAGATTGCTTAGAAAGATTATTTTCTATATTTGGAGGACAGCTGACACAACAAGCGTGCGAAACTACCATAGGCGCTAGTCTTACTGCCGGCGGTAGCCTGTTTTCATGAAGACGTATAAAAGCCGCTGTGTTTCCTGTTATCAGTATGGCTCCAAGACGAATTTTGATGAAGGGTTTCTGAAATCCAGATTTCGGCCGCCTCCTTGCGCCCGTCTCCACTTGTCTTCGTCAAAGTTGAAGGAAGCTTCTCCCTCCCGTTCGTGAACAAAGAACTCCGGCGATCCAGAATCTTCATCGACCACTGAGAACCGACCGGTTGCTAACTAACAAATATCTCAAGCACCGACCATAGATCGCGCACCAGAGAAGTCGTCAAGAGGGAGAACTTCATTTTCTTATCATCTCTATTTTTAATCTTTGTACTCTGTTTCTAATTTCTGTTGAGTTTTTGGTGAGGAAAATCGACCGGAGAGGGTTGTCGGAATCTGGGAAGGATTCAGCGGTAAATTGTCCCGGGATTTGGGATGTCTAGATCAAAGGATCTAGCAAGGCTCTAAGACCCTTCCTTGTGTGGAGGTGAAGAGTGGGTTCTAATACCCTTCCTTGTGTGGAGGAAAAGAGTGGGCTTGAACGCCTTTCCTGGAGGGAAAGGGTGAGAGCCAACCGGCCATAGTTTGGTCGGTATATAAACCAAAAGAATCTTTATTCTCTTCGTCTCTGATCTTTGATGCCATGAAGATCAAGTTTTGATGTATACTCATCTTGTACTACTTTTCATTATTGATTTAATGCAATGAAATCCTTTTTCCTGTGATTGTTTGGTGTGTGAAATTTTTAAATTCAACAAACATTCACAAACCTTATTCATCCCCCCCCATCTAAGGTTGGCCACTAGATCCAACATCGCCCTCCACATTTTGGAGGCGATACCCTCCTGACCTCAATGATTCTTTTACAATGCTTCTATTTCCAGGGAAATCTAACAACCCTTTAGGCTTTTGATCAGGTGCCCAAAAACCAAGAATAAAATTTTGAAGGGAGTTAATAAACCCTTTTTATAGGAGATGAGTGGAGGGGTGATGAGGTCTTCTCTTTTCTCTAAACAGCAGAGAAGACTTATGAAAACAATCATTGAACTTTCTGCTGAATCAAGATGAGTTATCCTTGAATGTTCCTAGAGGAGAAGGTTGAAGAAGACTCTTGATAGTGATGGATGTTCTTCTTCAGTCTTTAGAATGGATAAGGAGGAAAACAGAATGTTTTCTACACTAGGAGAGAGTTCTGAATGCTCAATCTGTGTCTCTCAGTATTCTTGTGTGTTGTATGTTCTCTTCTTATGTCTGGCTAAGTGACTATTGACTAAAAAGAGAAAATCTATTTTATATTCTACAGTCAATAATTTCTCCTTTGAAATTTGAATTGCTGGCATTAATTGCTGATTGCCCTGGAGAAAGAAACGGCTGGAATATTCTCTTAAATGAGTTTCCCCAACTGTCCCTAATAAAATAAGCATGTAATTAACCTGATGAAGACCATAATTAATGCTGCCAGTAACGGCTATATTCAGAGGAATATGAGCATTAATTACTCAGGAATATTACTGCTAAATAATATAGAAAGTGAGGGACAGAAGTAAGGAAAACTTCTCATTCTAGCTTGGGACAGAAATCATCGACCTCAACTCAGAGAAATAACTCTGAGTTCATCGATCTGAGATCGATGATCGTCGAGCTAAGTTAGAAGAACTTTGAACTGATCATTCTGTTCACTGAATCTTCAAAGTCTTGAGACTACTGATGTCCTCTGCTGGCTGGTCCATGAAGTTTGAACCTAATGACTACCCTAAACTCTAGGACTACCAGACTTAACCCTGACTATACAATATGGGTCAAACTCAACCTAATTTAGTGAACCTAGCCCAAATCCAATTAAGGATCCAACAATCTCCCCCTATTTGGGCGAGGTCACTAAAACAAGGTAAAATAAACAATCATAAAGCATAAAAACATATATCTTATAGAAATAAAACATTCAGCAGATATTTACAGAAGGTGCTTCATGATTAAACACACCGAGTTTTAACTGGAAACAAGAATAAAACATAAACCAAATCACTTGTTCTGCTTAGACTTTTCTTTCTCTGGTTTCTTAGAAGGCTGTCTGAAAATGATTTCTCTATTAGGATTGGCAGCTTGTCTCTTTGATATGGTCATGTCTGATGCACCAATTATATTGAGAGATGTTGCTCTTAGAACTACAGCTTCTGGGTGCAATTTCATGTAATCATCAACATTAAAGAATTTGTTTGCCTTAGCATACCTTTTAAGTTCTTCCTTCCTATATGAAGATATAGTTGAAAATTGAGAGGGATCCTTTCCTTTAGCTTTTGCTTTATTTATTTGAGAAAGTGCTATCAGTTCCTGAAATTTGTCCATTTTAGCTGTTGTTTTCTGCTATGAATCTACAAATGGTATTGGAGGAGATGCTGGCCTTTTAGGACTTGAGTCCTTCTGTGAATCATCAAAGGAGTCTGCAGTACTTCTCTTATATGTAGCTGGAGGAGGTTGGCTTTGAGATGACTATTGCTGACTGCCTGACATGGAATGTCTCTGATAAGTTTTTATGATAGGTGCAGATCTTTGAGATACATTTCCAGAGGCCCCTGAAGATGGAGGAGGAGAGTCTTTCCTAAATTGCTTAGGAGGAGACCTGTACCTCCTTCTCATCTTCCTTTCTTTCTACTCATTCTTTGATAGCCACATCCACTGTGGCATCCCTGGGTATGGAGTAATCTTTTGCAAGATATAGTATGGAGTATCATTTGTGGGATTTGGCTTAGGAGCAGCCTTTGGAGCAACTTTGCTCTTCTTAACAACTTTATTTCTGGCCTTGGAATCATCAGATTCATCAGAATCTTCTTTATCAATATCATCAGAAGATTCTTGAGGATTGTCATACAAAGCATCGATCTCTTTTAAAGTTTCCATTGAGATTTGTTTTTCATCTTGAGGAAGTGCTTGAGGTTCAGCAACTTCAGGTGGAGCAAAATTATCAATCATCATCTAAAAATCTTCTACATCTTTGTTAGTCAACAGAAATTCATTCAAAGCAGGATCATTCTGAATATGTGCAAGTTCTTGTGCCACATCTTGATCAATCAAATCATCTAAATTTGGGATTGGGCTATCATCCATAATATAAGTTGGGTCTGATGGTTTCTCAATTATTTTAATAGCAAAACTTGCATTCAGTTGATTAACAACTTCAGGACTTATTGGAGGAGTGTAACACACTATAGCCAAAGATGGCTTTACTGCTGGAAGAGAAGAATTCAAATAAATTGTATTGAAAGAATCTAATAACCCAAAGATGTCTGCTGTGGGATTGATGCAACAATCACCAACAGTCAAAATATCAGCATTCAGTATATCTAAATCAATTATTTCAGCCTCTATAATCATCTGTACATATAGTGACTCAACTATCTGTAAAATTGTTATTGCTTCTTTTGCTGCTGTTGTTGCTAGAGGAGACACTGGAGATTCTTCATAGAATATCTCCCCCTTCCTGGGTTCAAAGGGTTTTGAAGCCAGGCCCCTAGAAGAAGGGACAAAAAGGGCAGTAGGCAGAAGAGCAGAGAGGGTGGAAAGGGTTTCAGCAAGAGGTTTAATAGCCTCTGCTATGAGTTGTTTGAGTAGTGGAGTGATGATTTGTATAAGAGAGGAAATGGAAGGGGGATCCATTTGCATGAACTTAGAGGGTATTTGAGTTAATACAAAAGGATTGATGGATGAGGTTGAAGGGAAGGGAGTGGAATCTGGCATGTGCTCATCTTGAGGAGATGGAGTATGGATGGGGGATGAAAGCAGATCAAATGATGGTATGAATGATATGTTGTGTAGTGGGATATCAGCAAGATGTTGAGGAAGACGGGACTGAGGAGGAGTGACATGCTCTGGGGTATGAGGTGGAGTTGCATGCACTAGAGATTGGGGTGGAGATGGTTGATGTTCAGGAGTATGAACTGGTGAAGGATGTTGGAGTGGGGAAGAAGGAGGTGTTGGTGTATGGGCTTGAGATGTTGATGTTTGTTAGAGGGTTGTTGAGGGTGTTTTAACTTGAGGAGGTGTTGGTTATTGAGATGAAGATGGAGGGGATGGAATCCTAGTGGAGCGGACATCTTCTAGGGGTAGAGGAGCAGTTGTTGTAGCTCTGGTATTCTCAGAAGTCCTGGAAGAGGAAGAAGCCTTGGATGGCTTGGGGATATTCCTCTCCCACCTACCAAATAAGGCACAAGTGAGCCTTTTGGAGGCATTAATGAATAAGGTCTTGGAGACCAGGGATTCAACAGTCTATGCTTGAAGGAAGATTCAGGGAATCCTTCCAAAGCACACCTCTTTCTTTGTATTCCTTTTCTTAATCATCTCAAACATTATTTTAGCCCAGTTCACTGGCTTTTTGTTGACCACTGTACACATCACTATGAACTGCTGCCTGGTGATATATTCATGGGCGGTATGCTTGCCCATCAGTACCTTACCCACACCATCCGCTAGAAATTTATAATCAGCATATAAATGTTTCTTCAGCAGTTTATTAGGGTTTTCTCTAGTATAACCAATCATAATCAACATTTCATCATATTTAGCACTGTCTATTTCCAACTCTTCTTCTCCATTTACTAGTCCAAATATTTCAGATAATACGGCGGGGGTGAGAGAAACTATGTTACCCGATATTATTCCTATCATAGTATCAGCATCTAGTGTGGGGGAAGTGAATACCCATTCTCGAATTTCTATTGCAGCAATCTTTATCTGTGTTGTCATAAGATTCTTCAACTGCTGATCTTCAAACAATTTCAGAATATCCAAGAAGATTTGATCTGAGTGCTGGAATGACTCGAAGTCTATATCAAATCCCATATCGAATTTCATCACCGCAAGAGTGCTCACTGGAATCGCCATGATCACCTGCAAAGGGAAAATAGAGAGACCAAGTGCAAGAGAAACAGAAAGCGCGGAATGGAGCTCTAAGAAAACCTAGATATAAGATTTTTCAGAATATGAAATGACAAACTCCGTCCTACAAAATAAAGAAAAATTCTTCGATCTGAGGTCGACGAAATATTTTATTAACAAATAAGTTCATCGATCTCAGTCTGAAGAAGGGAAAACTTTTCGTCGTTCTCAGGTCGACGAAAATTTTCTGAAGCCAGATCGTCGATCTCTAATCGACAAAAGTGGCTCACACAGAGAGTTCGTCGATCTTAGGTCGACGAATTTTCTCAAGAACTTTTCGCAGTTCGTCGATCTCTGGTCGACGAACTGTGGCCAATTCTTCGACTACAGACAAAAAGTTAAATTAACGCTTCTCCATTGATCATACCAAACTGATTCAGAAAGAACAGATGGTTCCTCTCATCCAAGGGTTTGGTGAAGATATCTGCTCTTTACAAATCAGTGTATATGTAGACAAAATTAATTTTCTTTTTGTCCACACACTCTCTAATGAAATGATGCCTTATCTTTATATGATTAGTTCTAGTATGATGAACTAGATTCTGGGCAATAGAAATTGCACTAGTATTGTCATAAAGTAGAGTTGAATTATTTAAGTTGTATCAATAAGCCAGGAGTTGGTTTTGAATCCACAGCATCTATGAACAGCAACTGTCAGCTGCTATGTACTCAGCTTCTGCTATTGATGTAGATATAGATGTTTGCTTTTTGCAAAACCATGAGACAAGTCTAGCCCAAAAGAACTAGCATGTTCCTGATGTGGTTTCCTGTCCACTCTAAATCTAGCAAATTCAACATCAGAGTATCCAGTTAACTCAAATTCTGACTCTGTTAGATACCAGAGTCCTAAATTAGGGCAACTCTTTATATATCTAAAAATCATTTTTAGTAAAATAAGGTGAGATTCTTTAGGGTTCACCTGGAACCTAGTGCAAAGACAGGTAGCAAACATAATATCAGGCCTACTTGCTGTGAGATATAATAGGGACCACACAATGACCCTATATAATTTCTGATCAACAGGTTTCCCATGTTCATTAGAATCAACCACAACATTTGTAGCCATGGGTGTTTTCATAGCTGAGGCATCACCCATCCCAAACCTTTTTATCAGCTCTTTAGCATACTTGGATTAGGATATGAAGATGCCATCAGGGGTCTTCTTCACTTGAAGATCAAGGAAGTAGGAGAGCTCACCCATGCTACTCATCTCAAACTTGGAATGCATAAGGTTGGAGAACCTTTTGCATAGTTCGGGATCTGTAGAGCCAAATATAATGCCATCTACATATATTTGTACTAACAAGATTTTATCATGATAATGCTTGAAAAATAAAGTCCAATTTACTATTCCTCTAGAAAAATTATGCTTTAAAGGAAAGCTTGCTAAGGTTTCATACCAAGCACTTGGAGCTTGCTTTAGACCATAGAGAGCTTTTTGCAATTTTAAAACATAAGAGGGATGAGTTGAAGAGATAAAACTTGGTGGTTGTTCCACATAGACCTCTTCTTTAAGTTCACCATTAAGGAATGCACTCTTTACATCCATCAGATAAACTGTGAAACTTTTGTAGGCAGCATAGGCTAAGAATATCCTAATTGCTTCAAGCCTTGCAACAGGTGCAAATATTTGGTCATAGTCTATGCCTTCCTCTTGTCTGTATCCTTGAGCAACTATTCTGGCTTTGTTCCTTATGATAGTACCTTGAGCATCTAGTTTGTTTCTAAATACCCATTTAGTTCCAATGATTGGGTAGTCTTTGGGTCTTGGAACTAAATCACAAACTCTACATCTCTCAAACTGGTTGAGCTCCTCTTGCATTGCAATGATCCAGTGTGGATCTTGCTCAACATATTTAATGGATTGGGGCTTAGTTTGAGATATGAAGCAGGCATGCATCATGTCCTGGTGGAGTTGATGCCTTGTCTATAAACCCATTGATAAGTCTCCAATCACTTGAGATATATGGTGATCTCTAAGTGTGACTATCTCATTAGGAGGAGCTGGTTGATCAACAGCTTGGGGAGCTAATTCCTCTTGTGGAATTGAGTTAGCTATTGTTGGCTCTTCATTGAACTCACTGTCTTCATCTTCACTTTCTTCAGCAACATGTGGAGTGTTGGATCCGGAGGCCAACCTTAGAGGGGGGGGGGGGTGAATAAGGTTTTATAAATTTCGCTTGAATAAACGGAATCTTAACGTAAACCACACCACAAGTGAAGATTTAAACCACAAGTATTAAATTCAATAACAATCAATTTCATACAAGTACAAGATGAATGTTTTACAGTACGATCTTCATGACGTCGAAGATCAAAGACGAAGAGAAGAAAACTTTGGGTTTTCTATACCGACCCAAAACCCGGACCGGTTGGCTCTCTCACTTTCTCCCCGAAAGGTCTTAGAGCCACTCTTCACCTCCACACCCGGAAGGGTCTTAGAGCACCGCTAGATCCCCGATCTAGACGCCCCAAATCCCGGGACGATTTTCCACGGAATCCAACCCGGATTGCGACGACCTTCCCCGGTCGATTTCCCTTACCACTTACAACAATAGAAGAAGAAAAAGATACAAAAAGAGATTACAAAATATATTCGTTAAAGTTTAGGTTCTCCCTCTTGAGAAGTTCTCCGGATAGATCTACGGCCGGTGCTTGTGATCTTCGATGGAAAGCACCCGGTCGCTAGACGTAGACGATGCGAAGCCTTGATCGCCGGAGTTCTTCGATCTCGAACGGGAGGAAGAAGCCTTGCTTTTTCTTTGACGAAGACAAGTAGAACGGACGTAGGAAGATGGCCGAACTTGGTATTCCTGGAGCACTTCGTCAATAATCTCTGGAGGCTTAGGTCTTGAGGAAACGGCGCTGCTTTTTATACGTCTTGGAGAAAATAGACTACCGCCTGCGATAACTCTATCGCCGGGCGGTAAGTTCGCGCGTAACGCCTGCCAGCTGTCTCCACACGTCTCCCGAAATGGCAACTATAACTGCTCATTAAGGAAACTGCCGTTTCAAGAGAGCTATCGCCGGGCGGTAATGGTTACCGCGCCCAGTCAGAGCGATAGCGCCATTTCGCCAAATAATTCTACCGCCTGCGATAAGACTATCGCCTGAGCGGTAGGTACCATCGTCGACGATCGTCCCCTTGATGCACGTCGACCGGATACCGCCGGCGGTAGCGTCCTGTCGCCGGGCGGTAGCTTTTGATTGTCGACGATCCTTCCTTAGCTGATAATTGGGCCGTCGACCATCGAACCGATATGCGTCGATCGAGATGGTTACCGCGCTGCGATAAGGTTATCGCCGGGCGGTAGTGACCTTTTGAAGCTCTTCTCCTTTCCTTTCACCTGTCAGCCTGCACACTCTATCACACAACCAATCTCATCAAATACAAGCAGGGAGTTGGTATTCTCAAACCTAAGGAGTGTGAAACCATGTTCCAACAAACTCCCCCTTTTGATAATATCAATCCCGTTCATGATAAACCAAAATCAAGTAGATAGAGTGCCAGAAGAGATGTATGTAGCAACGTAGAACAGTATATAAAGTAGAGTATCAGAGTAAAATGAACATAGAACAGTATAAAGTAGAGTATCAGAGTAAAATGATATTGAATAAATAAGCAATACACACCTATATCGATCCCGTTCAATCCTGTTCTATCCTACTACATACTCCCCCTATCGGCGGGACGCTCCCCCTATCTATGAGCACACACACACCTCAATACGCTCCCCCTATCATGAACACTACCTCCAATACCTTCTCCCCCTTTGATAATATCAAAAGAATGGGCGAGGCCAACCGACCAAGGAGGATGAAAATTGTAGGCGAGAGATAACGTAATATAGACCCACAAAGCACTTGAAATCAGAGAATTGTAAAACAGGGTCAAAATCAGGAGCAAACGCTAATCAGAGTGAAGACATTGGACTATATGCACGAGACATAGCACACATCAAGTATGACATGAATGTTTGCAAGGTTTAGATAAATAGAGAGAAAAATAGGCAGACACAAATATCGTCATGAGAGAAAAAAATGTGCCAGTACGTATTGTGCGAAAAGCATCGAATGTAGTTGAGGTCCAATTCTTATGTGTGGAAGATTTAAATAAGATAATGACATGTGCACGTGTAGCATCAAGAGACAAAACATTCAATAGAGATATCATGCAGACATGTTTTATATCAAGCAAACTAACGATGCTAACACCAAAGAGATATAGTGAAAAATCACGTCACATGACATAGTGCGGCATAAAGAAATTAAATCAAGGGCACAAATCATAAAGTGTAGTCCATGCACAAGATCGAAACGACTTTGTAATCCAAGGTGCTTACCCTCACAACGCTTATGAAGACTTATCAGGAGGGATGAGTAGTGCTTGGGGGGTCTGTAAGCGGGATTTGATGGCCATCATTTTATTTTGAGTTAGGCCATCAATTTTATACATAATCAAAGCAGAACAAGACCCCAAGTTAATCGAAATCTACCCACATAGGTAGATCCACTTTAACTTGTTTACATTGGACATATGCGTCTCTAGTTTTGGCCCAAAAATTTAATTAGCATAGACACGCGCAATTTGATTTCATGACATTGATTGTTCAAGATATATCAGATATGTTAAATTTAGTGTCACGATTTATAACATGTCAGCTAATTATCTCAGGTTGAGTGCATGATCAAGTGGTGTGTGAGTGGTGTAGTCATTATCGTAAATAAATCCTCACACATACTTAGAGGCGTAGACAACGTACACCCACATTAATTTTCGCACTCAATAGCTAGACAAAAATTTAACTTCGCTCATCATGACCGGATACCAATGTGCCGTACAAATTTACAAGAAGATTAGCAAACATTGTATATACTTGAAAATATACCACGACTCGGTCATATGAGCCCCAAACCAACTTGTCAGTTTTTTTTTTTAATTTTTGAAAACAATTTTAGCCACAAATAGGGAACAACCAAAAACAACACGAGCAGGGAATAAAAGACGAACAGAACATTTTTTTTTTTTTTTTTTGGTGTTACAACTTTGAACAGAACAAAAACGAAACCCAAAAAAAACAAAACTACAAGCACACAAAAAAAACACATATAACAAAAAATTAGGACGATAAATCAAGAATCCCAAGTTCGAGTCGTAGAAGTGAAAAACGAGCATCCGGAAGCGGTTTAGTAAGAATGTCCGCGAGTTGATCATCGGTCCCAATAAAGACGACACTCACATTCTCTTTCTTAATCGGAGTCAGAATATCCATGAAGGGTAAAATCATCCGAGTGAGGGTACCACAACCCGAGGTGTTGCGTGCCAAGGAGATAGCGAAAAATATGTTTTACCGCTTTAAAGTGAGACTCCCTAGGGTCAGCTTGATAACGGGCACACATACCTACCGCAAACGTGATATCGGGCCGTGACGCACTCAAGTATAACAAAGATCCAATCATGCCCCGAAACATTGTTTGATCCACAGAGATTCCACTCTCGTCTTTTCCTAATTTAAGGGACGCACTCATCGGAGTTTTGACTTGTTTTAAAGACTCAAAACCAAAACGTACAAGCATATCTTTTATATATTTGGATTGATTTATGAAAATTCCGTCTTGTCGTTGAGAGATTTGAAATCCTAAAAAATAATTGAGTTCTCCCACAAGGCTCATTTCAAATTCAGATTTCATTAAACCCACAATCTCTTCAACCAACCTCTCATTAGTCGCTCCAAAAATAATATCGTCTACGTAAATTTGGAGGATAACGAGATCCGAATTTTTGGCTTGTACAAAGAGAGTTGTGTCCGCACTACCCATCTTGAACCCATGATCTAAGAGGAACGTAGTTAGCCTATCATACCAAGCACGGGGTGCTTGTTTCAATCCATACAAGGCCTTCACTAATCTGTACACATGATGAGGGTGGGCGGCATTTAGGAAACCGGGTGGTTGCTCGACATACACTTCTTCTTTTATATAACCATTTAAAAATGCGCTCTTAACGTCCATTTGAAACAACTTTATTTTCTTATGGCTTGCGAATGCCAAAAACATTCGAATGGACTCAAGACGAGCAACCGGTGCAAAAGACTCCTCAAAATCCACACCCTCAATTTGTGAATATCCTTGTGCTACCAACCGAGCTTTATTCCTCGTGATCCTAGACTCACCATCAAGTTTATTCTTGAACACCCACTTTAAACCAATCACGGGATGGTTGTCCGGACGATCAACTAGAATCCAAACTTTGCTACGCTCGAATTGGCTCAATTCCTCATTCATGGCAAGGAACCATGATTCATCTTGAAGAGCCTCAGACACGTTTTTGGGCTCAATATCCGATAGAAAGCATAAGTTGGAGAACGCCTCATGAAGAGCAGATCGAGTTCTAACTCCATGGGATGGTTCTCCAATAACTAGATCACGAGGATGTTGTTTCGTAAACGTTAGATCCTTAGGAGGCACATATGCGTGCGACTCACTCTCCTCGTTACTCTCAACCGGAACACTCTCCTCAACCTCTTCTTCGGACATCCTAGGCTCACTAGATGGTGGACTCTCATCAAAATGCACATGAGCCGATTCTTCAACCACTAAGGTTCTCTTATTATAAATCCTATAGGCTCGACTTTTGCTAGAATATCCTAAGAATATGCCTAGATCGGATTTTTCATCGAATTTTCCTAAGTGATCCTTAGTGTTCAGAATATAGCATGGGCACCCAAAAACTCTAAAGTACGAGACGGAGGGTTTTCTATCAAAGTAGAGCTCGTAAGGGGTTCGCTTAAGAAGTGGGCGAAGCATGACACGGTTCATCACGTAGCTTGCCGTGTTGACTGCTTCGGCCCAAAACGATCGAGGTAAGCTGAACTCCGCGAGCATCGTACGTGCTAGCTCTTGAAGTGTGCGATTCTTTCTTTCTACCACTCCATTCTGTTGAGGCGTGCGAGGAGCGGAGAATTCGTGCTTAATCCCTAAAGTCTCACACAACTTCGAAAAATCCTCATTCTCAAACTCTCCACCGTGATCTGATCTGATACACTTAATGTTTAGTTCTTTCTCATTTTGAATACGCGTGCATAAAGTAGAGAATTCCCTAAACGTGTCAGATTTGTTGGCAAGAAATATTGTCCAACAATAACGAGAAAAGTCGTCTATGATGACGAATGTATATCGCTTTCCTCCTAGGCTACATGTGGAAAGCGGTCCAAACAAATCCATGTGCAGAAGTTCTAACGGTCTAGAGGTGGAAATCTCTGTTTTACTTTTAAACGAGTTTTTGACAAATTTTCCCTTTTGACAAGGCCCACACATAACGTTAAAACTACCGCTTAGAGACAGAATTCCTCTAACAAGTTTCTTTCTAGATAACTTAATAATTAGCTTGCTACCCGAGTGTCCTAATCTCCTATGCCAAAGGTCTAGTTCTTCATTCTTAGTTACTAGGCATTTTAGATTGGACGAAGAGAAATCATCAAAATTAACTGTGTACACATTGTGATTTCTATGGGCTACAAGCAATACATTAGAGGTTTTAGCATCAATGAGTTTGCACGTGTTCGATGATGATTCAAAAATAACATCTATACCTTTATCTCCTAGTTGACTTACAGAAATATGGTTATGTTTTAAACCATCAACAAACAGCACATTAGAAATAGAGAAAAACTTGTTACCTATTGTGCTGATTCCCAAAATTCTTCCTTTACCATTATCTCCAAACGTGACCACTCCACCTCTCTTCTTTTCCAGGCTAAGGAACTTATCTTTATCACCTGTCATGTGCTTGGAGCATCCAGAGTCCAAGTACCACACGTTCTTTGTGTCCCTTGCCTGCCAACATACCTAAAAAGGAGATGAGAGTAAAGATCTGGTTACCCAAGTTGTTCCACCTATTTTGTAGGTAGTAGACTTTGGTAGCCAGACTTGCGCGTTTTGTTTAGCACCTTTCCTCCCGCAAGAGCTTGAAGCATGTCCGAACTTATTACAGTTGGCACATAGAGCATAAGCTGAGGAAATGACTTTCATCACCTCACTCGATCTCTTGCTAGAGGAAGGAGATAATGTATTCAGATTTTTGATCTTATTTGTTGACTTAGGCGTGGACAGAGTGCTATAGTCCTCCAATGGTGATGATGGACTTACATAGCCGATGCCAAACTTTCCAGACCCATGACACTGTGCGCCCAATAGCATGTTTAGAGATTTTTGGCCTACACCAAATTTTTGAACCGCACAGTTGAGATCATGGATCCTCGCTTTTAGAGCGGTGTTCTCAGTTACTAACATCACACATCGATTAGCAAACTGTTTCTTTCCTTCCTCAACTTTAGCAAGGGAGATATGAAGCTTCTTCTCCAAGACATTCTTCTCATTTTTGAGAGATACTAGTCTCAAGGATGTCTTGGAGAGACTTGCTTTACCCTCCTCGATGGATGCTACCAAGTGAGGACATTCAAGGCATTCCACCTTCTCTTTCCCAATTTTAATTACTTCTTTCTTCAGCTTTTCTAAACTCTTGTTTAGACGTTTATTTTCAGCTCTTAAGGAATTTTTCTTAGATGTTACTTCTTCTAACCTACCAACTACATGATCATAAATCTCAAGTAATTCAGAGTAAGTAGGAGGAGTTACCTCAGTGTCGCTTTGGACACTGGACTCAGCATCAGATTCAGATTCCTCTTGACCTTTTCCCATGAGGCACAGATTTGCTTCGTTGTCACTTCCCGAGTCGGTGCTACTCGAATCTTTCGATCCATCCTCATCCCAGGTCAGAGCCTTCAGTACTTTCTTCTTCCCTTTATACTTGTTGTCCTTTCCTTTCTCTTCCTTCTGGAGTCTTGGACAGTCTCTTTTTAGATGTCCCAGCTTGTGACAATGAAAGCATTCAGGCTGATACTTTTCATCATCGCTATCGGTCTCCTTTACCGACTTGTTCCACTTCCTACCCTCTTCAACTCCCTTCTTTAGAAACCGTTTGAACTTCCCTTGTTTTCTGGGGTTCTTCATGAATTTTTTGAATTCCCTTACATAGAGACTTTCCTCTTCATCTTCTTCAGAGAAATCAGATGTTTTCCTCTCTTTTGAAGCCTTCAAAGCCAATCCCTTTTTCTTCATTTCCTTGGGATATTCCTCGGCTTGTATCTTCAGTTCCACTTCATGAGTCTTCAGGTTTCCGATAAGACTCTCAATCTCCAAGGCGCTGATTTCATGAGATTCAGCGATAGCAGTCACCTTGGGGTTGAAGCGGGGAGGTAGAGATCGCAGTATCTTCCTCACTAGATCACCATTTGGAAAGTTCTTTCCAAGAGATCTTGATGCATTGACGATCTTGGTGAACCTTGTGTACATGCTGTCAACATCTTCATCGATCTCCATCCGGAACTGTTCATACTTGGATTCAAGCCGAAACAGCTTTGATTCTTTCACCTGCGAGGTACCCTCATGAGTAAGTTCAAGAAGTCGCCAAATATCAAAGGCAGTTTCGCAGTTACATATTCTATTAAATTCCGTCTTATCTAACGCACAGAATAGAGAATTCATAGCCTTGGCGTTATTAGTACATCTAAGCTTGTCCGCATCGTCCCACTTATCGCGCGGTTTTTCAAGAACGACTTTTCCAACCGTGGTAGTGGGTGTGGTGTACTTAGTCTTTATCATGGCCCATACGTCCATGCTGTGCGTCATCAGAAAGATTTTCATCCTTGTCCTCCAGTGACTATAGTCACTACCCATAAAGAGTGGAGGACGACTCACACCTTGTCCCTCAGTGAAAGCATGCACTGGGTTGGCCATCTTACTTCAGGTGGTTAAGCCTATTCGAAGTAACCTCCCTCTGATACCACTTGTTGGATCCGAAGGCCAACCTTAGAGGGGGGGGTGAATAAGGTTTTATAAATTTCGCTTGAATAAACGGAATCTTAACGTAAACCACACCACAAGTGAAGATTTAAACCACAAGTATTAAATTCAATAACAATCAATTTCATACAAGTACAAGATGAATGTTTTACAGTACGATCTTCATGACGTCGAAGATCAAAGACGAAGAGAAGAAAACTTTGGGTTTTCTATACCGACCCAAAACCCGGACCGGTTGGCTCTCTCACTTTCTCCCCGAAAGGTCTTAGAGCCGCTCTTCACCTCCACACCCGGAAGGGTCTTAGAGCACCGCTAGATCCCCGATCTAGACGCCCCAAATCCCGGGATGATTTTCCACGGAATCCAACCCGGATTCCGACGACCTTCCCGGTCGATTTCCCTTACCACTTACAACAATAGAAGAAGAAAAAGATACAAAAAGAGATTACAAAATATATTAGTTAAAGTTTAGGTTCTCCCTCTTGAGAAGTTCTCCGGATAGATCTACGGCCGGTGCTTGTGATCTTCGATGGAAAGCACCCGGTCGCTAGACGTAGACGATGCGAAGCCTTGATCGCCGGAGTTCTTCGATCTCGAACGGGAGGAAGAAGCCTTGCTTTTTCTTTGACGAAGACGAGTAGAACGGATGTAGGAAGACGGCCGAACTTGGTATTCCTGGAGCACTTCGTCAATAATCTCTGGAGGCTAAGGTCTTGAGGAAACGGCGCTGCTTTTTATACGTCTTGGAGAAAATAGACTACCGCCTGCGATAACTCTATCGCCGGGCGGTAAGTTCGCGCGTAACGCCTGCCAGCTGTCTCCACACGTCTCCCGAAACGGCAACTATAACTGCTCATTAAGGAAACTGCCGTTTCAAGAGAGCTATCGCCGGGCGGTAATGGTTACCGCGCCCAGTCAGAGCGATAGCGCCATTTCGCCAAATAATTCTACCGCCTGCGATAAGACTATCGCCTGAGCGGTAGGTACCATCGTCGACGATCGTCCCCTTGATGCACGTCGACCGGATACCGCCGGCGGTAGCGTCCTGTCGCCGGGCGGTAGCTTTTGATTGTCGACGATCCTTCCTTAGCTGATAATTGGGCCGTCGACCATCGAACCGATATGCGTCGATCGAGATGGTTACCGCGCTGCGATAAGGTTATCGCTGGGCGGTAGTGACCTTTTGAAGCTCTTCTCCTTTCCTTTCACCTGTCAGCCTGCACACTCTATCACACAACCAATCTCATCAAATACAAGCAGGGAGTTGATATTCTCAAACCTAAGGAGTGTGAAACCATGTTCCAACAGTGGAGAAGGATATGTAACAGCCTCATTGGTGAGGGTCAACTCATCCAACTTCTCACACAAGTTAGGTTCTTGCAAAGTTTCACTGGTCGAAGCTTTCTTCTCATTTTAAAACATATTAGTCTCATCAAATGAAATATGAATAGACTCTTCCATTTTCATAGTTGATTTATTATATACCCTATAAGTCTAGCTTACTTGGGAATATCCAAGAAAAATTCCAATTTCAGCCTTGGCTTCAAACTTTCTAATGTATTTATTGTTGTTGTTATGAATGTAACAAATGCAACCAAAGACTCTAAAATAGTCTACTTTAGGTTTCTTCCCTTTGAGTAGTTCATAGGGGATCTTTCCCTTGTGCTTGTGTATCAAACTTCTGTTCAGGACATAAAGTGAGCATCTGCTGTGCTCACTGCCTCTGCCCAAAAGGATAGGGGAAAGTGAGCATCTGCAAGTAATGTGCCTGCAACTTTAATGAGTGTTCTGTTTTTCCTTTCAGCTACCCATTTGTTGAGGAGTTCTAGGAGCAGAGAAGCAATGCCTCATACCTTCCTTCTTACAGAATTCTTGCATGGGAATAGACTCAAACTCAGTACCATGATCACTTCTGATCAATATAACTGGAGTAGAGTACTCAATCCTTATGCTCTTAAGAAAATCTGTAAGAACCTTGAAGTTCTATAACTTGTTTCTCAAGAAGAACACCAAAGTGAACCTTGAGAAGTCATCAACATTTACTAAGGTATAAGACTTCCCTCCTAAGCTCTGTACAGCAATGGGTCCAAAGAGATCCATATGGAGAAAGTACAGTATCCTAGGTGAATCACTCTTATTAAGTGACTTAAAACTGTTTTTAGTTTTCTTGCCTAATTGACAAGCCCTGCAGAGGCTTTCCTTCTTGTAGGGGTAAGAAGGCAATCCTCTAACAAGGTTGTTCCTAGAAAGTTTAGCAATGTTTTACAGGTTTACATGACCTAATCTCCTATGCCAAAGATCATTGTTATCACTGGTTTGGTTAAACAGGCATATTTCAGGTTTAGCTGACTTAAAGTTAACTATATAGATATTTCCTACTCTCGTGCCAGTTAAAACTACTTGGTTATCAACTGAAGTAATAATACAGGAAGTTTTGTTAAATGATACCTGAAACCTTTCATCACATAACTGACTTATGGATATAAAGTTGTGCTTCAGTCCATTTACATATGCAACCTCCCTGAAGGTGACTGCTCCAATCTTGACCTTTCTATATCCTTCAGTCTGGCCATAATTGGAATCACCAAATATTACTTTGGGTCCTAGCTTTGACTTATAGTTGATTAGGTTGTCCTTGTTTCCAGTCATATGCTTTGAACAGTCACTATCCAGATACCATTGTTGCTTTATGGTGGGATAGTCTTCCCCTACAATAAAATAGATTAGCTATTCTTGACCTAGATTACCTTGGGTCCTTGTTGATTTACATAACTAAAGCTGGAAACATATGAGTATTCTGGTTGATTCTTGTAACCTAAGGGATGATATCTTCTGGGTGGAATTATCCATTGGTTAAAGGGATTAATGTTTTGTCTTGGTTGATTAAATGTATGTTGAAATTAAAGTTTCTGTTATTATAAACTAGGGTCGATGAATTCTGGTACGTTCGTCGATCTGAGGTCGACGAACGGGGATAAGTTCGTCGAACTCCACTTAGAGAATAAAAGTATTCATTTTTTGAGCCCCAATTTCATCGATCTCTGGTCGACGAACCATACTGGTTTTGTCGATCGCAGTTCAGAGAATAGTTATAATAAAAGTTTGTGTTATTAGTTCGTTGACTTGTGTTCGACAAACTATGCACATTTCGTCGATGTGAGTTCGGCGAAATCTGCTGAACATAGTTCTGGTTAAGATTTTTCTTACTCTTTCTCCTTTTCTTATTCTTGTGTTTAAGTTCTGTTTGATTAACATTATTATCTTCTATTTTCTCTTTACCTTTTTCAGAAACAAATTTTATAGGGGTTGTTAATATGTTCTTTTAAATTAGTGGGGGTTGGCTTGATGAAGCACCTAAGCCTAGCTTGCCATTGAGTCTGGCATTCACTGTACTTGTGATGTTCATCAGATTGATACTTCTCCCATTCAGGGATTCTTCAAGTTGCCTAGCCTCAGAGAATTCAGTTTTTAATTTAATGATTTGTTCATTAGCTAGAGTGATTTCATCCTCTAACTTATTATTTTCTGAAAGTAGGTTTTCTTGTTCATTTAATTTATCTCTAAGTTGCTTAATCTCTTTTTCAGAATTTATTAAATCCAAACATAAGGACTTGAATTCAGTTCTAAATTCTTCTGAATCAAAATCAAAAGAAGACAGTACCTGATCTTCTTCAGATTCAGAGTCTTCATTTTCTTATTGTTCAGCTTCTGCTTTTGAATAATTTCCTGATGCATTGATGGACATCAAACAAATCTCCTTTGACTTTGCTTCCTCTTCATCTTCACTGGAGCTGGAAGATGAAGATTCATCTTCATTCTCACTCCATGTCTCAGCTACAAAGCCTTTCTCCTTCCTTTTGTGCTTGCTGGAGAAGGGCTTGTTATAGTGTTGTTTCCTTGTTTCTTTTTCTCTCCTTCTTTTGGTTCTCTGGACACTCTGAGATGAAATGTCCAGGCTGTTAGTGGTGTTGAAACTCTATTCGGACGGTTAGCTGAACAAGCCACCGCGGCCTGTCTAGCAAGTTTGCCACGGCCTAACCAGCCAGTGTTCTAGCGAGTAGTTGTATCGGGCTGATGATTCAGAGTGCCAAAAGTCTGTTCGGGTGGTTAGCCGAACAGGCAGCAGCGGATTGCTCTGCCGGTCTTCAAGAGTGTGCCTTCGCAGTTAGGAGATAAGCCGCTGCTACTTTTGTGAAGTCGTGAAGCTCGGGTCAAAGGTTTATTCTCAGCGGTCTGTGGCAACCCGCGGTATGCGGTCTAGTATCTTGTCACAGCTTCAGTGAATTGGTGAGCAGCGTTGTGGGTTGCTAGTTATCTGCAGGAGCGGCTTAGCGACTTATCTGGCTGCCTTACTCTTGTGTCCGAAGGTTTTTATGTTATGGCTTGTATAGTGAGCAGTTTAGGTATGTAAAACCGCTCAAGCCGTCCGACTTGTATTTAGTCCCACATCGTGGGTTATATTCTCTCACCTCCCTCGTTTTCTATAAATAAGGGGGCATACCTATGTATTACTTACTTTTTTGGAGCAATAAAATTTACGGTTATTTACCTCTTATTTTCCATTTTTAACTTGGTATCAGAGGGTAACCGGTCCTGTTGCTCCAGAATTGTGTTGCTCCTCTTGCGGTTTGTTTTTTGAAACTGCACGGGTTGCTCCTTTTCCCTCCCTTCTTCCGGTCTTCTCCGGCTTATTCCCTCCCGCTTTTCTTTCTTGTCGCGCGGTTTTTTCCCTTCCTCGCGCGGTTTCGTGCTCTTTCCTTTTTTGAGAGCCTTCTCTGCCCTTAGGTCGCAGTTTCTCCCTGCTGCTGGCGTGGGCTCACCGAGGCCGGGCGGTTTCTATTTCTGTTCTTGCGATTTCTTTCCGGGTTGCTTGTTGCGGTTTCCGCTTTGTCCGTGCGGCATGCTTTTCTTCATGGATACTCCGTCGTCTTCTTCTACTTTCCCAGCTCCTTTTTCTCATGCTTCTCCCTTTATTTCTTTTTCGGGCAATTTGGGCACATTGTCCAAACTTACGGGCCTAAATTATCCTGACTGGAGTGTGTCGTTTGTTTTTATGTTACGTTCTCAACGTAAGCGTTCCCACTTGACTGACGACCCTCCTCATGTTGGCTCTGATGCTTATGATGATTGGGACGCTTTTGATGCCTTGGTCCGTACTTGGTTGGCCAATAGTTTGTCTGATGAGTGTCTTCCTGTCATTCGTCATGATCATACTGTCAAAGCCGCATGGACTCATCTTGCTGCTTTATATTCTAAAGGGGCTCAGACTTCCCGAATCTACACTCTTTATGCTGATCTTTTTGCTCACCCTGTTATGACACTTGCTGCAGCTTATCAAGAAGTGCAGAGTCTTGGGGCTGAACTTCTTCAACATCGTCCCTTTTATGCAGATCTTGTCGAGCAACACAAACATTTTCAGGAGCTCTTGGTGGTTTGTTATTTACTTCGTCTTCCCGAGTCTTATGATTTGATTCGTCAACAGATTCTCGGCGAAGTAGACACTCCGACTCTTGATGCCATTGCTGCTCGGATTTCCGCTGTTACTACTCTTCTTCAGCGCCCTTTACTTCCTTCTCCCTCTCCTGATCTTGTTGCTCATTCTGCCCGACATGATCATTCTGGTAGTCGCGGTGGTCGTACTGGTGGTCGGGGTTTCTCCAAACATCTCTGTTCATATTGTGGCAAGACTGTCCATCTTATTGATTGATGTTGGGTCAAACACCCTCATCTTCGTCTTGCTTTTGCTGATTCTGCTAAGAAGTCTACTGCGTCTCTTGCCACTTCGGGTACTGCTTAGTTAGCTACCACGGGTAGGTGGCTTATTGACTCTGGTGCTACTACTCATATGACTGGGAATTCTCAGCTTTTCTCTTCTCTTACTACAAGTACACACTTACCGCATGTTCTTATTGCTGATGGTTCCCCTTCTCCGGTTCATGGGTCTAGAACTGTGCATGTTACTTCTTCTCTTCAGCTTTGAGACACCCTCTATGTTCCAAATTTTCCTTGTAATCTTCTTTCTGTTACTGCTCTTTGTAAGCAGTTTGATTGTGAAGTGATTTTTACTGCTTCTACTTGTCTCTTTCAGATTCCTCAGTCCAAGGAGATGATAGCTACTGGGACTGAGAGTGGCGACTTATTTTATCTTGATACTTCTTCTGCTTTTTCTTCCTACTCCTTTCTACTTCAGTGGCATCTTCGACTTGGTCATCCTCCTCCTCAGATTCTCTATCAGCTTCTGCCTTATTTACCTCGGGGTGAGTCCACTCTTCACTGTAATGCTTGTCAGTTTGGGAAACATCATCGTTCTACTTTTCCTGCCAGCACAGGGTGCAGTTCTTATCAGCCTTTTGATATTGTACATTCTGATATATGGGGTCCTGCACCTACTTCTACTGTTGGTAGGAGTAGTTTATATTTTGTGACATTTATTGATGATTTTTTCCGCTTTACTTGGCTGTATTTGTTGCGTGACCGCTTTTAACTTTTTTCTATTTTCATTGCTTTTTATAATGAAATTCATACTCAGTTTGATACTTCTATTAAAATTCTTCGGTCTGATACTGCTAAGGAGTACCTTAGTCATCAGTTTCAATCATTTTGTGTTGATCGTGGCATTGTTCATCAAACCACTTGTCTGTATACGTCACAACAAAATGGTGTTGCTGAACGAAAAAACCGTCATCTTCTTGATGTGGCTCAAAGTCTGCTTACCCACATGCATGTTCCCAAGTATTACTAGGGGCATGCGGTCCTTCTCTCTTGCTTTCTTATTAATCGTATTCCCTCTTCTGTTGTTGGTGGGAAGACTCCCTTTTCTACTCTGCATCCTGATGTGCAACCTTTCCCTTAGCCACTTCGTGTCTTTGACTGCACTGCCTTTGTTCATTCTCCTTCTTCTACTCGTGATAAGTTGTCCCCTCGCTCAGTTAAATGTGTCTTTCTGGGCTATTGTCCGACTCAGAAAGGGTATTGCTGTTATGATCCTATTCTCCGCCGACAGTATGTCTTTGCTAACATTACTTTCTTTGAGACTGTTTCATACTTTTCTCTGTCTACCTCTCCTCTTCTTTCATCTGATGATTTCGTTACTTTACCTTTTGTTTCTTCACCTTCTCCTGAACCTACTACTCTTTCCTCTTTACCTTATGATTCTCCTGCTCTTCCTGCTTTCGCTGATGAGCCGCTACCCATGGTTCCTAGTGTGCCTACCTCTCCATTGGGGGAATCCACACAAGTAGACAAGGCTGACCTTGATCTTCTTATTGCTCTTCGGAAGGGTGTGCGCTCATGCACTCAGCATCCTCTGGCTGGTGTGGTATCTTACACCAGCTTGTCTCCTCGGGCACAGAGTTTTGCTTTGGCTCTCTCGGCTAGTTTTCTTCCAGCTTCTTATCGTGATGCTTTACTTATTCCTCATTGGAAAGCTGTTATGGATGAGGAGATGAAGACTCTGACTGAACGAGGTACATGGTCTCTTGTGCCTACTCCTCCTGGTGCTGATGTGGTTGGTTGTCGTTGGGTTTTTGTTATCAAGTATCTTCCTGATGGTACTGTTGATCGCTACAAAGCTCGTCTGGTATCCAAAGGGTTTACGCAGACTTATGGTGTGGATTTCTTTGATACATTTTCTCCAATTGCCCGGATTACTATGATTCGTGTTCTTTTTTCAGTGGCCGTGAACAAAGATTGGGTCATCTCTCAATTAGTTGTCAAGAATGCTTTTCTTTATGGAGATTTGAATGAGACGGTTTATATGGAGTAACCTCCTTGGTATGTTGCATAGGGGGAGTCTCAAGTATGTAAGTTGAAGAAAGCCATATACGGTCTTAAACAGAGTCCAAGAGCCTGGTTTGAGAAGTTTAATGAGGTTATTTCTGTTGTTAGATTTGTTCGGAGCGCTGCAGATCACTCTCTATTTATTCGAAAGACCTCGTCTAGGCTGGTTATTCTTGCAGTATATGTGGATGATATTCTTCTTATTGGGGATGACAAGAAAGGTATTGATATGACGAAAAAGCATCTTCTTTAGCACTTTGTTACGAAGGATATGGGATCTCCTAAGTATTTTCTAGGGATTGAGATATCTCGAAAACCTGGCTCCGTGGTTCTTTCATAATGGAAATATGCTTTGGATCTTCTACAAGAGACAGGTCTTCTTGGAACTAAACCTGCCCGGTCCCCTATGGTTGTTGGAGATGACAAATGCTGGAGTGACTCTTCCCCTCTTCTAGAAGATGTCACGAGGTACAGACATCTAGTTGGTAAACTCATCTATCTGACAGTTACTAGACCAGACATCTGTTATGCAGTGGGAAAAGTAAGTCAGTTTATGCAAGCTCCTAGGGAGTGTCATATGCAGTCTGCTCTGAAGATTCTTGAATACATAAAAGGTGCACCAGGTAAAGGGCTCTTATTCCTAAAAAGGGGACATTTGAAGGTAGAGGCTTATTCTGATGTGAGCTATGTAGATGATAAGGGTGACAGGAAGTCAACATCAGGTTTCTATACTTTTGTTGGAGGAAATCTAGTTAGTTGGAAAAGTAAGAAGCAGGCAGTGGTTGCCAGATCGAGTGTAGAAGCCGAATATAGAAGCATGGCTTTGACGGCTTGTGAGCTAAAATGGCTTCGAACTCTCTTACTGGATCTGGGAGAGTTTTATGATCATCCCTTACCAATGTTTTGTGACAATAAAGCAGCTATATACATTTCGAAGAATCCAGTCTTTCAAGAAAGGATGAAGCATATCGAGGTTGACTATCACTTTATTAGAGAAGAGATTCTGAAGAATCAGATATGTACTCCTTTTGTTACTTCTGATAGAGAGCTGGCAGATTACTTCACGAAACCGATTACTTCGTTCACAGAGGTTTGCAGCAAGCTGGGCATGGTTGATATATATGCTCCAGCTTGAGGGGGAGTGTTGAAACTCTGTTCGGACGATTAGCTGAACAAGCCGCCGCGGCCTGTCTAGCCAGTTTGTCGTGGCCTGACCAGCCAGTGTTCTAACGAGTAGCTGTATCGGGCTGATGATTTAGAGTGCAATAAGTCTATTCGGGCGGTAAGCCTAACAGACAGCAGCAGATTGTTCTGTCGGTCTTCAAGAGTGCGCCTTCGTGGTTAGGAGATAAGCTGCTGCTACTTTTGTGAAGTTGTCAAGCTCGGGTCTAAGGTTTATTCTCAACGGTCTGTGGCAACACGCGGTATGCGTTCTAGTATCTTGTCGCAGCTTCAGCGAATTGGTGAGCAGCATTGCGGGTTGCTAGTTATCTGCAGGAGCGGCTTAGCGACTTATCTGGCGGCCTTACTCTTGTGTCCGGAGGTTTTTATATTATGGCTTGTATAGTGAGCGGTTTAGGTATGTCAAACCGCTTAGGCCGCCCGACTTGTATTTAGTCCCACATCGTGGGTTGTATTCTCTCACCTCCCCCGTTTTCTATAAATAAGGGGGCATACCTATGTATTACTTACTTTTTTGGAGCAATAAAATTTGCGGTTATTTACCTCTTGTTTCCATTTTTAACTAGTGGGAGTCTTGTCATAACTGGGCTTATCATCTTGTCTTGATGAATTCCTCCTGAAGTCTTTCTTGCCCATCTTGTAGAATCTCTTGGCTAAGAGACTCAAAAATTCTTCATTGACTGTTGGGGCTTCTGATTCTTCATTTGCTTTGAATGCAATACTTTGCTCCTTTCTGCCTGATGAAGGAGTCTTCTGCTCTACAGTCTCTCTGGACTTTATCAATTGCTCATAAGACTTGAGCTTTCCAAGTAGAGATTCTGTGGAGATCTTATTTAAACTTCTGGCTTCCTTGATATGTTAGATTTTTGAATCCCATGAGCTGGGGAAGCACATGAGGATTTTGTCATAAACTTCTGTCAGGGTGATGCCTTTGTCCAAAGTCTTTAGCTCATTGATTATTGAGCTCAGTCTTTTGTATATGTCACTAACAGACTCTAATTCATTATTTTTGAAGTTCTCATATTGTGAGATGAGATTGGATCTCCTATCCTTTCTCCCATCTGCTGAGCCAGCAACCATCTAGTTATGGGAATCCCAGATAGCCTTGGCTGATGTGCACTTAGCCACCTTCTAGAAAACGTCATCAGACATTATCTGAGCCAGAATATTCATGGCCTTTGCATAAGCTATTTTGGCCTTTTTATATGCATATGTCCACTCAGGTGGTGGAACAACATGTGTGCTGGAACTAGCAGTAGTTATTTCAATTGGACCTGGTGGTCCTGTCAAAATAGAATTAAAGATATCCTCATCAATATAGTCCATATACATCTTGATTCTTTCCTTCCAGATAAAAACTTATTTAAGTTGCAAACTGGAGGTCTGGTGCTTGTATAGTCTTTGTTTTGAGCCATTATGTGATAACATAAAGCTAGGAAAGGAAAATCAGATCTAGCAAGGATCTTTTGATTCAATGTTTGCTTGTACAACCAAAGGAACAACCCTCTGATACCAATTGAAAGATGGGGGTTAGATCTGATTTAGTCTAGAGGGGGGGGGGTGAATAGAGTATTTAAAACTTTGGCTATTTTTAAGTTTTATATCAGAGTTTAAAATAGGTGATACCAATAATACTATAAAAAGAAATAAAAGACTGGTTAAACTAATCTATCTATCACAGCACAACAAGAATAGAAGGAAAATGGAAACACACAGACAACACAAGAATTTTATAGTGGTTCCCCAACCTGGGTACATCCACTCTTCTACCACCCTGGTAGGAATCCATTATCAGGTTTTTGATCAGGTGACTGCCACCACAAGATCTATTTCAAGGGAGATATCACAACCCTTTAGGCTTCTGATCAGGTGCCCAAAAACCAAGAATAAACTTCTGAAGAAGTTAATAAACCCTTTTTACAGGAGGTGAGAGGAGGGGGGATTAGATCTTCTTTTTTCTCTAAACATCAGAGAAGACTTGTGGATTCTGTAATTGTCAAGACTCCTTCTGAAATGTAGAATTGGTTCAAAAAGATGGAGCCTTGCTCAGGGTGTAGGTCTTCAGCCATGTTTGAAAACAATCCTGGAACTTTCTGACTGAATCAAGATGAGTTGTCCATGAATGTTCCTGGAGGAGAAGGTTGAAGAAGACTCTTGATAGTGATGGATGTTCTTCTTCAGTCTTTAGAATGGACAAGGAGAAAAATAGATGTTTTCTGTACTGGGAGAGAGTTCTGAATGTTCAGTCTGTGTCTCTCAGTATTCTTGTGTGATGCATGTTCTCTTCTAATGTCTGGCTAAGTGCCTATCGACTGAAAGAGAAAATCTCTTTTATATTTTATAGTCAATAATTTCTCCTTTGAAATTTGAATTGCTGGCAGTAATTGCTGATTGCCTTGGAGAAAGAAACGGTTGGAATATTGTCTTAAATGAGTTTCCCCAACTGTCCCTAATAAAATAAGCAAGTAATTAACTTGATAAAGACCATAATTAATGCTACCAGTAACGGCTATATTCAGGGGAATATGAGCATTAATTACTCAGGAATATTACTCCTAAATAATATAGAAAGTGAGAGATAGAAGTAAGGAAAACTTCTCATTCTGGCTCGGGACAGAAATCGTCGACCTGAGCTCGAATATCATCGAGCTCAACTCAGATAAATAAATCTGAGTTCGTCGATCTGAGATCGACGATCGTCGATCTGAGTTAGAAGAACTTCTAACTGATCATTCTGTTCTTTGAATCTTCTAAGTCTTGAGACTACTGATGTCCTCTACTGGCTGGTCCATGAAGGTTGAACCTAATGACTAGCCTAAACTCTAGGACTACCAGACTTGACCATGGCTATACAATGTGGGTTAGACTCAACCTAATTTAGTGAACCTTGCCAAAATCCAACTAGGGATCCAACAATTTTCCTTGGCAATGGCCTAAGGCAACCTGTGTTGACAGATGATCTCTCCCCATAAAAAGTTTCTGATTACCTGGGAGGTCACCTTGGCCAGTTCCTTCACCTCCAACCACTTAGAAAAATAGTCAATCATGACTAGCAATAATCTCCTCTACCCACTGGCCAGAGGGAAGGGCCTTGCTAGGTCCATTCCCTAGATAGTGAAGGGCCATGGCGTAGTGATGCTCCTTAGTCTCTGAGCTGGTAGTAGCTGGAGAGGGGCGAACAGTTTGCACTTTTGGAACTTCTTCGTGAACTCGACGACATCTTGCCCCAGGTCGGCCAAAGTATACTTGCCTGAATATTCTTCCCTCTAATGTCCTACTCCCTGAGTAGCTCCCGCACTCTCCGGAATGGACTTCTTCGAAGATCCTCTGGACTTCTCCCTCCACAACGCAATGTGCCGGCAACCCTAAGAGGGTCTTTCTATACAACTGCCCGTCACGCATGAGGTAGTATGCTGACTTGTGCTTGAATCGTTTTTTATCCATACCCTCTGGGAACTCCCATATGGATAGGAAGGTTGCAAAAGGATCCATTCACAAGGGGTGTTTGTCCACCTCCATCAGCTCTCCCACTTTGATGGAACGGTAGAACAAGTCAGTGATGGTACCTCCTACTCGGGGTCCGTGCTTGGCCAACTGATCCACCTACTCATTTTCCTCCTGCGATACATGTCTGATGGAGAATGTTTAGAACATGACAATAACTCCCTTTACTTTGGATAAGTAATTGGAGAGTAGGCTCCCTGGCCTCAAACTCATCATTGATCTATGAGGCCAGCACCATGGAATCCGTGAGCACATCCACATCCTGCACACCCAGCTCCCTAACCAGCTAGAGTACTGTGATTACCCCATGTACTCGGCCTGGTTGTTAGTAATGGGGAAGTGAACAACCACCGTTTTCTCGATATTCATCCCTTGTGGACTCTCCAAGATCACTCCTACCCCAAGGAATGCCTGCCCGACGCGCCATCCACCTTCACCCTTCATGGAACTGGGTGAGTGAGCTCTGCCTTTGCCACCTCGATCACATAGTCAGCCAGAAAGTCAGCCATTTCTTGAGCCTTGATCGAGAGATGGGGAACAAAAGATATATCAAATTCACTCAGCTCCATCGACCACTTTGCCAATCTTACCGAATGCTCCACCCCCTCAAAGATGTTGCGGAGGGGATGGTCAGTCACCACTCGGATAGAGTGTGACTATAAGTAGGGTCTGAGTCTCCGAGTAAAGATGACCAAAGCAAAGGACAACTTCTTCAGAATCAGATATCGGAGCTCCGCCTTCCTCAAGACCCTACTCACATAGTAGAGGGAAATATCTTCCCCCTCCTTTGTTCCCTAGAGCAGAGGGGCCTGGGTCAGCTGACTCTTCAAGGCTTAGAATGCCTCCTCGCATTCCTCGGACCATTCAAACTTCTGTCCCCCTCTTAGCGCCTTGTAGAAGAGAGAGCACTTCTCTCCTGCCTAAGATAGGAACCTGCTCAACCCTGCCAAGTTCCCTGCTAGCCGCTGGACCTCCTTGGCATTTCGAGGTGATCCCAACTCCATGATGGCCCTTACCTTGTTAGGGTTGGGCTCTACACTTGCGGGAGTAAGGAGATTACCTAGAAACTTACCCTTGCTTGCCCCGAAGACAAACTTTAAGGGGTTCAGCCTCATTTGTATTTTCGTAGGGTGCCAAAGGACTCTTCTAAGTCCTAGAGATGAGAGTCAACATCCTGACTCTTGATCATGAGATTAACCATGTACACCTCCAGGTTCCTCCCCTTTTGCTCCCAGAAGACCCGGTCCATCATCCTTTGATACGTTGCTCCTACATTTTTTAGCCCAAAAGGCATCATCTTATAGTAGTAGCACCCATTCCCGGTGGTAAAGGAGACATCTTTGATATCGGGCGTGTGCATCTTGATCTGATGATAACCTGAAAAAGTATCTAGAAAAATCATTACAAAAAAAACTGTCAGTTGAGTCAACAAGCGCGTCGATCCGATACAAGGGGTAACAATCTTTAGAACATGATTTATTAAGAAGAGAAAAATCTACACACTTCCTCCAGCAGCCGTATCCTTTTTAAACCATTAAAATATTAGAGAACCAGCCTGGATAATGGATCTCTGAAACTAATCCGGCCTTGAAGAGCTTACCCACCTCCTCCTGGATGGGCTTGGCCAGCTTGTTCGCGGTAGAACTCTTCTTCTATAGGATGGGGTGATCCTCGAGATACTTGTTGAGGCGACGGTAGGCGACATCCGCATCGATCCCCGACATATCGGTCATGCTCCATGCGAATATGTAAACGTTCTTTTGGATGTACTCCAGCATCCTCCCCTAGTCCTCTGGACTCAGCCCCCTGCTGATCCACACCTTCTCCACCCTGCCTTCTTGGGTGAGAACCTCCATATCCACCACCTCTTATACTACTTCCAGCGGGTACTGATCTCCCCACTTGACTATGACCCCCTCACCTAGGGCTAGAACTTCTTCCTCAGCTTCCTTCGTGGCCATCACCTCAGCCTGCTCCTACAGTACTTCCTCCGCTGCCTCCACCTGAGCGCGAATCTCTTTCTCCTATACCTCCATCTCCTCTACTCCCCCTCCAGCCTCCTGCCTAGACTCTTCTTCCATCCTCTTATCCATCTCCTCGGTTCACTCCTGCCAGGAGATAGTGTTGACTATCGTGACATAGCACTCCCTCGCCACCTTGGGGTCTCTGCGGACCCGGACTTGAATGCCTTCAGCATTGAACTTCTGGCACTGATTGAAGGAAGAGGAAACGAAACAGAAGTCGCTGATGAGGGGCCATCTGAATATAGTGGTATAACTTTTAGGAGCGTCCACAATAACGAACCTGTAGTTTCAATACTGCCCCCCTAGAGTGACATGGAGTCCCACTTCCCCTTCCACCTCCTTCCTCTCCCCGGAGAATCCAAACAGAGGCCCATCCGAGGCCAACACTCTCCTGTCCTCCACCTTCATTGCGTCAGATGCCTTCTTGAAGATGACGTTAACCGAGCTTCCGTTATCAATGAGGATCTGAGAGACAGTGAAATTTTAGAATGCGGCCTGGATCACCAGCGCGTCGCAAAACGGATCCTCATGATCCAACATATCCTTCCTTGAGAAGGTGATCTTCTCCTCTAGAGGTGAAGTCAGAGATGTCGATGTAACGCTCTGGCGGTACAAAGTATGGAGGCTTGCCTTGCGGGCGGCCTCAACTCCCCCCCTCCCCCCATAGATTACCCTGATCCCTCCACGAACTCCAACATCGACCCGGTCCTCGCACCTGTCCTCCTCTGCCCCATGCAGGACTTCCTCAATCCGCACTTCCTGGCAGGGTTGTTGTTGCTGCTCCATGTACCCCAACATCTCGAGGAACTCTGGGCACGTGGTCCTGGCATGGCCCTCTGAAAGTTTTTATTTTCAAGGATGACTAAATAACCTAGAGGGGGGGTGAATAGGTTTCTTAATTATTTGTGGTTATCTTTGATTTTCCTTTTTTAGGAGCTTTGTTGGTGAGTAATTTACAGCTTTCAAGACACAAATCTGCAATAAAGAAATAACACAAAGTAGCACACACAAGATATATAGTGGTTCCCCGGATTATGGGTACGTCCACTTTGCATCCCACCTTTCTAACTTATAGTTAGACATGGCACTTCTCCAATCTCAGCTCAAAGAGCTTACAACACGATCCCGCAGGACTACTTAGTCTCCTCCAAGAACTACAAGTCAGGCACAAGTGCTCTAAACCTCAGTGATCCGAAGATCACCTACCTCAGGCTGTTAAGCCCTATAACTCAGGCTGGGAGGACAGCCCTACCTCAGATTCACAAGGGATCCTACCTCAGAGAGAATGACTCTCCTACCTCAGGCACAAAGACCCTACAACTCAGTGATCCAAAGATCACCTACCTCATGCACATGTGCCCTACAACTTAGTGAGAATGACTCACCTACCTCAGGCCCTAAGGCCCTACAGCTCAGTGATCAAATGATCACCTACCTCAGATCCATACTGGATCTTACCACAGATTCACAAATGAATCCTATAATTTAGGCCAAAACTCTACTCTCAGATTCTGAACAGAATCCTACCTCAGGTAAATCTACCCTAAAACTCAGATCCAAAATTGGATCCTACCTTAGAGCAAATTTGCTCCTACCACTCAAATCCAAAAGGATCCTGCAAGGTTGAAATAGCTTGTTGAGTTGATTGGACACAAGAGAGGATTCTCTATGCCAATCTTCCTAGACTGAGATAGACTCCGCCCAACTTTGACTCCAGGAATATATTTCCTAAGTCTACTTTTCTGGACTAAGAAACCCTTAGCCCTAACTACTCCACAACAATAAGTATATATCTACTTGAGATGAAAGTGACTTGCGAAACTCTATTCTGCCCCTTTCTGAACTGAACCTGAAGCTCAGCTCACTCTTCTTCACAGCACCATAACTTTATCTTCAGGAAAAGCTCTGTTGGACCTATGAAGTTACTGCAGTTAGGATTGTCCCTTTGCTGCTTCCTGAGCTGAGAAAATCTCAGCCCCAACTACTTCATAACAATAAGGATGTAGATCTTGCTTTGGCTTGTGCTGGAAGCAACTTGCAGACTCCTGCTCTGCTTCTTCTTTCTTTCTTAGGCTGAGGAGATTCAGCCCTAACTTCTTCTTCATAGCCTCTAGAGAATGTTCTTTAGAATTAATTGGCTGGATCTGTGAAGTACCTGCAGCAAGGGTCAGCTCTTGCTACCTCTTGTTTCTTAGAGAATAACTCTGAGCTTGCTGGTGCTGATAGAAAATACACCAGCTAACTTGCTTGAAGCTACCAAAAACTGCAGCTAGGATTATCCCTATGTTGCTATCCTTTTCTCAAAGAAAATGTCTCTGACCTTACTGGTGCAGATGAAGATGGCACCAACTATCTTACTATTGAAGATGGAGATGTCAACAACTAACTTTTGTTGAGATTTTAGATCCGCTGATTTGAACTTGGTTCTTCAGCCTCTACAACAATGGTGAGGAAGAAGATGAGTGTCAGCTGTCTTTTCCTTAAGCTACTCTCTTCAATCACAACTCTTCCTTTTCTATTCCTCTAATCAATGACTATTTTGACCTGTGGGCCCCACTGAGATTGACACCTGTATTTTTTACTTTAACAACAAAGAGTTGTACTGAAGGACTGCAGCGCCGTTTGTCGTGTACTATAGCCTTCCCGCAATAATTTGAATTTTGTTGACTTTTTGACTTTTCCGATGTCACCATCTGTGAACTTAGCCAAAATCAAGCATCAGTAGTATAGACGTTGAACGAGTAAGCATCACTAAACGCCAAAACACTTAGATAGAATTTATGTCACTAGGCATTGAGTAAGCAACCTTCACTCAATGTCAAAACACTTAGAAAATATTTCTTCCATTAGGCATTGAGAGCGTTGAGTCCACTCAATGCTTTTTGCCTTAGAAATGATTTCTGTCACTTAGCATTGAGTGAGCAACCTTGACTCAACTCTTTTGGACTTAGCCATTTTTCCTACTTGGGAAGCGTTGAGTGTTGCTTCTTCACTCAACGCTTTCAGCATCTATCAATTATGTTGATATGGTATTGAGTGAGTAGACCTCACTCAACGCTTGTCCTTAGACAAAATCTTGTGTTGGAAAACACTATCTCTGACTTACAAAGGTTCAGTCAACACTTTTTATCATAAGGTGTTAGTGAGTAAGCTTCACTCAATGCCTATGGACTTAGTCAAATATTTACACAGATTTTCTATGGCTTTGACTGACTGAACAATACTCAATGATTTTAATGTTATGGCATTGAGTGAGTGGACTTCACTCAACGCCTGTGGACTTAGCCACATTCTTGCTGTTTCTTCTTAGGCTTTGCCTATCTCACAACTTTTTAGCTGTATGGCGTTGAGTGAGTACACTTCACTCAATGCATGTGGACTTAGCAACTTTCTCAACCTGCCAATTCTTTAGCTTTGATTATACAGGCTACACTCAATGATTTTACTCACATGGTTTTGAGTAGACTACACTCAACGCCTGTGGACTTTAGCGATTCCCAGCCTATCCAACATCTTCTCTTACCTCCGGCATTGAGTGAGCTTGCTCCACTCAACGCCTATGGACTTAACTTATTTTTAAACTTTGTCAACTGCTCCTTAATATCTGGCGTGGAGTGAGCTTGCTTCACTCAATGTCTGTGGTCTTAGGCAAATTCCTGACTTTCCAGCCAGCTTCTTTAAGTCCACATTTCTACCTTGTGACCACCTGTCATAACCACTTAGACAAATTATCTAAACTTGTTCCATGGAACATCCTGCACATGATTTTCTTAAACAACATCAAATACAACTATGCTCTTAGTGTTGATGGTAATGCCTCTTCAATTCCAATCTAGGGAACATTGTGGGCAAAGGACCCAACAATCTCCCCCTATTTGAAGAAGACAGAACACCGAATAATACTAAGAAGCATTAACAAAATAAGAAGATTAATTTCATATAGTTGTAGGTTATATCTGCTACATCTGCTGGCTTATGCTATTAGAATTTTAGTATATTAATTTAATGAACTCCATTTAACTGCATTGACTCAACAAGTCAAGTCAATGCATCCTCATACCACTTGAACAATTGCTCAAGTAATATGCACTCTCATTTATACCACTTAATACTTAATTAGAGCCCCACTAGAAGCACTGACTCAACATGACTTGATCATGTTAAGTATTTCTTCCACATATCCCCCTTATGTATTGTCATACATCTCCCCCTTTCTAGCTTCTTCAATAGGTATATCTATTGAAGGAGGAGATGGGATCAAGAGAGACTTTATCTCTTGATCCTAGCCAAAGTCCTATGTTGATTCCACTAAAAAAATTAGCCTAGAGATCAAACCACTTGATTAGGAGTCATACCTTTTGTGTTGATAAATTGATACAGTACACCACTACAATACTTGAACTAGCTGCTAACATAGTTCCACTTGAGCTGATACTATAGATTGTAGTCCACTTGCTGATGTTGTATTCACAGAATCAGCATCCACTTGCGGTGATATCATTGATACACCACATCACTGCAGCACCTTGACACTTGAGTGGACCATGGATCCACTTGAGTTAGCTTCCAGCTATTCCTCTTCTCCTATAACCACACTATTTTCTCAGCAGCAGCAGCACCTCTCAAACTCAAATAAGATTATGACTATATCATAAATAATCTCCCCCTTAGTCTGTACATTGTCCTTAGGACAAACTAATCAGTAGTTAAGATCTCTGATCCCCTGCAGTAGCTGCTTGCTCCTTCTCAATAGGAGGCTGATCCTGTTCCAGTAGGTGTTGGGCATGCTCCCCCTTAATAGGAGCATTTCCTATCATCATTTCTGTAGGATCTGAGCTCACTCCTCCTCAGCAGGGCATCACTGGCATTCCCTCTACTGGACAATTGAGTCCATCTTAGTCTTGATACCACTTAATGGTCTTTATAGTCTTGATGTCACATCAAGGACTTATCTACCGGTAAGAGAAGTAAATCTTGCAACACAAAATAAAATTTGGAGCAACTGAAGTTGTCCCAAGTTTCACATACCCAATCTCAACCTAGAGGGTATTTAACATGACTTCATCTAGTGGCATGATAAATATGTTAGCCACTTGTCAGTGAGGGCAAACTCAGGATTGAGTTCTTCCATATGCTACCTAATTAAATGATACTTAATCTACATATGCATTGTCCTGCTATGAAAGACAGGATTCCTAGCAATTTAGATTACACTAGTAGAATATCAACATAAAGAAGTTCTACTTATCTGGAGGATGTGCTCCTGATACCATGGGGATGATATTGCAAGACTGGTTTCTTTCTTGCAGCTCCAAGTAGTCAGTCTTCTTCATAGGATTTGATAGGTTCAATATTTGCTTATCCTATCTACCTTGCCCCTTTTGTTGGAGGTGCTTCTTCTCACCTGTTCTCCTTTCATCTGATTGGGCAGTCAGCTCTAACATGCCCAGTCTTGCTACAATAACAACATCTGATTGGGAAGTATGTTCTCTGACATACCATGGAGCTGATCATTTCCTCTCTCCTTTGGAGACCATCATCCCAGATTTGTTGTGTTCTTCCTTATACTGTGAAGAGGTGGAAGAATTATTCTTTCACTGCTTTCACTTCTTTAACAACAGATTTGCATCTGGCCTAGCTACCTGACTATTTGAGTTGGCTGAATACTACTTGGATAGTTTTGGTAGGGTTTTGCATACCATCTCTACTTGCACAACATACTCTCTTTTTATCATGGCCATCTTGAGTTGATACCACTCCAATAGTTATTTTACCACTTGAGTAGATGTCACTTGAACCTTGAATGATCATTCCTTGAACCATCCTTTTATTCTAGTACCAAGCCTTTCTTTACACTGTTATTCCCATAGGAATATGCTGACTTGTATCAACAATGGCTGGAGCAATCAAGCTGTTCTTGTGAACTTGCTCACTTACAATAGTTGCAATAATCTGCTTAGTCTCCCTCTCATCCTCAGCATTGTCCATAGGGACAATTTGAACTTCAGAAGTATTCTTTTGATCTCTTTGGACTTGGAGATTCTCAGACACCAATTCTTTAGACTAGACTTTAAGCTTTCTAGACTAAACTAGACTATATTGGCTCCCCCTTAATAATTGCACAGATTTAGTACACACTGCTCACTGACTTGGACAACCTTTGCTACAGGTTCAGATGATGCTGAAACCTGAGCACACTTCTGTTCAAGTTTCCTCTAAAGAGTCTACTAGAGTCTACCAGAGGATACCACTTGAGAAACTTTTCAGCTGAGCATTATGTGCTCCTTCCTTGCTACTCTCAGAATACCTACTTCTAATGCTTTCCTCAGTGAGTACAACCAGCTTTTCCTTCTCTGATTTGCTGGTGTGACAGCAAAACTTTGTCCAACCAGACATTCCTGCTGGTTGGATCCAGCTGGCCTTTTCCTAAGACTTATGTAACACTTTGTTTGTTGAGGAGTCAGCTTTGATACCAAAACACTTTGTCCCACCACTCAGGTATCTTGAACTTTAATTGATGGATTCAGCTGGTCTTCATCCATGAGTGTGCACTTATCCATCTTTAGGATTTCACTCAACATTCTCTTCCTTTTAGGTAGTAAGAGGAGTATCATAGATGGTCAATATCCATCACAAACTTCCCAATTGTAGATTTTAGGTCTTTCTCTCACTAGAGTATGATCCATAAGATGAATTTCTTATTCTAGTCCAAGTTCTAGAACATCCTCTGTCCAAGTACCACATGGGGGGAATGAGCACTTGAACTATCCTTCAAAACAAAGTTCATCCTACCTTAGGACCCTAATAGGTATTGGGTCCTAGTTTCTTATTAGTCTGAAATCTAACTTGCCTATCAGCAACATTTCTGATAGGTATGCTAACTCTTGCTCTGGGCATAAGGATTGTGTCAGCAATCTAGGGAAAAATGCCCCACCTTGCCACAACACCAACACTCATCGATATTATATCTCCTTTTCTGAGTAAGTCATGTAGTATGGTTAACTACTGACTGAATAGAAGGAAGAAGAGCAGCAGTTTTCTTCAGGTTCCTTTCTGTAAGGATCTGACTGAAGGTTAGTCTTCCAGCAGGCATCCTTTGCTTGCTCTGAATGCTATTTACAACTGCCTTATTTGTAGATGACATGCTGGTTATATCATTAGAAATAACCAAGATAGGCTTACTGGTAGACTGACCCTTGGTCTGAGTCCTTGCTGGATGGGCTTGAGTGAAAGCCATTTCCTTGTCCTTGTGAGTTGGGGCTGAAGCACCAAATACAAATGGTCTAGAATGGGCCATTTGCACTTCTTCATGGGGAGCCTTAAAGGCATTCATTCCCCTACCCTTTCTTCTCCCATTGTAAGATACACTTGTATTCTTATAAGAAGAATTCCTATTCTTACAGTGACCATACATGCAGTCCTGGTCATACCTGTTAGAAGGGAGGATTACCTTGTGAAAGGTTGACTATGGCACTATAGGAGCTTTTATATTTCCCTTTGGAAAGGTCAACTCTTGTGCTTCCCTTGATTGCCAACTCCTTCTTACCCTTTTGAGAGGATAAGGAATCTATCAAGGGAAACACAGTACTTGGCTTAGAAAAACTAGCCACTATCATTCTCTCCTTAAGGATCTCCGCTTCAAGATCCAAAATGATCTTGTTCTTCTAGCTTATGGTCTCAATTTGGATGATTGAGATGGCATTCAGTTGGCTGTCTTCCCTCACTTTCTGATCCAGCAGGGATGTTGTCTCAGACTGTTGGGTAGCAGCTAGCTGTAGAGAGATAATCTCCTCAGCCTGCATCTTGGCAAAATCCTTGCTTCTTCTTAAAGCATCCAACATTTTACCATACTTGTCAATCAATTAATTGACATCTACCTCAGATTCAGAGTCATCTTCATCACTGGATGAGGATGCATCAGAATCTGGACAAGTCTCATGACCTGGGAAATAAGAAGAACTAGACAGAGATTGTACTTGATCTAGACAAGGCTGATTTTGGTAGGATTCTTCTTCTTCTATCATGTTTATTTAGCCCATAACATCTACAGTCATCTTCTTCTTCATCATCCTCCTCTGAATCACTTTCTGGATGTGATAGAGGGCCCCTGATCTTTAGACTAGCAACTGGATATACACCATTTAATGGGTTGATGGCATCTTCTTCATTATCATCCTCTACTTTGCCTTTCATGTGGATAATCAAGGTGTCCCACATTTTTTGGAAGTCTTGTAATGGACCAAGATTTGGAAGGTGGAGTCATCCATGACACTTACCATGATGTGTTGTGCTCTCTTGTCCATGATAGCCAGGATGACTTCATCCTCAGTCATTTAACCATAGCTCTTTGGGGTCTTGATGCTTGCATCTGATGTAGAGACCTTCATGGTAATGAAGGGTCCTTCTTGAATTGATGTCAAGACTCTAGGATCAATGGCTTTCATGATTTTCCTGATCCTCTTTTTCCATGTCCCAATGTTTTCCTTGCTGCAGACTTGAAGCTCTATTAGGCTCTACTCCTTATGATATTCTTTTGAATCCACAAGTGCAAACCTTTTTGTTATCCTTTGAGGTCTGATCAAACTATTAAGTCCTTTTTGAGTAACCTCCCTCTGATACCACTTGAAAGTCTTTGTTTTCAAGGATAGCTAAATCACCTAGAGGTGGGTGAATAGGTTTCTTAATTACTTGTGGTTATCTTTGATTTTCCTTATTTAAGAGCTTTGTTGGTGAGTAATTTACAGCTTTCAAGACACACACCTGCAACAAAGAAACAACATAAAACACACACAAGATATATAGTGGTTCCCCAGATTATGGGTACGCCCACTTTCCCTCCCACCATTCTAACTTATAGTCAGACAAGACACTTATCCAATCTCATCTCAAAGAGCTTAAAACAAGATCCCACAGGACCACTCGGTCTCCTCCAAGATCTACAGCTCAGGCACAAGTGCCCTACAACTCAGTGATCCGAAGATCACCTACCTCAGGCTGTTAAGCCCTACAACTCAAGCTGGGAGGACAGCCCTACCTAAAATCCACAAGGGATCCTACCTCAAAGAGAATGAATCTCCTACCTTAGGCACAAAGGCCCTACAACTCAGTGATCCAAAGATCACCTGCCTCAGACACAAGTGCCCTACAACTCAGTGAGAATGACTCACCTACCTCAGTCCTAAATGCCCTACAACTCAGTGATCAAATGATCACCTACCTCAGATCCAAAAAGAATCCTACCTTAGATTCACAAATGAATCCTACAATTCAGGCCAAAGCCTTACTCTCAGATTCTAAACAAAATCTTAACTCAGGCAAATCTTCCCTACAACTCAGATCCAAACTTGGATCCTACCTCAAAGCAAATTTTCTCCTACCACTCAGATCCAAAAGGATCCTATAAGGTGGAAATGACTTGTTGAGTTGATTGGACACAAGAGAGATTTCTCTGTCCTAATCTTCCTAGACTGAGATAGACTCAGCCCAACTTTGACTCCAAAAATATATTTCCCGAGTCTACTTTTCTGGACTAAGAAACCCTTAGCCATAACAACTCCACAGCAACAAGTATATATCTACTTGAGTTGGAAGTGACTTGCAGAACTTTATTCTGCCCCTTTCTGAACTGAACCCGAAGCTCAACTCACTCTTCTTCACAGCACCAGAACTTTATCTTCAGGAAAAGCTCTGCTAGACCTGTAGAGTTACTGCAGCTAGGATTGGCCCTTTGCTGTTTCCCGAGCTGAGAAAATCTCAGCCCCAACTACTTCACAGCAACAAGATGTAGATCTTGCTTTGGCTTGTACTGGAAGCAACTTGCAGACTCCTGCTCTGCTTCTTCTTTCTTTCCAAGGTTGAGGAGATTCAGCCCTAACTTCTTCTTCACAGCCTCTAGAGAATGTTCTTTAGAAATTAATTGGCTGGATCAGTGAAGTACCTGCAGCAAGGGTCAGTCCCTGCTGCCTCTTGTTTCTCAGAGAATCACTCTGAGCTTGCTGGTGCAGATATAAAAGACACCAGCAAACTTGCTTGAAGCTACCCGAAACAGCAGCTACGGTTATCCCTTGGCTGCTATCCTTTTCTCAGAGAAAATGTCTCTAACCTCGCTGCTGCAAATGAATATGACACCGGCTATCTTGCTATTGAAGATGAAGATATCAACGGCTAACTTTTGTTGAGCTTTTAAATCTGCTGATTTGAACTTGGTTCTTCAGCCTCTACAACAAGGGCGAGGAAGAAGATGAGGGCCAACTGTCTTTTCCAAAAGTGACTTTCTTCAATCTCATCTCTTCCTTTTCTATTCCATCGATCAAAGGCTATTCCTACCCATGGTCCCCGCTGAGATTAATAGCTGTATTTTTACTTTAACAACAAAGAGTTATACTGAAGGCTTGTTGCGTCGTTTATCGCATACTGTAGCCTTCCCGCAATAATTTGAATTTTGTTAACTTGTTGACTTTGCTGACGTCACCATCTGTAGACTTAGCCAAAATCAAGAATCAGTACTATAGGCATTGAGTGAGTAAACATCACTCAATGCCAAAACACTTAGACAGAATTTTTGTCACTAGGCGTTGAGTGAGCAACCTTCACTCAACGCCAAAACACTTAGAAAATATTTCAGCCATTAGGCGTTGAGAGCGTTGAGTCCACTCAACGCTTTTTGCCTTAGAAAATATTTCTTTCACTTGGCATTGAATGAGCAACCTTCACTCAACGCTTTTGGACTTAGCCGTTTTTCCTACTTGGGAAGCATTTAGTGTTGCTTCTTCACTCAACGCTTTCAGCATCTGTCAATTATGTTGACATGACGTTGAGTGAGCAGACTTCACTCAATATTTTTATCCTTAGACAAAATCTTGTGTTGGAAAACACTATCTCTTACTGACAAAGGTTCAGTCAACACTTTTTATCACAAGGCATTGAGTGAGTAAGCTTCACTCAATGCTTGTGGACTTAGTCAAATATTTGACGTAGGGTGCGTCCGGAATCGGAGATCTCTATGAAGCTAACGCTCTTCCCACGCACTACACGTCGTAGATCTACCACACCTCACAGCACCTATCGCCCACAATAGTTTCTCGTCGCAAAAACGCAGCACAAACAACAAAGGAGGAATGGTCGACTCGAAAACAACGATCGGAAATTTGAGTCGGAATATTCCCCAATAAAACACAAAGGTTGCCACTCCTTTTAGAGAGCAAACCAAGGCAATAGGCCAAGATCTGCTCAAGCAAATAAGATCCACCCGATCCGGAATTAAAAAACCTAGCAACGGCGAATTCGATTCCAAACTTGCAGCGATTAAATTAACTTAGCGGAGAAAACGAGTGTGAAACCACCACAACTAAAGAAGAGAATCACAAAAGGGAGAGGGGAGAGATTACCCAACCGGAAAGCTTTCATACAAGATAACTGTGGGAGAATCACTCTCTCCACGGATCCACCGGCGTCACACCGAAGGGTTTGCAACCTTCTTCCAAGGAGTCGCACCGAAGGAAGCCGCGCCGGAGTCGCTCCGAACGGATGGAGGATGCAAGGGGGCGGCGGCTTCACACCACAAGCAAGGGGAAGAGGGGGGCGGCGGCTTGGAGATGCCTCCTCTCTTGGCCGAAATTTTCAAAGGAAAATTAGGTTACTTCTCTTTCTAATTATCTCATAATGAATCCTCCTTATATAGGAGTTACAAACAAGCCTTAACCATTCATAATGGAGATGTAATCTCATCCATCTGAATGGCTAAATTCACACCAACATTAAAATTGTTCAAAATTAAAAATAACAAAACATGCAATGAATATAAAATTATCACTTAACATAGGATAATTGTATATTCCAAATATAAAATAGATTTTTTCCCAAATGAAATAAATAGGGCTAATTCTTTGTAGTGGATGTAGCACGCCGCGGGCGGAAGTTGTAGCGTAGCCTTCCGTTAGCGTCATCGTACTGCCTCACGTCCTTGAGTTGTATTGCCTTATCAACCGGATCATCATCAGCATCTTCAGCATCGTCTTCAAATAGTGGAGGAGGGGCCACGCCATCAATCCTCCCCCGCTCAAATCCACGCATCTCCGTTGTGTGGTCCAAGCGATAGCGGTGAAGGAGAGCGGCATCCAAACTTTGAAGCTCCATCTCGAGTACCCAAGAGTCATCCTAAGGGGGCCGACCTCGCCAACGGATGAGAAAGCGGTGGGTGTCGCCATCAGCAGTGGTAACATGCTCAGCATCAAGTATCATCTCTAGAGTGGAAAACGTCTGTGGAAACCTGGGGAACATATTAGCAGTAGGCAGGAAAGAAGGCAACTTACCATCCGATGATATACCTGTGGGGACCGAAAGAGAGAGATCATCCGTACTACCACTCCCCAACCCATGAGAATTTAGAGTGGGAGAAGAAGACGACAAAGAAGTCAACTCTTGTGGTGGTGACACAAACATCATTAAATCCGAAGCCTTAAAAATGGGGGAGATACCCCAATCAGCAGGCAAGTCCAAAACGAAAGCGTTGTCACCTAACTTTTTACAATCCGAAAAGGGCCGGCGCGCTTTGGTGCTAACTTTTTAACGGTTCCAGTTGGCAAGCGTTCGGGAACCAAACGGACTAAAACTAGATCGCCAATTTTAAAGTTTGATACTCTCCTATGTAAATTAGTGTGTGCTTGATAAGAGTCATATTGCGTAGTCAAAGTGGCCCATATACGTGCATGTAAATCATGGATGTGCTGGGCGAAGGATTGTGCAAACTGACTTGCCTTGTACGTTGGGGGCAATGACACCAAGTCAAGCGGCACAGGAGCCTTATATCCGTGGACAACCTCATTCGGAGACAGACCCGTAGACCTATCTGGGAATTATTGTAGGCTAATTGGGCATGGGGAGGGAGAAGATCCCAAGTGCTCTTGTTATCACTCACAAGGCATCGTAACAAATTTCCTAAGCTTCGATTAACCACTTCCGTCTGCCCATCAGTTTGGGGATGATAGGCAGAGGAAAACAATAATTTTGTTCCCATTAATATCCAAAGAGTTTTCCAAAAATAACTAGTGAATTTTACGTCCCTATCAGATACTATGGTCTTTGGCACTCCACGGTGACTAACGACTTCTTTAAAATATAGTTTAGCGACGTGAGACGCACGTTAGTCCTACTGCACGGGATGAAATAAGCCATCTTTGAAAACCTATCCACAACTACAAAAACTGAGTCGTGACGGCGTAGGGTAATGGGGAGGACTAATACGAAATCCATGCTAACGTCTACCCAAGGCATGGAGGGAATAGGCAAGGGTGTATATAATCCTATGTTGGTTTTACTACCCTTAGACACCTGACACGTGCGGCAGCTACTCACTACCTGTCCCATCATAACCTTAAGTTTTGGCCAATAAAATTTGTCCTCGACATACGTAATTGTCTTATCTCTGCCGAAGTGGCCACTCAACCCTCCGCTATGCAACTCCCATATAATATGTAGTCATAATGATGACCGCGGAATACATAGCTTCCCGTTCCTAAACAGGTAACCGTCCTTGATGACGTACGCAGATATCGTCATGGGGGAGCTATCCTGGGCAGATAAATAGGCGTCCTGGAAGTCAGGACACGTGGCGTACTCATCCTTAACCCTCTCAAATCCTATAACTTGTACTTCTATAGAGGTGAGTAAAATAGTAAGACGACTAAGGGCATCCGCGACTCGGTTATCAGCTCCCTTAAGGTGCTTGAGATTAAACGTGTAGCCTTGTAAGAAAGCTACCCACTTTGCGTGTCGTGGGCTGATCTTATGCTAGCCGTTGATGAAACGTAAAGCCTCATGATCGGAGAGGATGACAAACTCTTTGGAGAGGATATAGTGCCTCCAATGGTGTAGACATCGGACTACAGCATAAAATTCCCTATCGTAATTTGAATAGTTCAGCTTAGGGCCGGACAACTTCTCGCTAAAATAACTAACGGGATGGCCCTCCTGGCTCAAGACTCCTCCAATCCCTACCCCAGACACATCACATGTAAGCTCAAAGACTTTAGTAAAGTCAGGTAGACGTAAGACAGGTGCCTCAGTCATAAGCTCCTTTATTCGCTCAAAAGCATGGGTGGCGGACTTCGTCCACGTAAACTCTCCCTTCTTCATACAGTCTGTGATAGGCTCCATAATACTACTAAAGTCTCGTATGAAACGACGATAAAACGTGGCTAACCCATGGAAGCTATGCACCTCACGTAGGGTGGTTGGTACGGTCCAGTCTTTAATGACCTGAACCTTTCCCGGGTCAACTCGAATACCCTTAGAGCCGACTATATAGCCTAAAAAATCAACCTCTGAGGCATAGAAAGTGCATTTCTTAATATTGAGAAATAAAGTCTCCTTTCGCAGGGTGGAAAGGATCACTCTCATGTGGGAAATGTGCTCGGTAGTAGAGGTGCTATAAATCAGAATATCGTCAAAGAAGACAACAACAAACTTCCCCATGAATGGCTGAAAGACATGTGTCATCATCCGGGAGAAGGTACTAGGGGCATTGCATAACCCAAAGGGCATCACAAGTCATTCGTACAGACCATCCTTCGACTTAAACGCCGTCTTCCACTCGTCGCCCTCTCGTATCCCAATCTGGTGATAGCCACTCCGAAGATCTAATTTGGAGAATACGGTGGCTCCAGACAAGACATCCAACAAATCATCTAGGCGGGGAATGGGGAACCAATACTTGATGGTGATTTTGTTGATAGCCCAGCTATCAACACATATCCTTCACGTGCCGTCCTTCTTGGGGGCAAGGAGGGCTGGTACAGCACATGGGCTCATACTAGTCCTAATAAAACCTTTCTCTAGCAAACCCTCTATCTGGGACTGCAACTCCAGGTGAGTTGCGGGGTGGAGTCGATAGTGGGGCTGATTTGGCAAGGAAGACCCCGGGATGAGATCTATCGCATGCTGGATATTCTTAAGCGGGGGTAACATGGGCGGAAACTCATCCGGGTACACATCCTTATACTCCTCCAATAATACCCGTAACTCACTAGGTAGCTCATCCAAAATACTAGAACCGGGCTTCGTACTTAATAGGACTAGCGCATATATAATTCCATCAAAGAACGGATCTCTCTCAAGCTCTTTCCTACCAACTAGATATAACGTTTTCCGTTCCACCGGAATAGTGGTGTCCTTAGCCAAGACTACGAGCTCCTTTGGGATGGTCGACCTCAGAGTGATGGTTTTGCCATTGAATTGGAATTCATAAATGTTGGCTCTACCAAAATGGGTAACATCACGGTCGTATAGCCAAGGGCGGCCTAACAACACATGGCAAGCGTCCATCGGGAGGACATCACACCACACCTCATCAATATAGGATTTGAATGAGAGTGGGACCAGACATCGCTTGGTAACGGGTACTGAGATCTTGTTGATCCAAGCGACCTGATATGGGGTCGGGTGTGGTTCCGTGTTCAAGGACATACGTGCAGCGACGTTCTCAGATACGACATTCACACAGCTACCACTATCTACAATCAACTTGCAAAGCTTCTCGCCACTCTTAAAAATCAGAGAAAATATGCTCGTCCTCTTCCAATCATCTAATGGACGAGGAGTGGTCAAGATACAACGCATCACCATAAGGGGGTTATCGTCCTCTAAGTCACTTGGGACCCCTTCTGGGTCACTCTCCTCAGCAGCCACATAAACATAATCCGCAAGATCGGTCGTCGACTCTAACAAGGCTATGGCTTTAGTTTTCATTGGGCATTCGAAGGCGTTGTGACCCTGAATTCCGCAAGAGTAACATGTAGCGTTAGTCTTGCTAACCTTTCCGATGGGAATACGTTCGCTCGCAGGGTTCTTAGTGTTTCTAGCAGTGATTACGACAGACTTTGACTCGGCGGACCAGAACTTCCCTTTGTCCTGATATGTGGAGGAAGATGATCCGGTAGTGGATTTCCCCTTCGTAAGGGAATAACGGGAGTGAGCCTTAGATGCTAAGTGTTTCTCAATGTCGAGGGCGGCATTGAATGTCGTGTTTAGATCAGTGTGGCAATATCGTAAGAGCTTCCGCTGAATATCGGGATTAAGCCCCTTACGGAATCTAGAAAGGGTGACCTCGGGGATTTCCCTCAGATCACAACGTACCATTCGGTCCTTCAGTTCTCCCATATACTCCGCTAATGAACTTGAGCCCTGCCGTAGGGTGGCAAGCTCGTCAAACATCTGTGTCCGATGGTACGCGGGGACGTACTGATCGGTCAACAAATTCTTTATCACGGTCCACACAATAATTGGGTCTCCGTCCCCAACTCCTAGCCTACGCTCTTCGTTCAGCCAATAAGTTTTGGCACGGCCTGTCAGCTTTATCCTGGCAACTTGGACCTTTTGGGGGTCCGTGAGACGGTGCCAGTCATAGTAACATTCCATGTCCACTATCCACGTAAGGAAGTTCTGTGGATCTCCCATGCCGTCGAAAGTGGGGGCATCAATCTTGATGGCCCTCGTAATGTCAAACTCTCGCTCGTGGCGATGGCCTCGAGGGGGCACTCGTGGGGAGTCCCCATCAGAATCCGAATCGGAGCTTTGTTGGCGCCGGCGGGGCAACTCAACATTAGCGGGTGGTGGAGGTGGCCTAGCTTGGGTTTGGATGAACTGAGTTAATATGTTCCTAAGCTAATTCATCTCGTTACGCAGCCCCGCGATGGCCTCAGTGTTGGGATCTACATGCTCATTCGCAGCCATCCTAGACGTAGACGGAGCCGAATATTCCGATCCAAGCCTAGTGCGCATTCAGGATTAGGAAAACCTTGGAAAGATGAATTTTCCTAGGGCTGTAGCTATACTGAAAATAAGGTATTTTTATAATTTCCCAAAGTGACTAACACGTAGATCGTAAAAAATTTTTTTTTGAAATTTCGCTGAAAAATAAGGATTTCAGCCCGCTATTGGCAGACCACAAAAAAAATTTGATTTTTTTTTAGAGATCCGACTACCAACAAGGGACCCAGAGAGGATGTTTGCAACGTGGAAGTTGAAACGACCTCCTATGATACACCATTGATGTAGGGTGCGTCTAGAATCGGAGATCTCTACGAAGCTAACGCTCTTCCTACGCACTACACGTTATAGATCTACCGCACCTACACAGCACCTATCGCCCACAATAGTTTCTCGTCGCAAAAACGCAGCACAAACAACAAAGTAGGAATGGTCGACTCGAAAACAACGATCGGAAATTTGAGTCGGAATATTCCCCAAGAAAACGCAAAGGTTGTCACTCCTTTTAGAGAGCAAACCAAGGCTATAGGCCAAGATCCGCTCAAGCAAATAGGATCCACCCGATCCGGAATTAAAAAGCCTAGCAACGGCGAATTCGATTCCAAACTTGCAGCGATTAAATTAACTTAGCGGAGAAAATGAGTGCGAAACCACCACAACTAAAGAAGAGAATCACAAAAGGGAGAGGGGAGAGATTACCCAACTAGAAAGCTTTCACACAAGATAAATGTGGGAGAATCACTCTCTCCACGGATCCACCGGCGTCACACCGAAGGGTTTGCAACCTTCTTCCAAGGAGTCGCACCGAAGGAAGCCACGCCGGAGTCGCTCCGAACGGATGGAGGATGCAAGGGGGCGGCGACTTCACACCACAAGCAAGGGGAAGAGGGGGGCGGCGGCTTGGAGATGCCTCCTCTCTTGGCCGAAATTTTCAAAGGAAAATTAGGTTACTTCTCTTTCTAATTATCTCATAATGAAGCCTCCTTATATAGGAGTTACAAACAAGCCTTAACCATTCATGATGGAGATGTAATCTCATCCATCAGAATGGTTAAATGCACACCAACATTAAAATTATTCAAAATTAAAAATAACAAAACATGCAATGAATATAAAATTATCACTTAACATAGGATAATTTTATATTCCAAATATAAAATAGAGTTTTCCCAAATGAAATAAATAAGGCTAATTCTTTGCATTGGATGTAGCACGCCGCGGGCGGAAGTTGTAGCGTAGCCTTCCGTTAGCATCATCGTGCCGCCTCACGTCCTTGAGTTGTATTGCCTTATCAACCGGATCATCATCAACATCTTTAGCATCGTCTTCAAATGGTGGAGGAGGGGCCATGCCATCAATATTTAAACAAATTTTTTGTAGCTTTAACTGACTGAGCAATACTCAACGGTTTTGATGTTATGGCATTGAATGAGTGGACTTCACTCAACGCCTGTGGACTTAGCCACATTTTTGTTTTTTCTTATTAGGCTTTGCCTATCTCACAGCTTTTTAGTTGTATGGAGTTGAGTGAGTACACTTCACTCAAAGCCTATGGACTTAGCCACTTTCTCAGCTTGCTAATTCTTTAGCTTTGACTATACAGGCTACACTCAACTATTTTACTCACTTGGCATTGAGAGAGTAGACTACACTCAACGCCTGTAGACTTAGGCGATTTCCAGCCAATCTAGCATCTTCCCTTACCTCTGTCATTGAGTGAGCTTTCTCCACTCAATGCCAATGGACTTAGCTGCTTTTAAAACTTTGTCAACTGCTCCTTGACATCTAGCATTAAGTGAGCTTGCTTCACTCAATGCTTGTGGACTTAGGAAAAGGAAAATTCCTACCTTTCCAGCCAGCTTCTTTGAGTCCACCTTTCTACCTTATGAGCAACTGTTATAGCCACTTAGACAAATTGTCTAAACTTGTTCCATGGAACATACTGTACATGATGAGCTTAAATAATATCAAATACAACTATATTCTTAGTGTTGATGGTGATGCCTCTTCAAATCAAATCTTGGGAACATTGTGAGCAATGGAACCAACACCCTCCTCCTAGTGGAAGTCGCAATAGGGCAGCTTAACCCTTCCTCCTTGCCTTCTCCTCTGCTGAGCTCTCCTCCTCCTCCCTAGGGCTATTGATATAGCCTGATATTGATCGGGGAGAGGAGGCCTCTGGCCCTGCCTCCAGGTTAGAGGGTTGAACTAACCCTCGCCCCCCTAGCGGTTATCTCCTCCATGGAAACCTCCCCACCGGCCAAGGTCTTGCCACTCCTGCTGCCTCCAGTCAAGTTGATTATTTGGCTCCTGGTGCCCCCACCTCGGTTGCTGCTGCTCCCTCTACCTAGGATCGGGCCTTCGCACCTCTTGGCCCTTGCCACCTCTCGGCTCCTCCTCCGCGGCCCACCTGGACAACTTCCTCGTGAACTCGGGGTTCGACGCCTCCCCATCGACTTCCCTTGCTTCCCTCTCCATCAGCTCTTCGAAGGAGAGAGGCGACACCCTCTTCAGTTCCATCCTGAAGAATCCCTACTACAGCCTCAGGGTGAAGGTCATCATCAAGGTATGTCCTGGCAACTACTGGACCTGGAGGACCTCCTCTTGGAACTAGTCCATATTGCTCCCCAGGGTCTCGTTCACCCCTGCTTGATGTAGAACGGAGATTCAGACTCTTTCTTCCTCTTCTTGGAAGTGGTGAACCTCAGCATGAACCCCCGACGTAGGTCCTCGAAATAGTAGATGGAGCCGGCCGACAGCTAGTGGAACCAATTTCTTGCCTTCCCCTTGAGGGTGATGCTGAAGAGTCTACACTTGAACGCATCTGATATCTGCCGGATCGAGGCCACATCTTCAAACCACTGGATGTGTTGAACCAGATTGTCCTTCTCGGTGTAGTAGGACATCTTCGGCTCTCGAAACCCCTCTGCAACTGGGGTGGATGAAACCAACTCACTGAAGGGGATGCCTCCACCTACCGGGCGAACCGGGCGATCTCGCGCATCAATCATGCCAACAATACCCTCCCTCGCTAAGCCGGGAAACAGAACTTGCCCCGACCGATCTTGCTCCCTCCCCTCTTCTACAACATCCTTCCTAGGTCGCCTATCGGGAGCATTCTTGCCAAGGGCTGGGTCTACAATAACTGGGACTGCTGGCATCGAGCACTCGACGCGAGTGCCGAGTGCGTACATGACGAGATTTTGCATCTCTTGCCAGAAATCCTCCAACATCCCAAGGGTGGCGAGTGGAGCTGGAGATGGCGATTCAGTCCTGCCAGAACCTCGTCCTTCGCCTCCAACCATCAAACTCACAGAAAAATTTTGGTGCTGATCACTCTCCACGCTCACCACACGAAAAGTGTTTAAACCGAAAACCGGCTTCTTGTGGAGTCCAAACCCTTAGGGAAGTGGTGATCTCACACTTACTTCTCCTCACAAGCTCAGATAAATAAAAACTTTGAACCAGAAATGGACTCAAGTCTCCAGCACAGAGGTACCACCACACACCCGAAAGATCTTAGAGCGCTTCCCCTCCTTATCTTGTGCTGAACTAAGGGCACCTCAGGAAGCACTAGAAAATCAGAGAGTAAGAAGATTGGAATGCTTGAAAGCTTGCCTTCTGAGGTACCCCCTTGGGTCTATTTATAGTTTTTTGAAATTTGTCTGCCAACAACGTACCTCCGCTATTTGGAATGGCTATATGCAGCCAAAATTGGTTTGCCAACAGCCAAACTCCGATGTTCTGGAAGACTATTTGCATCCATGCATGGGCATCCAGGTACTTTTACCTTTGGACCCCACTGGGCGAGTGGTCTATGGGAGCACCACTCGCCTAAAGGGGTGAGTGCTGGGGAAGCTAGGCTCTGCCTCAATGGCACCCCACTGGGCAAGTGGTCCATGGGGGCACCACTCGCCTAAAGGGGCGAGTGCTGAGAAATTCAAGCACTCGCCTCTGCAGAACCCCACTTTGGATGGTTCTGGAAGGGTCTCGCACTATTCAATGCTAATGAAAAGAAGGTGTTGAGAGGCTAAGCTCCACTCAACGCCAAGGAGCTGAAGGCACTGAGAGGCTAAGCTCCACTCTACACTAAGGAGCTGAAGGCGCTGAGCGCACTCACCTCACTCAACGCCAAGGAACAGAAGGCGTTGAGAGGCTAAGCTCCACTAGACGCCAAGGAGCTGAAGGCGGTGAGTGTACTCGGCGAACACTGGAAGGGTCTCGCTCCTGGAGATCCCACGAAGCAATGGTCCCTGGGGGGGAGACCCGCTCATCAGATATGGGGTTGTACATGAGTGGTTACCCAACTCAATTTCTCTTAAGCACAAATCACAAAAGATCAGAACAACATTGGCCTCCCAATTTGCACTAACATCGCCTTCTTTATGTTTACCCATAACGCATAAACTGGATGAAGGAAAAAAAAGTCAAACATAAATGCAAACATATACTCATATACAAGGAACAACAAATTGAGGACAAGTGAGTGCAAATTCCTTGGGGGCAAGCTAGAAATAGATGATCTAGTTGAGGAGTTCGAAGGAGAGCAATTAGGGAAAGAGAGGTCCAAGTGCCGTAACGGCAATTCTCCCATTAGGTCACATTGTACAATGATAAATTTGGAGCAAAGAGGACATGGAGTCTGATATCCAAGGGATCAAAGTTCACATTGAGGATTAGCTTGAGTATAAGTCAAAGGAGGATGAAGAGTCAACACTATGTAATTTTGTGGTCTTTGAAGATGTGAAGAAGTCACTACTTAATGTTGAGTTGGTGATACTACTTGATAGAGTTGAAGACCGTGAAGCAGTGAGGGATTATTGGAGTCAAAATCTTCTATGTGATAGAGGTTCAAATGTTCGAACAATGTTGCTACATGATGTATATTTGCGATTAGGGCGTCACAGGAATGATTGTGGGAGAATGTCATGAGCTCTAGTTCAAGGCGCAACCGTGGCCATGATTTTATGCATGGATGACACAATAAGTCACATGTTGAGGTGATATGTAAGGCATCAAATGGGTGGAAGACGGGTGTGGGAGCCCTTGGCACACGTATGAATCCATACTCAAGATGGTCATGCACAAGAGGAACATTTGAAGAATAAGGCTTAAGGGTAGCCATGATATCTTTTGGCAAAAATGGATGCGAAAGTCTCTAATAGATTGTAGAGAGGTCTTGAAGATGAGTGGAGATTCTAGAATGATATTGAGTCTTCTAGATGATTTTAGAGTCATGTAGAAGCCTATAAAATATTATGAAATAGTGTAGAGATTTCTAGAATATTCTAGAAAAGGATTGAATAATATAGAATATTTTTGAATAGTGTGAAATCTTCTAGATAATTCTAGATATGTGCAGAGGTATCTAGAATGGTATGTAGTTTTGTAGGAGTTGGGGGTAATCTGGAGTCTTGAATACTATTGAATGTTGTATAATAGTATGAAGGCTATGAGAGAAGTGTAAAATGATTTAGAAGGATCTAGAATAGACAGTTTCTAGTAGGGCTGATATCGAGTCAAGTTCGAGCGATTTTAGCTCGGCTTGAAATCGAAATTTTCGACTCGAACTCGGCTCGAAATCGAAATTTATTTCGAGTCGAGTCGGCTCAAAATCGAATCGAGTTGGCTCGAAATCTAATCGGGTCGACTCGAAATTGAGCAATTTTTCATTTTATTGCTATTTTGCTCAAAATTAAATTGGGCAACCTATAAATTTAGCAAATGAAATACTTAAAGTCTTCATTTTTTTTATTTAGGTTTAAAAAATTTTTATCTTAAAATAAGAATATATTAATAAATACATATATTTTTTAAAATAATTCGAGTTGATTCGAATCATATTTCGAGCGATTCAGGGCTGGCTCGAAATCAACTTGAAATCAGATTCAAGTCAAATTGAATCGACTCAAATTGAGTCGAATCAATTTTAACCGATTCTGATTCAGATCAATTTTCGAGCGATTTTCGAGCGACTTTTGAGTTTCGAATAATATGCTCAGCCTTAGTTTTTAGAGTCTTCCCTTGATTGGACAGTTAAACTCTTTTGCATAGGGTTGGACAATTAAACTTTATAAAATCCTATAGACCTTGAAAACTCTATGTCCATATAATCAGAGATTTTTAATATTCCCTTCAACGGGAAAAAAAACTTACGCAACATGTAATTCACAAGAATATCCATTCTTCGGGACTCAACCTCTGAAGACCATTCTTCATTTTTCCAGTTGTAATAGCTCGGCAATGAAGTCCTTTCGCTTGGAGTTCGAATACGGTCTTTACTCAAATTTGAACTACTCAAGTCCCATGTTAGAAAGTCCTAGTAAAAACCAACTTGATTAACAGTGAACTTCACAAAGAATCTCCCAAGCAAAAATGCTTTCTTGGGAATGGAGTAAGGCCTCAATAAGAAAAGTAGCAATGAAATGTTTTGATTGATGTTGGGAAATGAGAACAGAGGAAGCGCCTCTAACATCGCACAACAAGGTTCTAGATCTTATTCCGTGGGAATATTTAGCAAGGGCTGTGCATACTTTTTGAAGCTCAAAACTACAAACCAAAAGTGGAGGTAAGTATCTCCAGAGTCCAGGCATTTGTTCCGGTTGAAATTCATGAGAAATAAGATATAATCAACCCAACAATAAGTTAAAATTCCACTAGCTAGGTAACTTAAAATCCAACTGAAAATTAGAGGAAATTTCCTCCTCTTGGACTAATTATATGTTGGAAAGTTTCCTTCTCTTGAAGAGAGAAGTTGCTCATATATCTTTATCTTATTCTTATATATATAATGGAATATAGATATTTGGTGGCACACCATAGATTGAGTATTGGTCATTGAATCATGAGAGAGAGCATGAGAGGGGGGAGATTTGGGAGAGAGAGGAGGCGGAAGAGTGAAGGAGAGAGATATAGAGGGGTGAGTGATAAAGAGAGAGAGATGAATTAATTTTTATAGATTAAAATTTACAAAATTGTATAAAATAAAAATAATAATAGTACTTCATATTTTTTGCAATCATTTTAAGTACTCATATGTATGTTGAAAAAAAAAGATTTCGGGTGCATGCGCAAGCCGCTCATAGGGGGGCGCAGCCCGTAGCGACGCATCGAGCCCGCAGCGATGCATCGAGCACGGACGCAGTCCGTGCACATGCGCACATGCGGGCGAAGCCCGCCTGAATACAGTCGAAGGCCGCTCGTATGTTTTAAAAATATATATACTATTTTATAATGATCATTATTTAATAAGTTACAAATTTGAAGCAGTAAACACGTCTATTATAGCGCGTGGTTGACTTATTAGTCATCTTCCACCTTCCTGAGACCAGAGGCAGTCTTCTGCGTCTCCCACCTATATAACACCATCACTCCACAGTTTTTCTTTCTCAGATCCAATTTCATCTCTCTGTTCTCTCTGTTCGAGCCAAGGTGATCATGAGTTCTATCAAGGCTTGGACTCTCTTCTTCCTGGCTTTCTTCTTGTCAGGGCTGATGCAGCTCTCACATGGCCAGGAGCCGGGGCCGGCGGCCGCTCCTCCGATGAGCAACGACGGCAAGGCGGTTGATCAAGGGGTTGCTTATGTGCTCATGCTCCTTGCCCTTCTCCTCACTTATCTGATCCACTGACAAATTTGTTTGAAATTAACAATTCTTTTTCTTAATGTATAATAATTCCCCAATCTTCGTCTACTTCTTACATTACGTTCTTAATTTTGTCATCGATTCTTTTATTTAGCATATAAAAAAATCTCTTTTGTAAAACGGGGAGCTAGCTGAAGGATTTAAAACTTATTCCAGTCACTACTGAATCGAGCTTGGTTGGTGATAAAATTGTTTGCATATAATTTGATGTTTAATTCCAAAGGGAGAAATGTGGGTCATACAATTTTAATGCAAAGAAATGTTTACGTTTGGACAGTGATAAGGTTAATTTTTTAAAAAAATAATATGAAAACATAGCTCAACATAATTATTTAATAGAAGTGAATCAAATGTCAACAATAGAGAAAACACATTACAAATCCCATCATAAGAAACTGCTCACTTTGGCTCAGTTTGGCACGGTGGTGGTGGTGGTGGCGGTCATGAACATATGAGGGTTAAATTGTCATTCGTTAACTCCTACCTAAAGAACTTCATTCATTTTTATGTTCAAACGGATGATGTTTGTTAGGTGATCATTAACGAATGACGGTTTAACCCATGCATTTATGACCGCCACTACCATGCCAAACGGAGCCTTAGTTGAATCCCAAAAGTTGCGGGAGTGGCTAAATTATCTTGCTCACAACAAGCCCATGAATTCAGGCTAAAATGTAAAAAATTTCAAAATGGGATGGGGAGAAGCCACAAGAGCTCGCAGGAACACTCAACCACAACCAAAGATAAGTAAAAATCAGTAGCAACAGCAGTACAAGAGTCTGTTAGAAAAAATAATCTCACACACAAACAGTGGTTTTTTAGGTGGAAGAGAAACATACGGGCCTTTTCTTATAGAAATTCTTATACAACATACATAAGAGGTAACAACCATATATATAGGCTGTGCAGAATGGAATATAAAAGGTCTGATTTAAAGCAGCAGCTTTTAGGTGAAGGTTACATTCATTAATGCTAATTACTTTTCTTAACAGATTTCCAACATAATAAAAGATGCGGCATAAAGGGTCCCAATGCAGGAGGGGCAAGGCTAGATTTGTCATTTCTTACATCCCTCTAAATCTTGACCTGCCATCATTCCGAGCTTTGCCCTAAGTTCCAGGAAGCGATTTCTGGGAAGGGGCTTTGTCAGGATGTCCGCTATCTGCGTGATGAAGGGGCAAAACTCCAGTTCAATCAATTTGTTGTCGACGACCTCTCTGATGAAGTGAAAGCGTATGTCTGTGCTTGCTTCGCGAGTGGAAGACGGGGTTCTTGGTCATGGCGATGGCCGATGTGTTGTCGCAGAGAATTTTACTCCTTCGCCGTTGTCTTTAGTTCCTATGATCTCATTCCTCAGTCATTGTAGCCAAATAGCTTTGCAGGCGGCGGAGTTGAAAGCCATGAACTCTGCTTCGGCAGTTGAGAGGGCGATGGTTTGCTGTTTCTTTGAGCTCCAGCAAATAGGGCTGGAGCCAAGGAAGAAGATAAACCCGCCGGTGCTTCTCCTGTCTTCGATGTTGCCTGTCCAGTCCGAGTCGGTGTAGCCAGTGAAGGCCGCATTTTCTTATTGTTTGAACATTAATCCATATGTCTTGGTGCCCTACAAATAACGTAGCACTCTTTTCGCAGCATTAAACTGTGTTTTAGAAGGTTTGTTCACGAACCTGACAAGAATATTGACAGAGTTTTCAATATCCGGCCTTGTGTTGGTGAGATAAATAAGGGAGCCGATAAGACTCCTATATACTTCATCATCTGCTTCTTCTTCTCCATCTTTCCTTGTGGTGAATTTTTCAGCTGTGGACATAGGGGTCACTGATTAGTTGCAATCGGCCATGTTGAATTTTTTCAGTAGGTTTAGGGTGTAAAGTTCTTGAGAAACAAAGATGCCGTCTGCCATTTGCTTGATTTGAAGCCCCAAAAAATACTTTAGTGAGCCTAGATCAGTCATCTCATAGTTCTGCATCATCTTTTCTTTGAATGTTGTGAGCATTTCTCTGTCTGTACCTGTAACTAGCAAGTCATCCACATACAGGCTAACAAATAGACTCCCTTCTTTGGTTGTTTTGATGTACAGGGTTGGTTCAACAGGGCAAGGTGAAAAATCATCAGTTAGGAAGTAGTTGTTGATATTGTGGAACCAAACACGTGGGGCTTGTTTCAGTCCATAGAGGGATTTATGAAGTTTGTATACTTTGTTTTCCTCCCCAATAATTTCAAAACTAGGTGGCTGGCACACAAAAACATCCTCAGTCAGCTCCCCATTCAGAAAGGCCGATTTTACGTCTAGATGGTACATTTCAAGTTGATTTTGAGCAGCTACAGCAAGGAGTAATCTAATGGCTGTCATTCTAGCAACAGGGGCATATGTTTCATCATAGTCGGTTCCAGGTTTTTGAGCAAATCCCTTAACTACCAGACGTGCCTTAAGTTTTAGCAAACTTCCATCTTGATTGTGTTTAATTTTGAAGATCCACTTGAGTCCAATTACATGGAGGTGTTGGGGTTTTTCAATCAGGGACCAAGTGGAATTTTTTTCTATTGACATTATTTCTTCCTGCAGTGCTTTTCTCCATTTCTCCTCTTTTATGGCTTCTCTGTATGAGGTCGGAGTTGTAACTAGTAGTGTTGTTTCAGTGGCCTGATATATGTCTGTTAGACTTCTTGTTTTAATGGGCGATGATGATTCAGAATTCGACTCATCCTGAGCAAGTGTAGGTAGAGTAAAGTCTTCACTAGATTCTTGAGGGAGTTCTTGAGTGACGACAGAAGGGTATACATGACCGTGGAGGGAAATGGGACAATTCTCCATTTCAACCCGTTATGTTACTGGTTTGCTATGTGAATCTGATGCCCAATCCCGAAAAGAATCTTCATGGAATACAACGTCTCGAGATATCATAATTTTTGATATAGTGGGTTCCAGTAATCTGTAGGCTTTGCTTTCATCACTATAACCCAGAAAAATACACTTCTGTCCTCTTGCTCCCAATTTATCTTTTCCCTTTTTGTTGTTGTGGGCAGAGGCAATGCAGCCAAAAGTTTTTAGATGGCTTAATGTGGGTTTGTGTTTGAAGATGGCTGCATAAGGTGTGTTGTTTTGGAGTGCTTTGGTGGGTACCCTGTTCAGAATGTAAACTGAAGTGGCAGCAGCCTCCCCCCCAAAACTCTTGGGGCAAGATGAATGAATTAGCATGGCTCTGGTCATTTCTATGATTGTTCTATTTCGTCGTTCCACTACACCATTTTGCTGAGGTGAGTAAGGGGTTGTCAACTCCCCATGGATTCCAGCTTGTAGGCACATTTTTGTGAAGTCTGCAGACAGGAATTCCCCTCCCCGGTCACTCCTTATAGCTTTTATCCTTCTGTCGAATTGGTTTTCCACTTTGTTTTTGAAGTTTTGGATGTGTTGCAGTGCTTCAGATTTGTGAGTCAAGTGATATAGCCACATGTATCAACTGAAGTCATCTACAATGAGTAAGTAGTGCATTTTTTCACCAATGGAGGGAACAGAGGCAGATCCCCATAGGTCAATATTTAAAAAGTCCAATGGGCCACAACTTTTGGCATGAGTAGTTTGGGGAAAAGGTTGTTAGTGTGATTTTGCTTGAGCACAAGAGGGGCAGTGTTGTTGGAGGAGTTTGGTTTTAGGTAAACCATCAGCTAGACTGTCTTGTTGTAATTTGTGGATAGATGGGTAGTTGAGGTGGCCCAGTCGCTGATGCCAGAGATGACTGGTTGATGTAGGCTTGGTTGTAGTGTAAGTGCAATACTTAGGTCCAGCTGGTTTCAGGGAGAGGGTGAAAATGTTACTGGAGTTCATGTGAGCAGTGGTTCTCACTGCATTGGTGTGAGGATGTATTATGTCACAGGTCATTTGGTTGAATACAACTTTGAGTCCCTTGTTTAGTAGTTATCCTACACTGAGCAGGTTTTGGGTAAGTGTTAGAACATATTGGACATTGGATATTAATTTGGTGATGTTGTCGACTGTGGTTACAGCAATGGTCCCTCTTCCTTCTATTTTATCCTTCTTACCATCTCCTAAAACAACTTCTGATTTCCATGTTTCATCAATGGTGGTGAAATAGTCTTTGTTGTTTACCATATGGTTAAAGCAGCCACTATCAATGTACCAGATTGAGGGATAATTGGTGGTGTTGGAGGTGTTACAGGTGAAGAGATATTCATCATGTTCACTCTCTGTCACCTTAACTTCTTCTTTGGGTTTGTGCTAGCACTTGTCGTCCGAGTGGTTTGGAATCTTGCAGGTTTTACATCTCCAAAAGAAATCCTTAGGTTCATGGTTGGTTTTTTTGCAAATGATGCACCGCTAGGGAGTATTGCTGTAAGGTTTTTGTTTATGGCCCGGTGTTTCTGGTGGTGGAGTGTGGAAATTTTTTTGATTGATCTTTTTGTATGAGTCTTCATGTTTCTTCTTTGCTTCTGATTTGTTTTGAAATGATAACTTGGTGTGAAATGCCTTTTAAAGTGGTGGTTCATCGTGGTTGAGTAGATCCTCATGGGTTTGCAAGGATGCCATGAGATCTGACGCGGTGAGTGTGTCAAGATCATGTGCCTCCAGGATGGCTGAGACAATGTGTTTGTGGGAGTTTGGAAGCGAGCGTAGGATTTTTTTCGACTATTTGTTGTTCTTCTATGGTACCCCCAAGTGTTCTGATATGATTTACTATTGTGATAACCTTAGCAAAAAAGGCTTGGACTGAATCTACTTCAGTCATTGCTATTGTGTCAAAGTTACGACATAATGAGTACAACTTGAGTTTGATTACCTTTCGAGAACCTTTATATTCTGCTTCGAGTCTCTGCCATGCCTCTTGTGCACTCTTGGATCCCATTATCCTTGGGTAGATTGTGGGAGAAATACCTTGTTGGATCATTTGGAGGGCAAGAGCATCTTTTTGTAGTTCTTCTTTGGTGTATTGTACTGTTGCTCCCTCAGCTGCTTTTCCATCAGGTTGAGGCCCTTCTTTAACAATGCGCCAAAGGTCTTGTGATCTTAGTAGGGTCTCCATTTTGTCACTCCAGAAATCATATAGGTATCCATTAAAGATTGGAATGGTGGAATGGGTCTACAGAGGGGTTTGAAAGGTAGATGATGAGGCCATGAATGAGAAAGGAAATGTGTTCACAAGAGGGAATGGATGGTTCCACGGAAAGAATGGTGCTCTGATACCACTGTTAGAAAAAATAATCTCACACACAAACAGTTTTACACTTGGTTTTTTAGGTGGAAGAGAAACATACGGGCCTTTTCTTATAGAAATTCTCATACAACATACATAAGAGGTAACAACCATATATATAGGCTGAGCAGAATGGAATACAAAAAGTCTGATTTAATGCAACAGCTGTTAGGTGAAGGTTACATTCATTAATGCTAATTAATTTTCTTAACAGATTTCCAACATAATAAAAAATGCGGCATATAGGGTCCCAATGCAGGAGGGGCAAGGCTAGATTTGTCATTTCTTACAGAGTCTCCTATTGAAATTAACTTTTTTACAGAGAGAGATATACATTGCAAGACTTGATTTATAATGTAACCAAGGGAAACAAAAATCTACACCAAGAAGTTAACCGTAAGGACAACAAGCTTTAATCCCACTAGTTGTCAGTCCGCAAGCTGTGTCCGCCGAGACCGCTGAAGTCGCCGATCTGAGACTAACCGCTTAGACTGCTTGTTATTGAAATGTTGAAGGAACTTGAACAGAACCCGTAGATAGACCGGGCGAACTACTCTGCTTATCCACAAGTCGGAGGAAGAGATCAAGTCGCAGAGACCGCGACTTGTTGATATCTGCTGACTCCTATTTGCAAACTATTTCACACAAAGCTTCCATTAGTTGTCTAACCGCCTGATGTTAGTCGCACAGCCTGCACAGAATCTAGTTCCTTAGTCACAGCGGTTAGAAATACGCAACTGCAAAAACAAAACGCGAGCTACTCCTAATTGTTCACTGTTATTTATGACGAGCCAAAGACTCCTATTTATAGGTGTGATGGGGAGTGTTGTCACCACCCATAGTGATAAGATAATCGCTCGTCAGACCTATCGGCTAACACCACGTATCCGCACAAGTGTAGATACAAGAACCAGTCTGCCGTTAAAGAAAGGCTATGTAATGTCCTGATTCGTTCAACACCCCTCTTGCGCATTTTCAAGTCAGGTGAGTTGAATAGGGCTCAGGGTGCACTGGTAGACAGGCTTGCACCTGAGCCGGGGAAGTGCCGACTCGATACTGAGTGTCTAGGCACTACCGCGCGGCGGTAGCGGGATACCATGCGATGGTAGCGATCATCGAGTATATACGACGAATTTCAAGAGGAGTCGAGAGCGTCGAGTGGACACAAAGATCGTCGAGTACTACTGTGCGGCAGCAGCGGGATACCGCGTGGAGGTAGCGATCGCCGAGTATATACGACGAATGTCAAGAGGAGTCGAGAGAGTCGAGTGGAATCAACAATCGTCGAGTACTACCGCACGGCGGTAGCAGAATATCGTGCGGTGGTAAGCTACTGAGTTATCAGCGTATGTCTTTGTGAGCAACCGCCCGATGTTAGTGATACCGCCAAAGGTAGCCCCACAGAATTATTTAGTATGTTGCTTGGTGAGATACCGCGTGGCGGTAGAAGAATACCGCACAGCGGTAGCGGTACAGGCGGCGGCGCCTGAGTGGTCGGTTTGTACGATGGCTTGCGAAAGAAGTCACTTTTAGAGTTACCACGCGGTGGTAGCATGCCATCGTATAGCAGTTGCTCGCTAAACGGGAAACCCTAGATTTATTTGGCCATTTACTTTATATACGTTTTCGTAGTCTTTGTCATTAGCCTTCTCCTCCGAAAACAAGGACTACTGAGCTTTTCTTGGAAGGATAAGGAATGAGACTAGATTGTCTGAGAAGGAAACCAACCATGCCGCCAAGAAGAAGAATAAGATCTATGGCTGGAAATGAAGTGAGCTTCCTACCCTCTCCCCTGGTGCTAGATATTTAGTTATATAATAGGAGAGATGTTGGCTCAAGAGAGCTTGACTTTGGTACGAAATGAAGATCTCCTAGGAAGAGACCACGCTAGGATCTTGTCCTAGGGTTTTGTTGTCTTCAACCTTTCCTCTCTTTAATGTGAAGATGGTGGACTTGGTTTCGTGAAGAATGTTGGTCTATTGAGGGTGAATAAGGGAGGAGGATGAGCTGAATGTAACTTTGAATGAATGGATAGAGGAAGAAGATGAACCGATGTCGTTCATTTGACTTTAGGATGCATGCAAAAATCTGTTTTTTGTATACAGCATGCTTTATGCCCGATTTAATCCATGATCCAAGCACTTTTAGGTCTTGGGCTGAATACGAAAGTTGTAGCCCTCGAAAATACCTTTCCAACTGATGGTTGCCCGTTGTTGGGGGAGTCCTATAGCCCCGAGAATGTCCAGCCAAAGTGTGTGTGTTTTAATGTGTTATGAGTAGGTTGCGATTCGTCTAAACTAATATAAGGTCTGAATAGGCTTTCTGTCTAAGCAATTTGTGCTAGCCGTGCATCCAGATGTTTGGGTTCAATAGGAAGATCGTAGCCAAATGATATTTTTGATTGGTTGAATTTATTATATGTAACCATGATAAGTTGATGGTTTTGGATGAACCTTGGGTTATATAAATAATGGTTCATGAAATCCGGTGAAGATGCACTTGATAACCATGCGATGAACGTAATGACTTTTGGAGGAATTTGTGAGGCATGTTGCATGAATATGTAGTCTATAACTATGCGTTAATTTATAATCATTGGAAGAACATGTGATGTATTCCTTGTAAAATTGTGCTGATCATGTAGAAGCATAAATGTCATGTTGATTGTTTAATGATATAAAGTCTGGGAAAGATGAATGATTTGATATATATGTGCATGCTGAAATATAGAAAAGTGCTAGATGAGAATATGCCCATGTCCATGGGATGTGTTAGTCACTTATCTCACGTAATGAAGATTTGATGGGACTGATAACTAAGGGGATTAGTCTTCCATGCTAAGGTAGGCTTTGAGTGCTTTTGAGCACTGGATTGGTAATGATGAGAAGGGACTCAGTTGGAGCCCTAGGATGTTTGATGGCATGGCCATGTGAAATTGCATGTGGTATGTGTTGACACGCAGTGTCATAATCCTGGGTTAAGGATAGTGTGGCAGGTCTACGAGCTCGCTAGTCATCACACCGACGAAGTTGACAGATAGACCTTGGGCAGTTGGGCTTGGTCCTCGGTGCTCATTCTCAAGGCTCCTTCCATGCCAAGTGGACGGTTGGGATTGTTCCTTTGGTGATACGATCCCAGAGGCTCTTCCCATGCCACGACGATAGGCCTATTTGGGCTGTGTTCTTGGTGCACATCTATCTGAGACCCCTCTGAGCCATAGTACGCAGAGGCTCTGCTGTTGTGTTCTTAGCATTAAGGCGTACAAAGGCCAAGGCTTGGTAGTGTGGATGCCTGCCTAGTAGTGGAGACTCCCGCTCTACTGTCGTCATCTAGCCACGACGTATGATGCATGATAGGTTAGCTACCTGCTCGAAAAGTGAGAAATAAATTGCTATATCGACATAGCAGAACAGAGTGTGTGTATGAGCATGTGTGAGTCATCATATTGCATTCATGTCATAATGTTGCATTGCACCACATAAGATCCTCATCATATAAATTTATATGGGCATTTTTATATGATGAGTTACTTTCTGTTAAGCCGATCCTTAACTTATAAATCTGTATGTGTATTTTTATAAGTTAAGTTACATTCCAGTTGTTGAATTATATGATGTAGTTGATTGCTCTTACCTTTACTGAATTGCTAATATAGAATGATGATATCACTTATTATATATTGTTGATATTACCACTCTGATATGTAGAGTCATACCACCTGCCTGTACTTACTGTTTATATATATATATATATATATATTGTACCTTTCTTCTTTCTCCCATATTGTACCTTTCTTCATTATCCCGCCTGGTGCCTAAGAGTTACCAGGGTGAGAGAATGAGATAGCCACTTAGTCTTTATGACTAACGGTTGCTACGGTGACCTTTTTAGGAAGACAGCCAACAGATAGAGCAGCAGCAACAGGTCATGTAGGAGGGCAGCAAGGCTAGGGAGACAGGGCCTGATACAATGATATCGTTGTTGTAATCGATTACTGAGGTGCGATATTTTGAGAGACTTGTGGTAACCTTCGGGAAAACTTTGTTGTACTCTGATATTAAAGGAACTGATGTAGTTCCTTATTATTCATGTACTGCGCTATGGACATTTACTTATTGTGATACTTTGACTTCTGTACTTCTTTATGTTGGGTTGGCATGTATGATATTGTAAAGAGTCGGCAGAATATGCATCTTGTAGTACTGGTTGACCCGTATGTTGACACTACTGCAAGGCGGCTATTTCAGGCATAAGACTCTCCTCGACTGTGTGTTGTGTTCTGGGAGGGGGTCTTAAAAATGGTATCAGCTTGCAACGATCCTACACTAAAGAAGTCATTAAACAATGGTGCCACTCTCGCTCGATTGGTCAGTTAAGGTCAAACTGACATAGAGGAAGTAGAGGTGTGCCCATGTGTAATTCACACTAAGTACGTCCAGTTGTTGCCCTACGTTTAGCCAACCTAACCCAAAATCCATGTTTTGCACGTAGATTCTTGTACACACACAGCCGAAGACGAGCATTCCTGTTCCTTTGATCCCTACTCTGTTCCAACAATCGGAGTTGGGGCAGACCCTAACTACATTCTTGGATGCCTTCAGGTTCCAGCAGGTTCTGGTGCAGCAACAAGCCCCGGGCTCTAATTGGTTGAGTACCTTCTGAGCCCTTTCTCCACCAGTCTACCATGGGATTGAATCGGTCATTCGCACAGAGGAATTGCTAGATACCGTACAAGAATTAGTGGTCGGAATCAGATGCCCATCCAGTATGGTTGTTACATTAGCTGTGTCCGTCCTAGAGTCACACACAAGGAGATGGTGGAAGTCCCTCATGGGCTCCACTTTTCAAGGACGTGTATACACCGACATCAACTGGAACGAATTTTCTGAGGTCTTCTTAGAACATTTTGTTCCCTCTACTGCTCGAGATGAGCTCGAGGAAAGGCTCATGCAATTGAAAAAGGGATCGAAGTCAGTTGCGGAGTATCAACGGGAGTTTTAGTATCTATCCAAATTCGTTGACTCCTATGATTTGGATGAACGTGGATATGCGAAACGGTTTTGCAAATGCTTGTGAGATCCCCTAAGGCAAGCACTTTTGTTTATAACAGACTCAAGCCTGTACAACATAATTGATATGACAAAGACATTGGAAGCAAATCATCTTGGGGTCCAGGCTAGTGGAAAGAGACCCACTAAGGGCGTGATTGAAGCAGGACCCATCTTCAGAAGGAGACAGAATTTTAGGGGTGGAAGAGGAAACCAAAGAGGTGGCGGGCGCTTCCACCAGAACTTTAGGATGGAGCGCCCGGCCCCGCAGCCAGCATTGCCTCCACCTCCATAGTTCCAATAATATCAACAACCTGGAGAGCAGTATGGGCGAGTTTGTTTCCACTATAATCATCCGAGACGCATCAGGTGTTATTGTCCACAACTAGGTGGAAATGGTACCCCTATTTTTCCTCGGGCAGCTCTGCGATGTCGTGGTAAAGTGCGTGGTCGAGGTCGGGGACCACGAGGAAGGAATACTGGAACTGTGCGGGAGCAGTTGTTTGTTCTAGACATGACTCAGGAGTGGAATCCTCAGGACATGATTGCAGGTATTTTGTAGTTAATTAATATATTATAAGCATTCGTCCTTAGCTTGCCTAAAATTATGCAGAAATCTAGTTGAATTTTTTTTATAATTGATACTTAGGCGCCGTGATTATTAGTGGAAAACCAGCCCACACCCTATTTGATACCGGTGCCACTCATTCGTTTGTCTCAGTGGATTTTGTAAAAGATTTAAATTGCGTGCAATACTTCACTGGAATCACTCGAAGAGTACGCCTCCCAGATGACTTCGAGATGACTTCTTCCTCCAAGTGCAACTTGGAAGTGCATATTGGAGGGAAACTTTTTGAAACTCCTGCAACTGTGTTGGGGATGCAAGAATTTGACCTTATTCTGAGCATGGCGTGGTTGGATTTGCACCATGCCAGGATTAATTATGCGGCGAAGCAAATATCTTTGAGGCATGGAGACTCAGAGATCATCTTCCAAGGTGTTAAATTTGCACAAGGATTATTGTTGTCTTCAGTTCAGGCCCTTAAGGCCATATGAAAGGGGATGAGATGTATATGATATGTTTGGAACAAAAATAGATGCTAACAAGCATGAAAGATATGCTAGGTGCGGGATTTTCCTGAGGTATTTCCCGAGAAGCTGCCAGGATTACCCCCACATAGAGAAGTGGACTTTCAAATTAAACTAGTGTCGGGTGCCAAGCCCATCTCTTAGACCCCTTACAGAATGGATTTAAAGGAACTCGCTGATTTTAGAGTTCATTTATAAGAGTTAGTAGAATCAGGGTTTGTTCGTCCCAGTTCATCACCCTGGGGAGCCCATATTTTGTTTGTTAAGAAGAAGGATGGATCACCACGGTTGTGCATAGACTATCGGGAACTCAACCGACTGACGGTGCGGAACACCTATCCTTTTCCCCAGATCGACGAACTATTCGATCAACTGGTGGGAGCATATTGGTTTTCCAAATTGGATTTACACTCGGTTACTATAAGTTGAGAATATAAGAGGAAGATATTCGGAAGATAGCGTTTAGCTCGAGATACGGCTTATACGAGTTCATGGTGATGCCGTTTGGGCTCATGAACGCCCGTTCTTGATGAACAGGGTGTTTGAGCTATATTTGGACATCTTCATCATCATCTTCATCATTAAAATTTTGGTGCACTCGCAGACAGAAGAGGAGCATGCTGAACACTTGGCCTTAGTTTTGAAGAAACTGAGAGAGCAGTCCTTGTTTGCTAAGTTCAGCAAGTGTGAGTTCTGGCTCCAAGAAGTTGCCTTCTTGGGCTATGTTATTAGTGGTGCTAGATTAGCAGTAGACCCGGCAAAGGTGCATGTTATTAAGGAGTGGTCACCTTTGAGTTCAGCGGCCGACGTGTGAAGCTTTCTTGGGCTTGTTGGGTATTACCGAACATTTGTGGAGGGATTTTCAAAGATCTCCCTCCCTCTCACTGCCCTGATAAAGAAAGGTGTTCCATATGAGTGGACACCCCAGTAAGAGGGTGGATTACAAGAGCTGAAGGGTCGACTTACCTCCGCACCAATCCTAGCCCTCCCATCCGGAAGGAAGGATTTCAGGTTTATACCGATGCGCCCTATCAAGGTATGGGAGCAGTGTTGATGCAGCATGGGCATGTGATTGCTTACGCTTCAAGATAGTTGAATAAACATGAGATTAATTAACCAATGCATGATTTGGAGTTGGGAGCAGTGGTGCTCGTCTTAAAGATTTGGAGACGCTATTTATATGGCGTACACTGCGAGATCTTTTCGGACCAAAAGAATTTGAAGTATGTTCATACTCAGAAGGAGTTGAATTTGAGGCAGTGGTGGTGGTTAGAATTCTTGTATGATTATGAGTTTATGTTGAACTACCACCCTAGGAAAGCGAACTTCAAAGCAGATGTATTAAGCAGAAAGGTTCCAGCATCGAGCCCCGAGTCTCTAATGATTGGTATGGAATTGTGTGAGTACTCGAGGAGATGGAGACTATACTGGTATGTACGAATCATTCTGAGACATATACAGAATACTTGGCTACCTTGAGTATAGTATGTGACATCCGTGAGCGGATCCGGGCAGAGCAAGGGAAGGATGCTGCTCTATCCCTTGTGTTTAAGGTGATTGAGAGTGGATCTGCTGAAGAGTATACCCTGAAGGAATACCTCATTCATTTCCGTGGTAGGCTCTATATTCTCGAGGGTAGTAGAATCAGTGAAGACATCTTGAGAGAGGCTTATTGCACCACGTATTCAGTGCATCCTGGTATTGCCAAGATGTATAATGACTTGCGGAAGACCATTCTCTGCCCAGGAATGAAGAGAGCTGTTAAGTATTACATTACGCATTGTGAGGCGTGTCAAAGGGTGAAGGTGGAGTGTAAGAGCCCGGTCAGATTATTACAATCATTACCCATTCTATAGTGGAAGTTTGAGGATATCTCCATGGATTTTGTTCACGGTATTCCCCGATCGCGATTAGGGAATGATTCATTTTGGGTGATTGTGGATCGCTTGACCAAGGTCGGCAAGTTTATTCCAATGAAGAAGGTGGCACATGTTGATGTGTTAGTACGTCTCTTCGTGGAACAGTTCGTACGGTACCACGTGATGCCTAAGATGATAGTCTCAGAGCATGACAGTCATTTCACCTCCAAGGAATGGATGGCAGTTCAAGTATATATAGGCTCTCATCTTACCTTTAGTACAACTTTCTATCCTCAAATGAACGGTCAGTCTGAGAGGACCATTAGAACAATGGACGATTTGTTGAGGTTATGCGTATTGGTTAGAGGAGAGCCGTGAGAAAGGCTTTTATCATTGGTGGAATTTTCATACAATAATAGTTATCAAGCTTGCATTGGGATGACACCTTATGAAGTGCTTTATGGTAGAAGGTGAAGAACACCTTTATAAAGGGTGCAAGATGAAGATCAAAGGATTTTGGGAGTGGAGTATATTGATGACACCAATGCTATGGTTATGTTGATACGAGACCGCATGCTAGAGGCTCAGAGTCGACATGCAATGTACTATAATGTGAAGCACAGAGCAGTGGAGTTTCAGGTGGTGACAAGGTGTTCTTGAAGATTAGGCCGATGCATGGAGTGTCATGGGTGCATGGTAGGAAGAAGCTCAACCTGAGATATGTAGGGACTTATATTATATTGGAAAGGATTGGCCCTTTGGCCTATCGGCTTGAGCTACCACCAGAGCTAGATAATTTGCACGACGTCTTCCATGTGTCGTTGCTTCGAAAATCACTACTACGACGCGATCAGCACGTCACCACTACAAATGGAACAGTGGCAACTGATAGGTCTGTTTGACTAGAGCTAGTACTAATAATGGATACCGAAACAAGAAGCTTTGGGCGAAAGGGTGTTCCTTTGGTGAAGGTCCGGTGGTCTAATCATGGGAGAGAGGAGTATACTAGGGAGCTGATGGACTTGATGCTGAAGCACTACCCGGAGTTATTTCCCCAAGGTAAACTTAAACGCATACCATGTATTCTTCATACTCTGTTTTCTCACCCCCCCACGAACTTAGGCTGATTTCGGGGATGAAATACTTTATTTTGTTTATAAGAATTGTAACATCTCGATTCGTTCTTGAACCCTCTTGCGCATTTTCAAGTCAAGTGAGTTGACTGGGCTCAGGGTGCACTGGTGGACAGGCTTGCACCTGAGCCGGGGGAAGTACCGATTTGATACTGAGTGTCTGGATGATACCGCGTGGCGGTAGTGGGATATCGTGCATCGGTAGCCATAGTCGAGTATATACAGCGAATTTCAAGTGGATTCGAAAGCATCGAGTGGACCCAATGATTGTTGAGTACTACTGCGTGACGATAGCGAGATACCACGCGACGATAGCGATCGTTGAGTATATACGGCGAATGTCAAGAGGAGTTGAGAGCATCGAGTGGACTCAACAATCGTCGAGTACTACCGCATGACGGTAGTGAAATACCGGGCGGCGGTAACCTACTGAGTTATCAGTGTATGTCTCTGTGAGCAAATGTCCGGTGTTTGTGATACCGATGACAGTAGCCCCACTGAATTATTTGGCATGTTGCTCGGTGAGATACCGTATGATAGTAGAAGAATACCGTGCGGTGGTAGAGATATAAGTGGCTTGCGGAAGAAGGTACTTGTTCGGAATATTGCCCTCAATGTTCCCTAGATTTGAAGAGGCATCACAATCAATACTAAGAGCATAAATGTATTTGATGTTGTTCAAGTTCATTATCTACAGGATGTTCCTTGGAACATGTTTTGTAAGTATTTGTGACAGGTGGTCATAAGGTAGAAATATGGAGAGACATAAATCTGTCTAAGTCTACAGGCATTGAGTGAAGCCAGTTCACTCAATGCCAGATGTCAAGGAAGGATGCAGGAAATACTGAAAATTTTCTAAGTCCACAGGCATCAAGTCAAGCCAGTTCACTTGACGATAGATGCAAAAAAGCGCTGAGTAAAGGATGGACAATCAAAGTCCAATTGTTTGCAAAGCAGATTTGCGGCTATGTCCACAAACGTTGAGTGAAGGAAGTTCACTCAATGCCATATAACTTGAGGCGTCGAGTAAAGCACAGTCTGTCAAAGCTTCAGCATTGGCAAGGGAGAAATTTGACTAAGTCCAGAATCGTTGAGTGAGGACAACTCACTCAATGACTGAAGAAAGAAGCTTTGAGTCAAGCTCAAGAAATTAAAGCCTTTGAAGAATCTGTCAAGAATTTTGGCTAAGTGCAGAAGCGTTAAGTGAGGACAGCTCACTCAACGCCCAAAGAAGAAGGCATCGACAGACCAGTGTTCAGTCAAAGCTTAAGAAGAGAGATAGAAAAATCTGTCTAAGTCCAGATGCGTTGAGTGACGACATCTAACTCAATGCAAGCCCATCAAAAAAAGCGGCTAAGTCCAGAAGTGTTGGGTCCATTGCTCACAATGTCCCAGATTTGTAGAAGTCAAACAAGTCAATGGTATACACATAGTTGTATTTGATGTATGTTTAAGTTCATGCATGCAGGTTGGACAGGTATTCCAAGTAGTTGTGACAGGTGGTCACAAGGTAGAGGAGTGGAGAGACAAAAATCTATCTAAGTCAACAGACGCTGAGTGAAGCCAGTTCACTCAACGCCAGATGTCAAAGAAGGATACTGGAAAGGCTAAAAATCGCCAAGTCCATAGGCATTGAGTGAAGCCAGTTCACTCAACGCTAGATACCAAAGAGCGCTGAGTAAGGTATGGATAGTCAAAGCCCAGCAGTCTGTAAAGTAATTCCGTAGCTAAGTCCACATGCATTGAGTGAAGCTAGTTCACTCAACGCCAGACAGCAAAAGCGTTGAGTAAAGACAGGACAGTCAAAGCCCAGTAGGTTACAGAGAAAATATTGCAGCTAAGTCCACAGACGTTGAGTGAAGCTAGTTCACTCAATGCCAGTTGAGCAGGAGCGTTGAGACATGCTGCTGCAGTCAAAGCCTAAGAAGAAAGAAGACAAAAATCGACTAAGTTCAAAAGCGTTGAGTGGAGCCACTTCACTCAACGCCTAATAAAGAAGACAAGAAAAGACAGAAAGCATTGAGTGAGGCCAACTCACTCAATGCCTTCAGGTAGATGAAGAATTTGGCTAAGTCCATAGGCATTGAATGAGGAAGGATCACTCAACTCTCTCAACACCTAGATGCAGAATGATGAACCAAGTCTAAAAGCATTGAGTGATGAAGGCTTCACTCAATGCACTCAATGCCCGAGGAAGCAGAAAGTTGGCTAAGTCCAGAATCATTGAGTGAAGCCTATTCACTCAACGCACTCAATGCCCGAGGAAGCAGAAGATTGGCTAAGTCTAGAGTCGTTGAGTGAAGCTTGTTCACTCAACGCCTGGGATGGAACTGAGAATTTTGCTAAGTTGACTAATGTTGACGGCAGCCAAACTCAATAAAAGTCAACATAATTCGAATGCATTACGGGAAAGCTTTAGTCCTCCACTAATGGCGTCGGTTGCCAACTAATGGCGCCGGTTGCCAGCTGTATAATATATTATGTAAAAGAAAGACTACATACCAGTAATTAAAGCTGGGCCCACAGGTAAAGAAGGACATTGCACGACAGAAGATTAAAGGAATGAGATCCGCGAATCGAATTAACTTTTAGGGCTTTGTCTTTTTGAAAAGCAGTAGAACCTGATCGCCATCCTCACCAATGTTGCTGAGACAAGAAGCAGAAGTTCAAATCGATCTACCTAAAAGTTCTTTCTGTTAGTTGTTGTCATCTTCATCATCAATATCAAGAAAGGAGCAGCAGCAAGGGCTAACCCTAGCTGCATTCACTTCACACCCCAAGCTGAGCAAATCCTAAAGATTATTTTCTGGAGCTGTGAAGAAGAAATCTGAAGTGATCTTTCTCAGGACAGAAGAGAAAGACACAGAGATCATTTCTATGTTGTCCATTCAACATCAACAATCTACTTTTTTATAAGATCTTTTTATATCTGAGTTATAAGCCTATTTATAAAGGCTGAGTGTGGGATTTTGTATAGATCTGAGTGGTAGGGCACTTGTGCCTGAGTGGTAGGATCCTTTGGATCTGAGGTAGGGCTATCCTCCTAGCCTGAGTGGTAAGGCCCTTTGGCCTGAGGTAGGTGATCTTTTGATCACTGTGTTGTAGGGCATTGTGCCTGAGTTGTAAGTCTTGGAGGAGATTGAGTGGTCTTGCGAGATTGTGTTGTAAGCTCTTAGGAGCCAAGTTTTGGAGAAGGGTCCTTGTCTAACAAATGGTTAGAAAGGTGAGGGACAGTGGACGTACCCATAATTTGGAGAACCACAATAAATTGATGTATCGTCTTGGTGGTTGTCTTGAAAGCAATAGGAAGTAAATCACCACTCACAGCCTAAACTTATAAAAGTTAAAAGATATATAAAAGACCTAAAAACCTATTCATCCCCCCTCTAGGTGGTTAGCTACCCTTACAATCAAACACTTTCAATTGGTATTAGAGGGAGGTTACTCAAGAAAGGCCTAACAGTCTGAGTGGATCTCCAAGGGTAGCAGTCAGAGTATACTTATGGGTTAACGAGAGAACCATAAGGAGCTTGGTTCCATGAAGCTTCCTATCTGCAAAAAGGAAGGCTTTGGAATCTAGAAGGAGAGGGCCGGCCTCTTCATGGAAGCATCTGACCCAAGGATCTTTATCACTATCAAAGAGGGACCTTTCATCCTTATGAAAGTCTCAGCTCTTGATGCAACAGTCCAAACACCTAAGACATATTAATAAATGACTAAGGATGAAGTCATCTTGGCTACACTGGACAAGAGGGCACATAACATAATTGTTAGTGCCATAAATGGCACCACCATTCAGAATCTAGTGTACTGCAAGACAGCCAAAGAGATGTGGGATACTTTGGTAGTCTATATGGAGGGCACAGAAGAGGTCAGAGATGATAGGAAGTCCATACTCAATCGAGAGTAAGAGGCTTTCAGGCAGTCTAAGGAAGAGAGTATAGCCAACTGCTATGAAAGATTCTTTAGAATAGTTAATGAGCTAAGGACCTATGACCGGGTCTTCAGTAATTATGAGCTTAATGATAAGTTCTTAAGGTCTCTAACTAGAGATTGAGATACCAAGATTTGTGCTATTAGGGAAGTGGCAAAGCTGGCAGATACTCCTCCACTATCTCTATTTGGGAAGCTGATGTATTATAAAATACGATTGACTGCTTGGAAGGAGGAGGAGAAAAACAGCAAGTCCCGGGCCAGAGAAAAGACTGTGGCCTTCAACGCTGAAGCCACAAGAAGCAGGGGAAAGACTCCTTCTCTACTAAGGAGGGCTACTAAGTCTGACTTAGAAAGTTCAGATACATTCACATTAGACTATCACATATCTGATGAGGAGTTTGCTGCCTTCTCTAGATAGTTTATGAAGCTGATGAAGAGGAACCAGTGGAGGAGCAGGACCTCCTTCTCCTCTCATCACAAGGAGGACTACTATATGGGAAAGAAGAAATCCTCCAAGGAGTACAGGTATGGTTCTAAACCTGGTAAACAAATTTCTAATAAAGTGATTTGCCATTGCTGCAGCAAACCTGGGCATGTAATTGCTGACTACCCAGTCAAAAGAATGGAGGATGGTGAAAAGAAACACCACCATCAAAAGAGCAATAAGGAGAAGTCCTTCATGGCAAAAAAGGAGAAGAGCTGGACAGACTCTTCCTCATAAAAATCTGAAGAAGAAGAAGAAGAAGAAGCCTACATTGGGCTGATGGCAATGCCAGAGGAAGAATCTTGCCAGGATCAGCCTAGTCCAAAAAAGGTATCATCTCTATTTAGTTCTTCTTATGAGTTAGATTATGAAACAAGTCCTAATTCTAGTGCTTCTTCATCAAGTGATATAGATGGCTCAGAATATGAGGAAGATATCAATCAATTGATTGATAAGTATGGTGAACTTTTGTAGGCATTAAAAAGAAGTAAGCTGCTGGCTAAAAAGCAGGCTCAGGAGATTGCATCTCTACAGCTTGCTACTTCCTAGCATTCTGAGTCAGCATCCTTGCTGGAAAGAAAATCAGGGAAGTTAGCCAGCTGAAAAACATTACTATCATGCAGATAGGAAACATAAAATATAAGAATGCCCTTATTAGGGATCTAGAATAAAAACTCCAAAGGGAGAAGAGAATTATGGCTAGCTACTCTAAGCCCAATTCTGTGTTGCCCATCATTGACTCCTTCTCCTCTCTGAAGAATAAGATGGGCTTAGGATTTAAGGGAAACATAAGGGATACCCCTTTCAAAGGGAAGGGAAAAGCTCCAGTTCAGCCACCCATTGCATTTAAAAGGGTAATACTCCCTTCTAATAGGTATGACCAGGACTACATGTATGGTCACTAGAAGAATGGGAATTCTTCCTGGAAGGATACAAGTGTACCTACCAATGGAGGAGAAGACGAATGGGGATGAGTTCCTTCAAGGAAGAACATGAAGAAATTCAAATGGCCCATCATGGACCATTTATCTTTGGTGCTCCAGCCCCCACTCTCAAGAATATGGTTGCAGCCAAAGTTCTGGGTAGCAAAGACTCTGACGAAGGATCATTTTCTATCAGCAAGCCTGATTTTGCTATTTCTGATGCTATCAAGAGCATGAATTTTACAAAGAAGATTGATGGTGATGGCATTCAGAGTAGGCCAAATAGGTCTACTGGAAGACTTATCTTTAACAAGATCTTAGCTGAAAGTAACCTGAAAAAGGTTGCTAATGTTCCTTCTAGACAGAGAGCTGCTGTCAGCACAGCTAGCAAACCAGCTAAAAAGAGAAGGTACAATATTCATGTGTGATGGTGCTGTGACAAAGTGAGCCACTATGCCATTGATTGTTGGCAAAATCCAAGTGTGGCCAGAACTAAAGTCAGTCTACCAGTCAGAAAAACTGCTGGTGGACATTTTCATTTTCAGACTGACATGTTGTAACACCTCTACCCGTCAAGAAGAATATAATAGAGGGTCCGGCCGGGGCCCCACACCATATTCCACAAACAGGCGGAGCCGCTACGAAATAATATCATAACCACGCATCCTAACACAGAGCATGCTAGCGGAAGTTTCACGGTTGAATAATTGAACACAAGATAATGAACATTGTCCACTAAAACTTAGGAATATATAAAAACATCACAAGAGTCTGGCCTTAAGGCCTTACAACAGTTTCTCTTAACAAGAGTGTGGATTATAGACATCGGCACGCAGGCCGGCCACACATGAACAAAAGAAACAAAACAATGCCTTCGAGGGCAGCAGCGCAGCTTTGGGCTTCAGCCCGCTAAGTCCCGCTCGGACCAGCACCTCCAGTACCTGTAATAACCAATCCACCAAGCGGTGGCAAACAGGGCAACGGTCAGCATTCAGCTGACCAATTATAACGACCCTGCCCCTGGCACGGGGCAGCGGAATTCCATCCCTGCATAGCAATCTTCCAATATGATATATATAGCAATTTAAGCAAGACGTGCACGCCCGCACAGTCACATATCACAAACGCCGGCACGACGGCTCGACGCTCCGTGCACTCAGGGCACATTATCGGTGTTCCGTATTTCCACGGCCACACTACCATTCAGAGGTCCCAGACATAACGGTTCAATATGAGCATTCTAGTCTGATCGGCTCATAGGCCGTCGACTCTCGCAATGTGATCCTAACAGGGCCTTAAGCACCCAAGGTTAGACAACCATAACGCGGGTACAGATCCACCTTTCCCGTTGCTCAAATCGTCAGACTCACGCCTGGACTGACGCGGGTACAGCTTCACCTTGCCCGTTCCATCGTTTCCTAGTTGCAGCCCCACGGCTCAACCTCATACAAAGTAGCAACTCACGGCTACAAGAGAGTCCAACTCTCATAATTTCCTGGACTTCCTCCAGTACTTTATCCATCATGCCTACAAGCAAGAATCACGGAGTCTTCTCCGATATGCAAACAAGCATCACCAATCCAGACCATGTCCAGATGGGCTTCACACAGCATGCCTAGATCCGTACTCCAATTCCGGACTCTAACAAGGGGGACTTCACATATCTACCCCAAGGGACGCCACAACCCACCGCACACTCGCGGGGAAGGGTTTTCCCTATGCAATGAAGGAATTAAGGACTTCACATGTCCAAGCAGGAAATCGTTACCCTAGGAGTTCGCTTCGGAGCCATGGAGAGAAATTTGAGATGGATGAAAGCCTTCGCAGCAGCGTTGCCTTCGCAAATCCGAACTCGGCTCGCGATTTGGACCACCGTAGCTCCACCGGCAGCCGGACTCCACTTCTTCTTCCTCACCTTGCTCTCACCTCTCTCTTAAAAGTTAGAAAGAGAAGATGAAACTCAAAATGAGCCTTTCCTCCTTCTTTCCCGGCCTTATCAGCCCAGGAATGAGCCCCAGCCACAAGATCTCCTTTAAGGAAAATGAACGGTCAAGATCTGCCCAACAAATTATACTTTTTGGCCGACACGGCCTGTGACACGCCCGTGTCACAGGCCGTGTACCCTTAAGCGGCACATGCGGCGCTTGCACCGACTAAAAATTACCAGAACACGGGCATCGACACGCCCGTGTCGAACCTGACACACCCGTGTCGGTCATGTGACACGCCCATGTCACACATGTTACACGGTACTCAACGAGCGCTAAAACCAGTCAGAGCAATACACGGGTAGGCACACGCCCTCTGACACGCCCGTGTCAAAACTGACACGGCCGTGTTCAAGCCTTGGTTCCGGGCCGTGTACATTTCTGACTCGATACGGCATTTTATTGAGTGACACGCCCTGGGACACGCCCGTGTCGAAGGCCGTGTCCCAGGCTCGACTATCGTCGACCTCCGATCGTCGACTAACCTGAACACGCCCTGGGACACGCCCGTGTCCCAGGCCGTGTACCTCGACACGCCCTAGGACACGCCCGTGTCCCAGGCCGTGTTAAGCAACCTACACCTCAAATCCAATTTTGAGCTTTTTGGGGTGTTACACATGCACCAAGGACCCTATAAATATTAGGGTCCTAAGGTAAAGTAAATATGCCTTACAGGTTAGTCCAAGTGCCCATACCCCTATATGGTACTTGGACAGTGGTTGCTCCAGACACATGACTGGAATAAGGAGTAATCTGAAGGAGTATACTCCAGTGAAGGATGGACCCAAAGTTTTTTTTGGTGGTTCAGATAGAGGAGTCACTAGAGGGTATGATAAGATCACTAATGACATAATCACTCTCAACAAAGTGGCTTATGTGGAAGATTTATAACGTAACACAATAAGCATAAGATAGTTATGTGATCTAGGCTATGTCACCTCATTCCACAAGGATGAGGGCCAGATTAAGAGGCCAAGTGACCAAGAGGTCATATTGACAGGCACTAGGAGTGGGAACATTTATTGTTTAAATTTTTTATGTTTAGATATAGACTCCCCTATATGCCTAATTGTAGATGAGAAAGCCTCATACTGTGTCCAGTGGCACAAGATGCTAGCTCATCTGAATTATAAAACCATAGGCAAGCTCTTTAGTGAAGAGCTAGTTAGGAATAGTCCTAAGATGAAGTGCACTAAGTAGGGTATCTGCTCTGCATGACAAAAGGGCAAACAAACCAAGACCTCCTTCAAGGGCATTAAGACCAAAGACTCAGTGAGGTGCTTATACCTCCTTCATATAGACTTGTTTGGTCCTATGCCGGTTCATAGTCTAGGTAGGAAAGTCTATACCCTTATAGTTACTGATGACTTTTCCAGATTTACTTAGGTTTTCTTTCTTAGAAAGAAGTCTGAAACCCCTTATTTCATCAAGATATTTGTCAAGTAAATTCAGAATGAATTTGACAGTACTGTGGTCAAAATCATAAGTGACCATAGAATTAAATTTCAGTCTGAATGCATGACAAGGTTCTGTGAAGAGCGATGGATTCACCAAGAATTCTCCTCTTTTAGAACACCACAGCAAAGTGGGATTGCTGAGAGAAAGAATAGAACTCTTATAGAGACTGGAAGGACATTATTGAGTGGCGCATCTCTCCCAGAATACTTCTGGGCTGAGGCAGTTAATACTACATGTCATATCCTTAATAGGGCTTCTATCACCAAAAGCCATAAGAAGACTCCCTATGAGATCTTGAAGGGTAGAAAACCAAACCTGAGCTATTTCAGGATCTTTGATAGTAAGTTCTATGTGCTAAATAATGGAAAGTCCTATGCGAATAAGTTTGTTGCCAAGTCCTATGAAGAGAATTTTGTTGTGTACAACAATCATAGCAAGGCCTATATGATCTATAACTTGAAAAATCAAGTTGTAGAAGAGTTTATTCATGTAGTTTTGATGAGTCCACAATGATTAACAATGAGCTGCCAAGCTCCTCTTCTAGTCCTGTAGGTACTGAGCTGATGATAGATAAGCTGACTATCAAGGAGGCTGCTCCTTTAATTCAAGATGAATCTGATAGAGTGTGCATTCTAGAGGAAGCATAAGGCACAAAAGTTGTGGATGATGATCAACAAAGTGAGGACAATGAAGATCAGGAAGCTGAAGCAAGATTGCCTCCAGCAGCCAGGCATCTTACAGTTCATCCAAGACACCAGATCATTGGTGATGCCAGCCAAGGAGTAGTGACAAGGAGTAAAAGTCTGAATACAGCTTTGTATTCTAGTTTCCTGTCACAGTTTGAGCCTAATAGATTTGAAGAGGTCAACATAGATCAGTTATGGATTGTAGCAATGCAAGAGGAACTGAACTAGTTTAAGAGGTGTAAGGTCTGGAAGCTAGTTCCCAGACCATAAGGACATAATGTCATTAGATTCAAGTGGATTTATAAGAACAAACTTGATGAAAATGACATTATAATTAAGAATAAGGCTAGGTTGGTAGTTAAGGGGTATAAATAAGAAGAAGGTATTGACTTTGATCAAACCTTTGCCCTTGTAGTAATATTGGAAGCCATCACATTATTCTTTACATATGATGCATACCAAGGATTCAAAGTTTACCAAATGGATGTGAAGTCAGCCTTTCTGAATGGTAACTTAAAGGAAGAGGTTTATGTTGAACATCCTCCAGGTTTTGCTGTCCCTAACTCACATGATTCTCTTTATGGGCTTAGGAAAGCTCTATATGGGTTGAAGCAAGCCCCTAGAGCATGGTTTGAGACATTGACTAACTTCCTCATTGAGAACAAATTCTCAAGGGGAAGATAGAAAAAACCCTATTCATAAAGGAATATAAGGGCAAGATCATCCTAGTCCAAATTTATGTTGATGACATAATCTTTGGATCTGCTTATAATGCCCCAAAAACACTATAGGTATGGGAAGTGTTTTTATGGGTTCTGGAGCCCTGGGTTTTTGCCAGCTGGAGGTCACGGGCATATCAAGGGGGCCAACACGGGCGTGTCAAAGTTGACACGGGCGTGTCAACATGTCGTGTCCTTCTCTGGAAACTGGGCTGTGTCGAGAGGCAAGTACACGGCTTGGGACACGGGTATGTCGTGGTCGACATGCCATGTCAATAGTCACACGAGAATGTCTGGACCCATGTCCACTAAGGGTCGTGTCAGTTCCGTAGGGAGGTTATGGAACACGCCCACCGACACGGGCGTGCCAGTTTGGGCAACACGGGCATGTCACCTTGGACATGGGCGTGTCTCAACCCATGTCCTGTTCTGAGTCGATGATTTCATATACGAACAGGACATACGGCCAGGCACACGGCTGTGTGCAAAGCCGTGTTCAGCCATCTCAAAAGATTTTCAGAGTTTTTCTAGGCAGTTCTTTTTTATTAAATACGATCCAATGGTTGTGGCTTGCCTCCTGATGGTTTATGGATGGGATTGGGGAAGTTATTCCTCATTTCATCTTTGGCTTTCTTTTTCTAAGGAGAAGAGAGAGGGGAGAGAAAGAGGACGTAGGAGAAGAGGAATCCGGCTGTCGGTGGTGCTACGGTGGTCAGAATCGCGTGCCGAATTCAGATTCGCGAAGGCTAGAGCTTTGCAGTCCTTTCCAACCGTATACTTTTATCCATGGCTCCAAAGAGTGCTACAAGGGAAACGAACTTCCACTCGGACATGTGAAGTCCTTCTTTCCTGCAATTGCATAGGAATCCTCCACCAAAATGTGGAACGCGAAGTGATTCCCATGGGATCGGTGGTTCATCCCTTTCTTTATTGTATTAGAACCGGAAGTGAGTAGTACAGTTAGGCATTCTGTGTGAAGCCTATACGGAAGTGGAAAGTACGGATTGGTGATGCTTTGTTTGTAAACCGGAGAAGACTCCGTGTTCATTGATTGTTTGTATGGAGTCCCTTGGTGAATACCTGTGGCTTGGTGCAGCAGGAAGTACTGGAGGAAGTCCAGGAAAACGCGAGAGTTGATACTTACTGTTCAACTCGCGTGGTCATGAGTACCATGTTGCGTGTTGTTTGGTCATTATGCTGCAACTAAAAGCCTTGGCGGCGAATGGGCAAGGAGATGTTGTACCCGCGTCGGTCCGGTGTGACGACTGACGATGATGAGCAGCGGGCAAGGCGGATCTGTACCTGCATTATGGTTGTCTAACCTTGGGTGCTTAAGTCCCTGTTAGGATCTCATAGCGAGAGTCTTAGGCCTGCGCGCCGTAAAGACTAGGAATGCTCATTTTGGACCGTAAGGTAGAGAGACCTTGAAATGGTGGTGGGACCCTGGATTTTCCGGTACACCAATAAGGTGCCCTGAGTGCACGGAGCGTCTGGACGTCGTGCCGACGTTTGTGTTATGTATTGGTTAGTGCGGTTGTGCACAACCATGGTGGATTATAGAATACATATGTTGGTTAATAAAATGCTTTGTAGGGAAGGAATTCTGCTGTCCCTTGCCAGGGGAAGGGTCGTTATAATTAGTCAGCTGAATGCTGACTGTTGCCCTGTTTGTCGCCGCTTGGTGGATTGTTTCTTGCAGGTGGAGCTGGCCCAAGCGGGAAATAGCGGGCTGAAGCCCTGGTTGCGCTGCTTCCCTTGAAGGATTTACTTTACTTTACTCTTGTTTATGAGTGGCCGACCTGCGTGCCGATGTTTGTAAACCACACTCCTGTTAAGAGAAACTTGTGAGGTCATAAGGTCATGTACTTTGTGTATTGGTTGTATTCATTCCAAATTGTTAGTAGTGGACATTTCTTTTGTTGCACTTGAGTTGAAAGTTTCCAACCTTGAAGGTTCTGCTAGAATGCTCTGTATTAGGAATCATTGGTAGTTTTGATATTATATAGTAACCTCTCCGCCTGTTTGTGGAATATGGTGTGGGGCCCCGACCGGACCTTCTACTATATCCCATGTAACGGGTGTAACGACCCCATCCGTTAGATGACGTATAGTAGAAGGTCCGGCCGGGGCCCCACACTATATGCCACAAACAGACGGTGAGGTCACAGGATAATACCAAACCAATTACGAATCCTAACTCAGAGCATTCTAGCGGAAGCTTTAAGTTACAACTTTGAACTCTTAACCGGAATGTCCAATATATAAAACCACATTTATATATATACCATGGAATGTACACAACCACAAGGGTTTGGCCTTAAGGCCTTACAGTTCCTCTGAACATACATCATGTTTTACAAACCTCGGCGCGCAGGCCGGCCATACATGAGTAAAAGAGAAAACAAAACAATGGCTTAGCCTTCCAGGCTAGCCGCAGCAGCAGCAGCAACAGCAGTAGGGCTCTCCCGCCCATCACTTACCACTTGGCTCTTCAGCACCTGCACGGGAACAATCCACCCAACCGGTGGCAAACAATGCAACGGTCAGCATTCAGCTGACCCAATTATAACAATCCTACCCCTTTCTCGGGGCATGAGCATTCTTTCCCTGCAAGCATGGCATTATCAATAGCAATTATGTGCGCGCAGGCACATCCAAGCCATCACAACCATCGGCCACCCGGCCCGACAGTCCGTGCACTCAGGGCACATTTTCGGTGTACCGGAATACCAGGGTCAACACCACCGTCTACACGGTATTTGAGCATTTCTAGTCTTTCCGGCGCGCGGGCCTAAGACTCTCATTAGGCGCTCCAACAAAACCTATACCAGGCTTCCAAGTCGGACGGACCTAACGCAGGTACGGATCAGCCACCCCCCGTTGCTCAAGTCGCCGAGCCACCTCGAATACGGAAGTATCCATGGCATTTTATAGGCGCGGGTCGGTTTCACCTTTCCTGTTCGGCACTCAGCCTTTTCAACGAGTTGCAGCCCAACGGCTCAACTACTCACAAAGTGGCAACGCACGGCCACAAGAGTTGCCGCCAACCCTCTTCATTTCCTGGACATCGTCCAGTACTTCCTGCCGCACCAAGCAACAGGTAGGAACAAGGCATCACAAGCCATAGGCATCACAAGCCATTATCACGGAGCCTTCTCCGATATGCAAACACGCATCACCAATCCAGATTCCATCCAGATGGGCTTCACACAGCATGCCTAGAGCCGTACTCCAATTCCGGCCTCTAACAAGGGGGACTTCACATATCTACCCCAAGGGACACCACAACCCACCGCACACTCGCGGGGAAGGGTTTTCCCTATGCAATGCAGAAAAGAAGGACTTCACATGTCCAAGGAGGGAGATCGTTACCCTTGTCGATCTCTTCGGTGCCATCGACAACTAGCCGGTGAGAAAGAACCGCAGCAGCCTTGCCGTCACAACGCCGGCTTCGGATCACGAATCGAACCACGGGAGCTCCGCCGGTGGCTTGGTCTCCTCCTCCTCCTTCCTCTCTCTTTCTCTCTTTCTCTCTTCCTTAAGGATAAAAGAAGAATGGCTCTTCCTCCTGTTTTCACGACTTATCCAGCCCAAGAAACCACCTGAGCCTTTGGATCAAAAGAGAGGAAACTGAACGGCCAAGATTTCCCCAGAATTTTACTTTTTGGCCGACACGGCCTGTGACACGCCCGTGTCACAGGCCGTGTACCCCTTAAGCGGTACACACAGGTTGAACCGACTGAACAACACGGTCATCGACACGCCCGTGTCGGACCTGACACGCCCGTGTCAAACCTGAGACACGCCCGTGTCTCCTGCTCCATCGAGCTGCAACCAGAACACGGGTCGGAACACGGCAGCTGACACGCCCGTGTCCAGCCTGACACGCCCGTGTTCCCGGCCGTGTTCAAGGCCGTGTCCGGCTCTGCCCGGAATAGGCCAATTTTGCAAAATAAATAGAACACGCCCTGGGACACGCCCGTGTCCCAGGCCGTGTACACCCGACACGCCCTGGGACACGCCCGTGTCCCAGGCCGTGTACACCCGACACGCCCTGGGACACGCCCGTGTCCCAGGCCGTGTAACCTGACCTGCTACTCAAACTTCATGTTGAGTCTTTTTGGGCCTTTTTGGGGTGTTACAACGGGTAGGGATGTTACAATTTGGTATCAGCTTGTAGGTCTTTCTCTTCCGAATTCGTGGGCGAATTCTTTTGAGAGGTGGCGAGCATGTGTAAGTGCTGTCGTTATAATACTAAATGAACTCAAGAATGTCCACTTAGGAATAAAAATACACTTATTTGTGGAATCTACGTATTCCTTTTGGTAAGTTTGCCATTTTTTAGTCGCTAAGTTATGTTTCTTACGCATATAGGTGACTAGACGTCATGCAAGACAGTCAGAGCCCCAACGTTCCGTTGAGAGCGCGGCACCAGCGGAGGTGCCCACACCTCTTCCTTCTACTGAAACTGTTCGTATGATCATGGAGACGGTACTTACTGTGATGAATGCTCAGCAGGCTAGACTAGCGAGGCCTGTAGCGGTGCCAAATCAGGCTGGTCTAAGACAAGCATCGGTAGAAGTTGTTGTTGATCTCTGAGAAGCAGATCAACAACTGAAGCGGTTCATGAGCTTCAATCCTCAAATATTTGATGGGACCGGTTTGCCGGCCCAGGTGGAGGATTGGCTCTCAAGGATAAGAAGGATCTTGATAGTAATCAGGGTTGAGGAGGAGCAGAAGGTAACGTTAGCCACTTTCCTGCTGGAGGGAGAGGCTCGGCTTTAGTGTGATGAGGTTGAACTGCATCACTTGGCAGGCAGGCAGTTAACTGAGGTCTCGATGGCGGAGTTCTCTTGGTTGTTCTTGGCAAACCATTTGTCGATACCGCAAAGGATTGGTATGGAATTGGAGTTTCAATGGCTGACGCAAGGAGAAAAGAGCGTGGATGAATATCTCCATGAGTTTACACGTCTGGGACGTTATGCAGGATCTATCTTTGTCGAAGAGGAGCGTAAGACCAGTAGGTTCTATGAAGGACTGGGAGATGAGCTAAGGTTTTTTCTTTCGAGTTCTGTGAGCCAAGGATTTCAAGCATTGGTCTGTACGGCTAGGTCTTTGGAGAAGGACTTGAAGAGGACACAGGGCAAGAGGAACTTGGCAGTGACAAAGCCATAGTTCAAGACGTTGCGTTCGGAAAAGTCTGGGTTCCGTAAGAGATGGGGAAAGAGGTCCAAATCTGCTGGACAAGCCCCTTCAAATGTTGTGGCGGAGGCATCTTCTGTGTATGGTTCTCGAGCTCGTTACACGTGTGGGAATGTAGGACACTTTGCTCGCGACTGTCGCTCTGGCCCTTCAAAGGGCAAAAAGAAGGCGGGAGCGTCGTATGCGGAGAAAGGGAAGACAATGATGGAGTCTTCTGCATCGCAGGTGCTGCCCCGAGTCTTCAATCTCGGGCAATATGAGGCTATCAAACAGGCTGACGTCGTCACAGGTACGGGTAGTTTGTAGTTTTACTTTGTGCCTTGTGTTGTGCTTGTTTTAATTTTGGTAATATAGGTTTTGTCCTTATACGGTACCATCCGACAAGAGCCCTGTTCGATACAGGTGCCTCACATTCGTTTATGTCTGAAGACTTTGTCTTACGAATCGAGGTACCTGTACGGACCACGACAGACGGTATTAAGGTGATCCTACCTAACGGATGTGTGTTGTGCGCGGATAAGTCGTATAGTGTGGAAGTAGAGATAGGAAGTCAGGATTTCTTGGTGAACGCATCAGTGCTACCGATATCTGAGTTCGATGTTATCTTTTGTATGGACTGGATTTCAGAGCAGCAAGCCAGCATAAATTGCACTTCCAAAGAGGTTACACTGGGTCAAGATACCGAACAAGAGACTAAGTTTAATGTAATGCGTGGGACGAGTAAGATACTTTTATCTGCTCTCCATGTCGTTAAGGCAGTTTGGAAGGGTGCAGAGTTATTCTTCACACTCATAGAGGCTGTGGAGCCTAAGGCTAGTATTAGTGAGGTGTCGATTGTATTAGAGTTTGCTGATGTGTTTTCGAAAGATCTTCTAGGGTTACCACCCCATAGGGAGATCGACTTCGCTATCTAGTTGGTACCAGGTGCGAAACCCATGGCCCGCTCGCCATATCGAGTAGCGCCAAAGGAAATGGTGGAGTTGAAGGTTTAGTTGCAAGAACTTCTAGAGCAAGGCTACATACGTCCAAGTCAGTCACCTTGGTGCGCGCTAGTTCTCTTTGTGAAGAAGAAGGACGGTAGCTTGCGTCTATGTATTGACTACAGAGAACTAAATAAGCTGACAGAAAAGAACAAATATCTGATTACACATATTGACGACCTTTTTGACCAGTTAGTTGGCTCGACTGTATACTCCAAGTTGGATTTGAAGTCAGGTTATTATCAGTTGAGAGTGCGTGAAAGTGACATACCCAAAACAGCATTCGGAACACGCTATGGTAACTATGAGTTCACGGTAATGTCGTTTGGGCTGTCCAATGCGCTGTCGGTATTCATGGATTTAATGCATCGTGTGTTTAGGGAATACTTGGATCTGTTTGTAATCGTCTTTATCGACGATATCCTCATTTATTCCCAAACAAATGAAGATCATGCAAATCATTTGCGGTTGGTGCTGCACACCCTGAGGAAGAACAAGCTCTACGTCAAGTTCTCTAAGTGTGAGTTTTGGCTGTCTTCAGTGGCTTTCCTTGGCTATATGGTTAGTGGAGAGGGCATTGCGGTGGATCCGACTAAGATTGATTCTATACGGGAGTGGCCTGTTCTTACTACTATGGCGGAGGTAAGGAGTTTTCTTGGATTGGCGGGCCACTACAGGCACTTTGTAGAGAATTTCTCGCGGATAGCCTTGTCTCTCACCACACTCGAGGAAGGATCATAAGTTTGTTTGGACGCCCGACTGTGCATGAGCTTTCGAAGAGCTAAAGAATCGGTTGACCACGGCGCCAATCTTGACATTGCCATGTGGTTTGGATGGCTTTGAAGTGTATAGTGATGCTTCAGGGAGCGGCTTAGGCTGTGTTCTTCTAGAGTTTGGGAAGGTGATAGCATATGGCTCACGCCAGGTGAAGGTGCACGAACGGAATTACCTCGTCCATGATTTTGAGTTGGCAGCGGTAATATTCACACTTAAACTATGGTGTCATTATCTATATGGCGTGAAAGTGGATATATTCACGGAGCATAAGAGCCTGAAGTATCTGTTGGATCAGAAGGATCTCAACATGTGACAGAGAAGGTGGATGGAGTTTCTTGGAGACTACACCTTTCAGATTCACTACACTCCCGGTAAGGGGAATGTCGTCGCGGATGCCTTGAGTCGTAGGACTCCGACAAGGGCAAATTGGTTGCTCAGGCATGATGAGAGCCTAATTCAAGAACTGGAAGTCTTAGACATTTCATGTGTTGATAAGGATTCCACTGCAAAGGCATGTTTGAACTGGATAGAGGTACAGTGTGACCTTATGGATAGAGTTTAACAGGCTACAAAACTTCATGAAAGTCTACAACGGTATGTAGCGGAGAGTTCAGATTCTCAGTTTTCTTTTTAGGACGGCCTTTTGCGGAGAGACGGTCGTTTGTGCGTCCCAAGTAGGGGTAAAATTCGGGAAGAATTGATGTATGAAGCCCACTTCACAAAATAGTCAATACACCCCGGGAGCACGAAGATGTATAAGAATATGAAGAAAATGTTCTGGTGGCCTGGAATGAAGAAGGATATAGCACATTATGTTGCGAAATGCCAGACATGTGCCTTGGTAAAGGCTGAATGCAAAAGGCCAAGTGGTCTTATGAAGTCGTTGCCTATTTTTATATGGAAATTTGATGACATCTCGATGGATTTCATGCAAGGGCTGCCGAGGTCGCAACGCAGTAATGATGCAATTTGGGTGATTGTGGATCAGTTAACTAAGGTGTCACACTTCATCTCGAACCGGAAGGACGACTTAGTTGACAAGTTGGCAAAGTTGTATATGGATAACATTGTACGATTGCAAGGGCTGCCGAGGTCGCAACGCAGTAATGATGGGCGTTTCATTTCGGGAGATTGGAGGCTAATTTACCAACTGTTGGGTATGAAATTGCATTTCAGAATGACCTTTCATCCTCAAATGGATGGTCAGACCGAAAGGACCAACAGGATGTTGGAGGATATGCTCCGAATGTGTGCACTAGATTTTGGAAAGAGTTGGGAAGATCATCTATATATGATCGAGTTCTCCTACAATAATAGCTATCAATCTAGTATTCATATGGCGCCCTTTGAGGCCTTATACGGTAGGAAGTGTCGTACCCCTTTGGCTTAGGCGGAGACTGGCGAATCGAAGCTGTACAAGCGAAAAGAAATGGATGATGCTAACTCGACTATTCGGTTGATTTGAGAAAGATTGTTGGGTGCTCAAGACAGGCAAGCGAAGTACTACAATGCCAAACACCGAAGCATGGAGTTTGCGGTGGGCGATTGGGTATACCTGAAGATTAAACCCTTCAAGGGCGTGTCCAGGATACAACGTCTGAAAAAGCTGAGCCCGAGGTATTTGGGACCGTTTGAAGTGGTAAAGCGTGTTGGAGAGGTTTCTTATCGGTTAGTGCTTTCAACAGAACTGAGTGGTTTGCATGACGTGTTTTATGTCTCGGTATAAAGGAAAGCAGTGAAAGAGCCATCTCAGTTGGTTGATGCGGATCGAGTATCTGTCGATAGTGGACTAATGACGAAGGTTAGACCTTTACGGATCGAGGATACGACGATTAAATAACTACGAAATAAAACTGTCGGGATGGTCAAGGTCTGATGGGACAATTGTGGCCGAGAGGAGTTGTCATGGGAGCAGGAACAAGCCATGCGTACTGAATTTCCCGAGCTATTTTTGTAGTATGGTTGTAACCATTTGTATGAACAATAGTATATATTTGCATAGTATATAATTTTGTTTTGTGCTTAATGAATTTCGGGACCAAATTCTTATAAGAGGGGGAGAATTGTAATGCCCCAAAAACACTATAGGTATGGGAAGTGTTTTTATGGGTTCTAGAGCCCTGGGTTTTTCTCAGGTGGAGGTCACGGGCGTGTCAAGGGGGCCGATACGGGCATGTCAAAGTTGACACGTGCGTGTCAACATGCCGTGTCCTTCTATGGAAACTGGGTTGTGTCGAGAGGCGAGTACACGGCTCGAGACACGGGTATGTCGTGGTCGACACGGCCGTGTCAATAGTGACACGGGCGTATCAGGACCCGTGTCCACTAAGGGTCATGTCGGTTCCGTAGGGCGGTTAAGGAACACGCCCACCGACACGGGCATGCCAGTTTTGGCGACACGGGCGTGTGACCTTGGACACGGGCGTGTCTTAACCCATGTACGGTTCTGGGTCGACGATTTCGTGTGCGAAAAGGTCACACGACCAGGTACACGGCCGTGTGCAAAGATGTGTTCGGCCATCTGAAATGATTTTCAGAGTTTTTCTGGGCAGCTCTTTTTTATTAAATACGATCCAATGGTCCTGGCTTGCCTCCTGATTGTTTATGGACGGGAATGGAGAAGTTATTCCTCATTTCATATTTGGATTTCTCTTTCAAAGGAGAAGAGAGAGGGGAGAGCAAGAGGACGTAGGAGAAGAGGAATCTGGCCATCGGTGGTGCTACGGTGGTCCGAATCGCGTGCCAAATTCAGATTCGTGGAGGCAAGAGCGTTGCGGTCCTTTCCAACCTTGTACTTTTTTCCATGGCGCCAAAGCGTGCTACAAGGGTAACGATCTTCCACTCGGACATGTGAAGTCCTTCTTTCCTGCATTTGCATAGGAATCCTCCACGAAAAGGTGGAACGCGAAGTGATTCCCGTGGGATCGGTGGTTCATCCCTTGCTTTGTTGCATTAGAACCGAAAGTGAGTAGTACAGTTAGGCATTCTGTGTGAAGCCCATCCGGAAGTGGGAAGTACAGATTGGTGATGCTTTGTTTGTAAATCGGAGAAGACTTCGTGTTCATTGATTGTTTTTATGGAGTCCCTTGGTGAATACCTGTGGTTTGGTGCAGCAAGAAGTACTGGAGGAAGTCCAGGAAAACGTGAGAGTTGATACTTACTGTTCAACTCGCGTGGTCATAAGTACCACGTTGCGTGTTGTTGGGTCGTTGTGCTGCAACTAAAAGCCTTGGCGGCGAATGGGCAAGGAGATGTTGAACCCGCGTCGGCCCGGTGTGACGACTGACGATGATGAGCAAAGGGCAAGGCGGATCTGTACCTGCATTATGGTTGTCTAACCTTGGGTGCTTAAGTCCATGTTAGGATCTCATAGCGAGAGTCTTAGGCCTGCGCGCCGTAAAGACTAGGAATGCTCATTTTGGACCGTAAGGTAGAGAGACCAAGAAACGGTGGTGGGACCCTGAATTTTCTGGTACACCAATAAGTTGCCCTGAGTGCACGGAGCGTCGGGCCATCGTGCTGAAGTTTGTGTTATGTATTGGTTAGTGCGGTTGTGCAGAGCCATGGTGGATTATAGAATACATATGCTGGTTAATAAAATGCTTTGCAGGGAAGGAATTCCACTGCCCCGTGCCAGGGACAGGGTCGTTATAATTTGTCAGCTGAATGCTGACCGTTGCCCTGTTTGCCGCCGCTTGGTGGATTGTTTCTTGTAGGTGGAGCTGGACCAAGCGGGAAATAGCGGGCTGAAGTCCTGGTTTCGTTGCTGCCCTTGAAGGCTTTACTTTGCTTTACTCTTGTTCATGTGTGGCCTGCCTGCGTGCCGATGTTTGTAAACCACACTCCTGTTAAGATAAACTTGTAAGGCCATATGGCCATGTACTTTGTGTATTGGTTGTATTCATTCCTAATTGTTAGTAGTAGACATTTCTTTTGTCACACTAGAGTTCAAAGTTTCCAACCTTGAAGCTTCCGCTAGAATGCTCTGTGTTAGGAATCGTTGGTAGTTTTGATATTATATAGTAACCTCTCCGCCTGTTTGTGGAATATGGTCTGGGGCCTCGGCCGGACCTTCTACTATATACCATGTAACGGGTAGGGATGTTACACTTCTGATAATAACTTTTGCAGGAAGTTTGCCAAACTTATGCAAGGGATGTTTGAGATTAGCAGTATGGGTGAGCTCAAGTTCTTCTTGGGTCTCCAAGTAAGATAGACTGATGTGGCTTGTCCATATCCCAGTCTAAGTTCACCAGGGAGCTGATCAAAAAGTTTGGTATGGAAAATGCCTCTGCCATGAAAACTCCCGTAGGGTAAAGTATACATATAGACAAAGATGAGATAGGTAAACATGTTGATGAAACTTTGTATAGAGGGATAATTGTCTCCCATCTATACCTTACTACAAGCAGGCCAGACATTATGTATTCTACATGTGTTTGTGATAGGTATTAGGCCTATCCTAAAAATTCTCACTACTCTACTGCTCAGAATATTTTGAGGTATCTTAAGGGCACACCAAATCTTGGCCTATAGTACCCTAGAAATAGGGATTTTTAACTAACAGGCTATTCAGATGCAGATTTTGCAGACTGTAAAGAGGACAAGAAAAGAACTTCAGGCACCTTTCAGCTCTTGGGAGGAATATTAGTGTCATGGAGCAACAAAAAGCAAACAAGTGGTGCAATTTCAACTATAGAGTCAAAATATATAGTTGCTGGGAGCTGCTATGCACAGTTATTGTGGATCTAATACCAGCTCCAGGACTATAATCTCCAGATAAGTAGAAGTCCTTTATTTTGAGATTCTACTGGTGCAATATCTATAGCTAGGAATCCTGTCTCACATAGCAGGCCTAAGAATATAGAGATTAGGTATCACTTTATAAGAGAGCATGCAGAAAGTGAAGATATCAGTTTTAGTTTGTCCCTATAGACAAGCAGGTAGCTGACATCTTCACTAAGCCATTAGATGAAGCAAAGTTCAACACCTTCAAGTTTTAGTTGGGTATATTGAACTTGGTCTAGATTTAGATGCTCTGCATATTGTTTTTGTTGCAGGTTGTACAACTTCTTACATGTTGAAAATACATTCAGTGGTATCAAGCTCTCCAAGTGGTTCAAGAGTCTATCAAAAAGGATGAAAAAAGATGCTCTAGTTGAGGGGGAGCAAGTTTAGCTTCCTATAGAGAACAAGAAGATACAACAGTTGATTATCTAAAATAAAAAAGGTAAATGGAGAGAAGATAATTAGAGGCCAGCACCCCCTGACTATTTTACAAAAGTCAAAAAGGGGGAGAAGGAAGGGATCAAGGAAATAATCAAGGCTATGCAGCAAAATAGGGGGAGCAGGGAGTAGTAATGATCACCCTGCAGGCAAGGTAAATGGGGAGATTGTTGGGAAGAAGGAAAATGATCAAGCATCAAGCAGCAAAACAGGGGAGCTGTAAGTGATCGTCATCACCTTACAGGCAAAGGAAGTGTGGTAACCTATAACTTGACAATCTTGTTATATGGTGTTAAGTTTACCAATTTACTATTTTATATGTTGTATAGGTTAGTGTATATCATTTACTAAGAACTCTGTTTGAGGGTTTTGACTTTTTCAAATAGGGAGAGATTGTTGGGTCCATTGCTTACAATATCCCAGATTTGTAGAAGTCAAACAAGTCAATGGTATACACATAGTTGTATTTAATGTATGTTTAAGTTCATGCATATAGGTTGGAAAGGTATTCCAAGTGGTTGTGACAGGTCGTCACAAGGTAGAGGAGTGGAGAGACAGAAATCTATCTGAGTCCATATGCGTTGAGCGAAGCCAGTTCACTCAATGCCAGATGTTAAAGAAGGATGATGGAAAGGCTAAAAATCACCTTAAGTCCACAGATGTTCAGTGAAGCCAGTTCACTCAATGCCAGATAGCAAAAAGCGTTGAGTAAGGTATAAACAGTAAAAGCCATGCAGTCTCCAAAGTAATTCTACTGCTAAATCCACAGGCGTTGAGTGAAGCCAGTTCCCTCAACGCCAGACATCAAAAATGCTGAGTAAAGACGGGATAGCCAAAGCCTAGCTGGTTACTGAGATAATATTATGGCTAAGTCTACAGGCATTGAGTGAAGCCAGTTCACTCAACGCCAGTTGAGCAGGAGCATTGAGTCATACTGCTGCAGTCAAAGCCTAAGAAGAAAGAAGACAGAAATCGACTCAGTCCAGAAGCGTTGAGTGAATCCAGTTCACTCAATGCCTAATAAAGAAGACATGCAAAGGCAAAAAGCGTTGAGTGAGGCCTGCTGACTCAACGCCTTCAGACAGATGTATAATTTGGCTAAGTCCAGAGACATTGAGTGAGAAAGGCTCACTCAATGCTATCAATGCCTAGATGCAGAATGATGAGCCAAGTCTAAAAGCGTTGAGTGATGAAGGCTTCACTCAACGCACTCAACGCCTGAGGAAACAGAAAGTTGGCTAAGTTTAGAATCATTGAGTGAAGCCTATTTACTCAATGCACTCAATGCCTGAGGAAGTAGAAGATTGGTTAAGTCTAGAATCATTGAGTGAAGCTTGTTTACTCAAACCCTCAACACCTTGGATGGAACTGAGAATTTGGATATGTTCATAGATGATGACGTCAGCCAAAGTTAACAAAAGTCAACAGAATTCAAATTCATTGCGGGAAAGCTGCGGTCCTCCACTAATGGCGCCGACTGCCATCTTTATAATATATTCTTTAAAAGGAAGACTATATACCAACAATTAAAGCTGGGCCCGCAGGTCAAGAAATCCATTGCACGGCGGAAGATAAAAGGAGTGAGATCGGCAGAATTGAATTAACTTTTAGGGCTTTGTCTTTTCGAAAAGCGGCAGAACTTCATCGTCGTCCTATCCATTATTGATGAGACGAGAAGCAGAAGTTCAAATCGATCGACCTGAAAGTTCTTTCTGTTAGCTGTTATCGTTCGACCTAAAAGTTCTTTCATTTAGTTGTTCTTTCTGAGACAAGAAGCAGAAGTTCTAATCGATTGACCTCAAATCGATCGACCTGAAAGTTCTTTCTTTTAGCTGTTGTCGATCGACCTGAAAGTTCTTTATATTAGCTATTGTCTTCTTCATCATCAATAATAAGAAAGGAGGAGCAGTAATGGCTAACCCTAGCTGCGACCACTTCACACCCTAAGCTGAGCAAATCCTGAAGATTATCTTCTAGAGCTATGAAGAAGAAATCTGGACTGATCTTTCTCAGGATAGAAGGAGGAAGACACAAAGATCATTTCTCTGTTGTCTATTTAACATCAACAATCTAATTTTCTATAAGATCTTTTTAGATCTGAGTTGTAAGCCTATTTAATAAGGCTGAGTGTATGATCTTGTATAGATCTGAGTGGTAGGATTCTGTTAAGAATCTGAGTGTAGGGCATTGACCTGAGTTGTAGGGCACTTGTGCCTGAGTGGTAGGATCCTTTGGATCTGAGGTAGGGTTATCCTCCTAGCCTTAGTGGTAAGGCCCTTTGGCCTGAGGTAGGTGATCTTTTGATCACCGAGTTGTAGGGCTTTGTGCTCGAGTTGTAAGTCTTGGAGGAGACTGAGTGGTCCTGCGGGATCGTGTTGTAAGCTCTTAGGAGTCGAGTTTTGGAGAAGGGGCCTTGTCTAACAAACTGTTAGAAAGGTGAGGTACAGTGGACGTAACCATAATTAGGGGAACCACTATAAATTTTTGTGTCGTCTGGGTGATTGTCTTAAAAGCAATATGAAGTAAATCAGCACTTACAGCCTAAACTTATAAAAGTTAAAAGATATACAAAATTACCTAAAAAACCATTCACCCGCCCCCTCTAGGTGGTTAGCTCCCCTTGCAATCAAAGACTTTCAAGAAGTGTTGAGTGATGAAGGTTCACTCAGCACACTCAATGCCTGGCATTGCACAAAAAATTGGCTAAATCCAAATTCGTTGTGTGAAGCAAGTTCACTCAATATACTCAATGCTTAATCAGCAGAAAGATTGTCCAAGGACAAAAGCGTTGAGTGAGGGCCGCTCACTCAACGCACTCAATGCCTAGGAGTGCAGAAGTAATTGGTTAAGTCCAAATGCGTTGAGTGATGAAGGTTCACTCAATGCACTCAATGCCTAATGGTACAGAGATATTGGCTAAGTTCAAATTCGATGAGTGATGAAGATTCACTCAACGCCTGGTAGGACGGATTATTTGGCTACGTGTTTTTGCGTTGAGTGAAGGCTATTCACTCAATGCACTCAACGCCTACGATGAAACTGTGAAAATGACTAAGTCCACAAATGATGACGTCAGCATGAGTCAGTAAAGTTTCAAATTGTTGCGGGAAAGCTACAGTGCACGACAAATGATATCACAGACCTACTATATGTCTTTTTATGTAAAAGCTAAGGTCGAGCCAACAACTTTAGGTGGGCCCACGGGTCAAATAACCATTGAAAGGGGGAAGATAAAAGGCTTGAGATCCGCGGATATATAGACAATCTTTAGGGTTTAACATTACGAAAAGAGGCGGAACTTCATCGTCTTCTTACTCGCCATTATTGCAGAGCTTGAAGCTGAAGTTTAAACCCACTGATCTAAAAGTTCACCCAGTTAGCTTTAGTGATCTTCACTTGCTATAATAAGTTCAGAAGAGATTTCTGAGAAAGAAGAAGAAGCAGAGCATTCTAATTTCTGTATTGAAGGTTAGCTGATTTAAGAACAACAAGAACTATCAACTCATCTATTTTTATTAGCGGAGTTCAGAAACTTGAGTTTCTGAGTTTCTTCTAGCATAAGCAGTAGCTTTTTTAAGATCATTATTCTTATTGCTGTGAAGAAGTTAGGGTTAAGATTTTCTCAGCTCATGAAGCAGTACACACAGAGAAATTTCTCTTGAGTCAAATCAACACATACTCTTTCTTTCTATAGGATCCATTGGATCTGAGTTGTAGGCCTATTTTATAAAGGCTGAGGTAGGATCATTTGTTGATCTGAGTGTAGGGTCTGTGTGCCTTAGGTAGGGTTGTTTGCCTGAGTTAGGAGAGTCATTCTCTCTGAGTGGTAGGGCCTTTGTGCCTGAGTTGTAGGATCCAGCTTTGGATCTGAGGTAGGGTTTTATACTTGAGCTATAGGAGAGTCATTCTCTTTGAGTAGTAGGTGATCTTTGGATCACTGAGTTGTAGGAGCAAGCTTGCTTTGAGGTAGAGCCTTGTGCCTGAGGTAGGTCTTGAAGAAGACTGAGAGATCCTGAGGGATCTGTGTTGTAAACACTTAGGAGCTTAGTTTATGAGAAGTGCCTTATCTAACACACTGTTAGAAAGGTGGGAGGATAGTGGATATATCCATAATCTGGGGAACCACTATAAATATGGTGTGAGCTTTGTGATTTCTTGAAAGCTAACATATAACTAACACACAACTCAACTAAAGAGGATAAAGATTTATAAAGAGACAAGAAACCATTTCACCCCCTCTAGATGTTTAGCTATCCTTGAAACTAAAGACTTTCAGTACTTTTAGAGTTACCGCATGGTGGTAGCATGGTATCGCGCAATGGTAGCTCCCTAAATGGGAAACTCTAAATCTATTTTGCCACTTGCTTTATATATTTTTTCCAAGTCTTAGCCGCCAGTCATCTTCTCCGAAAACAAGGAGTGTTGAACTTTTCTTGGATTGACAAGGAACATGACTAGATCGCGGGAGAAGGAAACCAACCATGTCGCCAAGAAGAAGAACGAGAACTATGGACGGAAATGAGGTAAGCTTACTACCCTCTCCCTTAGTGCTAGATCTTTAGTTATATAATAGGAGAGATGTCGGCTCCAGAGAAATTGACTTTGGTATGAAATGAAGATCTCCTAGGAAGAGACTATGCTAGGAACCTGTCCTAGGGTTTTGTTATCTTCAACCATTCCTCTCTTCAATGTGAAGATGGTGGACTTGCTTTCATGAAGAATGCATCCAGCCGAAGTGGTTGTGCTGTAATGTGTTATTAGTAGGTTGTGTCGTCTAAACTAATATAAGGCCGGAATAGTCTTTCTATCTAAGCAAGTTTTGATAGCTATGCATCCAGATGTTTGGGTTCAATAGGAAGATTATAGCCAAATGATATTTTGGATTGGGTGAATTTATTATATGTTAATGGTTTTTGATAAGTTAATGGTTTTGGATGAACCTTGGGTTATATAAATAACGTATATAAATAACGTGTTATATAAACCATGCGATGAACGTAATGAGTTTTGGAGGAATTTATGATGCATGATATGTAATCTATAACTATGCGGTAATTTACAATCATTGGAATAATATGTGATGTATTCCTTATAAAATTGTGTTGATTATGTGGAAGCATAAATGTCATATTGATTGTTTAATGATAAAAGTTTGAGAAAGATGAATGATTTGATATACATGTGCATGCTGAAATATAAAAAGGGTTAGATAATAATATGCCCATGGCCATGGGTTGTGTTAGTCACTTATCTCACTTAACGAAGATATGACGGGATTGATAATTAAGGAGATTAGTCTTCCATGCTAATATAGGCTTTGAGTGCTTTTAGCACTAGATTGGTAATGATGAGAAGGGACTCGGTTGGATCCCTTGAATGTTTGATGGCATGGCCATGTGATATTGCATGTGGTGTGTGTTGACACGCAGTGTCATAATCATGGGTTAAGGATAGTGTGGAAGGTCTACGAGCTCGCCAACCGTCGCACAACCGGGAGTTAATAGATGGAACTTGGGCAGTTGGGCTTGGTCCTCGGTGCTCATTCTCAAGGCTCCTTTCGAGCCAAGTGGACGATTTTGCTTGGTCCTTTGGTGATATGCTCCTAGAGGCTCTTCCCGTGCCACGATGATGGGCAAGTTTGGGCTATGTTCTTGGTGCACATCTACCCGAGACCCTTCTAAGCCATAGTACGCAGAGGCTCCCCTATTGTGTTCTTAGAATTAAGGTGTACGGAGGCCTGGACTTTGTAGTGTGGATGTCCGCCTAGTAGTGGAGATGCCTTCTCTACTGTCGTCATCTGGCCACGACGGATTGATAGATTTAACTTCAAGACAACCTAAACACCTAGCGGGGGGGTGAATAGGTTCTTATCCTTATTTTAATCTAAGGCAGAATATACCTTCAGTTCTTTAATATAAATCTGTAAACTCTACAGCTAACACAACATATACAATCACAGAATCTATAATAACACTAATCACAGATTGCACACATATTTATAGTGGTTCTCCAAGGTCTGGGTACATCCACTTTCCCCCTTCGCCTATCCAGCAATATGTTAGATTCAGCCTAACTTCTTCCTTTTTCTCAGATCCACAGATCGTACAGCTCAGAATCCCGAAGGATTCCTACAACTCAGAATGTATCCATACTCCTACTACTCAGGCTAACAAGCCCTACCTCAGCCTTGCCACAAGGCCTACAACTCTAAGAACTAATTCTCCTACACTCATGCTCAAACAGCCTTACCACTCAGAGATCTGAATCTCCTACACTCAGCCTTTATAACGCAGGCTTACAACTCAGAGATCTAAATCTCCTACACTCAGCCTTTATAACACAGGCTTACAACTCAGATCTTTGAAAAGATCCTATAGAATTTGATAAGTATTTTTGATAGACTCTTACCCTTATTGGGAGAGTAAGGTTAAGAGGGTTCTTGATCAGCTTCTTGATGAGACTGATGGCTGAAATCAACCTGTTCTTAGCTTTCTTCAAAGCTTCTTGAATCTGAACTTAGTAGGGTTGATCTCCTTTGAAGTTGACTGACTACTAAGATTATCTTTCCTTTGGACTCCCTTAGGAATAGAGTTTTGTCTATTTCCCCTCTTGAGAATTTGTTCTCAATAATGAAAGTAGACAGGGTTTCATACCAAGCCCTTGGGGCTTGTTTTAACCCATACAAACCTTTCCTAAGTCTATAAACATAATCAAGTTTTTGAGAGTCTACAAAACCTGAAGGCTGCTCTACATAGACTTCTTTTAGATTTCCATCCAGGAATGCTGATTTTACATCCATTTGGAATACCTTGAATCCTTGATATGCTGCATAGGTAAGGAACATTCTAATTGCTTCCAGTCTTGCTACTAGGGCAAAGGTTTGATCAAAGTCTATTTCCTCTTCCTGCATGTACCCTTTTGCAACAAGTCTTGCTTTGTTCTTCACAATAATTCCACTCTCATCCAATTTGTTCCTAAAGATCCACTTTGTTCCATTGATATCGTGGTCTTTTGGTTTAGGAACTAACTCCCATACCTTGCACTTTCTGAACTGATTTAGCTCCTATTGCATGGAATTAATACAATGTGGGTCTAGGATAGCTTCTTAAAATTTCTTTGGCTCTACTTGAGATAGAAAGCTTGAGTACAGGATTGTGTTCAAATTCCTGCTTCTGGTTTGCACTCCATGTCTTGGATCACCAATTATCTGATTTACTGGATGATCTTTTAAGTGTCTAACAGCTGGAGGTAGTCTTTCTTCAGGCTGAATACCTCCAGTTTCTTCAATGTGTTGCACCTCTTGGTTTTCTTCAGCTTCTAGAGAGTCTTGTACTCCCCCTGGACAGTAGCCACCATTTTCCATTTCTTGAACTGCAGTTGAATCTTCTGCAATGGAAAGCTTGTCCATTCTCTCATTTATACCTGTTAGACTGCATGAACTACAAGGCAACTCACTGTTGATCAATCTAATTTCATCAAATACAATATGTATAGATTCTTCTACAACCTGTGTAATCAAGTTGTAGACCCTATAAGCCTTACTATTGTTATTGTACCCAACAAATATCCCATCTTGAGATTTGGCAGCAAACTTAGTTAGATAAGACTTGCCATTGTTAAGGATATAGCACTTGCAACCAAAGATCCTAAAATAGGATAAATTTGGTTTTCTACCTTTTATGATCTCATAGGGAGTCTTTTTATGGCACTTGGTGATAGAAGCCTTGTTGATCACATGACATGCAGTGTTTACTACCTCAGCCCAGAAATATTCTGGGAGAGAAGTATCACTCAATAGAGTTCTACCAGCCTCAATCAATGTTCTATTCTTCCTTTCAGCAATACCATTTTGCTGTGGTGTTCTAGGTGAGGAGAATTCTTTAAAAATCCCAAATTCTTCACACAGTCTTATCATACTTTCAGATTGAAATTCAGTGTCATGGTCACTTCTGATTTTGACCACTGTACTGTCAAGTTCATTCTGAATTTGCTTGACAAAACTATATAAAATACTTGGGGTTTCTGATTTTTGTCTCAGAAAGAACACCTAGGAATATCTAGAATAGTCATCTACCACCACAAAAGTGTAGACTTTCCAACCTAGACTATGAACTGGCATAGGACCAAAAAGATCCATATGTAAGAGGTATAGACACCTCACTGAATCCTTGTTTTCAAGGCTATGAAAGGAGGATTTTGTCTGCTTGCCCTTTTGACAAGCTGAACATATCCCTTCCTTTATACACTTAACTTGAGGACCATTCCTCACAAACTCTTTGCTAAAGAGTTGGCCAATTATTTTGTAGTTAAGATGGGCCAGCATCTTGTGCCATTTGATACAATGAGAAGCTCTCTCATCAGCTATAAGACAAATAGGAGAACCTTTGTTCTCACACTCAAAATTAAGACAGTACGCATTCCTTTTTCTGTATCATGTCAAAATGACCTTTTGATCACTTGACCTTTTGATATGACATCCATTCTTAACAAATGAAATGTCATATCCTAAATCACTCAGCTGACTTATGCTTATAAGATTGTGTTTCAAACCCTTTACATAGGCCACTTGAGTGATAATAATCTGGTTACTAGAAATGTTACCAAATCCTTTGATGATTCCTTTTTTAGAGCCACCAAAGATTACTGTAGGCTCATTTATGATAGGTAAGTACTCCTTCAGTAATCCCTTTGTTCCAGCCATGTGCCTGGAACATCCACTGTCCAAGTACCATATAGGGGTATGGTGACTTGGACTCACCTGCAATAAAGAATTACCTTTCCTTAGAACCCAAGTAATTCTTGGGTCCTTGGTTCAAGTTAGCTTCATACTTAACAAATCTATCTGTTTCTCTTCTAACAGGTAGACTGTTGTTCTTCCTGACACTAGTGTTGTACCAGCAATCTATGATATAATGACCTGTCTTGCCACAACACCATCATTCATACTTGTTGTATCTATTTTTAGATACATTCTTGACAGTCTGGTTGACAACAAATCTTTTGTATTATGCTAGTACTGCTGCAGCTACACCCACTGGTTTCTCACAAATATGGGGTTTATGAACATGGGCTACCTTGTTGACATAAGCACCCTTGTCATTCAGAACTTCAGTCTTACTATGACCATGAGTATTCTCAAGGTCATACTTGTTAGAAGGCACTTGTACCTTTCTAAAAACTATAGGGACTTTAAAATTCAATGGCTGGACTGAGGCTTTGCCCTTTCTCTTGAATTGGGCAGCCCTGGTGTTACCTTTAAAGCCTATTCCAGCCTTACCTTTTGAACCACAAACTCATCTATTAAGGGTAAAACTGATTTTGGCTTGGAATAACCAGCCACCAAATCTTTCTCCTTTTGAAGTCTAACTTCTAGACTTTTAAGTAGATCATTTTTGTATGTGATTGTACCCATCTGAATAATAGTTATAGTTTTTAGTTTGTCAACCTCATTCATTTTTTGATCCAACTCTTTCTCTAAACAAGATGCAGTCATCTTAAGATCTGCAATTTTCTTAGCCTGAGTTTTGGCCAGGTTCTTGCTTTTCTTTAGTGCATGCACCAAGTCCCCATATTCATCTATCAGCTGATGAATATCACCTTCATACTCAGATCCATCCACATCACTTGATGCAGATGTAGCTGACTCTGTGCCAGTACTACAATCTGAATTACTAGACAAACATTGTACCTTGCTAGGACCAGGCTGATCCTGGCACTTGTCTTCTTCTGATACAGCCATCAGTCCCTTGCACTGATGGTCTTCTTGTGCATAGATAGAGTTCAGCAATTACATAAACTCATCTTCTTCATCTGCTATATAAAGGCCAATGTATTCCTCAGCTTCAAGTTCAGACTCTGAAGATGATTGGTCTGTCAAGCTCTTCTCCTTCTTAGCAACAAAGGATTTCTCCTTCTTGCTATTTTGTTGAGTCTTCCTTTTATAAGCAGACTCCTTTCTTTTGTCTGGACACTCAGCCACAACATGTCCATGCCTATTACAGTAATAGCAAACTATCTTTGAAGTTGTAGATTTGCTAGGCTTAGACCTGCTCCTGTCCTTCCTAGATGACTTTCTCTTTTGATAATAGTCATCAGCTGGCTGTGATGTGGAGGGCCTAGATTTCCACTGCTTCTTCTTCAATAATCTCTGAAACTGCCTTATAAAAGCAGTAAAATATGTATCTGAATCACTGCTATCTGAATTTTAGTTGTCTGAATTATCTGAGGTAATTTCAGCAACTTCCCTAGGAGGTGATGGAGACATCCTCCTATTCTTTCTAGTGGCTTCAACCTTGAAGGCCACAGATTTTTCTTTATGCTCCCCTTTTGAATTTCTTTCTTCCTCTTTTCTAGTCATTAGTTGCATTTCATAAGACAACAACTTTCCAAATAAAGTTGGAGGAGAAATATCTGCAAGTTTGGCCACTTCCCTAATGACACCAATCTTGGTGTCCCAATCCTTTGTCAAGGATCTTAGGAATTTATCATTCAGTTCATATGTACTAAAGACTCTTCCATAAGACATAAGCTCATTTACTATTCTATAGAACTTCTTATAGCACTCAGATATGCTATCTGACTTCCCTTGTCTGAAACTTTTATATTTCTGATTTATCATAGACTTTCTATCTTGTCTAACTTCTTCAGAACCCTCCATGTAGACTATCAAAGTGTCCCACATTTCCTTGGAGGTCTTGCAGTGAATCAAATTCTGAAAGGTTGAATCATCTATGGCACTTACTATGATATTCTGGGCTCTTTTATCCATAGTTGCCAGGATGATCTCATCCTTAGTCATCTCAGAAAAATCTTTGGGAGTTCTTTGATTTGCATCTAGAACAAACACATTCATAAGAATATAAGGACCTTCTTTTACTGTAATATAGATCCTTGGGTCTGAAGCCTCCATAAACAACCTGACCCTTTCTTTCCATATTCCAAATATTTCCTTCCTGCAGATGGGTAATTTCATAGAACCTAGTTCCTTGTGATTTTCTCCAGAACCCATTTTCTTGATTCTTGATTCTGCCTAAGGGATCTAACTCAGACTGTTAAGTCCTTCTTTGAGGAACCTCCCTCTGATACAACTTGATAGATTTAACTTCAAGACAACCTAAACACCTAGAGGGGGGGGGGGGTTAATAGGTTCTTATCCTTATTTTAATCTAAGGCAGAATATACCTTCAGTTCTTTAATATAAATTTGTAAACTCTATAGCTAACACAGCATATACAATCACAGAATCTATAATAACACTAATCACAGATTGCACACTGATTTATAGTGGTTCCCCAAGGTCTGGGTACATCCACTTTCCCCCTTCGCCTATCCAGCAATATGCTAGATTCAACCTAACTTCTTCCTTTTTCTCAGATCCAAAGATCTTACAGCTCAGAATCCTGAAGGATTCCTACAACTCAGAATGTATCCACACTCCTACTGCTCAGGCTAATAAGCCCTACCTCAGCCTTGCCATAAGGCCTACAACTCAGAGAACTAATTCTCCTACACTCAGGCTCAAACAGCCTTACCAATCAGAGATTTGAATCTCCTACACTAAGCCTTTATAACACAGGCTTACAACTCAGAGATCTAAATCTCCTACACTCAGCCTTTATAACACAGGCTTTTAACTCAGATCTTTAAAAAGATCCTACAGAATTTGATAAGTATTTTTGATAGACTCTTATACTTGTTGAGAGAGTAAGGTTAAGAGGATTCTTGATCAGCTTCTTGATGAGACTGATGGCTGAAATCAACCTGTTCTTAGCTTTCTTCAAAGCTTCTTGAATCTGAACTTAGTAGGGTTGATCTCCTTTGAAGTTGACTGACTGGCAGCTTCCTTTTTGGATTCCAGAAATAGATCTGGATATACTTAGTAGATTAGTTCAGGATCTACTACTTGAGAGACTTGTGATTGTCTCCTTCTTGACCTCAAAACAGCTGGAGCTCTCTCTCTCTCCCCAAATCTTCTGAAGTTTCTTCTGAATTCTGGATTGAATTCTTCTTAGACAAAATCTGAGTGGATAATTACTTCAGAATGTCTTCTTAGATCTTCTCCTGTGTGACTTGCACTTTCTTGATCAAGGATCAATCTCTCAATAGTTGTGTTAGTTGTGTGTGTTCAACATCCTTTATTTGACTGAATCTATCTATATATAGACTTCATCCATGGTAACTGGCTTATCCGGTTTTTAACCAACTTTTGACAAGTCTGAAAGCTTCAGTAAACTTGTTGGAATGCACAACTATCAGGTCTTCAGTCAGTTCTTGAACCTTTGTCTTTGTCAGCAAAGCGTCGAGACTGACTGTCATTAAGTGTCGAGACAAACTATCAATATGTGTCGACACAAGTGACTTAAGTGTCGACACAGACTTTGGTGGTGTTGACATAGCTGCCTTGATGTCGACATTGCTTCTTGACACTGCATCTCGAGAATGTGTCAACCCAGATTATTTGTGTCGACACAATCACTTCTTCACTCCACAGCAATCAACTATGTTGAAACTCTGCTGTGTGTTGACACAAGTCCTGTAAGTCGACACAGTTATTGTAGACTAAGAATTCTGTCTGTCGACACTGCCTCCAGGTGTCGACACAGTTGATGTCGACTCTGCATTTGTGTGTCGACACAGCCTCCCGGTGTCGACACAGTTGATGTCGACTAACTATTCTGTGTGTCGACACTGCCTCCCGGTGTCGACACATTTGATGTCGACTAATAAATTCTGTGTGTCGACACAGTTGCTTCAGGTGTCAACACAGCTTTTCCAAGTGTCGACACAGACTTCCTTAAGTGTCGACACATGGACTTCGAAACTTTTTCTGCATTTAAGCCAATATTTAACCTGCACATATAAAATCAAAATAACATAAAATAAACCTTGATGTATATCATTGAGCTAAGTGAGGCTTCTCCAAATCAGGTACACATTTTCCAATATACCCAACACGGATGATGCCTGAGAGGTTAGCTACCTGCTCGAAAAGTGGGAACTAAAGGACTATGTCAACATAGCAAAACAGTGTGTGTGTGTGCGAGCATGGGTGAGTCATCATATTGCATTCATGCCATAACATTGCATTGCACCGCATAAGATCCTCATCATATAAATTTGTATGTGCACTTTTAAATGATGAGTTACTTTCTGTTAAGCTGATCCTTTACTTATAAATCTGTTCGGGCATTTTTATAAGTTAAGTTACATTCCAATTGTTGAATTATATACTATAGTTGATTGCTCTTACCTTTACTGAATTGCTAGTGTAGAATGATGCTATCACTTGGTATACGCTGTTGATATTACCACTCAGATATGTAGAGACATACCATCTGCGTGTACTTACTGTTTATGTATATATATTGTTGTTGGAACTGATGTTTCACATTTCCCGTGTTTGAGAATATCAAATCCTAGATTGTATTTGATTATATCTTGTGTTTGGTAGAATGTGTAGGTTTATAGGTGCAAGTAGTTTAAGGAGCTCTCCTCAGGAACCTACTGCCGAGCGATAGTAGCTAAAGCTGGGCGGTAGCCTGAATTAATTAGACAAGGCGCTAGGTAAACTACCGCGCCGTGCTAGTACTATCGCCCGCGCTAGCTCAAGGAATTGTTTTAGCTAGACGCTCGAGAAACTACCACCGAGCAATAGTGGTTACCACGCCGCACTAGCCACTTAATGATTGTCGAGACGGATTCGTCGAGTTATTGACCTACCGCATGGCACTAACTCCTACCGCGGGGCGCTAGCTCCATGAAAAGGAAAAATATTCGAATTCGAATATTATTCCAAATTTGAAGGATAGCTGGCACAGTAAGCACGTGAACCTACCGCCGAGCGCTAGTCCTACCACTGGCGGTATCTAATTTTCACGAAGACGTATATAAAGCTGCCTCGATTTTTGTGCTTATGACCTAAGACGAAAAAGACAAGTTCGTGCATTTTAGGGTTTGTCCATCTCTCTGCGTTCCGTTCAAATCGTCTTCGTCAAAGGAAAAGAACTCTGCCTCCCTCCCGTTTGTGAATGAGGGACTCCGGCGATCCAAGGACTACATCGATTACGAAGGAATGACCAGTGGCAAGCACACAAATATCTCAATCCCTGGTCGTGGATCGCTCTACGGATAAATCATCAAGAGGGAGACTTTAATCTTTGATTCTTTAAACCTTGTTTTTTTATAATCTCATTATTTGTTCATTCTTGTGGTGAGGAAAATCGACTGGTGAAGGTCATCACAATCCAGGAAGGATTCTATGGGAAATCGTCTTGGGGTTGGGACATCTAGATCGGGGGATCTAGCGGGGCTCTAAGACCCTTCCTTGCATGGAGGTGAAGAGCCAACTCGAAGACCTTTCATGGAGGGAAAGGGAGAAAGCTAACCGGTCCGTGGAGTGGGTCGGTATAGAAAACAAGAGTGTTTCCTTTTCACCGCCTTCGATCTCCGGCGTCACGGGGATCACGGTTTTGTAATTGTTAAGAACTTAGTGTTGATTCTATTTTAATAAAGCTAGTTTCTGTGTTTCTATTCTTTAGTGTGGTGTACGTTTAAATTCTCTCTTGTGTGCATAGTTCTTCAAAGGGCGATTTACCCAGGAAAATGAGTTATGTAACTTAACGCCGCACGTTAGCTACCTAATGCCCGTGGTAGCTTCCAGTACTTGTTTTTTGGACTAGAAAAAATTGAATTTTTTAATTGAGAAGCAAACCTTATTCACACCCCCCCTCTAAGGTTGGCAACTAGATCCAACAAGTGGTATCAAAGAGAGGTTATTCCAAAACAGTTTCACCACCAGGAATAATGGCCAACCCTGATCTAAAATCTAACAGTGGGGATGAAAAACTGTACACAAAGAATTCATTTGCACCACCTCTCTTTATAGGAGTGAATTATAACAAATGGAGAACTCTAATGAGAAAATTTCTTATATTATCGGAAATAGAAGTTTGGAACATAACGAGTACCAAGCCCCCGAACAATTTAAATAAGCACGAATGTTATTTGAATGCCAAAGCTATGAATAGTCTATTTTGTTGGCTTGGCCAAGACATCATCAAACTATTCTATATGATTCCCACCGCATATGATATCTGGAAATTTATTGAGCTAACATATAATTTTCCTTCAACAGATAATCAATCTGAACAATTTCTTATGGATCCAAGCGAAGAACCAAACGAAGATTCATTGGTGGAGAAGGATATCTCCACCACATCAAGTCAAGAGGAAGATGACCCGGGAACCCCATGTTCGAATCATGCCTTGACCAAGAGCTTTGTAAGCAAGTCAAATTCCCTCTTTGCCTGTAAATCTATTTCTACATTATGTGTGCTAGAAAATGCTAGATGTAGAATTAAGAAGTTGAAAGATATTAATTCGAATATATGACTAGAAAACAAAAAGTAAAAAAGAATGACTTAATGTAGAACCCTATTATGATGCGACATGTCCTCCCAACTATTCTCTTGATGATAACTCTAAACCATGTATAGATTGTATTAAATTGAAAGAAAAACAAGAGCTGCTTGAGAAAGAGCTTCTTTCTGCACGGGAACAAACTAAGAAACTAGGTCTAGAGAACTCATCGTTAAAAAGGGATTGTGCTAGAAGCGTTGACTATAAAGTCAAAATTAAGGAGATGGATGAGACTTTTGAAGAATACAGAAATAAGTACGAAGCTCATATCAACTCTATAGTCACTATTCTTAAGAACAACACAATTGCTTATAACAAAGCTAGACTAAATCTCAAAAGTAAGAATAAGGATTTTGAAGCGAAAGTCAACATGCTTAAGGAAATCGTAAAGAAAAATGTGTTGAATATAAATTCACACCCATTAGATAAGCACATTAATGAGAGTAGAAAACCTCAAGCTAGTGTAGGTGATAGTCCTAAACATAAAAATCGTAGTCACATGCACAAGCAAACTACTCCCTACGTGAAATCGATTGAACATAAATCTCTTTTTTATATCCACTAATTTATGAGTCCCTATGCTGAGCAAAACAATTTTAACCTGGAGAACAACTTCAATATAGTTAAGCCTCCAACGCAATATTATTCAATTGAAGATCTTCATATAAAGACTCGTAGAAATCTAAATGGAAATTTACAATGTAAGAATAACATCAAGCCAAGATATGAATGGAGACCCATTACTCAAAATAGTGCACCCATTCCACTCAAAAGGGCCCGTTTATCTTCATCTCATCAAAATATATCATGCTATATTTGGGTACCCAAAGGAACCGTCTCCTCTGGTTCCTTTTGGATACCTAAATCTCCTATCTATTAGCTTGCCTAATCTTCGTGAAGTAAGTTCCAGAAGAACGACATGATACTTTCTAGATTTGTTCCCTTTTTCCTTCTATTTGTGTAAATATATTAATTGTAGTGTGTTGTTTTTATGTGACCATTCTATTCATAGAATTAACACGATAGATGGTTTATAAAATTAAGAAGAACAAGAAAGACTCATAACAAGCATGAGGTTAACATACACTAATCACATCAGAAGTACCAATTACTAGCAAATGTAGACCATCCGTCTTATTACAACATAAGATTTGAAAAATTAAAGAGAAATACATATAAAAAGCTACTCCTCTGAAGAGGTGGGAGAAATATTGAATTTGCTCATGATCTTTTTGAGTATTTTTTTTCGTCCCCTTCACCTCCTTCGCCGTTTGTTTGATCTCCCGACCTTGCTCCTCCACCATATCGTAGATGTCCCGGCTGGTTTCCCCGAGGGACCCTGTACGGCGTATTGGTGGTTGAGGTGCAAGTGCTCGTGCCCGTGAGGAAGTGGTAATCTCACCTATCCTATAGATCTGCGGGCAGTTGTCTATAGGGTATGTTGACCAGTCGATGGCCGGGTACTTCTCCATCAGGATGCTTTGGATCACACCACCCAGAGGCAGTGTGTTCACCTACTGGCATTCGGGGGATTTCAGGCAAAAGGCATAGCGCTTCATGGAGAGGAAGAGATCCGAGACACTGAAGGAATTCTCGGCTAGGATGCAGTAGGTCATTGAGTGCTGGGCCGTGATTTTCTGAGTTTCCCCAGCCTTGAACATTAGGGAGTGACGGAGGACATCCTATATGATGCGGGAGTCAGGAGTGAGTGTATCCACTGTTATAATGAGGTCTGCACGCTCCTCCACACCATAGAGAACCTCGTTTACTTGCCTCCAGTCCTGATTGGTTCTGAAAGACTCAACGATGTCAAGGAGGGGAAAGTTGGAAGTCCAGACATATTTTGTGTTGAGATTCGAGTGGGTTATTGTAACTATCTCAATCCATACATAGGGCTGCACCCCTCCACCCTCTTGCATGTGAGCAGGATCTTTGATATTATTGTAGAACTCCCGAGTAAGGACCGAGGAGAATGGAGAACCAGAGGAGATCACTGAGAGCACGCCCGCATTCTCCAAGTATCCATAGATATGAGTGTACCGATCATCGATGTCGATGATCATGGGTATGCTCACAGTGGCCTCGTCTATAGCAGGATAGGTTGATGCAGGCACTCGGGAGCATTTAAATAAACTGCGACGAGAAGGTTGGGAGATGGATGAAGCCATAACCTGAAAAAAGAACACGAATCATTCAGTTAAAAAAAATTCAGGTTTTGGAACCTACCGTGGAGTGGTAATCAACTACCGCCGCGCGGTAGCGTGACGAACTGCACTTCATCCTCTTCCGTTGGATTATATCCAAAACACCATTTGGGTAAGTTTTTTTCTTAAAAACAGTTGAAACACTTAGATCTAGGGTCACAGAAGATAGATAAGTGAGAATAATCAAGATCCGTGAAGGAAGAACTTATATCAAACGTAAAAATTTGTTGAAATCTACTCGTCTTAGATACAAAATTCCGGATCTCACGAAAAACTTAATTTCTAAGTAAATCGGTCACTCGAAAGTGTCAAGGGTGAGTGATCCGAGCTTACACAAGCTAGATCCGTGGAAAAGGCCATGATCCATAGCAAAACATCACAAATCGAGCATAAAAAATCGCAAAACCACCACGAATCACGCCCAAAATGACTTGATATCTAAAATCTACAACCCCAAAACCGTTAAAACTGGGAATTAGAGAGAGAGAGAGAGAGGAAGAAGAGAGTACCTTACACTGTGGATGAGAACTCCTTGGAAGGGTTGTGTCGGCAAAGGCAAGAGAGAAAGTGATCAGGTGGGCGGAACTGGATCTGACCTGTACTTTATATATTCTGAAGCTACTGTGGTGCGTTAACTTTAGCGCCGGCGGTAGCACCCTTTTTGGTATTATTGTCTGACTATTCCTCCCAGTATCTTTATTACTATGTTAATATCAACGGCAACACAAGACTCACTGTGCTGTGTCTCACATTAGCGGGGGCGTAGGTGTGTTGTCATTAGGATCGCTAATTTGTAATCCACGTCATGTACTTAATTGGGGAAGCGTTCTAGTGGGTCCTTGGGTGATGCTGGGGGAAATCAGTGTTGGGTTGAGCGGGTTCTTGTGAGGGCATATGGGACTAACACCCCATCCTGCAGCATGTGTGTAGCTCCTCATGCCCATTTGTCACTTAGTATGGGGCTAGTGTGATGACACAATGTGTGGATGAACTGTGTCTTGTGCTTTCTCATGGCTGCTCCTTCATAACACGAACGGTATTTCATGCCTCATAATTCTCAGATCCATTCCTAATACTCTATTGTGCTACTTGTTTTTTTTGTATTCGTTGTTTTTGCTTGATATGTGTATTTGACACTTTTCATTCTACTTCTTTGTATATTTTTTCTTTCGTTCTATTTATGATTTTTTTGTTTGCTACTAAATCCAAAACACAAAAAATTATAAAACCAAAAACAAAAAAAAACACTGTGGTTTGATCATGTCTAAGGATACACATGGCTACAATGTTTGAGTTAAGAGTGCTAATCCGTGTGAACATTATACCCGGTCATGGTGTGTCGAATCTATAGGTGTTTAGCTGCTGAGTGCAACAATACATATGATTGTATGTTGACTATGCCTCTAGGTATGTGTGAGGACTTAGATAGGGGAATGACTTCACACTATTCACACATCCCTAGATGACACATTCATGTACAAATACTAGTCTTACATGTTATAACTCGTGACACTTCATCTTAACACGTTAGAAATACTTTGAAAAATCAATGTCACGATATGTATGTGCTTATATGAAGATCAAAACTTTGGGCCAAATATCTAGTGCTAAAGTCTGGTGTATACAAGTTAAAGTGTATCTATCTAAGTGGATAGATTTCGATTTACTCGGGGTTCCTTGAACTCAAAATATATATATATATAATTTGATAGCTCAAAGCAAAAAAAGGGGAAACTATGCAAGCTATAAAATATCATGTCAAGGACCCCCAAGCAATACTCAATCCTCCTAATAATTCCTTATGAGCATTGTGAGAATGAGCACCTTGGTTCAAAGACTCATTTCGATCTTATGCATAGACTCCGACTTAAGTTTAGTGCCCCTAGTTCAAATCTTGGTACAACATAGATAGACATGTGACGTGATTGTTCACTTTATTTCTCTTGTGTTAGAATTTTAAAGGATCGAGATAAAACATATAAAATAAGATATTTCTACTTGGTGTTTTCTCTCTTGTGATGCTACACGTACACTTGTCATCGCCATATTTAAAGCTTCCATGCATAAGTATTGTACTGAAACTACACAATATGCTTTTAGCACATAGGTACTAGCACACAATTTACATGTTTGACATTTACAATGTTTCAATGTGATTAACTCTACAACTCTCGTAGAATTGTAGTCTTACTCGTTGTGTGCTTAGTCCACTTTGTGTTGTCCATTCCGTATAATCTCTGCAAAATGATTTACTCTGTGTTCGTGTCCTTTGCTCTTTTTGTGTGATCCATGTGCCTTTTTTCCTCTGATTTTGTTTTTTTGGTCACCCCTATATTTCTCACCTTTTCTTTTTATTACCGGTGTGCACTGTCTGCTGTCTATATCACGCTCATCATATACACTTACCATGCATGTCTGTTTGGTCTGGCCCACCCTTTTAATACTATCAAAGGGGGAGAAGACATTTTTCATGAGTATGACGATATTGTTCATGAGTATGAGTCACGAGCTAGGAAGGATCACGTGTTGTAAGACCCCCTTTTTTTTCATTCAAAACTCGGGGTCTTATGCCCAGAACCGCCGCTTTGCGGTGTCACCTTCGCACCCGGGAAGGTCGTCACTACAACGCGCCGATTCTGTCGGCCTTTTCGATCACAATCAAGTAGCAAGTAGTAAAGAAAGAGAAATGCAGTCCACAGTAATAAATCACATATATGTAAACTCCACGAAGGGAGTGTCCACAATTTAACATCAGAGTAAAAACAGAGTACTGAAAGGAAGATGGCTTAAGCCCGGTACAACAACACCTCACTACATGGTCACTCAAACGGAAGCTGAAAAACAAACTGCTACTAAGAAACGGAACTCACGGTCCCGGCTGTCTGAACTCTTGAGCTAGACTGCCCTGTCTCCAAGCGCACCGGCCTCCTGGGCTGCTCCTCCGGGCTGGGCTCCACGATTCCCTAAAATGATGTGGTCCGAAAACCATTAGTCTATAAGACTAAGTCCTATCATCCCCCACCCCTTCCCCCATGCCCTAAGGCACCGAGCGGAGAGGAAGAAAGGGGAGGACATGAAAGTGGAGAGTAGTCAAAAGCAGGTGACGGTGGAACTAACTAGCAAGTTATGACAGGGGAGCAATATAAGTGTTGTAATAGGTAAAACAGAAAGGTAAGTAAGTAAGAAATTAAACCTCCACTTATGTGAGTGCACATAAGCTAAGGGATCTTCTACAAGGCTCCCATCGTATAAATGTCTCATTCCACTTATACGTTGGGGTTTCGGTTATCACACAGCAGGTATACATATATCAAATTAACCTTAATTTATAAACTTGCCCACACAAGCTTATAGACCAAGGGGTCATTTTGCAAGTCCTAAAGTATAAGCGTCCCATTCCACTTATACTTTAGGTATCAAGGTTGTTATGAATGATTATGGCATGCTGCTATATGGTGGGTATGATGATGCAACTCACACACCCAACTTTGTGTACACAAACCTTTAGTTCCCCCTTTCTGGAGATAACTCCCAGGATACTCCCGTAGTGGCAGACAGAAGCGGTGGGTTGGGCCTCGCACACCTCAAAACCAGTAAAAGCACCACTGGTCTGACCTATCGTACGCCCTCAACGCCTGGTGCACGAGGTGGACTCCTGCGTACTCTTGCCGACTGGTCCGCCGGACTTAACCTTGGCTAAGTGCTAGTCACCTTACCGAGTCAACGATATCAGTGTCAGTGCAATCGAACTCCCCGATATCGAAAACCCACCACCTTAATCTTTCCTATTTTATGCACATGCAGCAGTTTAATATATAACAATTTTAAAGTGTCAAACTCCCGGACTAAACCGTCCATATAAACCACATCCGAGACCAAATTCCCCGGAATAAAACGTCCGGCTCATCCCCAGACTTCATCCCTTAGAATACCACAGGACAGCGCCCCTTGAACACCCCGGGACGACTTAACCATTACCAACCCAAACTAATGAGTGTGTGCAATGTGAATCCCTATTAGGCTAATTACTCTTTCGTTTGTTTTAAGATTTACGTTAGCCCAGGACTGTCCCCGGCATACCCCGTGAAGGGCTCTCAAAGGGCACTAGGAACCAAGACGGCGGCATTACGGCCCGAAGTTCCCTTTCGCAAGGCACTTATTATTATTGGTTGTTTTTTTCCCTTACCCGTTCCCTCTATAAATTGCATCAATCTAAACCTAGGGTGGATTTGACTCTTCACTCTTACGGGGACGGCGATCTTTCGTCGGTCCCGCGCACCTTCTAGAGCGCATCAACTCATTCCTCACCACACTTGAAACCTCCTATGGTGATCCATCCTCTTTCTTTAAATCCAACCAACACAAGCTGTCCTTACGCTAACCCAAACCTTATCCTGCTACTCATTTCTCAAAGTTACTAACTATAGACCACCTTATTCTAAGTAATGTCTATGATAGGATGTCCTTTGTGTTTTCATCCGAACAGCCTGAGTTATTTTTCTGGGGGCCTGTCACGACATAATTGACTCAATTCCCGGTTATAACAATTTTCTCAATTAATCTATTAATTAATTAATTTTACTAAAATCCAAGGTCTTCCAAATTTGAACAAGTAGTATACTTTTCAGTCATGTATAAATCAAAATAAATTTAAGAAAAATACTAATATGTCCAAAAATGATATATCCAAGGTTTGGCAATTTTCACTAAAGTCTAAGGGGCCTAAACATATTTTTGCAATAATCCATTTCTTTCATGTCTAATGAATAAACTACATCAGATTCTCTTCTAAATCATTTGGATTAATTACAGGGTACTAGAAATACCATGAAAATAGTACTATAAAAGTTTCATAATTTTACTGCTGGAAATTAATTTATAATAAATCATTTACTAAAACCCTAATCTAGCATGCTTGTGAATCAAGTACTAAATCCATAACTCCAAAAATTCAGAGGAAAATCCCACTGATTCATAATGACTTAAAAACACTATTTACCAACTTTCATAATTTTCCAGAGACTATTTAAGCCATAAAATATTTTTAAAACATAGAGCCCTTTAATAATACTTGTGAAGGAACTATTCTATTTAATCAACATAAAATTGAACTAAAATTCATGGGCATTCCTACTGGCCAAAAACATCTAATTCCAGAGTTTCAAGGGGGCCTTATTTGGATTAAAAATCTTTAATAAATAAAACATCAAAAATGGCTATACCCACATTCATGAATGAAGTACTAGAAATACCTATCCAAAAATTCTAGTAAAATTATCCAAGGGTCCTAACTACCCTAGAAACAAACTACCCCAATTTCATGGCTTTTAAAAGAGTTTAAGATACTGTTTTGACCTAAAATCCCTTCTACCCTAAAACTAGGGTTTAAGTTTTGAGGTAGCTACCTACATCAAAATTATCTAACATTACAACTAGAGAGTTACAAACTCATTAACAACCTCTCCACAAAATCTCAAGGCCATACAAGGGCATTTGCCCCTATGTCCTTCACAAACCCCCAAAGTCCACATTTAGGGTTTGAACCTGGGCCCTAGGGTAAACTTACCCTAAATCATCCCATATTCCCTAAGGGTAATCTTAGGACCAAATAAACCAGTGGTAAAAATCTCAACCTCTGTTGAGGTGAGATGATCATACCAAAGTGCAAAGAACCTTCTCACTAAGCTTCCTCCTACTAGGTCAAAAATAGGGTTTAGAGGATTCCTAATCAAAACTCAACCAAATGAGTTGAAATTTGAACCATACCTAGCTACCTATACCAGGGACACCTCACCAAAATTTGGGAGGGTTTGGAGGTCATTTGTCCCTTCAACTACATTACCCTAGCTTTTCTAGGTTTAGGGCAGAACCCTAAGTTACACTATCCCAAATGGTCTCCAATTTTTATAGGAGTTAGGTCTAGGTGATATTGAGTCCCTGTCCAAATTTCAAAGCATTTGGACCAAGGATTAGGTGTGGGTAAGTTTTCAAAGATCTGCCCTATTTGTAGGACCTACCCTAGAATAATGGCCCTATAGGTCAGAATACTTGTCCTAAAATTTTCTATTACATATCAAACTGTAGATAATAAAAATTCCTACAATATTTATGTTGATCAGTTTTGATGAACATGCCCCTAAAGGGCCTAAATAATTTTTAGAAGAAAACTACCCTAGTTGTAGGACATACCCTTACTAAAAAGGCTCTACAGGGCAGTCCCCTCATCCAATTTTTCACCACTATATATCAAATTGTAGGTATTCAAAAGACCTACAACTTTGATGTTGTATTCTTTTTCATGTGGTGCCCATAAGGGGCCTAAATTTAATTAACAGTGAAACTATTAAAATTAAATACAGAATTTGAATATAAATAATCATTAAATCATAATCTAGGGTTGCACGGATCTTAAAGCAGATCCGACGGGAGCTGTACTTCATCTTCTCCAAATGGCCTGAACCAGAACCCGTGAGAAGTGGTTATCACGGGGCTGTTCCCGGCCATTAGGGGAGGCGCCACCACCGGGAATCAACTCCTACATGTTCCCGGTGGTGGGGGCTAACCTTGCCGGCGGCTAGGGAGGCCGGAGGTGGCGGCGCTGCCCTACCCGAGAGCTTCAAAAGCTCCATAAAAATGGAAAATTTCAGAATTTTTAAAACTTGCTCCGGTTCGTTTGAGCATGAACTCAACTCCTAAATAATCCTAGGATCTAAACATGAGAGAAGAGGTGAGGGAGGACCTGATTTCGGGCTTGGATGCGAGTTGAATGGCGGGATGACATGGTGGCGGCGGTGGCGGCGGTGGCGGCATTTCTCTCCTTGGTGGCTTCGGCAAGGGTTCTATCCTCCTTCTCTAATTTCGAAATGGGTTGCCTCTCTCTCCTAAGTGAGTATATAAAGAGGAGAGGGAGAGAGGGGGCGGTTTTCCTCAAGGGCCATAACACCTCTTCATGGTGGGGGTGGTTAGAGGAGAGAGAGTGTGGAAACACCTCTTGATGGCTGGGAAAAGGGTGGGGGGAGGAGGTGTCAACCTCTAGGTGGCTGTTGGCCCCTCTTTGGCCGAACTCATGCCTCCTCCCTCTTCAAAACACCTCTTCACCTCTCCACAACCTTTTCTCTCTCCTCTATATAACCAAATACTTATTTTTTTCTCTCTCCTAGTCACCTCACGAATTTTCTTCCCCTAGAAGCCTAAAGTCATCCCATAAAATTAATATTAAAACCTTAAATGCCATATGAGAGGGGGGCTCACCATTCTACCATGAAAATACCCTTAATTCACACTTTCTCTCTCCTATATTTAGCCTATTTCTCTCTTCTTTCTCTCTCCTAGTCAACATGTTGGCTAGCCTAGGGTTTAGGCTATAGGCAGCCATAATAACTCCTAATAAAACCCTATGAGTCTACATGAGGCGGCTTGAGCTTGAGTTAACCCAATTGAGCTAGGTTTGACTTGATTTGGGTTTAGGGTTGACTTAGTCAATTTGACCTTTCGAGTCAACATCAATAGACCCCTAGGGACCCATTGACCTCCCCTAAGGCCTAGGTATGGTTAGGTAGGGTAGACTTGGCATAAAGAGGGTGAGTTGATCCAGGGCAGGGTTACTTTGGCATAACTAGGGCTTAAGTTGACTTGGGTCAACTTAGCCACTAGGTTTGCACCCAATGGGTCCTTGGTGACCCATTGATCTCATATTAGGTCTAGGAATGCCTTGGAGTCAGATTGAACCCACTAGGCCACCAAAATCAGGGTTTTAAGATTTTACTATTTGCAGCCCAAGTGAGTCTCAACTAACTAGTTGGGTCACTTGACCTCCTAGGTTCAACCTAGGACTTGTTATGACCTAGGAATGTTCAAGTCACTCCTAAGGGGGGGGGTCTAATTGAAAAATGGGATGTTACACGTGTAGGGGGATCTTGCTACAATGTGTGCATGTAGATAGGGGGAGTATGTAGGACATGTAGATAGGGGGAGCGTGTGTAGGGGAGCTATATAAAGAGCTTGAAACCTGAACTTTCATGATTATCTTTTATATACTTACTCTATTATCATGGACGGAATTTACTATCCTTTATGTAGGGGATTTTCTATTTCTCATAAACGTGATTTGATATTATCAAAAGGGGGAGTTTGTTGGAACCGATGTTTCACGTTCCCTGTATTTAAGAATATCAAATCCCAGGTTATATTTGATTATATCTTGGTTTTGGTAGAGTGTGCAGGTTTAAAGGTGCAAGAAGTTCAAGGAGCTCTCCTCAGGAACCTACCGCCGAGCGGTAGTAGATAACGCGAGACAGTAGCCTGAATTAATTAGACAAGGCACTCGGGAAATTACCTTTCCGCACTAGTACTACCGCCTGCGCTAGTTCAAGTAATTATTTTAGCTAGGCGCGTGGGAAACTACCGTCGGGCGATAGTGGTTACCGCGCCGCGCTAGCCACTCAACGATCGTCGAGACGGATTCGTCGAGTTACTGACCTACTGCGTGGCGCTAACTCCTACCGCGGGGAGCTAGCTCTATGAAAAGGAAACTATTGTTTTCGAATATTATTCCAAATTTGGAGGACAGTCGATACAGCAAGCACGCTAACCTACCGCCGAGCGCTAGTCATACCACCAGCGGTAGCTTATTTTCACGAAGACGTATATAAAGCTACCTCGATTTCTGTGCTTATGACCTAAGATGAAAAAGGACAAGTTCGTGCATTCCAGGGTTCGGCCGTCTAATAAGATATTTCTACTTGATGTTTTCTCTCTTGTGATGCTACACGTACACTTGTCATCGCCATATTTAAAGCTTCCATGCATAAGTATTGTACTGAAACTACACAATATGCTTTTAGCACATAGGTACTAGCACACAATTTACATGTTTGACATTTACAATGTTTCAATGTGATTAACTCTACAACTCTCGTAGAATTGTAGTCTTACTCGTTGTGTGCTTAGTCCACTTTGTGTTGTCCATTCCGTATAATCTCTGCAAAATGATTTACTCTGTGTTCGTGTCCTTTGCTCTTTTTGTGTGATCCATGTGCCTTTTTTCCTCTGATTTTGTTTTTTTGGTCACCCCTATATTTCTCACCTTTTCTTTTTATTACCGGTGTGCACTGTCTGCTGTCTATATCACGCTCATCATATACACTTACCATGCATGTCTGTTTGGTCTGGCCCACCCTTTTAATACTATCAAAGGGGGAGAAGACATTTTTCATGAGTATGACGATATTGTTCATGAGTATGAGTCACGAGCTAAGAAGGATCACGTGTAGGGGGAGCTTGCTACAATGTGTGCATGTAGATAGGGGGAGTATGTAGGACATGTAGATAGGGGGAGCGTGTGTAGGGGAGCTATATAAAGAGCTTGAAACCTGAACTTTCATGATTATCTTTTATATATACTTACTCTATTATCATGGACGGAATTTACTATCCTTTATGTAGGGGATTTTCTATTTCTCATAAACGTGATTTGATATTATCAAAAGGGGGAGTTTGTTGGAACCGATGTTTCACGTTCCCTTTATTTAAGAATATCAAATCCTAGGTTATATTTGATTATATCTTGGTTTTGGTAGAGTGTGCAGGTTTAAAGGTGCAAGAAGTTCAAGGAGCTCTCCTCAGGAACCTACCGCCGAGCGGTAGTAGATAACGCGAGACGGTAGCCTGAATTAATTAGACAAGGCACTCGGGAAATTACCTTTCAACACTAGTACTACCGCCTGCGCTAGTTCAAGTAATTATTTTAGCTAGGCGCGCGGGAAACTACCGTCGGGCGATAATGGTTACCGCGCCGCGCTAGCCACTCAACGATCGTCGAGACGGATTCGTCGAGTTACTGACCTACCGCGTGGCGCTAACTCCTACTGCGGGGAGCTAGCTCTATGAAAAGGAAACTATTGTTTTCGAATATTATTCCAAATTTGGAGGACAGCCGATACAGCAAGCACGCTAACCTACCGCCGAGCGCTAGTCATACCACCGGCGGTAGCTTATTTTCACGAAGACGTATATAAAGCTACCTCGATTTCTGTGCTTATGACCTATGATGAAAAAGGACAAGTTCGTGCATTCCAGGGTTCGGCCGTCTCTCTATGTTTCATTCAAATCTTCTCCGTCAAAGGAAAAGAACTCTGCCTCCCTCCCATTCATGAACGAAGGACTCCGACGATCCAAGGACTACATCGATTACGAAGGAACGACCGGTGGAAAGCATACGGAGATCTCAAGCCCCGACTGTGGATTGCTCTATAAAGAAATCATCAAGAGAGAGACTTTAATCTTAGATTCTTTAAACCTTGTTTTTTTTATAATCTCCTTTTCTGTTCATTCTTGTGGTGAGGAAATTCGACCGGCCAAGGTCGTCGAAATCCGGGAAGGATCCTGTGGGAAATCATCCCAGGGTTGGGATGTCTAGATTGGGGGATCTAGCAAGGCTCTAAGACCCTTCCTTATGTGGAGGTGAAGAGCCGGCTCGAAGACCTTTCTTGGAGGAAAAGGGAGAGAGCCAACTAGTCTGTGGAGCGGGTCGGTATAGAAAACAAAAGAGTTTTCCTTTTTTATCGCCTTCAATCTCAGGCATCACGGGGATCACAGTTTTGTAATTGTTAAGAACTTAGTGTTGATTCTATTTTAGTAAAGTTAGTTTCTGTGTTTCTATTCTTCAGTATGGTGTACGCTCAAATTCTCTCTATTGTGCGTAGTTCTTCAAAGGGTTATTTGCCCAGGAAAATGAGTCTTGTAACTTATCACCGCGCGTTAGCAACCTAACACCCATTGTAGCTTCCAGTACTTGTTTTCTGGACTAAAATAAATTGAATTTTTCAATTGAGAAGCAAACCTTATTCATCCCCCTCTAAGGTTGGCCACTTGATCCAACAATTTTAACTTTCTTCTTTCTCCCGCCCGGTGCCTAAGAGCCGCCGGGGTGAGAGGATAAAATAGCCACTTATTTTTTATGACTAGCGGTTTCTACGATGACCTTTTTAGGAGGACACCCAGCAGATAGAGCAACAGTAGGTCCTACAGGAGGGAAGCCAGTCCAGGGAGACAGTGCCTGATACGACGATACCCTCGCTGTCGTCGGTTACTAAGGTGCGAGATTTTGAGAGACTTGTTGTAGCCTTCAGGCAAACTTTGTTGTACTCTGATATTAAAGGAACCGATGTTGTTCCTTATTATTTGTGTACTGCGCTATGAACATTCACTTATTGTGATACTTATACTTCTGTATTTCTTTATGTTGGATTGGCATGGATGATATTGTGAAGAACCGACAGAGTAGGCATCTTGTAGTACCGGTCGACCCGTATGTTGACGCTACTGCAAGGCGGTTATTCTAGGCATAAGACTCCCCCCAGCCGTGTGTTGAGTTTTAGGATGTGCGTCTTACAGGCTATCTGTAATGAAGTGTGAACACCATTATTTTTCCGCAAGAACAACCAGAACGCCAAGCTTGTGGACACAATTTCAGGTCTCGCATAACTCCAGCCTATAACAATCATGCCACCAACTTGACGAACTCGGCGAGCTCAATAAGCAGTCCGCAACACAGGCGATCTCGACGAGCTAGGCAACAAAGATGGACTTAGTCACACAAGACCATGTCAACAACAAGCTTCGTGGTCTCTAAATAACCGCGCCACCTGAGACCAAGACCACGCCCATGTTGAACACCAGTACACCACCTCGTAGACTGCTCCATCAGACAGCGATGCCTCCAGACAAACCATCCCACGCGACTGTGTTGACTTCCACGATATAACAACCAGACTGCTTGCACAGAAACAAGCCGGACACTAGCGAGCTTTAGAAGAGTTCGTAATAACAATGATGCCGGACTCAGTGAACTCCAGATGAGTCTGCCACAATCGCGGTTAGCCAACCCTAACTGCCCGGTTTACCTAGGATGCTTGCTGAGCTAGACCGCAAAAGATAACCATAACTTGTCAAAGGTAGTCCGCTAAAGCTGTCCGTCAGGCTGCGGCGGACTCTACGACCTCACCAGTCAAACTGCCCAACTCCACTTTTACTCCCACTTCAACAATTATAACACTCCCCCTAGAAGTGGGAAGTGGAAACCAGCCTGAGCAATCCTCACAACCGAATAAATGGTCCCTTCGATAGTGGCTTCGTGAAAATGTCTACAGCATTACCCTTGCTCCCCAGATACTCAACCATCAGAGACCCCTCCAGCACCTTCTCCCAAACGAAGTCATGCTCGATCTCAATATGCTTCGCCCACACATGATAAACTGAATTTTTGACCAGTTTAAGAGCACTCTCATTGTCACTGTGAAGCAAAGTAGGACTATGCACCTCCTTAAGGATGTCATCCACTAATCTCCTAATCTAGATGTCTTTCTGAGCTGCCATGGCCGAAGTCTTGTATTCTGCATCTGTAGTGGAGAAGGACACTAAATCATGCTTCTTACTACACCAAGGAATAGTTGATGATCCCTTGAAGAAGACGTAACTGGACGTTGACTTCTGATCATTTGTATCTCCTCCATAATTAGCATCCATATAACTATGCAGACTAAAGATTGTGTCCCTCTAATAAAAGAAACGCATCTCTGAGGTAGATTTGACATACTTCAAAATTCCTTTAGCTGCCACCAAATGAGATTTTCGTGACTCCGCCATATACCAACTAACCCGGCCCACCACAAAAGCAATATCTATCCTAGTAATTGTCAGATATATGAGACTATCCACAAGAGCCCGAAATACCAAAGGGTCTGTAAGAACCCTTCTCTCATCCCGTCGAAGTTTTAAAACGACTTCTAGAGGAGTAGAAATGCTCTTCCCTTCCCGCATGCCGAATCGCTTGACAATTCTCTCCGCATAGCCCTTTTGGGAAATGAGCATGTCATTCTTCTGCCTCTCCACCTTGAGTCCAAATAATGGTGGAGGTCACCCAGATCCTTTATCTCGAACCGAATAGTTATCTTAGCCCTAAGCCTAGTTACTTCCTCCTCCAAATTCCTCGTGACGATCATGTTGTCGACATAAAATAGAACGAGGACCCGAAGATCCCCCTTTTTAAATGAAAAGACTAGAATCTGAGTCTGAAGCAAAGTAACCACAGAATTAGAGATATTTTGCAATCTTCCCGAACCACGCCCGAGGCGCCTACTTTAGACAATATAGGGCTTTCTTCAATTTGCATACATGTCCATGATGATCTTCAGAGATATAACCAGGTGGCTGTACCATGAAGATATCCTTATCAATCACGCCGTAAAGGAAGGCATTCTTTATGTCTAGTTGCCAAATATTCCATCCTTGGCAAGCTGCCAGGGAGATAACCAGCCGAAATAAAGTCATCTAAGCCACTGGACCGAACGTCTCTTTATAGTCCTCTCGGTACTGATGTGAGAACCCTCAAGCTACAAGGCGAGCCTTATACCGCTCACTGCTACCATCAGGCTTCTTCTTGAGTTTGTAAACTGACTTTCATGTGAAGAGAGTGATGTCATCGATCTTGGGTATAAGATCCCAAGTCTCGTTCTTCCTGAGGGCAATCATCTCCTCATGCATGGCACTTTCCCACTCCTTTATGCTAGTGGCGTTCTCAAAGCTCGATGGCTCACGTTCATCGAAGGGACCTACAAAAAATTTGAGACGAAACTCGCAAGGTACCTGTCCCTATAGTAACCTGGTGGATTAATTGTCCTCTTGGACCTCCGTAGGACTTCAACCTAATCCACCACTCACGTTGCTTCTTCTGACCTAGCTCTGATCCCGGGCATACCAGGAGCATCACTCTACCTACTTCCAGATCCATAAGCTTCCGCACAGAGCTAGATACCACGAGAGTACCTGGTGCACAGACAGCTCCACTAAAAGATCCCGGGAAGCCTCTCCTTAGCCCCCGTCTGGCCTACTCTTCTATAGCTCCATAGACGAGCTACCCTGGTACGATATAAGTTCGTCGAAGAAAACATCTCTTGAGATGACGAACTTCTTCGTTGCAGGATCCATGCACTTACATCCCTTCGTCCGCTCATCATAGCCAACAAAGACTAACTTTCCTGCTTTTGTATCTAACTTTGTCTTAAGAGTGTCTAGAATGTGCACGTATCATGTAGATCTGAACACTCGAAGATTTTCGACACTGGGCTTCTCTTTGAATATCAACTCATGAGGAGATTTCATGTTATTCGGAGTAAGAGGCATCCTATTGATGACATACGCCGCACAATCCATTCCCTCTGCCCAGAAGGCCCTGGGAAAGCTTTTGACGTGAAGCTAGTACTTGTAGCTTTTCGTCAGATGATGGATATTAAGTTATGTAACTTCGTTCTATTGTGGAGTGTGAGCACAAGCTCCCTCTGAATGCCAAACTTTCTGAAGAAGTTAGAGAACTCATGTGAAGTGAATTCTCCGCCATTATCAATTCTCAACTTCTTTATATGCAGACCGAGCTGACCTTCCACTAGCTCCATAAACTCCATGAACATCCAAAATTCCTCTGACTTCTCTTTCAAGAAGTATACCCAAGTATACCTAGAAAATTCATTAACAAGAACAAGCATATACCTGTTATCACTGAGACTGGGAGTGATAGTAGGACCAGTTAGATCACCGTGGATGAATTATAGTGGTGCTCTACACCTAGCATGTGATATCTCAAATGGAAGGCGATGTGTCTTTCCATACTGACAAACCGCACAAACATGACTATCACCAAAAGACAAAAGATTAGGCAAGATATGAACCAGGCCCCTAACCGGCATAGCCTTCAGCTTATCCATCCCAACATGCCCAAGTCTCTCATGCCAAATAGCAGCGCTATCATTAGACCTCATCTTATCAACATAAAAACTTGTCGTCAACACGAACAAGTTCTTTACTCTCCTACTAACATGAGTAACATATGCTTTCACAGCTGACACATTCCTGAGAAACTTCACTTCTGTTGGGCCAAACAGAACGTGATACCTAGTGTCAACTGCGTTGGTCACCGAGAAGATATTTTTCTTCATCCCAGGCACGTGATACACACTCATCAAAGTGATTGGCCCCAGATCACGGCCTAAAGAAACTGATCCCTCCTTCTATATAGCATGTACAGTATCATCAGCAGTAATAATGATATCATTACCTTTGTATTCCTACAGAAAAGAGAATTTGGACTCGTCCCCAGTGAGGTGATGACCATACCCCGAGTCCACGATCCAGTCCTCCTGATAATTGATAGAGGAAAGTGCCTGAACACATGTGTCTGTCATGAAGGCACTCCCCTATCCTCCTTCCTCAGTATTAAACTCAGCCTCTTCCTTCCCTGCAACATGCCCCGACTGAAGATTTATCCTGCAGTCCTTGCGGATGTGACCAAGCTTATTACATCTGCAGTACCGAGGTTCGCACCGCTTCTTCCCGTCATCAAGCTTAGGAGGCTTGCGCCTTTCCAACTATGATGAAGAAGACAGATCATCACTAACAAGTGTCTTCTTCTTCTTATCCAACTTTTTCTTCTTGCTAGAGAAGAGAGCCTCGTCATCTCCCCCTGAGATCGAGACTCCAGTCATCTACTTTGCCAAGCTTTTCTGTGAAACCAACAGATTCTCCTACTTGAGCAGTGATGACTAATTGGCCCAGCCTTGCACAGAAGTCACAAAGGTAACATACTCCTTCCGCAAGCCGTGGATGATGTGCCTCTTTAGCTTTGACTCTGAGATCGGCTCTTCCGGGTCCAACACAGTAATCTCAGAGCAGATGTTCTTCATCTTCAATAAGAAAGAAGAAATAGACAGATCACCTTAAGTGGGCTTTAGCAACTCATTTTCCAAGAATTGTGCTCGAGCTACATTCTTCTTATTTAACAAGCCATCCGAGGCCATCCAGATTTAAACTACATACCGATATTCGATGATGTGGTCAAAATAGCTCCGATGAAACCGCACGCTTCATAGTGATTGCTGCCTTTGCATCAGTTCGCTTCCAATCTTTCACCGCTTCAGCATTTCCACCGGCAACGACTACTTGTCGGTTATCACCACCAACAACTTCCTAGAGATCCTCGCCAAGAAGATAACTCTCCATGCAAGACCTCCATCTTTGGAAGTTGGTCTACGTCAAGAGTTCAATTCTAATTTCTCTTGCAAAATTGGCTTCCATTGCAACCAACTGATTCACTTGATCTTCACGAAGGAATAACAGCTTGAGATTGGTGAACTGCTAACTCCTCAACACTCCTCTAATACCATATAAAAATTCCCAAAATATTATGGGGGGAAGCCACAAGAGATCACTGGAACACTCAACCACATCCAAAGATAAATAAAAATCAGTAGCAAAAGCATCACAAGAGTCTCCAATTGAAATTAACTTCTTTAGCGAGCTAGGTATACATTGCAAGACATGATTTACAATGTAACCAAGGGAAACAGAAATCTACAACAAGAAGTTAACCGCACGGACAACAAGATGTAACCGCACTAGTCGTCGGTCCGCAAGCCGAGTCTGTCGAGACCGCTTAAGTCGCCTATCCGCGTCTAGCTAAGACCCCGAGTGACATGAGGATGAAGATCATAAGGAGGAACAAATCATGGGGATCATGGAATATCCAGTTGAGGATGCGGGAGTGCAAATTCCATGGGGCGTGCCAGATATAGAGGATCTAGTTGAGGAGTTCAAAGGTGAGCAATTAGGGAAATTAAGAGAGCTCCAAGAGTTGTTGAGCCAATACTCCCATAAGGTCACTTTGTACAAGGATCAATTTGGAGCATAGAGGACATGGAGTATGATATCCTAGGGATCAAAGTTCACATTGAGGATTATCCTGAGGATAAGCCAAAGGAGGATGAAGAGTCAACACCATGTGATTTTGTGGTCTTTGAAGATGTGAAGAAGTCACTACTTGATGTTGAGTTGGTGACACTACCTTATGGAGTTGAAGACCACGCAATCGTGAGGGATTATTGGAGGCAAGATCTCAGCTATAGAGGTGCAAATGTTCGAACAATGTTGCTACATGATGTATGTTTGGGATGAGGGCATCACAAGAATGATTGTGGGAGAAGTTGCTAATATATATATATGTATTTTTATAAAAATTAATATACTATTTTATAATGATCATTATTTAACAAGATGCAATTTGAAGCAGTCAATACGTATATTATAGCACGTGGTTGACTTATTAGTATCTTCCACTTTCCAGGAGACCAGAGGCAGTCTTCTACGCCTCCCACCTATATAACACCATCCCTCCACAGTTTTTCTTTCTCAGATCCAATTTTATCTCGCTGTTCTCTCTGTTCGAGCCAAGGCGATCTTGAGTTCTATCAAGGCTTGGACTCTCTTCTTCCTGGCTTTCTTCTTGTCAGGGCTGATGCAGCTCTCACATGGCCAGCAGCCGGGGCCGGCGGCCGCTCCTCCCATGAGCAACGACGGCAAGGCGGTTGATCAAGGGGTTGCTTATGTGCTCATGCTCCTTGCCCTTCTCCTCACTTATCTGATCCACTGACAAATTTGTTTGAAATTAACAATTCTTTTTCTTGATGTATAATAATTCCCCAATCTTCATCTACATCTTACATTACATTCTTAATTTTCTCATTGATTCTTTTATTTAGCATATAAAAAAAAAATCTCATTTGTAAAACAGGGAGCTAGCTGAAGGATTTAAAACTTATTCCAGTCACTACTGAATCGAGCTCGGTTGGTGATAAAATTGTTTGCATATAATTTGATGTTTAATTCCAATGGGAGAACTGTGTGTCATGCAATTCTAATGCAAAGAAATGTTTACGTTTGGACATTGATAATGTTAAATTTTTTAAAAAATAATATGAATACATAGCTCAACATAATTATTTAATAAAAGTGAATCAAATGTCAACAATAGAGTACACAGATTACAAATCCCATCATAAGAAACTCCGTTTGGCACGGTGGTGGCAGTCATGAACATACGAGGGCTAAATTGTCATTTCATTCACTTTTAAGTTCAAACGGATGATGTTTTTTAGGTGATCCTTAACGAATAATTGTTTACTCATGCATTTATGACCGCCACCACCATGCAAAATGGAGCCTTAGGTATCATTCGGGGGGACTTATTTTCACCGGTCAAGCGGTTACGACCGCATGAATCCGACCTTAATTATGTTCCGGTTCATGGGGTCGTAACCGCTTGACCGGTGAAAATAAGTCTCACCAAACAGAGACTTAGTTGAATCCCAAAATTTGTGGGAGTGGCTAAATTATCTCGCTCACGGCAAGTCCATGAATTCAGGATAAAAATGTAAAAAAAATCAAAATGGGATAGGGAGAAGCCACAAGAGGTCGCAGGAACACTCAATCACAATCAAAGATAAGTAAAAATCAGTAGCAATTCAATTGAAATTAACTTCTTTACAGAGCGAGATATACATTGCAAGACATGATTTACAATGTAATCAAGGGAAACAGAAATCTACAACAAGAAGTTAACTGCGCGGACAGCAAGCTGTAACTGCATTAGTCGCTAGTCCGCAAGCCGAGTACGTCGAGACCGCTGAAGTCGCCTATCTGCGACTAGCCGCGTGGACTGCTTGTTATTGAAATACTAAAGGAACTTGAACAGAACCCGATGATAGACCGGGCGAACTGCTCTTCTTATCCGCAACTCGGAGGAAGAGATCAAGTCCCAGATACCGCGACCTACTGCTATCCGCTGACTACAATCCGCGAATTGTTCCATGCAAAGCTTCTACTAGTTGCCTAGCTGCCAGATGTTAGCCGCACAGCCTGCACAGAATCGACTTCCTTAGTTGCAGCGGTTAGAAACCTACAACCGCAAAAGCAAAGCGTGAGCTAGTTCTCACCGTTCACTGTTATTTATGACGAGCCTAGTACTCTTATTTATCGGTGTAAGGAGGAGTCTCGTCACCACACATAACTATAGGATAATCGCTCGTCAGACCTATCGGCTAACACCGCGTATCCGCACAAGTGCACATAAAAGAACCAGCCCGCCGCTAAAGAAATTAAGGCTATCCGCAAAGAAGCGCGTACACCATTCTTTCTTTGAAAGAACAACCAGAAAATCAAGCTTATGGACACAACTTCAAGTCGCACACAACTCCGGCCAGCGACAACCATGTGATAACTGCCGAACTAGGCGAGCTCAAGAAGCAGTCCGCAATACAGGCGATCTTGGCAAGCTAGACAATAAAGCTGAACTTAATCACACAAGACCAAGTCAATAACAAGATTCGCAGTCTCCAAATAACTGCGCCAACTGAGACCATGCCCGCGCCCAAGCTGAACACCAATCCGCCAGCTTGCGGACTGCTCCATTAGACAGCGCGACCTCCAAGCAAATCAGTCTGCGCAATTGTGCTGACCTCCACGATCTAATAACCAGACCACAAACACAAAAAATCCGGACACCAGTGAGCTTCAGAAGTGTCCGCAACAACAATTATGCCAGACTCGTCGAACTCCAGGTGAGTCTGCCACAACCGTGGTTAGCCAACCCAAACCGCTCAGTTTACCAAGGATGCTTGCTGAGCTAGACAGCAAGAGATAACCGGCACCTACCAAAGGCAGTCTGCCAAAGCTGTCCATCAAGCCACGACACACTCTTCGGTTTGACTAGTCAAACTACCCAACTCCACTTTTACTCCCATTTCAACAATTTCAACACTCCCCCTTGAAGTGGGAAGTGGAAACCAGCCTGAGAAATTTTCACAACTGAATAAACGGTCCCTTCAACAGTGGCTTCATGAAGATGTCTGTGACATTGTCCTTGCTCTGCACATGCTCAACCATCGGAGACCCCTCTAACACCTTCTCCCGAACGAAGTCATGTTCGATCTCGATGTGCTTCGCCCGCGCGTGATAAACCGGATTGTTGACCAGTTTAGGAACACTCTTGTTGTCACTGCAAAGTAGAGTAGGACTTCACACCTCCTCATGGATATCATCCACTAATCTCCTAAGTCATATGGCTTCCTGAGCTGCCAAGGCTGAAGCCTTGTATTCTGCTTCTATAGTAGAGACGGACACCAAATCTTGCTTCTTACTTCACCAAGAAATTGTTGATGATCTCGTGAAGAAGACATAACCAGATGTTGACTTCAGATCATCTGTATCTCCTCCATAATCAGCATCCATATAACCATGCAGAATAATGCTCGTGTCCTTCTAATAAAAAAGACTCACCTCTGAGGTAGACTTGACAAACTTCATAATTCTTTTAGCTCCAACCAAATTAGGTTTTCGTGGCTCCGGCATATACCGACTAACCCGGCCCCCCGCATAAGTAATATCTGGCCTAGTAATTATCAGATATACGAGACTTCCCACGAGATGTCAGAATACCAAAGGGTTTGTAAGAACTCTTCCCTCATCTCGTCAAAGTTTCAAACTAACTTCTAGAGGAGTAGAACTGCTCCTCCCTTCCCGCATACCGAATCTCTTGACAACTCTCTCTGCATAGCCCTTTTGGGAAACGAGAACACCGTTTTTCTGCCTCTCCAACTCAAGTCCAAGAAAATGGTGGAGCTCACCCAGATCCTTCATCTCAAACCAAATAGCTAGCTCATCCCTGAGCCTAGATACTACCTCCTCTGAGTTCCCCGTGACGATCATTGTAATGCCCCAAATCTCCTGAAAATAACAAGAAGTTGGTCATTGGAGGGTACCACGCGATAGAAGGCCTAGCGCTGGAGGTAGCTAGCTGATTTTAATAGACCAACGTATCTGTTCGGTATCGCGCGGCGGTAGCTTGATACCGCGTGGCGGTAGCCAATTAATTACTTTGACTTTTGGCTTTGGACAGTAACACCGGGCAGTAGCAGTAATGCCAGCAATAGCGTGCCACGTGCCGGATAAGGTCAAGGAGGTCTTGAGCGACAAAGCATTACCTATTGGGCCAAGCGGCCACCGCTTACGATACCGCGCGGCAGTAGCTCTCTGATAAAGTCTTGCACTGAGATACTTTTCTCATTTTTTCTCTCATTCTCTCTATCTTGGATTTTGAGGAAGAAGAAGGGAAAGGCCAGGAGAACAAGGGCAAGGTTGATCAAGTCCTATTGTGAAGACATTCATGTGGTCGGATTTGCTAGTTGAAGCCAGATCCGCGGAGAGGAAATTAGGGTGATAAGTTCTATCCGGATCAAGTGCAAGCTCATGGCTCCTAAGAAATTGACAGGGGTAACGATCATTCTCCTTGGACAAGTGAAGTCCTCAATTTGCATAAGTGCATGGAACCCCTCACCAAAAGTTGAAGAAAGGGTGATTTCCAGCGGGTAGATCTTTGTGATCCCAGGTAGAAATTGTGTATGGAATCTGGAATCGAAGTATGGAATAGGCATGCTTTCTGAAGCCCATTTGGACAGGTTGGTCTGGATTGGTGATGATTGATTTGCATGCCAGAGAAGACTCAGTGGATAACGTATAGTTTTCGGGGTCAGGGGTTATGTAGGATGCTGCAACGATAGTACTGTAGATTATCTCTAGGAAAACACCCAATATGGGGGGGGGGGGGAGGGAACGATATTCTATCCCCTACCGCACCGTAGTAGTGTTACCGGCGACGGCAGCTCCCAGTGAGCAATGTTTGAGGGGCCTATCTCTAGAGACTTGGGGGGCCAAATGTTTGAGATGTGAGCCTAAAAAGCACAGCTAAGGTGGTCGTGAGAGCCAACCTGATTGTGGTTGTGAAGATTATGTCAACAAGATAAGGTGGGTAGCATGTGAAGCTGTTGAGCTAGGAGAGCCCAACTCTTGTGTCCATAAGAGCCAGTATTGTGATGATTGCAAGCCCAGGTCCTGGTGACAAGATGGGTGTCAATTGAAGCTGTTGAGCCTAAAGTGCCCAACTATGAGGCCATAAGAGCCAAACGAGAAAGGGGAGATTGACTAGCGTCCTGTCTTTCGTTTTGATTGCTTTGGCTTTCAGCATTGTCTTGGCGATTTGAGCAATGGGAAAGAGCTGATCTTTACCTGTGTTGTGTCATTCTTGTACTAGATTACCTAAAGTATTTGGCTTTCATTATTGACATAATGAGAGTCTTAAGCCATGAGCCAAAAAGACTAGAATGCTCAAGTTTGGACCATCAAGTCTGGGACTGTGGATGGTGGTGTGACCCTGGAAAACTCGGTACACCGATAATGTGCTTTGAGTGCACGAGACATGTGGTTGTACATGCCAACGTTTGTGGAGAATGGTGCTTAAATGCACATTTTTTTACCAAAATAAATATATGTTGATGTTTGTAGGGAAGGAGAACCGTCTCCCCGAGTGAGGGGTGAGGGTCGTTATTATTCGGTCAGCTAATGTTGTCCGTTGCTTTATTTGCCACAATTTGGTGGGTCATGCTTATGCAGGTGCTGGAGAGCCAAGTGAAAAGTAGTGGGTTGAAGTCCCTTATGATGTGATTGACATGCCCTCAAAGTCCTAAAGGGGAACGTTTACTGTTTTCATGTGTGGCCGGTTTGTGTGTCGATGTATGGAAGATACATTTATAAAGAAAGCAGTTGTAAGGCCTTAAGGTCAGAACATGTTGTGCATTAAGTGTCATTCCTATGTTTTGTAGTGGACATTCTTAGCTTTTGGGTTATAAAACTAATGTAACTATTTCCGCTAGAATGCACTCTGAGTTAGGATACGTGAATGAAACGGTTTCAATGAGTAACTCCACTTACTATTCGTGGTATATGATGTGGGGCCCCGACTAGACCTTCTGTTATATTTTACGTGATGGATGGAGGTGTTATAATTTGGTATCAGCTTATGGTGTCGGTCTTTCTTATTCGAATTTGTGGTCAAATTCTTTTAAGGGATGGTGAGCACGTGTGTGCGCGCTATTGCTATAACATGAAAGATTCCATGAATGTCCACTTAGGAATGAAAATACACATGTTTGTGGAAATTACATGTTCCTGTAATTACTTTTTGCAATGTTATTAGTTACATAATTGTGTGTTTCACGATTATAGGGACTAGAAGTTGTGTGGGACAGAGTGAACACAAGCGCACGACGAAGAGTAGTGCACCAACTGAGGTGTCAACACCTCCTCCTTCTAGAGAAACGATACGGTTAGTTGCTAAAGCCATATTTGCATTAATCAATGTGCAACCAGGAGGGCAAGTACAACCTCCTACCCCTATAGTAGTATAGGAATTGATTGGCGTAGTTGAGCATGTAGCGGAGAGACAAGTGGTCGTTGAGCCATTTGCCGCAAGGCGAGCAACGAAAAGGCAATTGAAACACGTAATGAGTTTCAACCCTCCTGTGTTTGCGGGTACTGGAACCCCAACACAAGCTAAATACTGGCTCTCGAGAATAAAGAGAACCATGACAACAACGAAAATGGAGGAGTGGCAGAAAGTCACTGTAGCTACCTTCTTGTTAGAGAGAGAGAGGATATGGTGGGGTTAGTTGGAGCTGCACCAGTTTGTTGGTAGACCATTGATTGAGATATTGATAGAGGAATTCTCGAGACTATTTCTAGCAAGATATCGTCCATCTGCACACGGATTGTAATGGAAAATTAATTCCAAAGGTTAACTCAAGGCGAGAGTTTTGTGGATGACTACTTGTACGAGTTTACAAGGTTAGGACAATATGTAGATTTTGCATTTACAGACGAGCAACAGAAGACAAATCAGTTTTATGAAGGACTGTAAGATAACCTACGGTTGCTTCTCTCAGGTCCGATGATGCATGGTTTTTTGTCCTTGGTCAATACGGCATGTTCCCTAAAACAAGATATGAAGCACGTGCAGCGTAAGAATGATTTGGCGATAGAGAAGCCAGATTTTAAGGTGTCACATTCCACAAAATCTAAGTACTAAAGTAGATGTAAAATGAAGTTTAGGTCTTTGGGACGAACTTATTATGATAAGCCTGAAGTGATGACAGGGAGAGGTCTGCTCACTTGTTACACATGTGGCAAGATGGGATATCTAGCTCGAGAATGTTGGCACGGTCGTCCAAAAGTTGAGAAAAAGACGTGTGCGACGTATGCTGAAAAGGGAAAGGAAGTGGAGTCAACTGCATCCCAAGCTTAACCTCGAGTCTATATTATTGTCCAACAGGAGGCCATTAAGCAAAGTGACATCATAACAGGCTTTGTCTTGATTTTAGATTATCCGGTGAGAGCACTGTTCGATACAGGAGCTTATCATTCCTTTCTATCTAAGGACTTCGTGGTGCATATCAGAGTGCCTTCTTTTGTACAAACAAATCGAGTGAATGTGTTGCTGCTTAACGGGTGCTTGATGCATGTGGATAGAGCTTGTTGTGTAAATTTGTGAATAAGAAGTCATGATTTTGATTTGGAAGCATCTGTACTGTCGATATCTGAGTTTAATATGATCTTTGGTATGGAATGGATCTCAGAGCAGTGTTCCTGTATTGATTGAAACTCTAAGGAAGTCATACTGGGGCAAAATACCAAACACAAGACTAATTTCACGGGTATGCGAGTATCGAGCAATGTATTGATGTCTGCTCTCCAAGTAGTCAAGGCAATTCTGAACAGCGCGAATTTTTTTTTTATGTTGTTAGAGCCTGTATAGTCAAAACTAGTTTGAGTGACATTCCTGTTGTATCAGAGTTTGCGTATGTATTTTCCAGAAGGACAAAGAGAACAATTCACAACACTCAAATTTGCATTAATATAAAGTAACCATGTCTAATACATAAAGTCATGAAATCTTATCTCTAAGATACCATGAATCTCATTATCTGTATTGTTGTTATCCAAACAACATATCTCTCGATCATGAAATTTGAAAAACAAAGAGAAAGAATACCAGAGAATGAAATTATAAACCATCATAACAACCATCCAATTTCTCAATCTAGAAGTTTGGGATTCATATAAAACAAATACTAAATTCAAATCTATGATCAATCTCTTTGTTTGAAACCACACATACGAATGAAATACCATAAATCCGAAATGAAAACCAACATACATGATTACTAAATCGGTTCAGAAAAACATGTCTCAAGCGAAATATAAAATAAAGTTTAGATCCACTAAGAGAAGGGGGGAATTAAAAGAGATACATAAAAATTAAAACCATACGGATTATCTCCTTCGACTTCCCCTTCGCTTGAGTGCTCTACTTTCATCCTCCAGAAATTCTCCAAGTCTTTCAATCCAAAAGTCCCCTTTCTATTTTTTGTGCAGGTTTTTATAGTCTTCTTGCAAACAGAGGTTGAACACAGGTTCCAACACGGTCGTGTCACGGGCCATATATGGTATGAAACGGTGCGTCTGGGTGGTTCGGTATGAAAAGGTGCGCCTGGTCGTGAGCCGTGCCATTTGATATGGCTAGTAACACAGTCGTGTGTTCTTCATGGCTACACACACAGGTTGGTTTGGAATCAGACCGTTGATTCTTACCGATAAGGACACGGGTAGTGACACGGGCATGTCCCTACTCGTGTGGTGCTCTTGTAAATTTTTACGTCTTTTCTTTCAAGCTTTGTGATCTTTCTATAGAAGGATATGGGTAGTGATATGGGAGTGTCCCTATATTGTGCTCAGTGATGTTGGATTCGTGAACACCTCTTTTTGCTCAAAGACTTTTAGTTCAAGGACTTGCAATACCTGCATTAAGAAGATTAATGAATAAATAAATAAATAACTTAATAAAGGAAATAAAGGAAAATCTATATTGTGCTCTTCTATTCATGTTAATTCAAATTCTTAACTATTTTCATGCAATTATAACGAATGGAGGTAGATAATAGTGGACATGATTACAAATATGATAGTAACAAGGACTTATATATTTGTACTCATCAAATACCCCTAGACTTAAGTGTTTGCTTGTCCCTAAGCAAACTAATTCAAGCATTTGGATTACCAATAATTAATTTTTCTTCCGCAATTAATTTTTCTTCCGCAAGCCAGTTGCTATGAATTCAAAGAGAAATTTGATGTTGTAATTGCAAAGGAAATAGTATAGCAGACTTTTCTAAATATAACTTTATCTTAAAATTCCTCTCATATATCTCTTAACTATCTTTCACTCTTTCTTAGAAATAAATTTACAATCATCCATAACAAATGTGAGGAGAAAATAATAATCTTAATAAGTGGGAGAACTAAGTTGTCAACCTAAATCACCTAGAGGGGGGTGAATAGGTGAAATGCGTGTCAAATGCGGAATAAAAAAAATTAACACAACACAGATAAGTAATCAAGCAATCACACAGACGACAGGAGATTTATAGTGGTTTCCCAATCTTGGGTACGTCCACTTTCCTCACCGATCTAGAAAATCACTAGACTCGGCTACTCCACTATCTCGGATTGCAAACCAATCCTACACCTCGGAACTATGTTCCTACAAAACTCGATCCCAAACGGATCTACACTCGGAAGATAAAACTTCCTACCACTCGGAGATAGATCTCCTACAATGAAATTTGTTTGAAAGGAAAAATACAAACAATAATTAGCACAGATCTAGATCTTTGACGTAATCTTCTTCTTGAGAGCTTTTCGGTTTGAACAGAACCAGTTGAAGAAGACTTGAAAGAGATCCACGATTCTGAGATCTAGAATCACCACGATCAAGAAAATAAATCAGAGACGATGAAGCACGGAGAGATCGGATGATTCTTCTTGAGTCTGGATCGCTTGAGAATTAGAGATCGATAGCTGCGGCTGAGAGAAGACGATCCAGAGCTTCTTCCGAAAACGGTAATGGCGGCGGATGGGAAGATTAGGGTTTTCGAGATTTTCTCTTTCTTAAAGTAATCTCTGTAAACGCATGTATGTAGTCAAGTTTGAAAAGACCTATTTATAGGCGGTCTCCAACGGTCATAAGCATAATTAAGGATGACACGTGGACCAATCAGAAAGGACTCTTTGAAAATACACAAAGAAACTTGACTTAGAGAAATTCAGGAATTCGAACAGATACACTCGAGAGAGAGAGAGAGAGATAGACATACTCGAGTATAAGAGGTTACATACTCGAGTGGATATGAGGGATATATCAAGTATAAAGATAGAAACTACTTGAGTGCGGCAGGGAAGGATCAATACTCGAGTGGACTTAGAAGAAACCTACTAGTATGAGCAAATATACTCGAGTATTAACAACATTGGAAAAATTCTCAGATAAGTATTGACTAAGAGCTACTCGAGTATAAGAATTTGAGATACTCGTGTATGGGAAGATAGACTACTCGAGAGTCATACTTAGTAAAACTACTCGAGTGATCATAACCTACTCGAGTATGAAAATCAATCTACTCGAGTACAAAGTTACTTACTCGAGTATTTCAGATAACTACTTGAGTATGTGGACTTAGAAACTTTCTAGGATAAGAAGTCCAGATCTACTCGAGTTCAAACAGAACGCTTACTCGAGTAACTAACCATCTACTCGAGTATAAGGTATCACTTACTCGAGTAAAAGAAAATCTACTCGAGTATAAGCTTTCATACTTGAGTATAGAGAGAATCCACTCGAGTAAGTAGCCCAACCTACTCGAGTACAGACTCACTTACTTGAGTATACTAAAGAAGTACTCGAGTATGTGGACTTAGAAATATTCTTCTGAGATAGACTTCAATACTCCATAGGTCCAAGTGCATGTTGATGAAGTGTGTCCCAATAGAGAGGCTATACATGAGCCAACACCTTGGATCACACAATGAGGAATTACATTGTATGGTCCTGTGTTTGGTGGCCCATTATAGACTGACATTGGTCTACACTTGGCAGTAAGAACCTGCACACATACAACTCAAACATAATATCAAATACACCTTAATTCATCTTATTTCAAGGTCTGACTTCCTACAAATCTGAGGTATTGTGGAGACAAATCCAACAATCTCCCCCTATTTGTAGATGTCAGCACCCTCTACACTAAGGTGAATTACTTAGAGTAAAAAGAACAACAAAACATATACAAAAAAAATGAAATAGGAATAATAAAGATAGCCATAATTAGAATCAAATATATATATAGAAATGATTTCAAAAGATTAAATGTCCATATCCACATCCTCATTCGCTCAAGAAGGGGCTCCTCTATATAGTCTTTCTCTTTTAATCTCTTGCCTCTCCAGGTAGCTGAAAGGTTTTGGAAAATAGGTCTTGGGCCTTGGAGGAGCAGCTGGATTGTTATATCCCTAATTTTTGTCATGCAATCTGATTTTGATTTGAGATACATCATACGCCTTCCATTTTGCGTTGCTATAGTAGTGATCTCTATTTTCACCAAAATCTGTTACCAGCTTCAAGGTATCAAGGATAAGAGACTTGGAGGTAGGACTCCAAACTTCTGCATGAACAACTTCTGGTCTACCTTCTGTATCTGGGCAGGCTCTCTCCTTGGTGCAGAACGGCTAGCAGAAGCTCCGTCATCATATTTCCTTTTCTTTCTAGGGGCACCCTGAGAACTTGGAGGAAACTCATCTTGCCACATATCAGCATAAGAAAGAGGAGGCTCAGTCATGTCACCAGTAGGTCTAGGTGAGAAGACTGGCACATACTCTGGAATGTTGGCCTGAGCTGGAAAGTTAGCCTGATCTGGAGCACCTGAGGGAGGATGTTCTTCAAGAGGATCTAGGACCTTTGGAATAATGGCAGGGTTAAGTTGGGAGTTGGGAAAGTTCTGATTATGCACCCATACAGCAGTGTCATAGATATAGAATTTTACAGATTGAAGTTGAGCAAGGATGTCTGCTTTCATTTCTTTGACTAGACTATCCACAGATGCTTGAGATTGTTCAGATATTTTTTCAACTTGTTCTTTGACTATCTTCTCCACCTTGGTGATCTCTACTGAGAGTTGGGCATTTGCTTCATCTCTAAATGTTCCAACTTCGTCACAAACTTTCATAACATTTGCGGCAACATTCTTTTCCAATTGAATCTGATTATTTGCAACTATTTCAGCTTGATCTTTGAGTACACCTATACTGGTGATATTATGATCTAGGGCTTTGCCACCCAACTGAAATAGTCTCTTGAGTTCATCAGTGTTTGCTTGAATTTCAGCAAAGCCTCTACTCATCTCAGTTTCAAGAGTAGAGATCTTGTTGTTCACTGATGCCAGAGAATCATCAAAGTATTTTCTCTATTCACGAAACATTTGCCCAATCTGACTGACAAAATCTGAGGAGCTAGAGGGATCTGAGGCTGGGGTAGAGGCTGAGGTAACAGGAGCAACCTAGGGGGGAATTTCAGTAATCACAACTGAGCTTTCAGCTCTCTTGAAGGGTGGTATCACAACTGAATCTTCTGTATTAATGAAAGAGGGAAGAGAGAAGTCTAGTGTCCTCAGAGGAGCATCCACTGGTTCTGGAGACATGTCCTCATCATCAGACAGTAGATTAATCTCTGGCTGACCTTGTTGTTTATCAGGGGACTGAGCAGGAGAGGTAGGGGTACCATTGCAGGGGAGGGAGAAGGATCCTTAGCAGGGGAAGGAGAAAAATCCTTAGCAGGGGAAGGATCTGCTTGAGAGTGATCCTCAGGAGATAGCATAACTGAATCATCTTGAAACACTGGAGCATCTGATCTGAGTTCATCAATCAGTCTGTTAATATCTTCAGCAGTAAAGAGAATGTTTTCTTGAGCTTGAACTTCTGAGGTGAGATCTTCTAGAGGTGGAGAAGGAGGAGGAGTAGGATCTTGGATCAGATCTTGCTGAGAAGAGTCTTCTGAAGCTTTGTGCTGAGGATTAGATGAGGCAGGCTCCCCTCAACTATTACAGCCGAGGTGGTAATAGTGTGATGTAAAGGAGGAGATGGAATCCTGTCATCTGAGACAAGGGGCTCTCTGGGCTCATCTTCTGAGGTAACAGCTACTTTTGAGGCTTGAGCAGTGTTGAGGAGTTTGATTTCATATCTTTGGATTGAGAGGATGGATACTTTCTTCATATGATGGAGGGGAGTGCCTTTAGATAAATCAAACACTGTAGGATTAATCTCATGGAGGAAGTGTGAGATAATCCTGGCATAGCTTGGTTGTTTCACACTTTCTCTGATTTTGTCCAGTATCATCATTCCAAACTGGAATTTCTTCCGGCAGACTATGGCTTGCATAACTTCAAAAATATTTTGGGAAATATCTCTAAGGGAATAGGTTTTGCATAGAAGAACTTTGGCAATCACATCCACAAGAAATTTGCCCTCTGAATTGAAATCTGCACGGCGGAACGAATATGCTTCAGGGTTTGTTCCACAGAAGAGGGTTCTGTCGGAATCTTCAGGAGTCAGATCATCTTCTTCATCCACCACTGGAAACTTTAACAGAGTAGCTAAGGAAGTTTTGTCCAAACGGATTTTGATCCCACTGACCTTGGATTTTAGAACTGTACCATTGCGCTTGACCTTCAGATTTTTGTAGAATTCCTCGACTGCAGGGAAAATGACTTTGCACGGTGTCTGGAGGATGAACGAGAGTCCAGCGGTGTCGAACAGAATTAGCAGGTTTTGGAAATCATCGGAGAGGTCGGCTATACCTTCAGGGCGAGCTCTGAGTCGATTTCGATCTTGGAGGAGGGAGCCATCGGCGATTCTGGAGTACGGAAGAGACGAAAACGACAGAGCTCTGCGGGTTCCGGAATATGAAGCGACGATGGCTACTCAGGAGAATGAGGAGTAGAAAGGATTTCCGATTTTTCTAAATATATATATGACCCTAATTAGGTTTAAGTAGGAGTGACAAGGATAAAATCATACCTGTTACGGAGCGGCAAACACCTTGGTGCGAATAAGAAAAAAAAAAGATTTTCAAATTACTGATTGTCGTATACTCGAGTATATTTCGCCATACATGAGTATGAGATGGAGTATAACGAGTATGAGATGGAGTATACACGAGTATGAGATGGAGTTTACACGAGTAGGTCGAGTACATACACGAGTAGATTACCAATTACTCGAGTATGGAAATTTTGTTACTCGAGTATTTTCCGTTTACTCGTATATAAGTCTCTATATACTCGAGTATATCACTTTGAAGGACGATTTGCTTGGGAGAATTTTACTGCCACTGATATCTTCAACTCTGAGCCTGTCTGTGGAGACATATTGTAGATCTATGTCTCCGTTTTCCACATGCTCCCGGATGAAGTGATATCGAAGCTCTATGTGCTTTGTCCGGCTGTGGGAGACTGGGTTGTTGGCGATTGCTATTGCGCTGGATGAGTCGCAAAATAGAGGAACGTTCTGGAACTTCATGTTATAGTCTTCAAATTGATTCTTGATCCATAGAAGCTGTGCACAACAGCTGCCTGCAGAGATATACTCTGATTCAGCCGTTGAGATGGCTACACAGTTCTGCTTCTTACTACTCCAGGAAATAAGTCTCCTTCCGAGAAATTGGCAAGTCCCGGAAGTACCTTTCCTGTCGTCTTTGCTTCTTGCAAAATCTGCATCTGAAAATCCAATTAGTTCACTATCATTACTTCTTGGGTACCATAAGCCAAGATTTGGTGTTCCTTTGAGGTATCTCAAGATTCGCTTTGCAGCAATGTAGTGAGATTCCTTAGAGTTCACCTGAAATCTAGCACATACACATGTGGAAAACATTATCTGGTCTACTTGCGGTAAGGTAGAGCAGGGACCCAATTATGCTTCTGTACTTGGTTTCATCAAAAGGTTTCCCTTTCTCATCCTTGTCCAGAGACATAGCTGAGGCCATTAGAGTCCTCATAGAGGTTGCATTCTCCATTCCGAATTTCTTAAGTAGCTCTTTGGTGAACTTGGTCTGTGAGATGAAGATTCCATCCTCAGATTGTTTCACTTGAAGCCCTAAGAAATACTTCAGCTCTCCCTACTGCTCATTTCAAACTTCCCTTGCATAAGTTTAGAAAACTCTTGTAGAGGTTGTTGTCTGTGGAGCCAAAAATAATGTCATCGACATAGATTTGCACTAGCAAATCTTGCCTTTTTTTCCCTAAGAAATAATGTCTTGTCTATCTTTCCTCTTGTGAACTTGTTTTCAAGAAGAAAGGTAGACAGCGTTTCATACCAAGCTCGAGGAGCTTGTTTAAGACCATATAAGGTTTTTGCAGTAAATAAACATGATTAGGAAAAGTTGAGTCAACAAAACCTGGTGGTTGCTCTACATACACTTCTTCCTTTATGTTGTCATTCAGGAAGGCGGACTTGACGTCCATATGATAAACGGTAAAGCCCTTAAGTGCAGCGTAGGCAAGGAATAACCTGATCGCCTCCAGTCTTGCCACTGGAGCATATGTTTGGTCAAAGTCGATTCCTTCTTCTTGACGATAGCTCTTGGCGACAAGTCTGGCTTTATTCTTTATAATTGTTCCATCTTCGTCCATCTTGTTCCGGTAGACCCATTTTGTCCCAATGACGTTCTTCCTCTTGGGTCTAGGAACAAGTGTCCAAACTTTGCATCGTTTGAACTGATTCAGCTCATCTTCCATGGCTAGAATCCAGGATGTGTCGGAGTTGGCTTCCTCAAATTTCTTTGGTTCAACCTGTGAAAGAAAACTTAAGTGTAAATTTTTGTTAGTTGTACCTCGACGAGTTCTGACGCCATCCCGAGGATCTCCTATGATTTGGTCTAAGGGATGTTCCTTCACGTGTCTGAACTCTAGAGTCCTTGCATCTGGGATCTCTTCAGCCACTGGAGTTGCATCTTCAGCTGGGATGTGTTCTTCATCTTGATTATCTACCTCTCCAATAGGGGTTGTAGAAGTGATCTTGATGAACGTCTCATCTTTATCTTGAGTAGATTCATCCAAGCTGAGTTCCTTCATCTTTGTACCTGCATCTTCAATAGGCATACTAGAAGAGTTGCTTTTGCAGCAGACTCGTCTCATCAAATACAATGTGTACCGACTTTTCTACCACCAGAGTTTTTCTATTAAATACTCTATAGGCCTTACTATGGCTACTATAACCTACAAAAATACCTTCAAAGCTTTTCTCGCTAAACTTGGTAGTGTGATACTTGTCGTTATTAAGTACGAAACACTTACAACCAAAGATTCTAAAATATAAAATGGTTGGTTTCCTGCCTTTTAGAAGTTCGTAGGGAGTCTTATCATGGTTCTTGTTGATGAGAGCTCGATTTTACACGTGACAAGCGGTGTTGACGGCTTCAGCCAAGAAATACTCTGGAAGTGAGGCATCACTCAACATGGTCCGGCAAGCCTCTATGAGGGTTCTGTTCCTTATCTCAGCTACTCCCTTTTGCTGTGGAGTGCGAGGAGAGGAAAACTCATGAAAGATACCTTGGCTTTTGCAGAATTCTGCCATGGCTCCAGACTTGAATTCCGTTCCATTGTCACTTTTGATTTTGACTACAGAATAGTTGTATTCATTCTGGATTTGCCTAACAAAATTAGTGACAGTACTGAAGGTATCTGACTTGTGTTTCAGAAAGAACACCCACGCAAAGCGTGAGTAATCATCCACAATAACCAACGTATATTCCTTACCTCCCAAACTTCTAACTTGTAGTGGACCAAACAAGTCCATATGGAGAAGCTGTAAGCTTCTATTGGAATCCTTGCCTATTATGCTTTTAAATGAACTCCTTGTTTGCTTGCCTTTGATACAGGCGTGACAAAGACTGTCCGTAACGCACTTGACATTAGGTGCATCACGTACTAAGTTTTGAGATAATAGTTATTAATAGTTTTGAGATTAATATGTGCTAGTCTCTTGTGCCATTGGTCAGCAAGAGATGCACTGCTTTTTTCTAAAAGACACACTAGTGTGGAAGAGTCTATACAAATGAAATTTAAACAAAAAATATTTCTGCTTCGAGTGCCTGATAAAACAGTTTCCATGTTGTCAATCGATTTTATCAAACACTTGTCAGCATGAAATTCAACCACGTATCCTTTGTCGCATAGTTGGCTTATGCTGATGAGATTGTGTTCCAATCCTTCAACATAGGCTACATCCCAAAAGGATACGCTATCGTTAGTAATCATACCGTAGCCTTTAGTTATTCCTCGATCTGAACCTCCAAAGATGACCTTTGGTCCGTTGCAGACTGAGGTGAAGTTCTGGAGTAGGCTCCTTGTCCCAATCATGTGACGAGAACATCCACTGTCCAAGTACCAGATTGGCATTTTGGTGGTCTTTAGACATACCTGCAATTACAATCACTTAGCCTTAGGAACCTAAACAAGTTTGGGTCCTTGGTCTCGAGTTAGAATACTCCCCCTACGAGCATTAGCCTCATGAGTGGTCATTCTCACGTTGCTAACTTGAGGGGTTGTAGCATTTCTAGGATTGAACCAACAATCGATGGCAAAATGACCAATTCTGCCACAGCACCAACAGTCGAACCTGTTGTTCTGTATTCCTGCTAGTGATTTTCTGATTTTTGAAGTGATGGTCTAGCAGGAACTTCACTCTTGGAGGAGGAAGCTTCATGATGGTGGCAGCTACATGAAGTCTTCTCCTTCATAGGCTTTTCCACAATAGGTTTTACTTTTGGTGTCTTCTTGATGTTATGACCATGAGCAAATGATCCATAGTTCTGAAGTTAAATCTCTTCATAAGGTGCCTTGAAGACACTCTCGCTAAAGTTACGAGGACGAGACCAACCTTGGTATCTTGACTTAGGCTTCTCGTGGATCGGCCTAGAGAAGTGTCCATAGGTGGACTCGTAGTCGAATTCGTTCGTAGGAAAGATAACTTTCTTGAACAATACTGGTTCCAAGGGAGCTTTCCCTTTTTCTTCAGCTAGAGCCTTCTAGGCAGCCTTATTCTTTCTCTTGGCCTTGTTTCTCCTAAAAGATCTACTAGAAGCACCAATATGGCCTATACCAGCACCCTTGGCCTTAGCTGAGAACTCAACAACGAGTGGAAGAACTGTCTTAGGCTTGGAGAAACTCTCAACAAGTTTCTTCTCAGCCTTGAGTTGTTCTTCCAATTCTTTGATGATTTCCTCTTTAAGGTCGAGGTGCTTGAGAGCTCAATTGTATTCTTCCATAGCAGCATTGAAGTTCTCTTGAAGAGAGTTAGTCTTGGTGACTTCTTCTCTCAAGCTGCTCTCACTAGCCTGTAGAGATTTTATCTCTTTGGCTTGAGTTTTCACGACTCTGCAACATTTTTCGTAAGCCGTGAGTAACTCCTTATATTGTCCCATGAGTTCAGATTCATCCTCAGAGGAATAGCCCTCTTGCTCATTATTATCATCAGATTCAGAGAGAGGAGTGTGAGTTTTTACCTCTCCAGTGAACTGGGGGACTTGTTCATCATCAGAGTGAGCCATGAGCCCGAAGTAAGCTTCCTCTTCTTCACTCGACTCAGATGAGTCGGAGTCGCTGAGAGTTTTGCTCTTCTTGGCTAATAAGCTCTTCTCTGTCCTCTTCTTGTGGTATGAGGATTTCTTTTCCTCTCTTCTGCCAACCTCTTTCTTCTTGTGAGGGCAGTCCGCAATGACGTGACCTGGCTTATTACAACAATAGCAAACGATGTCAGTTGAAATCTGTTTGTTCTGTTTGGAGTTATACCTATCATGGCTACTTGAGCCATTCTTTCGCTGATCACCGTCATGTCGTGATCTTCTGTATGAGGCATCCTTGCATCTCCATTGATTCTTTTTATTCAAGAATTTCTTGAACTGCCGCGAAAGCAATGAGAACTCTCCTTCAGATAGTTCTGAGCCTGAGGTGCTTTGCTCGGAGCCTTCTTCTTCACTTACTTCTTGAGGAGATGCTGGCAAGGCAGCTTTGCCCTTCCTTAAACTGTCAGCATTTAAACCGACCGACTTCTCTTTTGAGGAGAAACGATTTTTCTCTTCTTCGGCTTTTCTGGAGTTGATCTGCAGTTCATAGGACATAAGCTTGCCAAATAGATTCTGTGGATCTGTCTCTGCTAGTCTGCTAAACTCTCGGATGGCACAGACTTTGTTGTCCCATTCTTTGGTGAGAGACCTCTGAAACTTATCATTCAGCTCCCCATTAGTAAAGACTCGGCCATACACTCTTAGTCCATTGACTATCTTAAAGAAGTTTTCAAATGTGTCAGTTATGGCCTCCTTTGACCCTTGCCTGAAGGCTTCATATTTCTGGTTCAGTAGGGACCTTCGATCATCCCTCACTTCTTCAGTACCTTCCATCAGAGTAACTAGGGACTACCGCATCTCTTTAGCCGATTGGCAGTGAATTAGATTCTGCAGCATTGAGTCATCGACTGCACTTGCGATAATATTTTTAGCTTTCTTGTCCAAAGAGACAACTGCAATCTCATCCTTATCTAAATCCATCAATTTCTTGGGAACTTGCTTGGTTGAATCTATGGTGGAGGTGGTCATAGGAACTTAGGGACCTTCTTCAACAATCATGAAGATCCGGGGATCTACTGCTTCCATGAATAACTTAACTCTTTCCTTCCACATAGGAAAATTGTTCTTGGTGCAGATAGGGAGCTTAGCAAAATCCTTGGTCTTACTCATGCTTGATACTTCTCTTGAGACAACTTGGTAAGGATTCGATCATGGTGTTAACCTTTAACGATCAACCTCCCTCTGATACCAATTGAGAGAACTAAGTTGTCAACCTAAATCACCTAGAGGGGGGTGAATAGGTGAAATGCGTGTCAAATGCGGAATAAAAAAATTAACACAGCACAGATAAGTAATCAAGCAATCACACAGACGACAAGAGATTTATAGTGGTTCCCCAATCTTGGGTACGTCCACTTTCCTCACCGATCTAGCAAATCACTAGACTCAGCTACTCCACTATCTCGGATTGCAAACCAATCCTACACCTCAGAACTATGTTCCTACAAAACTCGATCCCAAACGGATCTACACTAGGAAGATAAAACTCCCTACCACTCGGAGATAGATCTCCTACAATGAAATTTGTTTGAAAGAAAAAATACAAACAACAATTAGCACAGATCTGGATCTTTGACGTAATCTTCTTCTTGAGAGCTTTTCGGTTTGAACAGAACCAGTTGAAGAAGACTTGAAAGAGATCCACGATTCTTAGATCTGGAATCACCACGATCAAGAAAATAAATCAGAGACGATGAAGCACGGAGAGATCGGATGATTCTTCTTGAGTCTGGATCGCTTGAGAATTAGAGATCGATAGCTGCGGCTGAGAGAAGACGATCCAGAGCTTCTTCCGAAAACGGTAATGGCGGTGAATGGGAAGATTAGGGTTTTCGGGATTTTCTCTTTCTTAAAGTAATCTCTGTAAACGCATGTATGTAGTCAAGTCTGAAAAGACCTATTTATAGGCGGTCTCCAACGGTCATAAGCATAATTAAGGATGACACGTGGACCAATCAGAAAGGACTCTTTGAAAATACACAAAGAAACTTCACTTAGAGAAATTCAGGAATTCGAACAGATACACTCGAGAGAGAGAGAGACATAGACATACTCGAGTATAAGAGGTTACATACTCGAGTGGATATGAGGGATATACTCGAGTATAAAGATAGAAACTACTCGAGTGCTGCAGGGATCAATACTCGAGTGACTTAGATAACCTACTCGAGTATGAGCAAATATACTCGAGTATAAACACTTGGAAAAATTTCTCAAATAAGAATTGAAGAGCTACTCGAGTATAAGAATTTGAGATACTCGAGTATGGGGAAGATAAACTACTCGAGTATCTTAGGAAAACTACTCGAGTGATCACTAACCTACTCGAGTATGAAAATCAATCTGCTCGAGTATAGAGTTACTTACTCGAGTATTTCAGAGAACTACTCGAGTATGTGGACTTAGAAACTTTCTAGGATAAGAAGTCCATATCTACTCGAGTTCAAACAGAACGCTTACTCGAGTAACTAACCATCAACTCGAGTATAAGGTATCACTTACTCGAGTAAAAGAAAATCTACTCGAGTATAAGCTTTCATACTTGAGTATATAGAGAATCCACTAGAGTAAGTAGCCCAACCTACTCGAGTACAGACTCACTTACTCGAGTATACTAAAGAAGTACTCGAGTATGTGGACTTAGAAAATTTCTTCTGAGATAGACTTCAATACTCCATAGGTCCAAGTGCATGTTGATGAAGTGTGTCCCAATAGAGAGGCTATACATGAGTCAACACCTTGGATCACACAATGAGGAATTAAATTGTATGGTCCTGTGTTTGGTGGCCCATTATTGACTGACATTGGTCTACACTTGGCATTAAGAACCTGCACACATACAACTCAAACACAATATCAACTACACCTTAATTCATCTTAGTTCAAGGTCTGACTTCCTACAAATCTGAGGTATTGTGGAGACAAATCCCAACAATAAGGTAGACATTAGTGTTTCAAAACTTATAAGTATCAATATTTATAGCCATAAGCTTGCCTTTTCACACCCTCTCCACGACACTAGTTTGGATTAGCAAGGTTGGATCCTTAGAACTTGTATTAAGATGTAACTTTTTGGCTTTGGATAAAAGATTATATGTGGGTTAATCAAACATAAACTTGATGGTTCTTATCACACCTAGATCACGATTGAGCATCCTGCTATATAATTACCCTAACATACATCAATATTATAAAAGCACCCCCAGACTTCACAATTATTATACTTCCCCTTTTTTGTATTATTTTTTTCTTTCTTCAATCCTTTGTTTTTCTTCTTCTTTCTTTTGGTACATACTCATATTTTTTCTCTTTTTTTCTTCACCAATAAATAGCTTATCAAAGTGTTTTACACCATCTATTTAAGTTTTGTAATTCACATAGCAAAAGGTGTAAACTCAATGATAGATATGCTAATAGGTAATGATTTTTGGCCTTGGTGAATTTTAGTAGTGGTGTATCAAAAGAAATAGGGATTAGGTCCAAATTGGGTGTGCAAGGGTATAATGTTTAGGGTTTTGTGCTTGCAAGGCTCAAGCTATCCAATGGGAGGCCTAAGTCATTTCCGACCTAACTAATTAACTTATGCAAATGTTTTGAGGATCACTAGGGGCAAGTTCTAGACACTAATAAAGAGTATTCTTCATTTTGATTCCCTAATACAAAACTATCAAAATGTTACACTCTTCGACTAGCTTTATTATAGATAATTATATTTTCTAAAATAGAATGATTGTTAGTTAATAATATAGAGGACTAATCTTTAAAATAAGTTATATAGAGAAAATTAAGCTAATGAATTTCTATACATAATTACTAACAATAAATTTGTACACTCAATGAGTCTACTTTAATTCATTTTAATCAGCTTGCCAAAGAAAATTAACTAGCTATAATCCCAAGTGAGAGAATTAATGAAAGCTTAAAAAGAAGCAAAAAAAATAATTTTATTAGGGGGGTTTAACAATATTGAGAAAAAAAATATTAGAATTTTTTTATTTTGGCATGTTTCTTAACAAATTGTAATCATGTCTAGTAGTTAAATATTAGAATTTAAGAATATCCACCCCAGACTTAAAATTTGCAGTGTCATCAATGCAACATAAAGAACTGATAAAGAAAATAAAAGAATATGTAAAGAACTGAGCATCAATAAAATAGAAGAGCATAAGAAGTACAACAAGAGCAAAAGTGATAGCATATAATATCTGATGATATATATCCAAATATAAGATACTACAGAGAAATCAAAAATAAACTACTAAGTCAGCAGGATCTGAAGGATCGTCGAGGAGGTGAGGGGAGCAGGGAGATGTCGGCCGTGGATGAGAGATCTTCAAGTGATCCCTGATCTGATCTATGACAGCCTCTGTCCATTGTTGTGATTCCTCTATACGCTATAAGCGCGGTGAGATCACAGTCTCATAAAGGTGATGGAAATCAAGTGAATACTGAGAGCGCGATCGAGGAGGAGGGGCAGAAGACTCTCCAATATGATAAGTAGACAGGGATGGAGGAATTAGAGGCTTATCGAGGTCATGGTCGTCATCGTCGGAATCAGAAGCAAGCTGAGGTACGTGCCTCGCAATATAATAAACAAGTCCACCCTGACCCTTACGTGCAGTGATGAGGTGGAGTGATCAAAGACTAGCCATAGTGATAGGAATTATCCTCGCTACTACTATCATCGAGGAAAGGGAATCAAAGATATTCATGTTCTTCACCAAGCGTGTGATGTAGGGTGCTACACAAATAGACCTAATACGGGAATTTTCGGCCTAATGAAGAATGAAATGTGCTAACATATATCCCAAGTGAATGTGGTATTATGAAAAACGCAACTTAGCGAACTTAGACCTCTTGGCCTCATAGAGGGAAAGTTCGAAAGCAAGCCGAGACCAGATATTGGTGGCGTGGTCACGAGAGGGGAGATCAAGGTGAAGGTCGGAATATGCAGTACTATAGAGGAAAGAATCCTCATACATCCCTAAATATTGGGTGAATTGGATAAGAGAAAGAGTATAGGTGGTTCCCACGACTTGAAACGAAATAATCCCTTCCTATGTGTTGGCGTCTCGGTGAAGGTCGACTTGAGATTGAGGTAGAAAGATGACTTAAACTCTAACGTAAGTTCTTTAAACCCCAACTCATCAATATTAAAAAATTGTGCCCACCCCTTACAGAAACTAACTCTCATACTTTGTCAGCCAAATAGATCTCCTCTAAAACGCTCAAATCAATAGTACGAATAACCTAAAATTTCTTGGATTGGAGGAAATTAAAACGATTAACGTGTGCCGGATCCGTAAACTCCTGGTGCATAGCATTGCCCCTCCCTTCTGTAGATAACGTTGTGAGATCCGGATGACGACGACATCCCCCTTGCGATCGTCCAGTCAACATGATCTGTAGATAAGTTGAACGATTAAAATTAGTTGGATTTTTGAAACAAAACTAATTTGGATGGACAGAAAAGAAAAATAAAAAGCAATGTGTTAAGAAAGGGAAGAAAAAATGAATTAAGATTTCTTGGGGAAAGAAGAAAATGAAGAGGAATGAGAAGAGAAATAAAATTTAGAAGAATGAGAAAGAGAAGAATGAGAAGATAATGAAGAAGAATGAGAAAAGAGATGAAAAAATAGGAATTGAAAAACAAGAAAATGATAGAAATTTTACCTAGGAATATAGATCAAGATTAGAGGAGACGGATCCGCGAAGTTTGAAGGCATAAATTCCCAACCGAGTTTGTGGCGTGAAGGGGTGTTGGAAACTAGGGTTTTAACCAGGGATTGGAGAGGACGAAGATGACTATCGACAGCACATATGACCTTATATAATGTTTCGAACACGGGTTGCGACACGGGCGTGTGTGGACCCATGTTCACTAATCAATAACTGCGTAGTACACGGGTCTCGAAATGACTTGTGGTCAAACTGATGGGGAAGCAACATGCCAGGTGAACACGGTCAACAACACGCGCGTGTGTGGACCCGTGTTGTCAAACTTATGGGAAATCAGCTTGCTAGATGAACACGGTCAACAACACACACGTGTGTGTACCCGTGTTCTGCTCGGGAACATTGCATCGTCAAACTCATTACTCTACACACAGGTGCGCACACGGCTGGGTAGCTATCAGTGTGGTGCTCAGGGCGATTTGACACGGCTGCACATACACGGGTGTGTGTCTACCCGTGTGGTGCTTGGGATGAGTACGAGAGAAATGGAGCTAATGCGACACGGTAAATCACACGGGTGGGTGTCCACCCGTGTGGTGCTCTGGAAAAATAATTCCTACTCAGGTTTTAAATTGACCAAGGCTGGGTTAAAATTTTTTCATGAACGCAGCTTGTCACACGGGCGAGTGAAAATCCGTGTGCTCCTCTGAAATGGAATTACTTTCTAAGTGATTTTATAATGTTTTTGTACTAAAATTTAACTAAAATTTCACCAAAGATAATAAAAACTTAGAAAATTTACTAAATTACACTTAATCTATGTCTAGTTGGAGGCATGATTCTTGGCGAGTGAAATCTTGAGGAAACTCTCCATAATAAAGTTTTAATCGGTGCATGTTGACTTTAAAATCTCCCTTCTTAGGGTGGGTTAGTTCAATGGTGCCATTTGGAAAAACCTCTTTGACTTGGAAAGGTCCAAACCACTTAGACCTTAACTTTCCTAGGAATAAACTAAGACGAGAATTGTAAAGGAGGACTTTGTCACCTTTTTGGAATTTCTTTGGTTTTCGAAGGTGACGGTCATGGAACAATTTAGTCTTCTCCTTATATATCCAAGAATTTTCATAAGTCATGGTTCTCCACTTATCAAATTCGTTAAGTTGAAGTTTTCATTTCTCCCCTATAGAATTGGTGTCAAAATTCAAAGAGTGTATTGCCCAATAGGATTTATGTTCTAATTCTATAAGCAAGTGACATGATTTACCATAGACTAGTATAAAGGGAGTCATCCCTATGGGTATTTTGTAGGCGGTCCTATATGCCCACAAACAATCGTTTAGTTTCTTAGACCATTATTTACTATTCCATTTTATAGATTTTTCTATGATTCTCTTAAGTTCTCTATTTGAAACTTCAACCTGACCACTAGTTTGTGGATGATAAGGAGTGGCTATCCTATGTGTGACCCCGTATTTTTGTAAGACTTTATCTAACTGTAGATTACAAAAATGTATACCCCTATCACTAATAAGCGCACATGGTGTGCCAAATCGTGCAAATAAGGATTTCAAAAATTGAATTAGTACTCTACTATCATTAGTAGGGAAAGCTTGCGCCTCTACCCACTTCGATACATAATCTACAGCTACCAAAATATATTTATTCCCATAAGAAATTGGAAACGGTCCTATAAAGTCAATCCCACACACATCAAACACTTCACATTCAAGAATAAATTTTTGTGGCATTTCATGTAATTTAGAGATATTACCTGATTTTTGATAAAAAAAAACACATGAAAGTACCTTTGGGCATCCCTGAATAGAAGGGGTCAATAAAAATCGGAATCAAGAACCTTTTTAGCTGAGCGGTTTGCTCCAAAGTGACCACCTGTAGGGCTTGAATAACACTGCTCCAAGATTTTTCAGTTCTCCTCTGCTGATACACATCTATGTATAATGGAATCTGCACATATCCGAAAAAGATAAGGATCCTCCCAAAAGTAATATTTCAATCTTTTGGAAGGACCTTAGCCACAATATAGTTTGCATAGTCGGCATACCACGGATAATTAGTATTTATATTTGTAGATAATGAAAACACTGATTCCTCCAGAAATGTATCACTAATCTCAGACTCATCTAACAATGCTCGTAGTGAATTTTCTAAACGTGAGATATGATCTGCCACTAAGTTTTTTGTTCCTCGTTTATCCCTAATTTCCAAATCAAATTCTTACAATAAAAGAACCCAACAGATTAAATGAGGTTTTTCTTCCGCTTTGGTAAGTAAATATCTTAGGGAAGAGTGACCTGTGTATACTACTACCTTAGACAATGTTAAATAGGATCTAAATTTATCGAAGGAGAATACCACTGCTAGGAGTTCTTTTTTTCGTAGTTGTATAATTCTCCTGTGCGTTCTTAAGTGTTTTGTTAGCATAATATATAGGGTGAAAGTGTTTGTTTTGGCGTTGTCCTAAAACAGCCCCTACCGCAAAACTGCTAGCGTCACACATGATCTCGAAAGGTTGAGCAAAATCAAGTGCGATCATAATAGCAGAATTAATTAATCTTTCTTTCAAAAACTCAAAGACTTGCAAACACTCTTGATCAAAAATAAAAGGTGTGTCTTTCTCTAAAAGCCTAGTAAGTGGTTTAGTTATTTTAGAGAAGTCTTTAATAAACCAACGATAGAATTCAGCATGACCTAAAAAGCTTCTCACTGCCTTAACGGAGGTTGGTGGTGGCAACTTTTCTATAGTTTCAATCTTCGCTTTATCCACTTGAAGTCCTTGGCTTGAGATCTTATGGCCAAGTATTAACCCTTCTTGCACCATAAAATGGCACTTCTCCCAACTAAGTACTAGATTTGTTTCCCCACATCTCCTCGGAACTTTTTCTAAATTTCTCAAACACAAATCAAAAGAATCACCAAACATAGAAAAATCATCCATAAATACTTCCATAATATCTTCAACATACTCATTAAATATAGCTAACATACACCTTTGAAAAGTGGTGGGTGCATTACATAAACCAAATGGCATACGTCTATAAGCAAAGGTACCAAATGGGAAGTGAATGCTGTTTTCTCCTAGTCTTCTGATGCTATAGGGATTTGGAAATATCTAGATAATTCTTCTAGAAAACAATAATAAGAATGGCCTGATAATCGTTCTAATATTTGATCAATAAATGATAGAGGGAAATGGTATTTCCTAGCATCATCACTTAACTTCTGATAATCAATACAGACATGCCAACCTGTTACTATTCACGTTGAAATCAATTCATTCTTATCATTTGCTACTACTATTAAACGACTCTTCATAGGAACGACTTGTACAGGACTAACCCATAAACTATCTGAAATAGGGTATATCATTCCAGCATCTAACAACTTAACAATCTCTGCTTTCACTACCTCTTTCATATTTGGATTTAGCCTACGTTGTGGTTAAATAGAAGACTTATTGTTTTCTTCCAAAAGGATCTTGTGGGTGCAAAAACTAGGGTTGATACCTTTTATATCAGTTATTTGTTATGCTATAACACCTTTATACTTCTTTAGCACAGTTATTAACTTTTGTTTTTAAGTTTCAGAAAGATTAGAAGAAATAATAACTGGGTAAGTAGAATTAGATCCTAAGAATGCATACTCAAGATGATTCGATAATTTTTTAAGTTCTACTATCGGTGGATCCTTAGTATTATTCTTAAGAACTTCAAGATCCCTTATGTAATCAAACTACACTCAATCATCCTATTCATCGAAACAGAGTTATCTAGATAATATAAATGTTCAACAATATTTTGATTTTTGTCTTCTTCTAGATAACTGTTAGTGATGCAAATCTCTAAAGGATCTCTATTATATAATTCAGAATTCATAGAGGTCATAATATTTTCAACACCATGACAAAAATAGCAACGATCATCATTATCAGAAGATTGCTTCATTGTATTATTGATTTGAAAAGTAACTTCATCTTCCCCTACTCGCAAAACTAATTTACCATCAAAAATGTCGATAAGAGCTCTAGATGTGGCTAAGAATGGACAACCTAGTATGAGTGGCACTTATATATTTTTCATCCATATCTAGAATAACAAAAACGATGGGGAATATAAACTTATCTACCTTAACCAATACATCCTCTACTATTCCTCTAGGATACTTAACCGAACGATCTGCTAATTGAATACTCATTCTAGTAGGGCTATGTTCTCCTAGACCTAGTTTCAAATATAGTTTATAAGACATTAGGTTTATACTAGCTCCTAAGTCCGCTAAAGCTTTATTCACTTGTATATCACCGATTAAACATGGAATTGAAAATGAACCGGGATCCCTAAGTTTTTGTGGTAATTTGTTCTGTAAAATAATGGAACATTCTTCACTAAGTGTTGCTAAAGATAATTCTTCTATTTTCTTTTTATTTGAAATCAAGTCCTTTAGAAATTTAGCATACTTTTTCATTTGAATGACTTCAGAAAAAGGTAAATTAACATGTAATTGTTTAAACATAGATAAGAACTTACCATATTGCGCATCCATGCACTCCTTGTTCAGCTTCACTGGATATGGTATTGCTGGTTGATATTCCTCCGATTTTGAATTCATCTCGTTCTGTCCTTCGCCACTAGATCCTCTTGGGTGCTTCCTTTATAAGCTATTGGTCTTGTAATTCCTTTCCACTCCTCAATTGGATTGCTTTTGCATGCTCCTTCGTGTTTGTTTCGGTATTACTCGAAAGTATTCCTTATTGTCTTTAAGATACCATCCTTGCGATCTAACCTATCTGATTCTCAAAATTTTGAATAGAGCCCTCTTGATTTTGGAAAGCTACATCAGTTGTTTGCATGAACTTGGTGAGTACATCTTCTAATAATGGCTTCCTTTGCTCTGGTTGTTGTTGTTATACAAATACAGGTTGCTTGCCTTGATTTCCTTGTCCTCCCCAAGAGAAATTGGGGTGGTTCCTCCATCCAGGATTGTATTTAGAATTATATGGGTTGTTTGCTTAATTGAAGGAAGCTCTGTTATTGTTGCCCATATAGTCAACATGTTCATGCACTTGAGGTTCACAACCAGACATTCCACTAAATAAAGTGTCCCATTGTTGAGGTACCATGGAGGGTGATGCTAAAGATAGGTTATCCATCTTATGATGAAGCTTCTTCACTTAAATAGCTAAGGCAATGACTGAATCCACTTTATAGATTCCTGAAGGCTTATTGGGCTTTTGTATTACGGTATTCCATTGATAGTTGTTCATTGCCATGTCTTCTATCAGCTATTAAGCTGCTTCTGGTGTCTTATTGTTCAAGGTACCTCCACTAGCTGCATCGATCATCTGTTTAGTGGCTGGATTGAGACCATTATAGAAGGTTTGAATCTGAAGCCAGGAAGGTAATGCATGATGGGGACACTTACTCAATAGTTCCTTGAATCGTTCCCATGTGTCATACAACGATTCAGATTCTAATTTAGCATATGTAGAAATGTCATTCCTTAGCTTTGCAGTCTTTGCCAACAGAAAATACTTCATTAAGAACTTCTCAACCATCATATCCCATGTAGTGATCAACCCTCTAGGTAATGAGTTTAACCACTGCTTCTCCTTGTGCCTTAGTGAGAACAGAAACAACCTCAATCGAATGGCATCATTAGTAATGCCATTGATCTAGAATGTATCACATATCTCCAAGAATCCGGCTAAGTGTGTGTTGGGATATTCATCTTGCAGGCCATCATATTGGACATACTGTTGAACCATCTGAATAATGCTAGCTTCAATTCGAAATTTTTGGCGTCAATTGGTGGTCTAACAATGCTTGACCCAGTACCCTGGAGATTAGGTTTAGTAAAGTCAGACATGGTTTGCTCATTCTGGGTTGCCATGTTATCTGGATGATGATCTCCTAAGTTTATTATTTCCTCTTCTGAAAGTCCGTTTGAATTATCTGTGTTATCAGTTCTCAAGTCCCTTTGTGAGGTGTTGTGAATAATCCGTTCCGGGTCAGGATGAAATGGTGTTATCACAGAATTTCTCCCCTGGTCATAGACTAACAGACTACAAAATAGATATTAAGTGATATAATTATGCAATAATCTAATTTATAATTATATGTTAGTAATCAAAAATTGGTAGATTAATAGAGTTTAAGCTTTCAAAATATTGAAAACGAGTACCCGACATCGGCTCCAAAAACTTGATGCGCTAATTTCTATTGTAGTATAAACTATGTAGATAGGTATAAGCTAAATTGATTTTAATCTCAAGCAAGGGCACCTATCAATCATAGTATATGAGAAATCTACATCTCATGTCGTATTCCTCAGGATCTTTTCAAGTACTCGTACTCACTCTCACTCTATTATCGTACATATATTTAAAATTAGTTGTTACTCTAAATTAATATTACTAGGACTAATTGGATAAAGTGACATTGGAGGATTAAGGATGGTAAAAAGCAGATAGTCTAAGAGTAATAACATGAGAATATTCACTCATTAATTCAATTCTATGTAACCATGTATTGACAATATTATCAAATTCGTTATATTGTAAGAGTTCAATCTTTATCGAATTATCTCTCGAGCAATTCAATACCTAAACTAAAGTTGAGTAAATTTTCTCTCGAACAATTCACAACAGTCAAATTTGTAATATAAAGTAACCCTAACTAATATATAAATTCATGAAATGGTGCGTCTGGGAAGTTGTATGAAACGGTGCGCCTGGTCGTGAGCCGTGTCATTTGACACGGCTAGTAACACGACCATGTGTTCTTCATAGCTCCGCACACGGGTAGGTTTTGCATCAGACCTTTGATTCTTCCCAATAAGGACACAGGTAGTGACACGGGCGTGTCCCTACCCGTGTGGTGCTCTTGTAAATTTTTACGCCTTTTCTTCCAAGCTTTGTGATCTTTCTAGAGAAGGATATGGGTAATGATATAGGCGTGTCCCTACCCGTGCGTGCCCAATCCAAGACCTTTTCCATCAGTCATGTTTGATCCGTGAACACCTCTTTTTGCTCAAACACTTTTAGTTCCAAGGACTTGCAATACCTGCATTAAGAATATTAATGATAAATAAGTAAATTAATTAATAAAGGAAATAAAGGAAAATCTATATTGTGCTCTTCTATTCATGATAATTCAAATTCTTAACTATTTTCGTTCAATTATAACAAATGGATGTAGATAATAGTGGACATGACTACAAATATGATAATAAAAAGGACTTATATAATTGTACTCATCATGAAGCTTATAAATTTGGCAAGCATCACCGATCTTCTTTTCCTGCTAAGCAAGGCTGCAGTTCTTCTCGCCCTTTTGATTTAGTTCATTCTGATGTTTGGGGTCCTGTTCACCTTCAAACTATTGGTCAGGGCAGTTTATATTTTGTTACATTCATTGATGATTTTTCAAGGTGTACGTGGTTATATTTGCTCCGCGAACGCTCTAAGATTTTCTCTGTTTTTTCTGCCTTTTAGAATAAAATACGTACACAATTTAATACCCCTATTAAAATACTTCGTACTGATAATGCTAATGAAAACCTTAGTCATCAGTTTACTTCATTTTGTTTGGATCATGGCGTGATCCATCAAACTACTTGCCCTTATACTTTGCAATAGAATGGTATTGTTGAACGTAAGAATCACCATCTTTTAGATATGGCTCGTAGTCTTCTTACTCATATGCATGTTCCCCGGTCCTACTGGGATCATGCAGTTCTTCTTTCTTGTTTTCTCATTAATTGAGTTCCATCTTCGGTTCTCAGTTGAAAAACTCCCTTTTCAATTCTCTATCCTTATAAGACACCCTTTCCATTACCTCTGTGTGTCTTTGGTTGCAAAACATTTGTTCACTCACCTGCTTCTAAACGTGACAAACTCTCTACTCGTTCTGTTAAGTGCATCTTTTTGGGCTATTTTCCGGCACAGAAAGGGTATCACTATTTTTATCCTGTTCTTTAGAAACAGTATGTGTCGGAGGATGTTACTTTCTTTGATAATGCTCCCTTCTTTTCTTCTTTATCTTTTCCTTCTTCTTCTTCTGGTAGTTCTTCTCCTTCTCCCGCTGTTCCGACATCGCTTCCGGAGCCTGCCCTGCTTTCTTCTTCTCCTATTTTTGATTCTTCTCCTTCTGACACTTCTCCTATTCCTGCTTCTTCTCTTGCACCGCTGTAGTCAGCTCCCAGGCCATTAGTCTACTCTTTGGATGGGGCCAGTACAGTAGACAGGTCAGATCTAGATCTTCTGATTGCTCTTCAGAAAGGTGTTCGCATCTGCACCCAACATCCTATGCAGGCTGTGATCTCTTATGCTCAGCTCTCTCCCTTGTCCAGGAGCTTTGCTCAGGCCCTCTCAACTAGTGTTGTTCCCTATTCAGGTCAAGATGTTCTTATTATCCCTCATTGGAAGGCTGTTATTGATGAAGAGATGCGTACTCTTATTGAACGGTGTACTTGGACTCTTGTTCCTACACCTCCTACTGCTAACATGGTTGGCTGTCATTGGGTCTTTGTCATTAATTTTCTACCTGATGGATCTATTAATCGTTACAAGGCTCGACTTGTTGCCAAAGGTTTTACGCAGACTTATTGTGTGGATTTCTTTGATATTTTCTCTCTTGTGTCAAGGATTACTACAATCTGTGTACTTTTTTTTAGTGGCTGTCAACAGAGACTGAGAAATGTCTCAGCTAGATGTGACGAATGCCTTTCTTTATAGTGATTTATAGGAAACTTTATATATGGAGCAACCTCCTGGGTATGTTGCTCAGGGGGATTCCCAGGTCTGTAAATTGCGAAAGGCAATCTACAGTCTTAAGCAAAGTCTTAGGGCTTGGTTTGACAAGTTCAATGAGGTCATTTAGGTTGTTGGATTTGCTAGAAGTGTTGCGGATCACTTATTATTCATTCGCAAGACATCAGCCATTCTTTTTGTCCTTGATATTTATGTGGATGATATTCCTCTCATAGGGGATGATAGAGAAGGTGTGGAAATGACCAAGAAGCATCTTCTTAAGCATTTTGTTACTAAAGATATGGGATCTCCGAAATATTTCTTGGGCATTGAAATATCCAAGAAACTAGGGGCTATTGTTCTATCACAGAGAAAGTATGCCTTGGACCTCGTACAAGAGACAAGTCTCCTTAGGTCTAAATCGGCTCATTCTCTGATGTCGGTTGGAGATGACAAGTGTTGTAGTGAGGACTCACCTCCTCTTGAGGATATCACCAGGTACAGACGGCTTGTAGGGAAACTCATTTATCTGACAGTCACAAGACCGGATATCTGCTATGCAGTAGGAAGAGTGAGTCAGTTTATGTAAGCTCATAAGGAGTGTCATCAACAGTCGGTAATGAAGATTCTGGAGTATGTGAAAGGTACTTTAGGGAAAGGACTTCTGTTTCAGAAAAGGGGACATTTGAAGGTTGAGGCATATTCTGATGCAAGCTATGCAGATGACATGGAAAATAAGAAGTCCACATCTGTGTTCTGTACTTTTGTTCGAGGGAATTTGGTCAGCTAGAAGATCAAGAAATAAGTTATTGTCTCCAAGTCTAGTGCAGAAGCTAAGTATAGGAGCATCACTCTAACTATATACAAGCTAAGGTGGTTATAGACTCTTATGCTTGATTTTGGAGAGCTTTATGATCATTCTCTGCGAATGTTCTGTGATAATAAGGGAGTCATATATATTTCGAGGAATCCTATCTTCCATGAGATGATGAAGCATATCAAGGATTATTGCCACTTCATTAAAGAGGAAAATTTAAAGAATCAGATATGCACTCTGTTTGTTACTTTAGAGAGAGAACTGGCTGATTTCTTCACCAAGCCAGTTACTCCTTCTGAGGAGGTTTGTAGCAAGCTGGGCATGGTAGATATATATGCTCTAGCTTGAGGTGGAGTGTTGGAGCTTGAGGAAGACCGGGTGGTCTGGTACCTAACCGCAACGGTCTCCATGTCTCAGCGACCTAGCAGTTTGGTATTGCGGTCAGGTGGACAGCAGCTGTAGCGGTCAGTAGTCTGAAGGATAGTCACAGTGGTCTGAAGGAATCCGTAACAGTCTGGTAGAAAGCCGCATTAGCAGGTTGTCAGTTAGCCGCAGCGGTCTGAATGATGCCGCAACAGTCTGGCAGTGAGACGCAGCAGTAGTCTATTAGTTAGTCGTAATAGTCTGGATGGAGCCGCAATAGTCTTGTTGAAGCCGCAACAACAGATAGATAGTTAACCGTAACTGTAGTCTGATAGCATGCATCTGTTGCGGTCTGGTAGGTAGCCACAACTTTGATTTGATGGTAACCCACAGTTGCGGTCTGGCTGCCTGTATTAGCGGTCTTCCCTGGCAGCAAGACGACTTTGCTAGTTGTTGTTTGGTTTTTATTATTTTTTTTATAGTGGGTGATTTGACCATATCAAACTGCGAGGTCGCCCGACTTGTATTTAGTCCCATATCGGTTGTAGTATTCTCTCATCTCCTCTGATTTCTATAAATAAGAGTGCGTACCTATGTAATGACTATCTTTTTAGAGCAGTAAAGTTTGCAGTTTATTTAGCTCTTTGTCCATTTCTTACAGAGGAGACTGAGTGGTCCCGCGGGATCTTGTTGTAAACTATGAGGAGCAGAGTTATTGTAGAAGTGTCTTGTCTAACATACTGTTAGAAAGACCAGAGGGATAGTGGATGTACCCATACACTAGGGAATCACTATAAAACTTTGGTGTGCTGTGTGTGAATGTCTTGAAAGCATAACTAATCAATCACAACAGTACCTAAATCAGTTAAAGGTAAAAAGACCATAATAACCTATTCACCCCCCCCCCCTCTAGGTGATTAACTACCCTTCAGTTCAAAGACTCTTAGCATCTTCGGTTTGGGAATCCTACTCCTCGACTTATTTATCAGCTTCTGCCTGATTTACCTCGCGGAGATTCTTCTCTTAATTATGAGGCTTGTCAATTTCATAAACATCACCGATCTACTTTTCCCGCTAAGCATGAACGTAGTTCTTCTCGTCCTTTTGAATTTGTTCATTCTTATATTTAGGGTCCTACTCTCCTTTAGGCTGTTGGTAGGGGTAGTTGGTATTTTGTTACCTTTATTGATGATTTTCTCAGTATACATTGTTGTATTTATTACACGAACGCTTTGAATTTTTTTTTATTTTTTCTGCATTTTATAATGAAATCTGTACACAATCTGATACCCCTGTTAAAATTCTTCGAACTGATAATGCTAAGGAGTATCTTAGTCATCAATTCACCTCATTTTGTTTTGATCTTAGTATTGTCCATCAAACTACTTGTCCTTATACTTCTCAACAGAATGACGTTGTTGAATATAAGAATCATCATCTTTTGGATGTGGCTCAGAGTATTCTCACTCATATGCATATTCCCCGGTCTTATTGGGGTCATGCGGTTCTTCTTTCCTATTTTCTAATTAATCGAGTTCCGTCTTTGGTTCTTAATGGCAAGACACCATTTTTTGTCATGTATCCTGATGCGACATCGTTTACTTTACCTCCTCGCATCTTTGGCTGCACAGTGTTTGTCCACTTTCCTTTTTCTGGTCACGACAAACTCTCTACTCGCTCTATTAAGTGCATCTTTCTGGGCTTTTGTCTGATACATAATGGTTATAGGTGTTACGATACTATTCTTCGAAGACAGTATGTTTCTGCGGATGTCACTTTCTATGAGGATGCTCCGTTCTTTTCTCCTCCCTCTGTTCTTCCTTATTCTAATGATTCTTCTTCTTTTCCAATTGTGTCGGTAGCCCTTCTAGAGCATGCACTTCTTTATTCCACTTCTATTTCTAATTCTCCTACTGTCTTTGGTTCTTCTACTGAGCCGCTGCCAACAGCTTCTGGGCCAGTTGTCTCTCCCTCGGATGGAACTGATACAGTAGACAGGACAGACCTTGATCTTCCGATTGCTCAACGGAAAGGTGTTCAGTCATTCACTCAATATCCTCTTCAGGATGTGGTTTATTATGCGCAACTATCTCCTTTATCTAAGAGCTTTGCACTTGCTCTATCGACAAATGTTATTCCAGCCTCATATAAGGATGCTCTTGTTATTCCTCATTGGAAAGCTGCTATGGATGAAAAGATGAAAACTCTCATTGATCGAGGTACTTGTACTCTTATTCCAACCCCTCGAGGAGCTAATGTGGTTGACTATCATTGGGTATTTGTCATCAAATTTCTCCTTAATGGTACTATTGATCATTACAAGGCTCGGCTTGTTGCCAAAGGGTTTACGCAGACCTATGGTGTGGATTTCTTTGATACTTTCTCTCCTGTTGCTCGGATTACAATAATACATGTTCTCTTTTTGGTGATTGTAGATAGAGAGTGGGAAATATCTCAGTTGAATGTGAAGAATGCCTTTCTTTATGGTGATTTGCAGGAAACAATCTATATGGAACAACCTCTAGGGTATGTTGCTCAGGGGGAGTCTCAGGTCTGTAAACTACGAAAGGCAATCTATGGTCTTAAGCAAAGTCCCAGGGTTTAGTTTGGCAAGTTCAATGAGGTTATCTCTGTTATTGGGTTTGCTTGGAGTGTTGCAGATCATTCTTCATTCATCTACAAAACTGCGGCTGGTCTTGTTATTCTTGCAGTTTATGTGGATGACATTCTTCTTACACGGGATGATAGAAAGGGTATGAATATGACAAAGAAGCATCTGCTCCAGCATTTTGTTATAAAGGATATGGGGTCTCCTAAAAACTTTCCGGAATTGAGATATCTGAGAAACTTGGTTCCATAGTTCTTTCGCAGCAGAAGTATGTCTTGGATCTCTTAAAAGAGACAAGTCTCCTTGGGGCTAAACCTGCTCGATCTCCAAGCTGTTGGAGATGACAAGTATTGGAGTGAGGAGTCACCTCTTCTTGAAGATGTCACTAGATACAGATGACTTGTGGGGAAACTCATTTATCTAACAGTCACAAGACCGGATATTTATTATGTAGTGGGAAGGGTGAGCAAGTTTATGCAAGCTCCTAAGGAGTGTCATCTACAGTCGACTATAAAGATTCTAGAGTATGTGAAAGGTGCTCTAGGGAAAGGACTTTTATTTCAGAAAATGGGACATTTGAAGGTTGAGGCATACTTTGATGTTAGCTATACAGATGATAAGAAAGATAGAAAGTCTATATCTGGGTTCTATACCTTTATTGGGGGAAATTTGGTCAGCTGGAAGAGCAAGAAATAGGTTGTAGTTTCCAGGTCAAGTGTAGAAGCCAAGTGTAGAAGCATGGATCTAACTGCTTGTGAGCTAAAGTGGTTACGGACACTTATGCTTGATTTAGAAGAGATTTATGATCATCCTCTGCCAATGTTCTGTGATAATAAGGTAGCCATATATATTTCGAGGAATTCAGTCTTTCATGAGAGGACAAAATATATCGAAGTAGGTTTCCACTTCATTAGAGAGGAAATATTGAAGAATCAAATTTGCACACTGTTCGTTACCTCAGAGAGAGAGAGAGAGAGAGAGAGCTAGCTAATTTATTCACCAAACCAGTCAATTCTTTGGGGGAGTTTTATAGCAAGTCGAGCATTGTTGATATATATACTCCAGCTTGATGGGGAGTGTTGAAGCTTGAGGAGACCAGGCAATTTTATTCCTAGTCACAGCGATCAGCTAGTCTCCTAATTCTGGCAATTCTGCTTAGTGGTCAGGAGGTGTGCTACAATAGCAGCAGTCTGGGAGTTAACCACAGCCAGGTTCTAGAGGTTAGTCGCGACAGTGGTCTGGGAGTTAACCATAGCTACAGTCTGGAGGTTAGCCGCAACAGTAGTCTGGGAGTTAATCGCAGCTGCGGTCTGGAGGTTAGACGCAGCAGTGGTCTGGTGGAAAACTGTACCTGCAACCCGATGGTTAGCCGCAACAGCAGCCTAGAGACTTGCCACAACAACAATGGTGGAAGTTTGCAACTGCAGACCGGCGACCAGCAGTTGCGGTCTAGCAGATATTAGTAGCGGTCTGGCGGCTTATCTCTAGCGGTCTAACAGTTGCGGTATAACCCGAAAGCAGGCTGAAATCGATTTCTCGAGAAGGGCTGTGATTTCTCGAGAACAAACCTCAGGATTACTCGGGAAGGGCCTAGAGTTTTCGAGAACAAGCTCAGGATTTATCGGGAAGCGCCTCCTTCCTGTTACGATAATATATATATATATATATATATATATATATATATATATATATATATATATATATATATATATATATATACACACACACACACATATACATACATACACATACTTAAAAGATAAATTATGTTATAGGTAATAGTTAAGGGTTAGAATAGGGGAGTAATATTATTTCTAACCTAAATCTACCCGAAAAATAAATAGAACCGGCGCCCTCCATGTTCTCCTATTCAACTTCATCTTCTTCCTTAAGTCTAGACCGAACCAGAGAGCGAGAGTGACGACGAGAGTTCTTAGTTCGTGAAGCTTCGGATCGCCATCGACGGAGCTACGTTGCTCGGAATCGCAAACCGAGCACAGATCTGAAAAGCTCTCGTCGAGATCTTCACGATCGCGGTAAGTATGTCTCGTTTCGTGGAAGTTTTTCATTAGAGTTTTCGGCCCTAACCTCTCTTTTGTCCAAATCCTTGTAAATTCCGCTTCCCCGCGCCTTTTTTTGGGTAAATCCATGATGTGGAGTAATTTTGAGGACCGATTAGAGTAGAAACTGAGGCAAGTGGTACTCTTGCTCTTCCTCTTGCTCTTTTCTTCCAAATTTTAGCCATATTTCTTAATATTTGACATGTTTAAATTTCTTAGAACCATTTCTCCCAAATTTTATCCCGTAGATTTGGTAAACAAATGTAGTTGTCGTGTCATTTTAACTATCAAGTCATTTTAGTCGTTGTGACACCGTGTGCGTCCCTTTGTTTTGATCGTACCTCACCTTGCTTAACCCTTGCAACGTCCTTATTCAGACCAAGTCATTTGTTGACCTTCTTTGAAATCTCGCTGGGTAAGTCCTAGTTGATAAGTGTCTTTTTGATGTGTCAGTTTCATTAAGAGTCAATTTATAGTCGGTTGACCGTTATTCTATGTTGAATAAAAGAAACTCTGTGTAGATAAATATGTAACTAAAGAAAACTCTAATGGTCTGTGCGCGTTGGGGTTTCTCCCTCAGCGCAGTGCCTTATGGTTGAGTTTGTGCGCATTGTGGACCTTCATCCCCGACACATTACCTTAACTGTTTGTCTATGCGCGTTGGAGTTTCTCCCTCGGCATGGTGCCTTTTTGCTGGATTTGTGCGCGTTGTGGACTTTTCCCCGACATAGTACTCTTTCCTGTTGAGCTGATCAGACTCATTTAAAATGATGAACAACATGAATAATAAAGAAAGATGAATATATGAACTTCTGATGTTTGACACTTTGTTATGTCCAGTTGTTGTGATTATCCTTTCTTGCTCAGCTTGGTTTACTATTTTGTTTATGTTGCTTTGCTACTGACCTTTTATTGCAGTCGTCTTATTGGTTTTCATTCACCTTGAGGTTTGTTTGGCCTACCATTACTTTCTACACCACTTGTAACTTGCTTTCTGAGGTGTTCTTCTTTTGAATGTCTTAGGTCCAGAGTAGTAGAAATTTTAGCTGACAGAGTTATGCTTCTAGTGTTGCGTGTTGCTGCGGCTATTTGTTTCCACCTCAGAGTGTTGAGGTAGTTGGTTTGTTAGACATGACAGTTTCTCTATGGGTTCGTGTTAGTTGTTGACTCCCATAGTCTTAGATTTTCTATATTAGATTACTTGCTACTTTTACTTTTGTTACCTATTTAAAGTTTTCTCACTTGCTCTTTAGGAAAGTTTTATGTTAGGATGCATGTAGTTACTTTTAAATATACAAAGCTATATTTCGAAATGTTGGCATGGAATAATTTTTAAACCATAAAACATACTACTTTTAAGCATTTAAAAACCTCTTTTAATAATATATACTAAATTTAGAAGCCATCCTCATTGCATTATTTACTAGGTATACATTCTCATATAGGATAACAAATGAAATAAACTTAGTATTTTCCGCTGTGTAAACATTTATATTTTCTCACTCATGGACTAGTGATTCACCCGACCGAGGGACACGATCAGTAAACTCAATAACTTAAATGTGTTTTTAATCTTAAAACATAAGTCTCTTCCATTAAGGTAAATGTGAGGACCTGGTTTCCTGAATGTCTGTAGTTGTCCCCTGCACGGCGTGGCATCACGACGCGTATTTTCTTTTACTCTTACATATTATTTAATACTGAGAAAATGCGGGTTATGAAAGTTGGTATCAGAGGGAGGTTTTGCAAGAGGGTTGGTTTGTTTGGCAAGCCAGTCAAACAACTTTCCCTTAAGCAAAACTATAATCGTATCATTTCATTTCATACACACACTGATATGTCATCAATAGATCTTGATGGAAGCATGCATACTACACTCATAGCATGATAAGAAGTATATGTAGCATATTATGTAGTTTGGGATGCATAATATGTGTTTGTATATGGATCCACCATAGGTGGAGACATGTGACGGTTATGTAGTATGAGATGCATAACCATCATCACATGGATGCCCATTAGCATGTTTTATTTTTTTCGTTACATACAATATTATGTAGTATGGGATGCATAATATTGTATGTGTATGCCGCTCATAACATGCACTAAGGCCTTTTTAGAATGCATAGCACTACATACATAACATATCATTGCATAAGCATGCATGCCAAGTTAAAGATCTGCATGATGACATATGTACACACATGATTTGAAATGAAACTTAACATTCACGCATTCATATTATAAGCACAAGTTAGAAGCATGACATCATTTCATGATTTTCCTAGAACAAGGTAACAGCAAGAGCAAGTATCTGTTCATTCCCGATCTGATTTGACTCTGTTTGTTTCTGATCTGATCTGGGTTGGGATATTCAAGTTTACTAGCTTATGTGTCTTAAGCTAGGTCCTTGATTAGTCGTTTGTTCATATCTGTAGAATATGACCCCGAAACAGTTTTGTTAAGGGAATATCTTCCCAGTTTGTGATGCCTTAGGCAAGGTTTTGACTAGATATCCGTTTGTTCTATAGAAATGCCAGCTAAGCGTGTTGCGACGAGGTCGACTCCCCAGTCAGAGGGTGAGTCTTCTGATGCCTAGAGTGAAGAAGTGATTGAAGGACTACGATAGAGTAATGAGGCTCTGACAAGGTAGATGGTGGAGATGCAATTGCAGATACAATCGTTGTTGGCTGTCGTCGTCGGGCATCAGACTAGAGCGCAAGACCCTTCTGTTCGTCAAACTTTTCCTACTCCTCCTGCTGCTCTAATACCCCCAGTTGCACTGCCGCCAAAGATGAATTTCTTTTCTCACTTCCAGCGACTAGGACCTCCTATGTATGATGGTAAGGCAGACTTCATGGCGTTGGATGACTGGATCATCACCATCGAAGAAATGTTTTCTTATTATGGCATTTTCTCCGATTATTAGGTGATGAATACTGCATACCAGCTCAAAGGACTTGCAAAGAGTTGGTGGATAGAGAAAAGGAGAATCTTACTAATGGGTGCTCTTGGGATTCATTCAAGAGTATGCTACAGAAGAAGTTTCTGCCATCGGTCGAGCAAGACCATCTGATGAACAATGTTTTACACCTGAAGAAGAGGTAACTCACTGTTAGTGAGTACGAGATCGAGTTTAGCAAGCTCAGTCATTTCTCTCCATATTTGGTAGCATCCGAAGAAGGCAGAGTAAAACGCTTCCGAGGTGGTCTGAGGTATGACATCCAGCAGTTGGCTAGCGCATACAAATCTGAGACCCTTGCAGAAGTAGTAGAAGCCACCTTGAAGGTTGAAGCGATAGATAATGCGAAGAATCAGAGATTGCATGCAAAGAAGGACAAGTGGAAATCTGATGATGGTGGAAGTACGAGGGCATCTGGCCCTACAGTGAAGAAGGATCGAAAGGAAGCGTGTAGCTTCTATGGCAAGCCAGACCACCCTTTTGAAAAGTGCTTTAAGAGACTGGATGTACAGAAGCAGTCTCAGGTTCACGTGATCTAGGATGCACCAAAGGGAGGCCCTGTTTGTACTTATTGTCAGAAGGGTGGGCATGATGCGGCCTATTGTCGCAAGAAGGCTGGATCTTGTTTCCTCTGCGGCCAGAAAGGACATATGAGGGCTAATTGCCCGCAGAGCCAGCCTGCACAACATGCAGGTTCGTTGCAGACTCTACCGCCGCCCCTGCCTCACATGGACAAGGGAAAAGTAAAGTTGAATGTGCTGACCGAGGAGAAAGCCCAATCATCGGCTCAAGTGATCTCAGGTTAGTCTCTGACTCATCTAGTAATCTCTTATGGTAGATTTATAGTTTCTGCATTTTAGTTGCGAGCGCAATGTGTTTAGGTGAATTTAAGGTGAAGAATAAGTGGGCGCGCGTTCTGTTCGATTCGGGTGCTACTCACTCCTTTGTGGCAAGGAGTTTTGTAGACCGACATCGCTGGGTTCTCGACCAGTTAGACACTTTATGGAATATCAAATTCCCTTCAGGAGAGCTGGTGATGTCAATTCAAGGTATCCAAAAATACCCTATCTTCCTAGGTGGTTTTCTAGCCTTTGCGGATCTGAAGGTGTAAAACTTGGAAGACTTCGACGTGATTTGGGCATGGACTTGCTGTCCAGCTATGATGCCGTCATTCAGTGCAAGCATAAGCGCTTGGATTTCAAAGGTGAAAAAGGCCAGCCCGAGAGTGTGTATGGTTTTCTGCATCAGGAATCTCCAATCATTTCTGCGGTACGTGCTCGTAAATTTCTAGAGCCTGGCTGCGATTCTTTCCTTGTTTTCGTTTCTGTTCTGGAAGCTGCACCTGTTGTGCCTCGGGTTGAGGACATTTATACGGTGCGTGAGTTTCTGGATGTCTTTCCTGTTAGTCTTCTTGGAATTCCTCCTGAGAGAAAGGTGGAGTTTGTTATAGATATTGAGCCAGGCACTCGCCCTATTGCAAAAGCACCGTTCTGCATGGCGTCGCGTGAGTTCGAGGAGCAACGTACGCAGTTGGATGAGTTGCTACAGTGCAGATTTATTATACCCCAGTTCTTCCCCCTAGGATGCACCAGTCCTCTTCATGAAGAAAAAGGATGGAACAATGAGACTGTGCATAGATTATAGAGAGCTAAACAAGGTGACCATCAAGAACAGATATCCATTGCCTAGGATCGATGGCTTATTTGACCAGTTGTACGATAGTATTGTGTTCTCGAAGATTGACCTTCGTTCGGGCTACCATCAGTTGAGAATCCATGAGTCATACGTTCCGCGAACCGCTTTTTGTTCCTGATATGGTCACTTTAAATTTCTTGTAATGTTGTTTGGAATAACGAATGCACCGTCAACTTTTATGGACATGATGAACAAGGTGTTCAAGGAATTTCTGGATAAGTTCGTGGTTTTATTCATTGACGATGTCCTGGCATATTCCAGAAATGTAGAAGAGCATTCCTTGCACTTGCGCTTGGTCTTGGATACTCTGAGGAAGCACAAGTTGTATGTGAAGCTTAGCAAGTGTGAGTTCTGGTTGCCTCAGGTTTCATTCCTATGACACAATGTAAGCAAGGACGGTATCTCAGTGAATCTTGCAAAGATAGCTGTTGTTTTGGACTGGAAGATACCTTCATCGCCTAAAGAGATAAGGAGCTTCTTAGGGTTGGCTGGATACTACAGAAGATTTGTGGAGGGATTCTCAGTGTTGTCTGCGTCGTTGACCAAGCATACGTAAAATAACGCAGCTTTTGTTTGGAGTGATGCCTGTGAGGAAGCCTTTCTAGAGCTCAAGAGAAGACTGTGTTCTGCTCTAGTTTTGGCATTTCCTACAGAAAGAGTAGAGTATGTTGTTTATGTGGAAGCTTCGCGAGTAGGACTCAGATGTGTGTTAATGTAGGGAGGCAAAGTGATTGTGTATGGATCGAGACAACTGAAGGTCCATGAAAAGAATTATCCTACACATGACTTAGAATTTGCTCCCGTCATTTATGCCTTGAAGTTGTGGAGGCATATTTTGTATGGAGTGTCATACAAAATCTACACAGACCACAAAAGTTTGAAATATGTCTTCACTCAGAATGAGTTGAATTTATGCCAGCGTAGATGGTTAGAATATGTTGCGGACTACGAAGTGGATACCCTTTATCATCCCGGCAAGGCTAATATAGTAGCGGATTCCTTGAGCCGAAATCCCGCACATATCTGTAACCTCTCGGTGCAATCCCTTGTAGAAGAGTTTTTACTCATGTACATAACCATAGGGAATAACACTTCACCAAGTTGCTTAGAGGTGGAAGAGCCTTCGTGGATTACTCTCACTAAGCTACATCAGAAAGACGATCCTGATTTGCAGCACTTCCGCAGTAAGACTGAGAAAGGGGAATTACCTGAATTTTCAATTGATGACGTTAGTACCCTAAAGTACCGCGATAGATATTGTATTCCCGTTGTTGAGGACATTCGGGTAAGAATATGCAGTGAAGAGCATGGTTCAAGTGTTGATTATCATCCTGGTTCCACGAAGATGTACAGTGATTTGAAGCAGATGTTTGGTGGTCAGGTATGAAGAATGACATCATAAGATTTGTACCTGAATGTTATACCTGCCAGCGTGTCAAATCTGATCATAGAAGGTTGGGTGGTAAGTTAACACCTTTAGACATACCGAGTTGGAAATAGAAGAGTTTATCCATGGATTTCATAACCGATTTGCCGAGATCTCCCCGAGGGCATGATGCAGTCTGAGTTATTGTGGACAGACTAACCAAGTGTGTCCACTTTGCTCTCTTCAAGATTGACTATTCGATGGAGAAGATTGTTGAGCTATACTTGGACAAAGTTATCAGACTGCATGTTGTACCTACGAGTATTGTGTTAGTCCGAGACTCCTTTTTCATGTCTCATTTCTGGCAAAGTTTGCAAGGAGCTCTAAGTACTGACCTTAGGTATTCTACTGCCTATCATCCTCAGAAAAATGGTCAGACGGAGAGAGTGAATCAGATCTAGGAGGATATGATTAGATTTTATATTCTGGACCATTGTGGGGCTTGGGATAAATGCCTCGGGCTGATATAGTTCACGTACAATAACTGCTATCAGGAGAGTTTGCAGATGGCGCCCTTTGAAGCTATATATGGGAGGCGTTCTCCAACTCCCCTGTTTTGGGCAAAAGTTGGTGAAAAGCACTTGCTCGGTCCGGAAGCGCTAGAGGATATGAGCATTTCAGTGACGAATACTTGTAAAAAGCTGAGGTTGGCTCAGGAGCGATGCAAGAGGTATGCAAATCAGCGTAGAGTTGATTTGGAATTTGCAGCTGGGGACATGGTCATTCTGAAGGTCTCTCCGATGTCAGGTGTTAAGAGATTTGGAAGGAACAACAAGTTGGATCTCAGGTATGTGGGACCTTTCCAAGTTGTGAAGCGCATCGGGTTGTCTACTTACAGATTAGGTTTGCCTGAATCTTTCCCTGGTGTTCACGATCTGTTTCACGTAAGCCTGTTACGGAAGTGTATCCGCAGTGATCGACATGTCCTTGACTCAGTGCCCCAGTTGCAGCCTAATCTCTCGTATATCGAAGAGCCTGTCCGATTTATGGAGACGCGTGCTAAGAAAGAAGACAATTCTAATGGTTAAGGTTTTCTGGCGCAATTAGGACGCTAGAAGTGCAACTTGAGAATTGGAATCCGCAATGAGAGAATCTCATCCTCAGCTGTTCTCCTAGTCTTCCCTGGAAAGTATTCTTGTTTAATGAATTCCTCTACCATGTCTCTCCCTCTGCCCTCTTGTTTCGTTTCGTGTTTTTTTTGAGGGGTGACTGTAACGCCCCAGTTTTTCAGTTAATTTTTAATTCTCGTAGTGACGTCATTATGACGTCAGGGTGTTACGTTAGCGTGAGATGTCGACGCGTTGCAGTTAGTGAGTTTTTGCGTTTGGTTCGAGCCCACTAAATCTTGGAAATTTCGTCGAATTTGGAGAATTCTGCGTTACGAAGTTAAAATGAATTATTTCTGACTGTCCGTCAAGTTTCGTCGCGATCTGAGCATTTTTGGAGTCTCGGCGCGCATTTATAGTTGTATTATTTACGTTTGTCGTAAACTTTAGAAATTTATAACTTGAGATTTGTACGTTGGATTTTTGTTTCGTCTTCGCCTCTGGGTTCGAAGCGTCGACATTTGTCTATAGCGTGAGTTTCGTCGAATTCGGCGCGCGTTTAGCCCTTCGTAATTAGTACGATAATTTAGTCTATTATTATAATTTCTATAATCATTATTATTAAACACTATTCAAAAATACAATTTCCTATTCATTTATATAGTTTAATTTTTGGATAAATTAAAACGGCGTCTGAAAGCAGGCTAAAACGGATTTCTCGAGAAGGGTTGAGATTTCTCGAGAACAAACCTGAGGATTACTCGGGAAGAGCCTTGAGTTCTCGAGAACAAGCTAAGGATTTATCGAGAAGCCATCTTAAGCCTCTATTTTCGTTTTCCGCACGCCCGCTCATAAATTGCCCAAAGTCCGCCTCCTCCCTATTAAGACAAATATATATATATATATATATATATATATATATATATATATATACACACACACATACTTAAAAGATAAATTATGTTATAGGTAATAGTTAAGGGTTACATTAGGGGTTAGTAATATTATTTCTAACCTAAATTAACCCTAAAAATAAATAGAACCGGCCCCCTCCAAGTTCTCCTATTCAGCTTCATCTTTTTCCTTAAGTCTAGACCGAACCAAAGAGCGAGAGTGACGGCGAGAGTTCTTAGTTCGTGAAGCTTCAGATCGTCGCCGACGGAGCTACGGTGCTCGGAATCGCAAACCGAGCATAGATCCGGAAAGCTCTCGCCGAGATCTTCACGATCGCGGTAAGTATTTCTCGTTTCGTGGAAGTTTTTTGTTAGGGTTTTCGGCCCTAACCTCTATTTTGGCCAAATCCTTGTAGATTCCGCTTCCTCGCGGCTTCTTTTAGGTAAATCCGTGACGTGCAGTAACATGGAGGACTGATTGGAGTAGAAACCGAGGCAAGTGGTGTTCTTGCTCTCCCTCTTGCTCTTTTCTTCAAAATTTTAGTCATAATTCTTAAGATTTGACATGTTTAAATTTCCTAAAACCATTTCTCCCAAATTTTATCTCGTAGATTTGGTAAACAAATGTAGTTGTCGTGTCACTTTAACTATCGAGTCATTTTGATCGTTGCGACACCTTATGCGTCCGTTGTTTTGATCGTACCTCACCTTGCTTAACCCTTGCATTGTATTTATGCAGTCCAAGTCGTTTGTTAACCCTATTTGAAATCTCGTAGGGTAAGTCCTAGTTGATAAGTATTCTTTTGATGTGTCGGTTTCATTAAGAGTCGATTTATAATCTGTTGACTGTTAGTCTATGTTGAATAAAAGAAACTCTGCGTAGATAAATATGTAACTAAAGAAAACTTTAATGGTCTGTGCGCGTTGGGGTTTTCCCTCGGCACAGTGCCTTATGGTTCAGTCTATGCGCGTTGTGGACCTTTATCCCTGGCACATTACCTTAGCTGTTGGTCTGTGCGCGTTGGAGTTTCTCCCTCGGCATGGTGTCTTTTGGCTGGGTTTTTGCGCGTTGTGGACTTTTTCACCGACATAGTACTCTTTCCTGTTGAGCTGATCAGTCTCATTTAAAATGATGAATAACATGAATATTAAAAAAATATGAATATATGAACTTCTAATGTTTGACACTTTGTTCTGTCCATTTGTTGTGATTAGCTTTTCTTGCTCAGCTAGATTTACTGTTTTGTTTCTGTTGCTTTGCTACTAAACTTTTGTTGCATTCGTCTTGTTGGTTTTCGTTCACCTTGAGGTTTATTTAGTCTACTTTTGTTTTCTGCACCACTTGTAACTTGCTTTCTGAGGTGTTCTTCTTTTGAATGTCTCAGGTCCAGAGCAGTAACAGGTTTAGCTGACAGACTTGTGCTTCTGGTGTTGCGTGTTGCTGCGGTCGTTTGTTTCCACCTCAGAGTGTAGAGGTAGTTGTTTTGTTAGACATGTCAGTTTCTCTATGGGTTCGTGTCAGTTGTTGATGCTCATAGTCTTAGATTTTCTGTATTAGATTATTTGCTACTTTTATTGTTGTTATCTATTTAAAGTTTTCTCACTTGCTCTCTGAGAAGATTTTATGTTAAGATGCATGTAGTTATTTTTAAATATACAAAGCTGCATTCTAAAATGTTGGCATGACATAATTTTTAAACTATAAAACATACTACTTTTAAGCGTTATTAAAACCTTTTTTAATTACTTATATTAAATTTAGAAGTCATCCTCATTGCATTATTTGCTAGGTATACATTCTCATATAGGATAACAAATAAAATAAACTTAGTATTTTCTGCTGCGTAAATATATATATTTTCTCACTCATGCACTAGTGATCTACTCCACCGAGGGTCACAATCAGTAAACTTAAGAACTTAAATGTGTTTTTAAACTTAAAACATAAGTTTCTTCCATTAAGGTAAATGTGAGGACCTGGTTGTCTGAACGTCTGCAGTTGTCCCCTGCACGGCGTGACATCACGACGCGTATTTTCTCTTACTCTGACGTATTATTTAATACTGATAAAATGTGGGTTGTGACATTCTCTGACAACTCATTTTCCAAGAATTGTACCTGATCTACGTTCTTCTTATTTAACAGGACATCCAAGGCCATCCAAATTTCAGCTGCTGACCGACATTCGATGATGTGGTCAAACAACTCCGGTGAAACCACACGCTTCAAAGCGAATGCTGCTTTTGCATTGGTTCGCTTCCAAGCTTTCACCGCTTCAATATTTCCACCGACAGCGACTACTTCTTGTTGGTTGTCAGCATTGATAACTTCCCAGAAATCCTCGGCAAGAATATCCACTCTTCGGGACTCAACCTATGGAGACTATTCTTAGTTTTCCAGTTGTAGTAGCTCAGCAATGAAGTCCTTTCGCTTGGAGTTCCATGTTAGGAAGTCCTAGCATAAAAGCGACTTGATTAATTAACAATGAACTTCACAAACAATCTCGCAAGCAAAAATGCATTCTTGGGAATGGAGTAACGGCCCAATAAGAAAAGTAGCAATGGAATGTTTTGATTGAAGTTGGGAAGTGAGAACAGAGGAAGCGTCTCTAACATCGCGCAACAAGGTTCTAGATCTTATTCCTTGGGAATATTTAGCAACGACTGTGCATGTTGTTTGAAGCTCAAAACTACAAACCAAAAGTAGAGGAAAGTATCTACAGGCATTTGGACCAGTTCAAATTCATCAGAAATAAGATATAATTAAGCCTACAATATGTTAAATTTCACTAGCTAGGAAACTTAAAATCCAACTGAAAAACTTAAAACCAGAGAAACTTTCCTCCTCTTGGACTAATTATATGTTGGGAAATTTCCTCCTCTTCAAGAGAGCAGTTGCTCATATGTATATATATATGTTTTTTTTTTAAAAATTAATATACTATTTTATAATGATCATTATTTAACAAATTGCAAATTTGAAGCAGTCAACACGTCTATTATAGCACGTGGTTGACTTATTAGTCATCTTCCACTTCCAGGAGACCAGAGGCAGTCTTCTACGCCTCCCACCTATATAACACCATCCCTCCACAGTTTTTCTTTCTCAGATCCAATTTCATCTCTCTGTTCTCTCTGTTCGAGACAAGGTGATCATGAGTTCTATCAAGGCTTGGACTCTCTTCTTCCTGACTTTCTTCTTGTCAGGGCTGATGCAGCTCTCACATGGCCAGGAGCTGGGGCCGGCGGCCGCTCCTCCGATGAGCAACGACGGCAAGGCGGTTGATCAAGGGGTTGCTTATGTGCTCATGCTCCTTGCCCTTCTCCTCACTTATCTGATCCACTGACTAATTTGTTGGAAATTAACTATTCTTTTTCTTAATGTATAATAATTCCCCAATCTTCGTCTACTTCTTACATTACGTTCTTAATTTTGTCATCGATTCTTTTATTTAGCATATAAAAAAAATCTCTTTTGTAAAACGGGGAGCTTGCTGAAGGATTTAAAACTTATTCCAGTCACTACAGAATCGAGCTCGGTTGGTGATAAAATTGTTTGCATATAATTTGATGTTTAATTCCAAAGGGAGAAATGTGGGTCATACAATTTTAATGCAAAGAAATGTTTACGTTTGGACAGTGATAATGTTAATTTTTTAAAAAAATAATATGAAAATATAGCTCAACATAATTATTTAATATAAGTGAATCAAATGTGAACAATAGAGTAAACACATTACAAATCCCATCATAAGAAACTGCTCATCCAGGCTCCGTTCGGCACGGTGGTGGCGGTCATGAACATATGAGTGTTAAATTGCCATTCGTTAACGCCCACCTAAAGAATTTCATTCACTTTTATGTTCAAACGGATGATGTTTGTTAAGGGATCCTTAACAAATGACGATTTAACCCATGCATTTATGACCGTCACCACTGTGCCAAACGGAGCCTTAGTTGAATCCCAAAAGTTCTGGGAGTGGCTTAATTATCTCGCTCATGGCAAGCCCATGAATTCAGGCTAAAACGAATTTTTTTCCAAAATGGGATTGGGGGAAGCCACAGGAGGTCGCAGGAACACTCAACCACAATCAAAGATAAGTAAAAATCAGTAGCAACAGCAGCACAAAAGTCTTCAATTTAAATTAACTTATTTACAGAGCGAGATATACATTGCAAGACATGATTTACAATGTAATCATGGGAAATAGAAATCTGCAACAAGAAATTAACCGCGCGAATAGCAAGATGTAACCACACTAATCGCTAATCCGCAAGCTGAGTACATCGAGACCGCTAAAGTCGCATATCCGCATGGACTGCTTATTATTGAAATAATGAAGGAACTTGAACAGAACCTGATGATAGACTGGGCGAACTGCTCTGCTTATCCGCAACTCGGAGGAAGAGATCAAGTCTCAGAGACCGCGACCTGCTGCTATCCGCATACTGTTTCACGTAAAGCTTCCACTAGTTGCCTAACTGCCTGATGTTAGCCGCACAGTCTGCACAGAATCAACTTCCTTAGTCGCAGTGGTTAGAAACCTGTAACCGCAAAAGCAAAGCGCAAGCTATTTCTCACTGTTCATTGTTATTTATGTTGAGCCGAGTACTCTTATTTATAGGTGTAAGGGGGAGTCTCGTCACCACCCATAACTATAGGTTAACCGCTAGTCAAATCTGTCGGCTAACACCGCGTATCCGCAAAAGTGCAGATACAAGAACCAGCCTGTCGCTAAAGAAAGTCTATCCGCAAAGAAGCATGGACACCATTCTTTCTCCGCAAGAACAACCAGAACGTCAAGCTTGTGAACACAACTTCAGGCCGCACACAACTCCGGCCCGTGACAATCATGTCGCTAACTTGCCGAACTCAGCGAGCTCAAGAAGCAGTCTGCAATATAGGCGATCTCGGCGAGCTAGGCAACAAAGTTTGACTTAGTCACACAAGACCAAATCAACGACAAGCTTCGCAGTCTCCAAATAACCACGCCACCTGAGACCATGATCGCGCCCAAGCTGTACACCAATCCTCCAGCTTGCGGACTGCTCCATTAGACAGCGCGGCCTCAAGGCAAATCAATCTGCGCAACTGTGTCGACCTCCACGATCTAACAACCTGACAACAAGCACACAAAAAGCCGGACACTGGTGAGCTTCAGAAGTCTCTGCAATAACAATTATGTCGGACTCGACAAACTCCAGATGAGTCTGACACAACTATGGTTAGCCAACCCTAACCGCTCAGTTTACCAAGGATGCTTGCTGAGCTAGACAACAAGAGATAACCGTCACCTGCCAAAGGCAGTCCGCCAGGCCGCTGTAGACTCTACGGTCGGTGCGGTATGACTAGTACTACCCAACTCCACTTTTACTCGCATTTCAACAATTTCAACACTCCCTCTTAAAGTGGGAAGTGGAAACCAGCCAGAGCAATTTTCGCAACTGAATAAACGGTTCCTTTGACAGTGGCTTCGTGAAGATGTCTGTGTCATTATTCTTGCCCCGCACATGTTAAACCATCGGAGACCCCTCCAACACCTTCTCCCGAACGAAGTGATGATCGATCTTGATGTGCTTCACCCGCGGATGACAAACTGGATTGTTGACCAGTTTAGGAACACTCTCATTGTCACTGCGAAGCAGAGTAGGACTTCACACCTCCTCATGGATTTCATCCAGTAATCTCCTAAGACATATGGCTTCCTTAGCTGCCAAGGCCAAAACCTTGTATTCTGCTTCTATAGTAGAGACAGACACCAAATCTTGCTTCTTACTACACCAAGAAATAGTTGATGATCCCGTGAAGAAGATATAACCAGATGTTGACTTCCGATCATCTGTATCTCCTCCATAATCAGCATCCATATAACCGTGTAGACTAATGATTATGCACCTCTAATAAAAGAGACTCATCTCTGAGGTAGACTTGACAAACTTCAAAATTCCTATTGCTCCCACCAAATGAGGTGTGTGTGGCTCCGTCATATACCAACTAACCCGGACCACCGCATAAGCAATATCTGGCCTAGTAATTGTCAGATATATGAGACTTCCCACGAGATCCCAGAATACCAAAGGGTTTGTAAGAACCCTTCCCTCATCCCGTCAAAGTTTCAAACAAACTTCTAGAGGAGTAGAAAAACTCTTCTCTTCCGCATGCCAAATTGCTTGACAATTCTCATTGCATAGCCCTTCTGGAAAACGAGCACGCTGTTTTTCTGCCTCCCCACCTCAAGTTCAAAGAAATGGTGGAGCTCACCCCGATCCTTCATCTCAAACCGAATAGCTAGCTCAGCTCATAGCCTGGCTACTACCTCCTCCAAGTTCCCCATGGCGATCATTATAATGCCCCAAATCTCTTGATACCGTGTGGCAGTAGCCAATTAATTAATTCAACTTTTGGCTTTGGACAGTACTGCCCGACGGTAGCGGTAATGCTGGCGGTAGCGTGCCACGTGTCGGATAAGGTCGAGGCGGTCTTGAGCGACAAAGCCATACCGATTAGGCCAAGTGACCACCGCCTATGATACCGCGTGGCGATAGCTCTCTGATAAAGGTTTGCAACGAGATACTTTTCTCATTTTTCTCTTATTCTCTTTCTCACTCTCTTAGATTTTGAGGAAGAAGAAGGGAAAGGCAGGAGAACAAGGGCAAGGTTGATCCAGTTCTGTTGTGAAGGAATTCATGTGGTCAGATTTGCGAGTCAACGACAGATTCGTGGAGAGGAAATTAGGGTGATCAGTTCCATCCGGATCAAGTGCAAGCTCATGGCTCCTAAGCGATCGACAAGGGTAACGACATTTCTCCTTGGACAAGTAAAGTCCTCAATTTGCATAAGTGCATGGAACCCCTCACCAAAAGTTGAAGAAAGGGTGGTTTCCAGCGGATACATCGTTGCGATCCCAGGTAGAAATTACATATAGAATCTGGAATCGAAGTACGGAATAGTCATGCTCTGTGAAGCCCATCTGGACAGGTTGGTTTGGATTGATTATGATTGATTTGCGTGTCAGAGAAGACTCTGTGGATAACATGTAGTTTTCGGGGTCAGGGGTTGTGCAGGATACTATAGCGATAGTACTGGAGATTATCTCTAGGAAAAAACCCAATGTGGGGGGGGGGGGGCGATATTATGTCCCCTACCGTGCCGCAATAGCACTACTACCGGCGGTATCTCCTAGTGATCAATGTTTGAGGGGCCTGTCTCTGGAGACATTGGGGGGGGGGGGCAAATGTTTAATATGTGAGCCTGAAAAGCCCTGCTAAGGTGGCCGTGAGATCCAGCCTAATTGTGGTCGCAAAGCTTATGTCCACAAGATAAGGTGGGTAGCATGTGAAGCTATTGAGCTAGGAGAGCCCAACTATTATGGCCATGAGAGCCATTATTGTGATGATTGCGAACCCAGGTCTTGGGGACACGATGGGTGGCAATTGAAGTTGTTGAGCTTAAGTGACAAGCTATGAGGCCATAAGAGCCAAACGGGAAAGGGGAGGCTGACCCGCGTCTTGTCTTTTGTTTTGATTGTTTTGGCTTTAGGCGTTGTCATGGTGATTTGAGCAACGAGAAAGAGCTGATCAGTACCCGTGTTATGTCATTTTTGTAGTAGATTGCCTAAAGTGCTTGGCTTTCATTATTGACATAATGATAGTCTTAGGCCATGGCCATAAAGACTAGAATACTCAAGTTTGGACCATCAAGTCATGGACTGTGGATGATGGTGTGACCCTGCGGAAACTCGGTACATCGATAATATGCCCTGAGTGTATGGTGTGTCTGGCCGTACGGGACAACGTTTGAGGAGAATTGTGCTTAAATGCCCATTTTGTTGCCAACAGAAATATATGATGTTGTTTGTAGGGAAGGAGAACTGCCGCCCCGAGTGAGGGGTAAGGGTCATTATAATTTGGTTAGCTAATGCTGACCGTTGCTTTGTTTTCCACATTTTGGTGGGATGTGCTTATACAGGTGCTGGAGAGCCAAGTGGAAAGTAGCGGGTTGAAGTCCCGTATGTTGTGATTGGCATGCCATCAAAGGCCCAAAGGCGAATGTTTACTATTTTCATGTGTGGTCAGCCTGTGTGCCGATGTATGGAAGATACATTTATAAAGAAAGCAGTTCTAAGGCCTTAAGGCCAGAACATGTTGTGTATCAAGTGTCATTCTGATGTTTTGTAGTGGACATTCTTGGATTTTGGGGTCTAAAACTAATGTAACAGTTTCTGCTAGAATGCACTCTGAGTTAGGATACGTGAATGAAACTGTTTCAATGAGTAACTCCACTGACTGGCCGTGGAATATGACGTGGGGCCCCGACCGGACCTTCTATTATATTTTATGTGATGGATGGAGGTGTTATAATTTTGGATCATCTTCTGGTGTTGGTCTTTCTTATTACAATTTATGGTCGAATTCTTTTAGGAGGTGGTGAGCACGTGTGTGTCCGCTACTATTTTAATATGAAGATCTTATGAACGTACACTTACGAATGAAAATACACATGTTTTTGGAACTTGCGTGTTCCTATAATTACTTTTTGCAATATTATTAGTTGCTTAATTGTCTGTTTCCCAATTATAGGCGACTAGAAGTGGTGTGGGGCAGAGTGAACCCTAGCGTTCGACGGAGAGTAGCGCACCAACTGAGGTGTTAACACCTCCTCCCTCTATGGAAATGATATAGTTTGTTGCTAAATCCATGTTTGCATTAATCAATCTGCAACCAGGAGGGCAAGTACAACCTCCTACCCTTGTAGTGGTCCAGGAATCAGTTGGCATAGTTGAACATGTGATAGATACAAGCGGTCGTTGAGCCATTGGCCGCAAGGCGAGCGACGAAAAGGTAATTGAAACACGTAATGAGTTTCAACCCACCTGTGTTTGCGGGTACTGGAACCCCAACACAAGTTGAAGACTGGCTCTCGAGAATAAAGAGAACCATGATGGTAACCGAAACGAAGGAGTGGCATAAAGTCACTATTGTTGGGTCTATTGATCTCAATGTCCTAAATTTGTAAGAAGTCAAACAGTTCAATGGTATACACATAGTTGTATTTGATGTATGTTTAAGTTCATGCATACAGGTTGGTCTTTGTCACAATGATTGGACATATAGTTCAAGAGACAATGATAGGTGTACTCAAAGTGATAGAGTGGAAATTCAGGAAAATGCCTAAGTGCAGAAGCGTTGAGTGAGGCAAGCTAACTCAACGCCATACAGCTAATAGCGCTGAGATAAGGCTGGCAGTCAAAGCTTACAGTATTGAAAAGGCAAAAATGTGGCTAAGTCCACAGACATTGAATAAGCTCAACTCACTCAATGTCATATGGTCAGCATCGTTGAGTTAAGGATATCATGTCAAAGCCTAAGCAGTGGAAGCCAGAAAATCGACTAAGTCCAAAAGCATTGAGTGAAGCTTCATCACTCACCGCCATGCTGAGTATGTCAACGCCAAACTTTATTAAGAAGGCAAGATTGCAGAAAATCAGGCTAAGTATAAAAGCATTGAGTGAATCTTATACACTCAACGCTCTCAACGCCATCAGGCAGAAAGCTGAAGAATATGGCTAAGGCAAAAAATGTTGAGTGAGGCATATACACTCAACGCTCTCAACTCCTAGCAGAGCTGAAATATTTCTAAGTCCAGATTCGTGGAGTATGGCCTATTAACTCAACGCCTAGTAGAGTAGAAGAAAATTCTAAGTCCAGAATCGTCGAGTATTGCTTATCCATTGTTCATCGAGCTGAGCTTTGAGCTCGTCGAACTGAGTTCAGAGTTCGTTGAACTCAGCTTTCACATATTCGTCGACCTGAGGATTTCTGGAATGATGCTTGATTTCGTCGAGCTGAGCTCTGGGTTCGTCGAACTGAGTTTTGAGTTCGTCAAACTGAGGATTTCTGAAATGATGCTTGATTTCGTCGAGCTAAGCTCTGGGTTCATCGAACTGAGTTTTGAGTTCGTCGAACTGAGGATTTCTAAAATATTTTTTGATTTTGTTAAGTCCAGAATGATGCTGATGTCAGCAAAGTGAACAAGTCAACGATTTTCTGATTCGTTATTTAAATGCTGCAAATCAACATTAACATCAATGTCAGTCTACAGTGAATCTAAATTTGAATAAGCTGAGGTTTTAACCACTGTTAAAACTGGGACACGTGTGAATCATCCCACAAATCGACAGGATTATAAATAATAGCTGAGATTAAGATCAAACAAGTTTTTCTGATTAATATTCTGAAAAAGAGAAGAGGGAGTTCGTCATCTTCATCCGCCATTATTACAGAACCAAGAACTTCAATTGACAAATCTGAAGGGTTTCTGAGTTCACTGGTGCAATCAACATCTACTACAACAAGAACAGAGGATCTCTCTGAGGAAGGCGAATCAGTCTAGGCAAGCCCTAGTTGGAGTTAATTCACTATCCAAGCCGAGCCAAATCTGAAGATCTTTCTCTGGATCGTTGAAGAAGAAGAAGATATCTGTAAAGAATTTTCTCTGGACAGAAGGAGAGGCAAAGAAATTCATTTCCTGCTAATAAAGTTTAGCTGATTGAAGACATCAATTCTTAATCTTCCCCCTTCATCAGTAAGAATTTGATCAAGGTCCTGAGGAACTTCCAGCATAAGCCGCAGATAGTCGAAGATTGTCATTCTTGTTGCTGGGAAGCAGATATGGCTGAGATTTACTTAGCCCATGAAGAAATTGACTCAGAGAATAATATCTCTTGAGTCAAATCAACAACTCTTTCAAAATCAGTTGATCTGTGAAAGATCTGTGTTGAAGCCTAAATTGATTAGGCTGTGTGAGAGATCTGTGAGATCTTATTGTAAAGCCTAAATTATAAAGGCTGTGAGAAATCTGTAAGATCTTATTGTAAAGCCTAAATTATAAAGGCTGTGAGAAAAATCTGTTAGATCTGTGTTAGGGCCGTGGGCCTATGATTGGATTCATGTATGGATCAGTGTGGGGCTGTTTCTCCCAGCCTGTGTAAAGGGCATTTGTGTCTGTGTGTGGTTGTTAAAAGATTACTGTGTGGAGGGCTGTGAGCTAGTGTTATAAGTCTCAGTAGAGACTGACTGATCCGATGGGATTGTGCTGTAATCTCTGAGGATCCTTAGTTTTTAGAGAAGAACCTTGTCTAATATACTGTTAGAAAGGCAGAGAGCAACAATGGATGTACCCATAGACTGGGGAACCACTATAAAAATCTAGTGTGTTGTGTATTGTGTTATGCTATGCTGAGTATTGTGTTCTTAAAAGCTTAATTAAGTATACACAGTAAGACTTAAGTCATAGAAGATTTTAAAGAATCTTAAAAAGACTGCAATAACCTATTCACCCCCTCCCCCCCCTCTAGGTGATTAGCTATCCTTGTAATCAAAGACTTTCAACTATAGCTACCTTCTTATTAGAGGGAGAGGTGACGATATGGTGGGATGAGTTGGAGCTGCACCAGTTTGTTGGTAGGCCATTGATTGAGATCTCGATAGAGGAATTCTCGAGACTATTTCTGGCAAGATATCTTCCATCTGTATAATGGATTGCAATAGAAAATCAGTTCCAAAGGTTAACTCAAGGAAAGAGTTCCGTGGATGACTACTTGCACGAGTTTACAAGGCTGGGACAGTATGCAGGCTTTGCGTTTGTAGACAAGTAATGTAAGACAAATCGGTTTTATGAAGAACTGCGAGATAACCTACGATTACTTCTCTCAGGTCCGATGATGCAAGGTTTTTTGACCTTGGTCAATACGGCCTGTTACCTAGAACAAGATATGAAGCGCGTGCAGCGTAAGAATGATTTGGCAATAAATAAGCTAGATTTTAAGGTGCCTCATTCCACAAAATCTGAGTATCGCAGTAGATGGAAAACGAAGTCTAGGTCTTCTTGACCAACTTATTATAACAAGCTTGAAGTGATGACAGGGAGACGTCTGCTCACGTGTTACACATGTGTCAAGGTTGGGCATCTAGCTCAAGAATGTTGGCATGGTCGTCCAACGGGTGAGAAAAATATGGGTGCGACATATGCTGAAAAGGGAACGGAAGTGGAGTCCACTACATCCCAAGCACAACCACGAGTCTATAATCTTTGCCAACACGAGGTCATTAAACAAAGTGACATCATAACAAGCTTTGTCTTGATTTTGGATTATCCAGTGAGAGCACTGTTTGATACAGGAGCTTCTCATTCCTTTCTGTCTGAGACTTCATCGTGTGTATTAGAGTGCCTTCTTTTGTACCAATAGATCGAGTGAATGTGTTGATGCCTAATGGGTGCTTGATGCATGCGGATAGAGCCTGTTATGTTAAGGCTCAGATAGGAAGTCATGATTTTGATTTGGAAGCATCTGTGCTGCCGATATCTGAGTTTAATGTGATCTTTGGTATGGACAGGATCTCAGAGCAGTGTGCTTGTATTGATTGCAACTCTAATGAAGTCATACTAGGGCAAAACACTGAAGACGAGAATAATTTCGCGGGTATATGAGTATTGAGCAAGGTATTGATGTCTGCTCTCCAAGTAGTCAAGACAGTTCGGAAGGGCGCGAAATTATTTTTCACGTTGTTAGAGGTTGTAGAGTCGAAGCCTAGTTTGACTGACATTCCGGTTGTATCGGAGTTTGTGTATGTATTTTATAATGATCTCCCTGGGACTTCACCTCAGCGAGATATTGAATTTTCTATTGAGCTGGTGCCAGGTGCAAAACCTGTGTCACGCTCATCGTACCGAGTGACGCTAAAGGAGATGGCAAAACTGATAGTTCAGTTACAAAAGTTATTAGAGCAAGGTTATATACATCCAAGTATGTCACATTGGAGTGCACCGATTCTCTTTGTTAAGAAGGACGGAGGTTTGCGTCTATGAATTGATTATTGTTAATTGAACAAGCTGATAGAGAAGAACACGTATCTGATTCCGTGAATCAATGATTTGTTTGATCAGCTAGTTGGATTGAATGTCTATTCAAAGTTGTATTTGAAGTCCGGCTATTGGCTGTTGAGTATTCGGTAAAGTGATATTCACAAGACAGCGTTTGGTATACGCTATGGGCATTTTGAATTTACTGTGATGCCTTTTGGGCTCCCTAATGCACCATCAGTATTTATGGATTTGATGCACAAGACTTTTCGAGAGTATTTGGACCTGTTTGTGATTGTCTTTTTTGATATCATACTTGTATACACTCAATCGGCAGAGGATCATGTGAATCTTTTGAGATTGGTTCTGCATACCTTGAGGAGGAATCACCAATATGTCAAGCTCTAAGTGTGAGTTTTGGCTATCTTCAATGACATTTCTTGGTCATGTCGTCAGTGGAGAAGGTACTGCTGTGGATCCGACAAAGATAGTTGCAATACGTGAGTGTACTGTACTTACTTCGGCAACGAAAGTCAGAAGTTTCTTGGACTTGTCGGCAACGATAGTTCACAACTTGGAATTGACGGCTGTGATATTCACTTTTAAACTTTGGCGATACTATTTGTATGGCATAAAGGTTAACATCTTTACGGATCATAAGAGCTTGAAATACTTGTTGCATTAGAAGGATCTGAATATGCAACAACGGAGGTGGATGGAGTTCCTTGAGGACTACAGCTTTGAGATTCATTATACTCTCGGGAAGGTAAATGTAGTCGCAAATGATCTGAGTCGCAAGGCTCCAACACGAGCAAACTGGTTGCAGATGCATGATGAGTATCTGATTCGTGAGTTGGAAGCCTTGGACATCTCTTGTGTTGACGGGAGGACGAGCGCAAAGGCATGCTTGAACTGGACGGAGGTGCAATATGACCCTGCAGACAGGATTCGACAGGCATTGGAGCTTGATGAAAGCATGAAGTGCTATATGACGGAGATAGTGGATGAGTCGAATTCCCAATTCTCGCTGAACGATGGTCTTTTGTGGAAGGATGGTTGGTTGTGCGTCCCGAATGTTGGCAAGTTGTGGGCGGAATTGATGTACGAGGCTCATTTTACCAAGTACTCAATCCACCCAGGGAGCACAAAAATGTTCAAAGAAATGAAGAAATTGTTTTGGTAGTCAGGGTTAAAGAAGGATATAGCACTTTATGTGGCGAAGTGCCAAACTTGCGCCCTTGTGAAAGTTGAATGTCAAAAACGTGGTGATTTCGTAAAGTCGTTACCAATACCGGAATGGATGTTTGATGATATATCGATGGATTTTGTGCACGGTTTGTCGAGATCGCAACACAGGAATGACTCCATTTGGGAGATCATGGACCGGTTGACAAAAGTAGCACACTTTATTATGAATTGAAGGGACAATTCAGTGGAAAAGTTAGCTAAACTTTATGTTGAGCAGATCGTATGGTTACATGGTGTTCCCCATAGCATCGTTAGTGATCAAGGTGGATGATTCACGTCGAATGATTGGAAGCTTATTCATCAGTTGTTGGCGTTGGGTTTTTCTAGGGTGGCACAACATTTGTGCGAGCAGCAGAAATAAAGAACAAGAAAACCCAAAAGTTCGAATCTGGCAGTATTCATGAATCAAGAAGTAAAGCATGTTGTAATTAAAATAACCATTGAGGGATTGAGTCTATACTCAACCAAGATGCTACAAAAAAATCTATCTGGTCACTGACGGCTTGAGTCCTAGGCGTAGAAATTGTATCCGCGCCTCTACAGATAGTCCACACGATCGGGAGAACCCACAACACCTTATCGCACAAGTTCTAGGTCAGGAGAGGATGCACAATGTCTCCACAGATTGCTAGATCTGTTAGAGGAGAGGCAACAGCGACACTCGCCGAGATCGGGATCGGCGATAGTGACAGGATCGGCAGAATGCTTATGTTAGGCTTCTAGGGTTATCCGTCCTTTCGCACAGTGACGTGTGCTTAGACAGAATAATCACATAAACAAATCTATAGAAACCCTAAAACAGTTCCTATATATACCCAAGGAATAAATAGAATAGCCCCGCGCCGCTATTGGTATACCCAGACATAGAATCCAGAAATTCGGCCAGACAACACTTGTCTCGACGAATCATCGAGTATCTATAACATACACGACGAATCATCGAGTATCATCTTATACTCGACGAATCGTCGAGTATCCATAGGATACACGATGAAATCAACGCCATCCTCAGTCGAATCAACACTTGACTCGACGAAGGCGTTGAATGGAAGCAACGATGTCAATGCTATCTGCGCCATAATATTGAGTGCACTCAACACACTCAACGCCTAAGGCCAGATTTGTTGAATGGCATTGAGTGAGCTCAATGCACACAACACCTAAGACTCAGATCCGTCAAGTAAACAATTTGACTCAATGAATCGTTGAATGAACTCAACGCACTCAACGCTTAAGTGTAATACTCAATGAATCAACTCCTTGACTCGACGAATCGTTGAATACACTCAACTCGCTCAACGCCAACATTCGACTAGTCAACTCTTAACTCAACGAAGGAGTTGAGTGGTCTCGACACACTCGACGCTTTGGCCTTAGAATATTAAGGTCCTTTTCAATTCATCACATAAGCTATATGATACAAATCCAATCTCCCAATTTCTCCACAATCTTATGTGCGACCCCGATAGGCTCATACTGAGTTGGCAGTGAGACTACATGCTTGATCACTTCTAGATCATAATGGTAACACCAACAGTCTCGCACTTGATCTTGAAAGTATCAAACAAAATCTTCACAAACAATGAGCGACATCTAGCAATACATCATTGCTCCCCAAACTGTAAGAGTTAATAAACTCAAAAGCCATTGTGAACGATCTTACAGTGTTGTCATGTCCCTTTGTCCCTTACATCCAGATAGAACAAGAGGTATAGACCGTGTCACCCTCATAATCATTCAATCCTTGTTTCTTGATCTAGAATGGACTTATAGAAATTGGTGAGCCCAATATTATATATTGACATAACCAAGCATGACCATGCATTTCTCAGTCCCATTCCATCAAGGGGCCCATGGATGAAACTCCTGTCATAAAGGAGGACAAATTCCATCTCTTCTCACACACAAACATCCAAATGATTCGTAACGTACCCAATAACCACCTTTATCATCCAACTTTATCAAGACTGGACTTTTGATGGCATCAAAGCACGCTCTTCCTCACTCAATAAATGTTGTGACTTCAGGTCAATGGACCACAAACACCATTGTCAGTTGAGCCATACTTGTGACACGTTCATACAATAATCCACAAAGTATTCTCACAGTGGGTCTGTCTAGTACAACTTGTTCATAACAAGTACCCATGTGATGACTTGATATCACAATATCATGACCTGTGAGGATGGGTCATCAGTTAACGCACACGATGGTCTTAAAGGTATCATCATCCCCCTTTGCTTCTAAGATGATACAACGACTAGGGACCTTTAAGAATGAAGCTTTCAATAACATAGGTTCTTACATTCAAGTCACTACTTGACCTCTGGAAGCAAGCATTCTAAGAGCATTTATACAGTTAACTACTCTATCACAATTGAAATAATAACACAATAAAAGAACTAGCCATAATATATAAAATGAAATACATATAGTACATTATTCATCAAATGAAAAATTACAGCCAACAAACATACAATCCACAAGACTCTAACTAGTGTTGATCATGCAGGTATCGTATACCCATAGATCTAACATGACCATCATGCTTTCTCTGTACGAGGGGCTTTGTAAGTGGATCCACAATGTTCTCCTCAGTCGACACTCTGTTAATGCTCACATATCATCGGTCAACAATCTCTCGAATTAGATGGAACCACCAAAGTATGTGCTTGGAGCGCTGATGAGATCTTGGTTCCGAAGCAAGTGTAATTGCACCGTTGTTGTCACGGTAGAGATCTACGGGATAAACAATGATAGGAAATACATCTAACTAGTCGATGAATTTACTAATCCATACAGCCTCCTTCACTACATTTGTAGCGGCGATATACTCGGCCTCAGTTGTAGAATCAGCAATTATCTCCTTCTTGGAACTCTTCCAGCTAACAACACCTCCATTCAGGCAAAATATAAACCATGATTGAGACTTTGAGTCGTCCCTATCAGTTTGGAAGCCAGCATCTGTATAACCTCTTACAACGAGCTCTTCCTCTCCACCAAACACTAAGAACGTATCATTAGTCCTTCTGAAGTACTTCAGGATATTCTTGACGGCTATCCAGTAACTTTCACCGGGATCAGATTGATACCTGCTAGTCATGCTCAAGGCATAAGCAACATCTGGTCTAGTACATATCATTGCATACATGATTTACCAAATTCCCGAAGCATATGGAATCAACTTCATGCAGTACTTATCTTCACAAGACTTAGGACACTGGTCCTTAGAGAGACTCATACCATGAGACATGGGTAAGAATCCTTTCTTGGACTCAAGCATGTTGATCCATTTCAACACCTTGTCAATGTACGTACTTTGGGTCAAACCCAACAACTTCTTTGATCTATCTCTATAGATCTTAATACCAAGTATATAAGTCGCTTCACCCAAGTCCTTCATTGAAAAGCAGTCCCCTAGGTTGTTCTTAAAAACTTATAGGGCTAGTTTGTCATTCCCGATAAGCAGTATATCATCAACATACAATATTAGAAAGATAACTATGCTCCCACTTATCCATTTGTAAACACACAGTTCATCCTCATTCTTGATAAAACCAAACTCTTAGATCTTTTCATCAAAACGAAGATTTCAACTTCGAGAAGCCTATTTTAATCCATAATTGGATCTCTGCAGCTTGCATATTTAGTGGCTTCACAGGGAGATACGAAGCCCTCGACTTGTGTCATATACACTTCCTCAAGGAGGTTTCCATTTAGGAAAGCCGTCTTGACATCCATCAGCCAGATCTCAAAGTCATAATATGTAGCAATAGCAAGCAGAATTCTGATGGACTTGACCATGATAATAGGGGAAAAGTTTCATCATAGTCAATACCATGAATTTGCTTGAAACCCTTATCCATCAGTCGCTCTTTGAATGTCTATACATTCCCATCCATGTCAGTCTTCTTCTTGAATACCCACTTGTACCCTATGGGTTGTACCCCTTCAGGTGGTTCCACCAAGGTCCAAACTTGGTTTTCATACATGGAGTCCATTTTATATTTCATGGCCTCAAGACACTTCTCGGAGTCAGGTCCACACATAGCCTCTTGGTAGGTTTCAGGCTCATCACTATGATCCATAAATAACACATTACCTATTTGATACATGAAAAATCTATATCTCTAAAATCAAACCTTGGTCGACCAGATCTACGTGGAACTTGTGTTTCCTGAGCAGGTTCTCCAGCTACAACAACTTATAGTCCTGGCTCAGGTTCCAATTCCGATTCATTCACATTTTGTGATTCCTGAACTTCTTCAAGTTCTAAACTAACAGTCTTTCTACTTAAGAACTCTTTCTCAAGAGAGACACCAGTCCTCGCGACAAACACTTTGCCCTCGGACGGTAGGTAGAAGTAGTACCCTTTAGTTTCCTTAGGATACCCCATAAGATAACACTTATCTGATTTAGGTTCCAGCTTATCAAGAATCTAACGTCTTACGTAAGCCTCACAGCCCCAAACCTTAATGAATGACATACTAGGACACTTCCCAGTCCATATCTCATATGGTGTCTTTAGAACCGTCTTTGTTGGAGCACGATTTAATGCTAAAGCAGCAGTTTCTAGAGTAAAACCCAAAAAGGAAATAGACAAATCTGCATGACTTATCATCGAACATACCATGTCTAATAGAGTATGATCCCTCCGCTCAGACACACCATTATGTTGTGGTGTTCTAGGTGGAGTGAGCTTGATACAATACCACACTCTTTCAAAGGATCACGGAACTCATGACTTAAGTATTCTCCACCTCGATCAGATCGGAGTGCTTTAACCTTTTTACCCAACTAGTTCTCTACTTCGTTATTAAACTCTTTGAACTTTTCAAAGGTCTCGGATTTGCAATTCATAAGATACACGTATCCGTATCTACTGAAATCATCAGTAAATGTAACAAAGTAGAGAAACCCATCTCTAGCCATAAAACTCATGGGTCCACATACATCACTATGTACTATATCAAGGAAATCATCCGCCCTCTTATTGTTTCTAGTGAAGGAGACCTTAGTCATCTTACCTTACAAACAAGATTCGCATCTCTCAAATGATTCATAATCAAATGAGTCCAATAGTCCATCTCTATAGAGCTTGGATATACGTTTCTCATTTATATGACCCAAACGACAATGCCAAATATACGTAGGGTTTGAGTCATTCGTGCTTAGTCTTTTAGTATTTTCTATGTTATAGATCTGATGGTCTAAGTTTAAAATATATAAACCATTAAACATCTGGGCTATACCATAACAAACATCATTCTTAAATATAGAACAACAATTGTTCTTAATAATAAAAGAAAAACCCAGCATGTCCAAACTTGAAATGGATATAATGTTTCTAGTTATGGAATGAATAAAATAACAATTATCTAATTCTATTACAAGTTTACTAGGCAAAGAAAGACGGTATACTCCTACGACGATAACACTAACTCTTGATCCATTGCCGACACGCAGGTCCACCTCTCCTTTACTCAGAATTCTTCTCCTTCCCATTTCCTACACATTTATACAAATGTGAGAATCACATCTGGTATCTAATACCCAGGATGAAAGAGCAGAAAGGTTTATCTCTATAACATATATACCCAAAGCTAAAGTCATACCTCCCCTCATCTTTTGCAGACCGTCAATGTATGAAGGACAATTCCTCCTCCAATGACCAGCCTTGCCACACTGGTGGCACTTTCCCTCTTTCACCAAGCCTTTCTTCTTCAGTGCTGAAGACTTGGGCTCCAAAGCTGACTTAGGTCCTACCTTCGTCTTCTTGAAGCCTTTGGTCTTGCCCTTACCTTTATGCATCATCAGTATGGGACTAGCAGGCTTGGCTTTCTTCATGTTGATTTCGGCAGTTTGCAACATACCTAGGAGCTCGGGCAGTTTCTTGTCTATTTCATTCATGTTATTGCTTAAGACAAACTACTCATAACTGTCTGGCAACGACTATAGGATCAGGTCTGTGGCCAATTCTTGGCCCATAGGGAACCCTAGTCTTTCAAAGTTCTTGATATACCCAATAATCTTGAGTACGTTAGTCCCTACTAGGTCCCGAGCTCCCAACTTACACTAGAAAAATGACTTAATGACATCGAATCTCTCTTGACGAGCTTGCCCTTAAAACATTTTCTTGAGATGCTCGTCAATTTCCTTGCAACCCATGTTCTCGTGTTGCTTTTGGAGCTCAGAGTTCATGGTTGCTAGCATGAGACATTCGACATCTAAGGAGTCGTCAAGGTACTTCTTATAAGCATCCTTATCAGCACGGGACGCATTCCTGACAGGCTCACCAGGGGTTATCTCTTCCAATACATAGAGCTTGCGCTCTTGCCTGAGAACAATTTTCAAGCTCCTGTACCAGTCCAAATAATTCGTCTCGCTCAGCTTTTCCTTCACAAGGATCGCTCGGATAGACATGGTGGAATGTGAAACACTTGCAATGGAAATTCTACAAGGATCAAACAAAGTAAAATTAGTACTACATTTCATAAATATAATTTTTCTTTCGATTAGGACTTTGATCAAAATAACTCCCACTATTTTTATCAAATTGATAACCCTCTATATCAATTCGAAGAGTTTATTGAGTAATTCTCTTAGTGGACATGATCCATATTTCACTAACACTATGAGTCAGTTTTGGCTTTTCTCTCACAAATGCAGTTATTTAGGTAGGCAACACTTGCCAATTGCATCATAATGCAATTCCTGTATGGCTGGTGAATAACTCTTTATTCGCATCCATCATATGGTGCATGCCAACCCTATGCCTCTGGGCACTCAACCTTTGAGGTCACCGAGTTAAGCTAGACCCAATGTCGATATTGGGATATCATAATTATCCGCTCGCACCCTTACCAAGATAGATTAATGCACCTTACTTTGGCAAGCCCACACTTCATCGATCGAGGCAGGAAGATTGTCATTCATCGGAAGGCAACCGAATACTTAATATTACTTAAGGGATTTTTGATACTTGATTAACACTTAAATCATGGTTAACAATAAACCAGTGTGCACATCAAACAAAATAAAATACAGCAACATAATCCAAATGCATCCCAGATGTGCACAAGAAACATCATCAACCCCTTATGAACTAATCTAAATCAGAACATTTAGAACACTTCTAAATCTTCAGATTTATATGCATAGGACATGAGAAACATAAACTCCACTTACATAGTAGACAAGCCTGTCATTCTATGTGTGAGATTCAAAATCTACCACATCCTTAGCTTCACAAACCAATAAAAGTGACGGTTACTGTTAAGGAGTAGCAACAAAGAAATCACATGCGTTCTTGGTAGAGTCCAAGAATAGATTTAGGCATTTTAGAACATTTCTAAATTTCCAAATCTATACACCATGGATTTAACAACTTCTGAAATGATGAATATTGTCGGTAATCTCCCTTTGATACCACTGTTAGGTTTTACTAGGGTGGCACAACATTTGTGCCCACAGCGAAAATAGAGAATAAGAAAACCCAAAAGTTTGGATCTGGTAATATTCAATAATCAAGAAGTAAAGTGTGTTGTAATTAAAATTACCTTTGAGGGATTGAGTATATACTCAACCAAGATACTCCAGAAAAATCCAGTCGGTCACTGGCGGCTTGAGCCCTGATCGTAGAAATTATATCTGCACCTCTACAGATAGTCCACAAGATCGGGAGAACCCACAACAACTTGTCGCACAAGTGCTAGGTCGAGAGAGGACACACAACGTCTCCACAGATTTCTAGATCTATTAGAGGAGAGGCGTCGACGATACTCACCAGGATCGGGATCAGCGATAGTGACGGGATCAACGGAACGCTTCCGTTGGGCTTTTAGGGTTATCCGTCCTTTCGCATAGTGACGTGTGCTTAGACAGAATAATCACGTAAAAAAATTTATAGAAACCCTAAAACAGTTCTTATTTATACCCAAGGAATAAATAGAACAACCCCCACCACTATTGGTAGACCCAGACATAGAATACAAAAATTCTGCAAGACAACACTTGTCTCGACGAATCGTCGAGTATTTATAGCATACACGACGAATCGTCAAGTATCATCTTATACTCGACGAATTGTCGAGTATCCATAGGATACACAACGAACTCAACGCCATCCTCAGCTGAATCAACACTTGACTCGACGAAGAAGTTGAATTGACTCAATGCTGTCAATGTTATCTGCGACATGGCGTTGAGTGCACTCAACACACTCAACGCCTAAGGCCAGATTTGTCAAATGGCGTTGAGTGAGCTCAATGCTCTCAATGCCTAAGACTCGGATCCGTCAAGTCAACAATTTGACTCAACAAATCGTTGAAAGGACTCAACGTACTCAATGCTTAAGTGCAATACTCGACGAATCAACTCCTTGACTCAACGAATCATTGAATACACTCAACTCACTCAATGCCACCATTCAATTAGTCAACTCTTAACTCGATGAAGGCATTGAGTGATCTCGACACTCTACGCTTTTGCCTTAGAATATTTAAGTCCTTTTCAACTCATCATATGAGCTATATCATACAAATCCAATCTCCCAATTTCTTCACAATCTTATGTGTGACCCTAATAGGCTCATACTGAGGCTACATGCTTGATCACTTCTATATTTCAATGGTAACACCAATAGTTGGGTACCAAGCTGAAATTCTGCATGGCCTTTCATCCCCAAACTGATGGTCAGACCGAAAGGGTAAACAAAACGATAGAAGATATGTTTTGCATGTGCGCCCTAAATTTTGGGAAGAGGTGGGAGGATCATCTCTTTATAATCGAATTCGCCTACAATAATAACTACCAAGCGAGTATTCAAATGACACCTTTGAAGCCTTATACAGTAGGTAGTGCCGAAACATTGAGTTTGCGGTTGGCGATTGGGTTTATCTCAAGATTAAACCGTTCAAGGGTATATCGAGGGTCCGACGCTTGAAAAAGCTGAGTCCGAGATAACTTGGGCCATTTGAAATCGTTGAGCGGATTGGAGAAGCTGTCTATAAGCTGAAGCTTTCAACTGAACTTAGTGTCTTACATGATGTGTTTCACATATCGGTGTTCCGGAAGGTTGTATAAGAGCCTACACAAGTGGTTGTTGCATATCAAATTCCGGTCGATTGTGGGTTGACGACGAAAGTCAAGCCAATTTGTATCGAGGACACGGAAGTGAAGTGACTACAGAACAGAGAGATCTGAATGGTCAAAGCCCGATGGGAAAATTGTGGTCGTGAGAATATGTCATGGGAGCGAGAGTAGACCATGCGAGAATAGTTTCCTGAGCTGTTTTGTTGAGGTACATTTGATACGTTTTGTACTTCTATATTATTTCCTATTAAGTGTGGATTTCGGGAGAAATCTCTTAAAGGAGGGGAAAATTGTAATGCTCCAAATCTCTTAAAAATAATAAGAAGTTTGTCACTGGAGGGTATCGCACGGCGGAAGGTCTAGCGCTGGCGGTAGCTAGCTAATTTTAATGGACCAACGTATCTAGTCTGTATTGCGCGGTGATTGCTTGGTACCATGTGACAGTAGCCGATGAATTAATTTGACTTTTGTATTTGGATAGTAGCACCCGACGGTAGCGATAGCGTCGGCGGTAGCGTGTCACATGTCGGATAAGGTCGAGATGGTTTTAAGTGGCAGAGCGGTACTGATTGGGCCAAGCGGCCACCGCCTACGATACTGCGTGGTGGCAGCAAAGATACCGCACGAAGGTTGCTCTTTGGTAAAGGCTTGTAATGAGATCATTTTTTCATTTTTCTCTCATTCTCTCACTCTCTTGGATTTTGAGGAAGAAGAAGGGAAAGGCCAAGAGAACAAGAGCAAGGTTGATCCAGCCCTGCTGTGAAGGCGTTCATGTGGTCGAGTTTGCAAGTCGAAGCCAGATCCGTGAAGAGGAAAATATGGTGATCAGTTCCATTCGGATCAAGTGCAAGCTCATGGATCCCAAGAGATTGACAAGGGTAATGACCTTTCTCCTTGGGCAAGTGAAGTCCACAATTTGCATAAATACGTGGAACCCCTCGACAAAATGTGAAGAAATGGTGGTTTCCAGCGGGTAGATCGTTGTGATCCCCAGTAGAAATTTCATATAGAATCTGGAATTGAAGTATGGAATAGGCATGCTGTGTGAAGCCCATCTGAACATGTTGGTCTAGATTAGTGATGATTGATTTACGTGTTAGAGAAGACTCCATGAATAAACATGTAGTTTCCAGGGTCAAGGGGTGTACAGGATATTGCAGTGATAGTCCTGGAGTTTGTCTCTAGGAAAACACCCAAAATGGGGGAAGAAATAATATTTTGTGTCCTACTGCGTCGCGATAGCGCTACCGCCGGTGGTAGCTACTAGTGAGCAATGTTTGAGGGACCTGTCTCTTGGATACTTGGTGGCTAAATGTTTGATCTATGGGCCTGAAAAGCCCAGCTAAGGTAACCGTGAGAGCCAACCTGATTGTGGTTGTGAAGCCTATGTCCACGAGATAAGGTGGGTAGCATATGAAGCTGTTGAGCCTAGAGAGCCGAGCTGTTGTGGCCATAAGAGCCAGTATTGTGATGATTGCGAGCTGAGGTCCTGGGGATTAGTTGGGTGGCAATTAAAGTTGTTGAGCTTGAAGTGCCCATCTATGAGGCCATAAGAGCAAAAGGAAAGGGGAGGCTGACTCGCATCCTGTCTTTTGTCTTGATTTCTTTGGCTTTTGGCATTGTCATGGCGATTTGAGCAATAGGAAAGAGTGATTTGTACCTGCTTTTGAAGCTTGAGGAGACCGGGTGGTTTGATTCCTAGTTGCAGTGGTCAGTTAGTCTCCTAGTTATGGCGGTTTGGCTCAATTGTTAGGAGGAGTGCCACAACAGCAGCGGTCTGGGAGTTAACCGTAGCTGTAGTTTGGAGGTTAGCCACGACAGCAATCTGGGAGTTAACCGTAGATACGGTCTGGAAATTGGCCACAACATCAGTCTGGGAGTTAACTGCAGCTGCGGTCTGGAGGTTAGCCGCATCAGTAGTCCGGGGGTTAACAACACATGCAGCCTGATGGTTAGCCGCAACACCGACCTAGAGACTTATCGCAATAACAATGGTGGGAGTCCGCAACTGCGGACTAGCAGATAGTAGTTGCGGTCTGGCGGCTTATCTCTATTGTCACTTGGTGATCTTCTTTAGTTGCTCTTTATACAGTGTTGCGGTTTATGCAGGCGCGGATTGTATTTAGTCCCACATCTCTTGTTGTATTATCTCATCTCCCCCATTTTCTATAAATGAGGGGGCATACCTATGTATTTTTTTATCTTTTTGGAGTAATAAAATTTGCCTTAAGTTAGCTCTTTTTACATGGTATCAGAGCTAACCGGTCCTTTGCTCCTTTTTTGCTCGCGATTTATTTTTCTTACTACTTTCGGTCTTCTTCATGCACTGCCCTCCCTTTCTTGTCGCCTTTCCTACAACATGTTCCTTTGTGTTCTTTTCTGTTCGCGCGACTTAGCTGGTGTTCGTGCGGCTTAGCTTGTGTTCGTGCGGCTTAGCTGGTGTTCGCGCGGCTTAGTTGGTGTTCGTCGTTCTCCGTTCTCTTGTTGACCATTGCGATCGCGCGGGCTTTGCGAGTTGTTTTGTTCGCGCGGGCTTCTTTGCTAGCCTCTCTTCCTTGCTAGCAGCTCTAATTCGTGCGGGTTCTTTTCTCTACCCGTGCAGTTTCCCATTTCTTTCTATGGATACTCCATCTCTATCTTCTTATTCTGCTCTGCCTGCTCCTTCTTCTCTTTCTACTTTTTCTTTCTCTGCCTCTGGTAATTTCGGTACTGCTTCGAAGCTTACTGGTCTTAATTATCCTGACTAGAGTGTGTCCTTTAGATTTCTATTGCTCTCTCAGCATAAGCGTCATCATTTGACTGATGACCCCCCCTCCTTCTGGATCTACTTCTTTTGATGATTGAGATGATACTGATGCCTTGGTGCCTACTTGGTTAGCCAATAGTTTGTCTGATGAGTGTCTTCCTGTCATTCGACATTACCTGATGGTCAAGGCTGCTTGGAATCATCTTGCTACTTTATACTCCAAGGGGGCACAAACTTTGCGCATTTATACTCTTTATGCTCAGCCAGTCATGACTCCTGCTTCTGCCTATTAGGAAGTTCAAACTTGGTGCTGAACTTCTTCAGCATAGACCTTTTTCTGTTGATCTTATTTAGCAACACAAAAACTTTCAAGAGCTTCTTGTTGCTTGATATTTACTTCGTCTACTTGACTCTTATGATATGATTCATCAACAAATTCTTGGAGAGGCGGATACTCCAACTCTAGATGTTATGGCTGCTCGCATTTCCGTTGTTTCAACTCTTCCTCAGCATCCTTTGCTTCCCCCTCCATCTCCTGATGTTGTTACTCATCCAGCTCGTCATGACACCTCTGGTAGTCGGGGTTATTGTACTGGTGGTCGTGTTTACTCGAAGTATCTTTGTTCACATTAAGGAAAAGTTGGTCATTTGGTTGATCGATTCTAGGTTAAACATACTCACCTTTGCACTGCTTCTGTTGATTTCTTCAAGAAGTCAACTTCTTCTCATGCTACTTCTGGTGCTGCTTAGTTGGCTATTACGGGTAGGTGGCTCGTTGATTCTGTTGCTATTATTCATATGATGGGCGATTCTCGTGTTTTATCTTATCTTAACAAGAGTAACCGGTTACCTCTGATTCTCATTACGGATGGTACTCCGTCTCTGATTTGTGGGTCTGGCATGGTGCATGTTACTCATTCTCTTTAGCTTTAGGACACTCTTTATGTCCCAAATTTTCCATGTAACCTTCTTTCTGTCACTGCTCTTTGCAAATGGTTGAAATGTGAAGCTATTTTTACTGCCTCTACTTGTGCTTTTCAGATTCCTCACTCCAAGGAGACGATTGCCACTGGGACTGAAAGCGGCATCTAGTTCTATCTTGATACTGCTTATGTTTTTTCTGTCTTCTCTTCTTTACTTCAGTGGCATCTTCGATTTGGGCATCCTCCTCCTCGGCTTCTTTATCAGCTTCTACCTAATTTACCTTGCGAAGATTCTTCTCTTAATTGTGAGGCTTGTTAATTTGATAACCATCACCGATCTACTTTTCCCGCTAAGCATGGACGTAGTTCTTCTCGTCCTTTTGAACTTATTCATTCTAATATTTGGGGTCATGCTCCCCTTCAGACTGTTGGTAGGGGTAGTTTGTATTTTGATACTTTTATTGATGATTTTTCTTAATATACATGGTTGTATTTATTACACGAACGCTCTGAATTATTTTTATATTTAATGCGTTTTATAATGAAATTCATATGCAATTTGATACCCCTGTTAAAATTCTTTGAACTGATAATGCTAGGGAGTATTTTAGTCTTCAATTCACCTCATTTTATTTGGATCATTGTATTGTCCATCAAACTACTTGTCCTTAAACTTCTCAATAGAATGACGTTACTGAATGTAAGAATCGTCATCTTCTGGATGTGCCTCATAGTCTTCTCACTCATATGCATGTTTCCTAGTCTTATTGGGGTCATGCGGTTCTTCTTTCCTGTTTTCTCATTAACCGAGTTCTGTCTTCGGTTCTTAATGGCAAGATACCATTTTTTGTCCTGTATCCTGATGTGACATCGTTTTCTTTACCTCCTCATGTCTTTGATTGCACAGCATGTGTCCACTCTCCTTCTTCTGGTCATGGCAAACTCTATCCTCGCTCTGTTAAGTGCATCTTTTTGGGCTATTGTTCGACAAAAAATGGTTATAGGTGTTACAATCATGTTTTTCGGAGACAGTATGTTTCTGTGGATATCACTTTCTGTTGGGTACATTGGAAAATGTGTACCTGATTTGGAGAAGCCTCATTTAGCTCAATGATATACATCAATGTGTATTTGATGTTATTTTGAGTTTATATGTGCAGGTTAAGAATGTGCAAGAATGCAGGAAAAAGATTCTAAGTCCATATGTCGACACCTGAGGAAGCTGTGTCGACACTTCAGTAAGATTGTGTCGACACTTGGAAATGGCTGTGTCGACACTTCAGTGAGTTTATGTCGACACCGGGAGGCAGTGTCGACACACAGAATATGTTAGTCAACATCAACTGTGTCGACATCGGGAGGCAGTGTCGACACACAGAAGCAGAGTTGACATCAACTGTGTCGACACCTGGAGGCAGTGTCGACACACAAATTCTTAAAATACATCAACTGTGTCGACACACAGGACTTGTGTTGACACACAGCAGAATTTCAACAAGTTGATTGCTGATGAATGGTTAAGTATTTGAGTCGACACAAATAATCAGTGTCAACACATTCTCAAGATGCAGTGTCAAGAAGCTGTGTCGACATTAAGGCAGCTATGTCGACAACACCAAAGTCAGTGTCGACACTTAAGTCACTTGTGTCGACACATATTGTCAGATGGTCTCGACACTTTATGACAGCCAGTCTCGACACTTTGCTGACAAAGACAAAGGCTCAAGATCTATTTGATGACTTGACAGCTGTGAGTTACAACAGGTTTTCTGAAGCTATCAGACTTGTCAGAAGTTAGTTAGAAACCGGATCAGCCGGTTACCATGGATGAAGTCTATAAATAGATGGATTCATAAGAAGAAATTAATCATTATTGACACAACTAACTCAACTATTTTGAGAGTGATCTCTGATCAAGAAAGTACAAGTCACAAAGAAGAAGATCTTTGTGAGGAGATCTAAGAAGACGATCTGAAATAGTTTTCTATTCAGATTCTGTCTAAGTTGAATTCAATCAAGAATTCAGAAGTTTCTTCAAGAGGTTTGGATAGAGAGAGATCAAGCTATTTGAAGTCAAGAAGGAGACAATCACAGGTCTCACAAGAAGCAGATGCTGAACTAATCTGTCAAGAAGATTCAGATCTATTTTTGGAGTCTAAGAAAGAAGCTACCAGTCAGTTATATTCAAAGGAAATCAACCCAACTGAGTTCAGATTTAAGAAGCTTTGAAGAAAGCTAAGATCAAGTTGATTTCAGTCATCAGCCTCTTCAAGAAGTTGATCAAGAAAGTTCTTATCCCTTCTCTCTCAACAGGGGTAAGAAATTATAAAATTCCTTATCAAATTCTGTAGGATCTATTCATAGATCTGAGTTGTAAGCCTATTTTATAAAGGCTGAGTATAGGAGATTTGTTCTCTGAGTGGTAGGGTTGTTTATGCCTGAGTTGTAGGAGAAGGTATTCTCTGAGTTGTAGGCCTTGTGGCAAGGCTGAGGTAGGGCTTGTTAGACAGAGTTGTAGGAATGTGGAAACATTCTGAGTTGTAGGAATCCTTTTGGATTCTGAGCTGTAGGATCTGAGGATCTGAGATAAAGGAAGAAGTTAGGCTGAATCTAGCATACTGCTAGATAGGTGAAGGGGGAAAGTGGATGTACCCAGACCTTGGGGAACCACTATAAATACTGTGTGCAATCTGTGAAATGTGTAGCTGTAGAATCTGTGATTGCGTGTTCTGAGTTTGCTGCAGAATTTTCTGTTTTTATTTACAACATTGGAGTGTTATTCTGTCTTAATTTTAAAACAAGAATTAGAACCTATTCACCCCCCCCCCCTCTAGGTGTTTAGGTAGTCTTGAAAGTAAAACTATCAAGTGGTATCAGAGGGAGGTTGCACAAAGAAGGACTTAACAGTCTGAGTTAGATCCCTAAGGCAGAATCAAGAATCAAGAAAATTGGTTCTGGAGAGAATCACAAGGAACTAGGGTCAATGAAATTACCCATCTGCAGGAAAGAGATTTTTTGAATTTGGAAAGAAAGGGTTAGATTGTTTATGGAGGCATCTGACCCAAGGATATATATCACAGTAAAAGAAGGTCCATATATCCCAATAAATGTGTCTGTTCTAGATGCAAATCAACGAACTCCTAAAGATTTTTCTGAAATGACTAAGGATGAGATTATACTGGCAACTATGGATAAAAGAGCTCAGAATATCATAGTGAGTGCCATAGATGATTCTACTTTCCAAAATTTGATTCACTGCAAAACCTCCAAGGAAATATGGGATACTTTGATTGTCTACATGGAGGGTTCTGAAGAAGTTAGATAAGACAGAAAGTCTATGCTCAACCAAGAATATGAGAGTTTCAGACAAGGGAAGTCTGATAGCATATCTGAATACTACAAGAAATTCTACAGGATAGTGAATGAACTGATGTCCTATGGAAGGGTCTTCAGTACATATGAGCTGAATGACAAATTCCTAAGATCCTTGACAAAGGATTGGGATACCAAGATTTGTGTCATTAAAGAAGTTGCCAAACTAGCAGACATTTCTCCTCCAACCTTATTTGGAAAGTTGCTATCATATCAAATGCAACTAATGGCTAGGAAGGAGGAAGAAAAAAATACTAAAGGAGAGCATAGAGAAAAGTCAGTGGCCTTCAAGGTTGAAGCTACTAGAAAGAGCAGGAGGATGTCTCCATAACCTCCTAAGGAAGTTGCTGAAGTTATGTCAGAGAATTCAGATAATCAGAACTCAGATAGAAGTGATTCAGATGCAGATTTTGCTGCCTCTACAAAACAATTTCAGAGGTTCTTGAAGAAGAAGAAGAAGAAGAAGTAGTGGAAGTCAAGGCCCTCCACATCACAGCCAGTTGATGACTACTATCAAAAGAGAAAATCATCAAGAAAGGAAAGGAGCAGGTCTAAGCCCAGCAAAGCTACAACATCAAAAATTGTTTGCTATTGCTGCAATAGGCCTGGACATGTGGTGGCAGAATGTCCAGAAAAGAGGAAGGAGTCAGCAGACAGAAAGAAGACTCAACAAAAGGGCAAGAAGGAGAAATCCTTTGTTTCTAAGAAGGAGAAGAGTCTTACAGATCAATCCTCCTCAGAGTCAGAATCTGAAGCTGAAGCATACATTGGATTTTATGCAACTAGTGAATAAGATGAGTTTATGCAATTGCTGAACTCCATCTATGAACAAGAAGACCATCAGTGCATGGGACTGATGGCTGAATCAAAAGACAATAAGTGCAAGGATCAGCTTGGTCCCAGTAAGGTACAAAGTAATTCTAGAATTTCTGATTACAGTACAGGTTCAGAGTCAGATTCATCTTCATCAAGTGATGAGGATGGATCTGAATTTTAAGGAGATATTCATCAGTTGATAGATGAATATGGAGACTTATTGCAGGCACTTAAGAAAAGAAAAAACCTGGCCAAAACTCAGGCTAAGGAAATTGCAGATCTTAAGATGACTGCATCTGGTTTAGAGAAAGAATTGGATCAAAAATTGAATGAGGTTGCCAAGCTGAAAACTATATCCGTTATTCAGATGGGTACAGTCACATATAAAAATGATCTAATTAAAAGTCTGGAAGTCAGACTTCAAAAGGAGAAAGATTTAGTGGCTAGTTACTCTAAGACAAAATCATTCTTACCCTTAATAGATGAGTTTGTGGATCAAAAGGGTAAGGCAGGATTAGGCTTAAAGGTAACCCCATGGCTGTCCAATTAAAGAGAAAAGGCAAAGCACTAGTCCAGCCAGTAAATTTAAAGTGACTGTAATGTTTAGAAAGGTACATGTGCCTTCTAACAAATATGATCTTGAAAACATTCATGGTCATAATAAGACTGATGTTCTGAATAACAAGGGTGTTAATGCCAATAAGTCAGCCTATGTCAATAAACCTCATGGTTATAAGAAATCAGTGGGTGTTGCTGCAGCAGCACCAGCACAGGATAGAAATTTTTCTACCAAAAATGTATCTAGACTTAGATACAACAAGTATGAATGCTAGTGCTGTGGCAAGACATGCCATTTTGCCTTAGACTGCTGGCATAACATAAGTGTCAGGAAGAACAACAGTCTACCAGTTAGAAGAGCTGCTGGTAGATTTGATATGAATGGTACTAACTTGAACCAAGGACCCAAGACATACTTGGGTTCTAAGGGAAAATAATTCTGTATTGCAGAAAAGTCCAAGTTGTCATGCCCCTATATGGTACTTGGACAGTGGATGTTCCAGGCACATGACTAGAACAAAGGGGCTGCTGAAGGAGTATACACCTATCAAGGATGGGCCTAAAGTAATATTTGGTGGATCTGAAAGAGGAATCATCAAAGGATTTGGTAACATTTCTTCAAACCAAATTACCATCACTCAAGTGGCTTATGTAAAAGGTTTGAAACACAACCTGATAAGCATAAGTCAGCTGAGTGATCTAGGATATGACATTTCATTTGTTAAGAATGGATGTCATATTAAAAGGTCAAATGATCAAAAGGTCATATTGACTGGGTATAGAAAAAGAAATGTTTATTGTCTTGACTTTGTGTGTGAGAACAAGGTTTCTCCTATTTGTCTTGTGGCTGTTGAGAAAGCATCTCATTGTGTCAAATGGCACAAGAGACTGGCTCATCTTAACTACAAAACAATTGGACAACTCTTTAGCAAAGAGTTAGTGAGGAATGATCCTCAAGTTAAGTGTATAAAGGATGGGATATGTTCAGCTTGTCAAAAGGGCAAGCAGACAAAGTCCTCCTTTCATAGCCTTGAAAACAAGGATTCAGTCAGGTGTCTATACCTACTGCATATGGATTTATTTGGTCCTATGCCAGTTCATAGTCTAGGTAGGAAGGTCTACACTTTTGTGGTTGTAGATGACTATTCTAGATATTCCTGGGTGTTCTTTCTTAGACAGAAATCTGAAACCTCAAGTGTTTTACATAGTTTTATCAAACAAATTCAGAATGAACTGAACAGTACAGTTGTCAAAATCAGAAGTGACCATGTGTTGGAACCCTAGGTTTTGATTTGAGTTTAGTCTTCTCTTTCTATCTCTTGACCCAAGATTTATCTATGGTCAAAGGTTAGGTGATAGGTTAGATTCTCTAGTTGTGTAGAATTGCTTTTCCAGATGAATATTTGGTTAAGTTGTTTTTTGTTCGACTATGGTCGAACGCCGCTCGACTATCGTCTATCGGCTGATCGACGATCGTCTATCAGTTGGTCGACGTTCTGTCTGCATTGATAGCTCGACTATCTGTTGATAGGTCGACTATCTGTTTGCTTTGATAGTTCGACTATCTGTCCTGATAGTTCAACTATCTGATAGCTCGACTATCTGTTGATAGGTCGACTATATGTTGTCTTTGGTAGTTCGACTATCTGTCCTGATGGTTCAACTATCAGATAGCTCGACTATCTGTTGATAGGTCGACTATCTGTCCGCTTTGATAGTTCGACTATCTGTTGATAGGTCGACTATCTGAGTTGCTTTGATAGTTCAACTATCTGTTGATAGGTCGACTATTAGTGTTGCTTTGATAGTTCGACTATCTGCTTGGATAGTTCAACTATCTGATAGTTCGACTATCTGTTGATAGGTCGACTATCTATTTTGTTTGATAGCTCGACTATCTGTTGATAGGTCGACTATCTGTTTTTCTGTGATAGGTCGACTATCTGTTTGATAGGTCGACTATCTGTTTTGTTTGGTAGTTCGACTATCTGTCTTGATAGATCGACTATCTGATAGCTCGACTATCTGTTCTGATAGATCGACTATCTGCTGAGGTAGTTCGACTATCTTCTTTGATAGTTTGACTATCTGGATTGTTCGACTATCTGTCTGATAGGTCGACAATCTCCGTGCTTTGGTCGATGATCTCCGAGGGTCGTTCGACGTTTTGCTGTATGTCTTGAGTAGTTTTGTCGTCTTCTATGATGTGATTAATTTCATACTTATTTTGGCATATTTTATAAAAGATTATCTGAATAAATTGTGATATTATTTCCATGCAATATCAGTTCCATTCCTTATGCATGAGCTAATCTTTTTCTGACAAAGTTGTTTGTCATATAGCTGAGATATGTTTTCTGCTTTATCTGCCAGGCTGTCCTTTATAGCCATTATACCCAAAAAGTCTTTCTTGGCTGTAAAGAGTCTTTTCTGATTTGACTTTCTCTAGTTTTATTTCATCAGAGTAATTTGCAGCTTCTTAGAAAGCTTTATCCTTTTATAGGATATCTGCCTGCAGTATTTGTTTTGCTTTATGCTTTTTGCAGCCCAGCTTGCAGAGTTCAGTAGAAGACAAGATTCAAACTCAAGTTAGAGCCGTTGCTGCTGCTGCTATATAAAGAACTCCTTGAAGAAAGAATTTAACCAGTTCATATAGCAAAAATCAAGTTCATTCAGGAAAAAGGAGTTCAAAAGCTAACAGCTACATTCAAGCTTAAGAACTTACAGTTTCCAACTGCTCTCAGCTCATTCACATCTAACTGAGAAGAAGTTTTAGTTCTTCACTCTTCTTCAACCTGAGTTCTCCTGCTTACAGGAAGATCTTCACTCAGAGCTTTTTGAAGAAGAAGAAGAAGATAGCTGCCTAAAGAAGAAATTTTATTTCATATTATTTATCTTCTTGTAGCTTTTTCCTTCAGTTTTTCTGAAGTGTTTCTGCACTGAAGCAAGACTTCACCTGGACGTTCTTTTAGCCAGGGGGAGCCTTGATTCTTTTAGAGCCTTCTAGCTCAGTGCAAGTTATTGTGCTTCTCTAATCTATTGTAAAATAGAGAAGACACCTTAACCTCCTTTCCCCCTCCTGTAAAGGGTTAATACTCCCTTCAAAAGTATCCCTTGGTGGCAGGGCACCTGATCAAAAACCTGTGTTGGTTTTTAGACACCTGATCAAAAGTCTAAAGGGTTTCTGGATCTACCTGAAGCAGATCTTGTTTGTGGCAGGGCACCTGACCAAAAACCTGAGTGGATTCCTACCTTGTTGGTAGAAGAGTGGACGTACCCAAGTTGTTTGGGGAACCACTATAAATTCCTTGTGTCGTCTGGATTGCTTTAATTAATTACTTGCATTGTGGCTGTGATTAGATCTTAACAAGGATTGCTAGTTGATGTTTAGGTTTCCAAGCCTTAACTGTAATTACAGTTGGCTGCCTTTTGTGCACAACACTTGTGTTAGGCTTTAGGGTTTAATCTCAAATATCTATAATCTTCATTTCGCATTTAACTCCAAGGGAGTTGAGTAGAAAGTCAACTTTGCTAGTGCAATTTTTGATTACTCTATTCACCCCCCCTCTAGAGTAGTATCTATCCCCTTTTCTTTCAATTGGTATCAGAGCCAGGTTGACTGACTAAATAGGCTAACACCTAAGTCACAAGATCCTGATAGATACCAAAGTTTATAGATATTCACTTTCACTATCATGGCCCAGTCCAAGGATTACTCTAGCACCAGACCTCCAGCATGCAACTTGGCTAAGTTTGGCATCTAGAAGGCAAGGATTAAACTATATATGAACTCTATTGATGAAAGTATTTTTGCTTCTATTTTGACAGGACCACCAAGAGCACCTGCTGCAGGTACTGCCTCATCATCATCTGATATGAGTGCAGTGCCTCCTCCAGACTACAATGATGAATACAAAAAGGCAAAGATAGCAGATGCTAAGGCAATGAACATTCTGGCTCAGACAATGTCTGATGAAGTATTCCAGAAGGTTGCTGACTGCTCCTCAGCAAAAGCAATGTGGGATACACTGAACCAGATTGTAGTTGGTTCAGCTGATGAAAGGAAGGACAGAAGGTCCAACCTTATCTCCCAGTATGAGAATTTCAAGAAAACTGATGCTGAATCAGTTGAAACAATGTACACAAGGCTCAGCTCAATCATCAATGAGCTGAGGACCCTTGATAAGGATATTTCATTGACAGAGGTCAATGATAAGATTCTTATGTGCTTCCCTAGCACATGGGATCTGAGGATCTGGCTTATCAAGGAGGCCAGAAGCACAAATGAAATCTCAACAGAAGCCCTTCTCGGCAAGCTCAAGTCTTTTGAGCAAGTGCTTAAGTCCAGGGAAGCTGAGGCTGAAGCAAAGACCCCAACTCCTACAAGAAAAGAGCAAACCCTTGCTCTCAAAGCTGCTGAAGCTTCTGAAGGAAGCCAGTCCAATGAGGAACTGATGACATTATTTGCCAAAAGGTTTCTCAAGATGGGAAGGAAGGAATTCAGAAAGAAATCTTCAAAGTATGAAGATAAACCAAGGTATGATCGTACTCCTTCTAAAGAAATAATCTGCTATGGTTGCAGGAAGCCTAGACATATTCTTCCAGATTGTCCAGAGGAAAAGAACAAAGATAAAAGAAAAGACAAGGATCAGCACAGGAAGCATTCCAAGCCATCCTCCTACAAGAACAAAAAGAAGGAGAGAGGCTTTGTTGCTGAAACCTGGAGCGATTCTGATGAGGAATCTTCCTCCTCAAGCTCCAGTGAGGATGAGGAAGAAAAGAAGGCAAAGGAATTTTGCCTGATGGCAATTGATGCCTGCAGCAATCACTCAGCTGCAGAGAATTTAGATTCTGATGAAGAAATGCCAACTGAAGATGAGGTATTGTCTTCTTATGACTTTACATCTGCTGAATTTAAATCTGAGTTTAAATCTTTATGTTTAGATTTAATCAGTTCTGAAAAAGAAATAAAAGAGCTTAGAATTAAACTAGCTGAATCTGAATTGATTGCAAATGAAAACATTAGGTTAACAGCAGAACTCACTAATGCTAGTGAAGAAATAAAATTCCTTAAGAATGAATTAGCTAAGTCCAAAAGGTTAGAAGAGTCTCTGAATGGTAGAAGCCTTAAGTTGCTTGAAATAACCAGCATGTCTAACACTAGGTCAGGCAATAACAAATTAGGCTTAGGAGCATCTTCTAGTGAGCTCCCAATCATTCTTAAAAACCAACTTTCAACTCCAGTGAATTTTATTTCATCTAGTGGAATAAAAAACACTGAGCAAGTTAATCAAGTTAATAGAGCTTTAAATAAAGCCAAAAGAGAGAAAAGAAAACAGAAATTTAAGGAATTACAAAGAGCGTCGAACGCTGCTCGACGATCGCAGGCCCAATGGTCGAACGGAGATCGACGCTTTCAACAAGAATTTCAAAACTACACCCAGAACTTTAGAAACCAGAATGAAAATAGAAACCCTAGGTTCATTGACCCATCATCTGCATGGAGAATCCCACCTAGGAGATCTTACCCATTAGGTTATCACCCTCAGCCTGCTTATTCATTTATTTCCAGTTTTTCTTATGTGAAAAACAAGGGACCCAAGGTTACCTGGGTCCACAATGTTTAAATTGATTTATTTGCAGGTGAAGACCTCTCCTATCACTCAAAATAAGTGGTATTTGGATAGTGGTTGCTCCAAGCATATGACAGGAAATAAAGAACATCTATCAAGGTTCAAGGCAAAGCTTGGCCCAAAGGTAATCTTTGGAGATTCAAGCTGTGGTCAAACTGAAGGCTATGACAGGATGACAATTGGAGCTGTAACATTCAAGAGAGTTGTTTATATGACTGGACAGAAGCATAATCTAATTTCAGTAAGTCAGTTATGTGATGCTGGATACCAGGTATCATTCTCTAACTCTCTTTGCAATATTACTTTAAATAATAATGTTGTATTAGTAGGTATTAGACAAGGTAACATTTATTTAGTAGATTTTAACTCAACTCACTCTGAAATCTGCTTGTTTAATGAAGTAACAAATAACAATACTTTATGGCATAAAAGGCTTAGCCATGTTAACCTCAAGAATATATCTAGGTTATCTAAATATAACCTTGTTAGAGGTTTACCTTCTTGCCCCTACAAGAAGGAGAGCCTATGCAAGGCTTGTCAACTAGGCAAGCAAACCAAGAATTCATTTAAATCAGTAAATAAAAGTGATTTTCCTAGAATCCTGTATTTATTACATTTGGACCTATTTGGCCCAATAAATGCACAGAGTTTAGGAGGGAAGTATTATACCCTAGTCATTGTAGATGACTTCTCTAGGTTCACTTGGGTGTTCTTTTTGAGAACTAAGGCTGATAACTTCAATGCCCTTACAGATTTTCTATTATGTGTGCAGACTGAGTACTCTACTCATGTGGCCTTGATCAGAAGTGATCATGGTACTGAGTTTGACTCTCTTCTCATGCAAGAATTCTGTGAGAGAGAAGGTATCAAACATAGCTTCTCAGCTCCTAAAACTCCCCAACAAAATGGGGTAGTTGAAAGGAAGAACAGAACACTAATTGAAGCTGCTGGCACATTGTTGGCAGATGCTAATATGCCTCTTTCCTATTGGGCAGAAGCTGTTAGTACATCCAACTATGTCTTGAATAGAAGTCTGATACACAAGCTTAAGTGTAAAACGCCTTATGAGTTGCTTAAAGGAAAGAAACCTAAAATAAATTATTTTAGAGTTTTTGGCTGTGTAGTTTATATTCATAATAACAATAAAGAATACCTTAGAAAATTTGAAGCAAAAGCTTCAATGGGAATTTTTCTTGGATATTCCCAAGTAAGCAAAGCTTATAGGGTGTTTAATAAATCATCTTCTAAAATTGAAGAGTCTGTTCATGTGTCCTTTGATGAATCCCAAATGTTTTACAAGGAGAAGGAAACTTCCCCTTCCTCAAGTTCATTACAGGTACAAGAATCTACCAAAGATATCACTCAAGAAATCCTCCATCTTTCAACTCTTCATATCACTGAATCAGACAGTGATGAAGACATTGCAGAATTTGTTGCTGTACCACCAATAGTAGATCAAATTCCTCCTGAGGAATTAATCCCAACTATTGCTGAAGATCACATCCCACCTGCTGATGTTGTCACACTTAGATATCATCCTACATCTCAAGTGATAGGAGACATATCAGCTGGTGTTCAAACAAGACATCAGTTAAGACAGGATGTGATGCATGCTTGTTTCCTTTCACAGATTGAGCCCCTCACCATTAAAGATGCTGAGCTAGATCCCCACTAGATCATTGCTATGCAAGAGGAACTCAATCAGTTTGAAAGATGTAAAGTATGGACTTTGGTTCCAAGACCTAAAGGCCAACTGATCATAGGCACCAAGTGGGTGTATAGAAACAAGTTGGATGCAAATGGAATCATTGTAAGGAATAAAGCTAGGCTTGTAGCTCAGGGCTACAGACAGGAGGAAGGTATAGATTATGACCAAACCTTTGCTCCTGTTGCAAGGCTAGAGGCAATAAGGATATTCTTAGCATATGCAGCCTATATGAAGTTTAAGATTTTTCAGATGGATGTCAAGAGTGCCTTTCTTAATGGTGAGCTAAAGGAAGAGGTATTTGTTGAACAGCCACCCGGTTTTGTTTCTTCAACTCAGCCCTCACATGTATTCAAGCTGCAAAAAGCTCTTTATGGACTCAAACAAGCACCAAGAGCCTGGGCTGAGACTCTAGCTAGTTTCCTGTTAGAGCACAACTTTGTTTGGGGAGTAGTTGATAGAACCCTCTTCGTCAAGCACCACAAGGACACAATCCTGTTAGTTCAAGTGTATATGGATGACATTATTTTTGGTTCCACTGATCCCAAACTGTGCAAAAAGTTCTCTAACTTGATGCATTCTAAGTTTGAGATGAGTAGTATGGGTGAGCTGTCTTACTTTCTTGGTCTCCAAGTTAAGCAAGATGCTGATGGCATCTTCATCTCCCAATCCAAATATGCCAAGGAATTGGTAAAGAAGTTTGGGATGGCTGATGCTTTAGCAATGCATACACCTATGGCTACTAATATAGTTATTGATTCTGATGATCAGGGAAAGCCTGTTGATCAAAAGAATTATAGGGCCATTGTTGGTTCCCTATTGTATTTAACTGCAAGTAGGCCAGACATAATGTTTGCTACATGCCTTTGTGCTAGATTCCAGGTCAACCCCAAGGAATCTCATCTGATTCTTCTCAAGAGAATCTTGAGATACCTGAAGGGATGTCCAAATCTAGGACTTTGGTACCCAGCTGAGTCAGAATTTGAATTAATTGGATATTCTAATTCTGATTATGCTGGTTGTCGAGTTGACAGGAAAAGTACCTCAGGAACTTATCAGTTCCTGGGAGAGAGATTGGTCTCTTGGTTCTGTAAGAAGCAGGCCTCCGTCTCAACTTCAACTACAGAAGCTGAATATATAGCAGCTGCTAGTTGTTGTTCACAGATCCTGTGGATACAAAACCAACTTTTGGATTATGGGTACTCACACAAGAACACTTAAATCATGTGTGATAGTACAAGTGCTATCTCCATTGCACAAAATCCAGTGCACCACTCTAGAACAAAGCACATTGAGATTAGACACCATTTCCTGAGAGATTGTGTGGAAAAGAACAAGATCAGCCTTGAGTTCATATCCACAGACCTTCAGAGAGGTGATATATTCACCAAGCCCTTAGATGAATAGAAGCATCTGTTCTTTTTGGTTCAACTAGGCATGATTAATGGAAGAGACTAAGTGTGACGTCTGCCTTGTTGAAACCTGTTCGAAGATAGTCGAACGACGCTCGAAGATAGTCGATCGGATTAAGCCTATCGTCGACCTATGGTTGAAGATAGCTTATCTGCTTGAAGATCGTCGACCGGCGTTCGAAGATAGTCGAACAGGTCGAGCCTATCGTCGATCTATGGTTGACGACAGCTTGCTGTTTGTGAAGACAGAAATAGTCGAACGATTGATCGACTACTCTGCTTCAGGACTGATCGTCGAACGACCGTTCGACCATCGTCTCCAGTATCTTTTAAATAGATCGACGATCATTGTTTTAATATAAAGCCGATGGTCGACCTAGGTTAAGAGATAGTTGCTTTTATCATCGACGGAGAGCGTCTTTTCGCATTCTGTCTTCCCGCTTGCTCTTTGTCTTGCGTTTTCTGCCGCTCCGTCCTCGTCGTCTCTCCCTCATCTTCTCCAGCTCTTTCGATGGAGATTGCTCCAGCGCTCCTTGCAGTAGAGAAGTTTGATGCAGGATTCAGCTTAGATTTCGACGCCTTCAGCTGCTGCGAACCAGGAATAGTGGAAATTCTAAATCTGTGCAAAGATCAAGGGTTAGAGAAACTCATGTCCTCCAGAATAAAGATAAACACTCAAGAGATCAAAGAGTGGGCTTTCTCTTCGTCTTCAACTGATGATTCGATGACCAGAACCATTAGCGGAGAAGAGGTAACATTGACTCCCGCTATTTTGACTGAATTTTTTGGATTGATTAATGGGGAAGAAGAGTATGAGCAAGATACTCCTGAGTTTGGAAGGATGTTAACAGAGCTGGGACATGCCGAAGGCATTCCCTCTAAGCTGCTCAAAGTAAATTTCCCGTTTAAGATTAAGTTTCTTGCTGAAATAGTTGGAAAAGTGCTACTGGGAAAGCACTCCGCCCACGATAATATTACAAAGCAGCAATTTGCACTGATGTGTGCAATTGTAAATAAGAAACAGATTAATTGGGCAGGCGTTCTATTTGATTTGATCAAGAAAAAGAATGGCAAGAAAGAAGTTACCCTGGGAAGGGTAGTTGGGATTTTTCTGAAGGAGAAATATCCCCATCTGCTAGTGTCAGCTGCCACCTCCATCAACGCCAGCAAGAAGATGGATCCATCCCTGTTCGCTAAATGGAAAAGGACCTTCCTGAAGCCCGCTCCCACAGGGGTTGCTCCAGTTACATCTGAGAGCACCAGGACTGTCTCAGTCACTCCCCCTCTTCTAGCAGCTGGCTCAGCAAATCCATCCCTTCCATCTTCTTCATCTGCTATGCCGTCTACTTCAGTTGAAGTTCCCTCAACTTTAATTGAAGTACGACCTTCTGCTTCTCCTCTTGCATCTCCTCCTGTATCTCCTCTCCCGACTCATCTTGCTGGGATCTCTCATCCTAGTTTTGATTTGTTGGTGTCTGAGATTTCTACTCTAGTTCATTCTCCAATTCCCTCTTCTGATCACATTGATCACCCTGCATCCACTCATCCATCTCCAGTTCATTCTCCAGCTCATCTTGAATATACCATCCCTACTGATCTTCCATCCTCTGAAATTCCTCCACCATCATCATCATCATCCTTTGAAATAACTCCAGCATTTATCTCTAGCATTGTGGAGTTAATTACCCCCTCAATCAAAATTATGATTGAAGAGGCGATTGCTCCCCTTGCTTCCTCTATCTCCTCTTTGACTGCTGCTATTTAGAAACTCTCAAAGTCTGCTGAGCCCTCTTCTTCTAGGGGCCTGGTTTCAGTATCTACTGAAATCAGGCAGGGGGAGATGCTTGATGAAGATGTCTCTGAGCAGCCTTTGGCCTCCCCTCCAGCAGATCATCATGCAGTGGCAGAGAAAGCAATAGAAGATTCAGCTCCTCCTTCTCTATCTGAAAAAGAAATTTCTGATGCTTTGTTGAAATCTGAATTCATTGTTAAAGCTTGTTTAGAAGAATGTTCTACTCCCTTGGTTGCCCTGTACCTAGAAGGAATTATCACTTCCTTTCTAGATGAATTATGGGAGTTAGGACATGCTGTGGTCGATTCTGAAGGTATTCCCTTTACTTACTTTTTAGACTTGATAACTGATATGATAGTTTGGGAATATCTGGAAGGGATGATTAGATATCATTTAGAAAAATTTTATTCATAATTCTACAGATAAATTGGAAGAAGTTCTAGAAGTTCAAGAGCCTGTTATCCAACCTGCTCCAGAAGTTCAACCAGAACAAGCGGTTCAAATTTCTGAAGTTGCTCAGCCAGAAGTGCAAGCAGAACTGGTCACTATAACAGTTTCTGATCTTCAAGAATCAGCTGCAGATGCCCAAATTGAAAAATCTACTGTATGGGATGATTCCTCGGGCTTGGATTTAGATGATCTCTTGGCACAGGATGCCATAGAATAAGAACTAGAGAAAGCTGCTTTAAAGGAAAAGGAAAGGGCTATGCAAGATGCATTTGATCCCTATGATCTGCCCATCTCTTCTAATTCTGAAGATGAAATCGATTCTGATGAGTCTGCTGAGTCTAAAAGAAAAAGAATTGCTAAAAAGAAAAGAAAAGCTGTAGCTCCTCCTCCTGCTAATCCAGATAATGATACCCCGTATTATATACTGAAAGGAATTGATCCTAAGTCAAAAGACTTCCAGCATTGGATGTTATTTTCTAAGAACCAGCAAAAGCAAAGGAAAAAGTCAAAGAGGTATGACTCTCCTATTCCAAGATGGAATCCTAGAGGTCCTCCTCCTCCACCTCCCAGTGCAGGAGCCTCAGGAAACTTATCTTCTAAACCTGCTGCTCAGTCCGAAAGATCAAATCCATCTCAGTCAGCTCAAAGGAGAAGTTCACAAGGATTCCAAGGTAAAAGTCAAACTGGCTATCAAAGACCTGAAGCTATCAAGAAAAGAAGCTCTAGATCCCTCAAGAAAGATTACTTTTGTTTCTAGCTCTTCTGATCCTAAGCATAACTCTGAAGCACCTTAATTTTTCATTGATTGACAGTTAATTGCTTATCTGTTTGATTGATGATATCTGCTTAGTTATTTCTCTTTATGCATTTTATTTTACTTTCAGTAATTAGTTTTGTATGTTTTAATTGTTGAGAGACTTAACTCAAATAGGGGGAGATTGTTGGAACCCTAGGTTTTGATTTGAGTTTAGTCTTCTCTTTCTATCTCTTGACCCAAGATTTATCTATGGTCAAAGGTTAGTTGATAGGTTAGATTATCTAGTTGTGTAGAATTGCTTTTCCAGATGAATATTTGGTTAAGTTGTTTTTCGTTCGACTATGGTCGAACGCCGCTCGACTATCGTCTATCGGCTGATCGACGATCGTCTATCAGTTGGTCGACGTTCTGTCTGCGTTGATAGCTCGACTATCTGTTGATAGGTCGACTATCTGTTGTCTTTGATAGTTCGACTATCTGCTTGGATAGTTCAACTATCTGATAGCTCGACTATTTGTTGATAGGTCGACTATCTGTGTTGCTTTGATAGTTTGACTATCTGTTGATAGGTCGACTGTCTGTGTTGCTTTGATAGTTCGACTATCTGTTGATAGGTCGACTATCTGTGTTGCTTTGATAGTTCGACTATCTGCTTGGATAGTTCAACTATCTGATAGTTCGACTATCTGTTGATAGGTCGACTATCTATTTTGTTTGATAGCTCGACTATCTGTTGATAGGTCGACTATCTATTTTTCTGTGATAGGTCGACTATCTGATTGATAGGTCGACTATCTGTTTTATTTGGTAGTTCGACTATCTGTCTTGATAGATCGACTATCTGATAGCTCGACTATCTGTTCTGATAGATCGACTATCTGCTGAGGTAGTTCGACTATCTTCTTTGATAGTTCGACTATCTGGATCGTTCGACTATCTGTCTGATAGGTCGACGATCTCCGTGCTTCGATCGACGATCTCCGAGGGTCGTTCGACGTTTTGCTGTATGTCTTGAGTAGTTTTGTCGTCTTCTATGATGTGATTAATTTCATACTTATTTTGGCATATTTTATAAAAGATTATCTGAATAAATTGTGATATTATTTCCATGCAATATCAGTTCCATTCCTTATGCATGAGCTAATCTTTTTCTGACAAAGTTGTTTGTCTTATAGCTGAGATATGTTTTCTGCTTTATCTGCCAGACTGTCCTTTATAGCCGTTAGACCCAAAAAGTCTTTCTTGGCTGTAAAGAGTCTTTTCTGATGTGACTTTCTCTAGTTTTATTTCATCAGAGTAATTTGCAGCTTCTTAGAAAGCTTTATCCTTTTATAGAATATCTGTCTGCAGTATTTGTTTTGCTTTATGCTTTTTGCAGCCCAGCTTGCAGAGTTCAGTAGAAGACAAGATTCAAACTCAAGTTAGAGCCGTTGTTGCTGCTGCTATATAAAGAACTCCTTGAAGAAAGAATTTAACCAGTTCATATAGCAAAAATCAAGTTCATTCAGGAAAAAGGAGTTCAAAAGCTAACAGCTACATTCAAGCTTAAGAACTTACAGTTTCCAACTGCTCTCAGCTCATTCACATCTAACTGAGAAGAAGTTTTAGTTCTTCACTCTTCTTCAACCTGAGTTCTCCTGCTTACAGGAAGATCTTCACTCAGAGCTTTTTGAAGAAGAAGAAGAAGAAGATAGCTGCCTAAAGAAGAAATTTTATTTCATATTATTTATCTTCTTGTAGCTTTTTCCTTCAGTTTTTCTAAAGTGTTTCTGCACTGAAGCAGGACTTCACATGGACGTTCTTTTAGCCAGGGGGAGCCTTGATTCTTTTAGAGCCTTCTAGCTCAGTGCAAGTTATTGTGCTTCTCTAATCTATTGTAAAATAGAGAAGACACCTTAACCTCCTTTCCCCCTCCTGTAAAGGGTTATTACTCCCTTCAAAAGTATCCCTTGGTGGCAGGGCACCTGATCAAAAACCTGTGTTGGTTTTTAGACACCTGATCAAAAGTCTAAAGGGTTTCTGGATCTACCTGAAGCAGATCTTGTTGGTAGCAGGGCACCTGATCAAAAACCTGAGTGGATTCCTACCTTGTTGGTAGAAGAGTGGACGTACCCAAATTGTTTGGGGAACCACTATAAATTCCTTGTGTCATCTGGTTTGCTTTAATTAATTACTTGCATTGTGGCTGTGATTAGATCTTAACTAGGATTGCTAGTTGCTGTTTAGGTTTGCAAGCCTTAACTATAATTACAGTTGGCTGCCTTTTGTGCACAACACTTGTGTTAGGCTTTAGGGTTTAATCTCAAATATCTATAATCTTCATTTCGCATTTAACTCCAAGGGAGTTGAGTAGAAAGTCAACTTTGCTAGTGCAATTTTTGATTACTCTATTCACCCCCCCTCTAGAGTAGTATCTATCCCCTTTTCTTTCACCATGGCACTGAATTTCAATCTGAAAGTATGACAAGATTATGTGAAGAATTTGGGATTTTCCAAGAATTCTCCTCACCTAGAACACCACAATAAAATGGTATTACTGAAAGAAAGAATAGGACATTGATTGAGGCTGGTAGAACTCTATTGAGTGACACTTCTCTCCCAGAATATTTCTGGGCTGAGGCAGTTAGTACTGCATGTCATGTGATCAATAGGGCCTCTATTACCAAAAGTCACAAAAAGATATCCTATGAGATCATGAAAGGTAGAAAACCAAATTTATCCTATTTTAGAATCTTTGGTTGCAAGTGTTATATCCTTAACAATGGCAAGTCTTATCTAACTAAGTTTGCTGTCAAATTCCAAGATGGGATATTTGTTGGGTACAGCATCAATAGTAAGGCTTATAGGGTCTACAACTTGATTACACAGGGTGTAGAAGAATTTGTACATGTTGTATTTAATGAAACAAGATTAATCAATAGTGAGTTGCCTTGTAGTTCATGCAGTCCAACAGGTATAAGCAATAGAATGGACAAGCTTTCCATTGCAGAAGGCTCAACTGCAGATGAAGTATTGGAAAATGATGGCTACTGTCCAGGGGGAGTACAAGACTCTCTAGAAGCTGATGACAACCAAGAGGTGCAGCATAATGAAATAACTGGAGGTGTTCAGCTAGAAGGAAGTTTACCTCCATCTATAAGACATCTAAAGGATCATCCATCAAATCAGATAATTGGTGATCCAAGACAAGGAGTGCAAACCAGAAGCAGAAATCTGAATACAGTCCTGCACTCAAGTTTTCTATCTCAACTGGAGCCAAAGAAATTTGAAGAAGTTATCCAAGACCAACACTGGATTAATGTTATGCAAGAGGAGATTAATCAGTTTAGAAGATGCAAGGTCTGGGAGTTAGTTCCTAAACCAAAATACCACAACATCATTGGTACAAAGTGGATTTTAGGGAACAAGTTGGATGAGAATGGAATTATTGTGACGAACAAAGCAAGATTGGTTGCAAAAGGATACAGGCAAGAAGAGGGAATAAACTTTGATCAAACATTTGCTCCAGTAGCAAGACTGGAAGCAATCAGGATGTTCCTTGCCTATGCAGCATATCAAGGCTTTAAGGTATACCAAATGGATGTGAAATCAGCATTTCTGAATGGTGATCTAAAAGAAGAAGTCTATGTAGAGCAGCCATCAGGTTTTGTAGATTCTCTTAAACCTGGTTATGTCTATAGACTTAGGAAAGTATTGTATGGGTTAAAGCAAGCCCCAAGGGCTTAGTATGAAACCCTGTCTACTTTCCTTATTGAGAACAAATTCTCAAGAGGTAAAATAGACAAAACTCTATTCCTAAGGGAATCTAAAGGTAAGATAATCTTAGTTCAGATCTATGTAGATGACATAATTTTTGGGTCTACAGAGAACAACCTTTGCAATAAGTTTGCCAAACTTATGCAAGGGAAGTTTGAAATGAGCAGTATGAAGGAACTTAAGTTCTTCTTGGGACTCCAAGTAAGACAGACTGAAGATGGCTTGTCCATATCCCAGTATAAGTTCACCAAGGAGTTAATTAATAAGTATGGTATGGAATCATCCTCCACCATGAGAAATCTTATGGGAACAAGTATGTCTATATGCAAAGATGATGCAGGTAAACCTGTAGATGAGTCTTTATATAGAGGAATAATTAGCTCTCTATTATATCTCACTGCTAGTAGACCAGACATTATGTATTCTACATGTGTCTGTGCTAGGTACCAAGCATGCCCTAAAGAATCACATTATACTGCAGTCAAGAGGATTTTGAGATATCTAAAGGGCACACCTAATCTAGGCTTTTGGTATCCTAGGAATGGAGATTTTCTACTAACAGGTTATTCAGATGCAGATTTTGCAGGCGGTAGAGAAGATAGAAAAAGTACTACATGTACATGCCAATTCTTGGGAGGAAGGTTGATATCCTGGAGCAGTAAGAAGCAGACTAGTGTGGCAATGTCCACAGTTGAGTTTGAATATGTGGCAGCAGGAAGTTGCTGTGCACAGCTGTTGTGGATTCAGCATCAGCTAAGGGACTATGGTATTCAAGTAAGTAGAACACCTTTAGTGTGTGATTCTAAAAGTGCAATTTCTATTGCAAACAATCCGATTTCACATAGTAGGACTAAGCATATAGAGATAAGATACCATTTTCTAAGACAACATGTAGAAAAAGAAGACATCTCATTAGAATTTGTTAAAACTGATTTTCAAATTGCAGATGTATTTACTAAGCCTCTGGATGAAACTAAATTCAATAAATTTAAAATTGAATTAGGAATGCTGACCATAGGTTAGTTTTAAAAAAAAAAAATTGGCTAAGTAAAATGGTGCCGACACATTCAGTGATAAAGTGTCGACACAGAGAAGTCATGTCGACAATTCAGGGAAATTGTGTTGGTATCAGGGAAATTGTGTCGACACAGAGAAAATATGTCGACACCTAAGGGACAAAGAGTCGACACATCCAGAAATGTAGTGTCAACACAACCAGAGTAATGATGTCGACACTTACAGATTTTGTGTCGACACTTGTACTAAGAGTCGACACAAAATTTCTGATGAACTACTAATTATCTCCTGTGTCGACATATCATCAATTGGTGTCGACACATAGTAGTCTGTGCCGTGGTCGAGATAATAGAAGTTTGTGTCGACACATTCCAACTGTGTCGACACATTTAGACTGTTTTTGCCCACCTTTTGATCTTCTTTGATTAGAAGGGTATAAATAGGTCAAGAACATATTCTGTCGACACGCTCCCCAGGGTTTCGAGACAAAAACCTTGTGTCGACAATCTCTCTTCTCTCCAACCAAGCTTTCTCTTTATTCCAATGGTGCCCAAGATTGAAGACAACATCAATGAAGGATATGAGTTGGTTAGGCATGCATTCGATGATGCCGCACCAGAGATCAAACAGGTCATTACTCTTCTTGAAGACAACAGATTGGAATATCTTGTCTCTAAACCTACTAAGATATGGAAGAAAAAAGTATTCGAGTTCTATACTGCTGCCTCAGTGGACTAAACAGGATTGAAGATCAAATCCACTATACATGGAGAAAAAGTCAAGCTATCTCAGAAAAGGTTGAGCAAGATTCTCCATCTTCCTAGAATAAATGATGAGGATGAGGTCCCAGCCTCAAAAACCAGAGAGGCGCTTCAATGGTGTGGACTGGATCCAACCTTAAAGATAGGAGCTGCCATCAACAGAAAAGGCATGAATCCTCAAGGGAAATTCCTGTCTAAAATAGTAGGAAAAGTCATCTTATGCAAACAAGGTGGACATGATTGGATATCAGCCTATATGTTCAGCCTGCTGACAAGGATAATCTTTAAGATTCCCACCAATTGGTCTGCAGTACTGTTTGATAAGATAAAAGAAGGAATCAAGAAGCCAAACTTGGCTAGGATCATGAGTCTGTACCTGGCTGGAATAATTCCAGAGGTGATGCAACAGATTCCTGGATCAAAGGTAAATCAAATGAGGAGAATGGACATAAGGTTATTCTCAAGATGGGATAGATTTCTTTTAAAGGAGATGCCTGATGTGGACAGGCAAGAGCTAACAGAAAAAACACCAGCATATGACCTGTCTGAGCATGGTCATGAAGATGCACAAGAACAGGAAGCACAAGTTAGAGACCAAGTTCAGGATCAGACTGGGACTACCCAAGTCCAGGAAGAGACTATATCTGCACAGGTGTAGGGGGAGCCACATTCTGAACAGGCGCAGGAGAAAGAAAGACTCAATTTATCAGCAGACATAGTTTCTCAATCTGATCTTGATATTTCAGGAGTTACTGCTGCTGCTGAGAAAGTACTGTCTCCTATTCTCACACAACAAGAATTCACTCTTGAAGAGTTGTTTCCTGATCTTGGAGGAGCAGCGGATAAAATGGAGAAAGTAAGAATTGAGGGGGAGTAGGTTAATGTGGAGGAGGAGCAATATGGAGCTGAGAAAGAAATTTCTTCCACTCCTCAAGAGAGAGTTACTATTGAAAGTTCTTCAGAGTCTGAGCATGAAGAAGTCAGGGATGCCAAGAAAAGAAAATTAATGGTCTTTAAGAGAAGAAGTCAAAGTTATAAGAAGGCTCTCCAAATAACTACTTCACATTCTCCTCCTGAGATTGATTACAACAAGTACTTGGTTGACTTACAAGTAAAATTTGATGAGCAGAGATTGCTTCTAGAAAAATATGTGGATGAAGGCCAAAAAGCTCTTCCATTTGATCTAGACCAAGAGATAAAGTCTATCAGATTTGAGGTCAATCAGAATAAAAAGGAGATGACAGATTGCTTACACAAGGGAGGCAATGCTGTGGTATTTCTTGCAAAGCAACAAGCTGAAATTAAGAAGCAAGTGGATGAGATGGCTGTTAAACAAGGCTATATCCTTGAAAATCAAATAAGAATGAATGACAATCTAACAGAATCTCACAATGTCATAGTCACTGAGTTAATAATTGCTGTTACTGAAATGACTGCTACAAGGGCTAAAGATTTGGAAGACTATGATAAGAAGCTACAGGCTGCCCTAGATTCAGTTAAATCTGCAATCAGTTCATCTGAGAAGATAATTAGTGACAAGCTTCAAAAGTTAAAGTCATTCTTTAAAGATGGAATCAATTACCTGGATGGGCAAATAAGATTTAAAAAAGAGGACTTAAGAGATCATATGACCAGAGAAGTCATAAAGGGGGAGAGGGTGTTAGTCTGTGCTGGGTCTGATCATGCCAAATGGGTAACTAACAGCATAAGAGCCACTCTGGGATATCCACCCTTGTGTGATGATGATAATATGGCTGAGTCAGGTGTGCAAACAGCTCTACTTGAAGGTGATCTACCTGAGGTTTCCCAAGTCATTTACCCACCTGCAGATATTGACATGGTACATCAACAAGTTGAGTCAATGTACAGCCCTCCACTACCAGTTACTAATGTTATTATTGAAAAGGTAGATATGTCAGAAGCTGGTCTGAAAGCTCAGTAAGATTCTCTATTATCAAAGAAAAGATTCAGAGAGCAAGCAAAACTAAAGCTAGACTTTGAGTAGTGGAGCCCCACTTCAAGGAATATCATATTAACTGCCTGGAAAGCTGTAAAAGATCAAGTACCTGAAAGGGGTAAATGGTACAATGAGCAAGAATGGCAAAAGTATGAAGCCAGGAAGGAGGCCATAGTTCAATACAGGAGAAAGGCTAAGATAGGGAAGCTACCTCCTGATGCTCAGGAGCCTAGCAAGTATTTCCCAAAGGCTTATCATTATTTTGAAAGACAAAAGATCAAGGCTGAAGTACAAAAGAAAGCTGAGTTGAAAGGCAAGAAGCCTATTGAAGATACAGAACCTATTGTGCAGGCTCAGATTAAATAGGGCAAAGGGATTGTCATCAAGGAGCCAGTCCAGCCTTAGTCTAAGTTTTACTAGTTTTTGTCCAAGAACTATGTAATTGTTAGTTTGTTAAAGAAATCAATGTAAACAACTTGTAACAAACATTTTTGAGTTAATATACAAAACATTGTTCTGTGATCATTCTCTTTTACATCTTTATTCTGTGATGTAACAATGATATGTGTTTTGTTATATAGTACCCTGTGGTATAATGCTTATGTACATCATCATGTTAATTTTCTAAGTGGTGTATATCATTGGCTAAAGGGTTATGACTTCTCCAAATAGGGGGAGATTGTTGGGCACATTGGAAAATATGTACCTGATTTGGAGAAGCCTCACTTAACTCAATGATATACATCAAGGTCTATTTGATGTTATTTTGAGTTTATATGTGCAGGTTAAGAATGTGCTAGAATGTAGGAAAAAGATTCTAAGTCCATATGTCGACACCTGAGAAAGCTGTGTCGACACTTCAGTAAGATTGTGTCGACACTTGGAAATGGCTGTGTCAACACTTCAGTGAGTTTGTGTCGACACTGGGAGGCAGTGTCAACACACAGAAGCAGAGTCGACATCAACTGTGTCGACACCTGGATGTAGTGTCGACACACAAATTCTGAGAATACATCAACTGTATCGACACACAGGACTTATGTCGACACATAGCAGAATTTCAACAAGTTGATTGCTGATGAATGGTGAAGTGTTTATATCGACACAAATAATCAGTGTCGACACATTCTTAAGATGCAGTGTCAAGAAGCTGTATCGATATTAAGGCAGCTATGTCGACAATACCAAAGTCAGTGTCAACACTTAAGTCACTTGTGTCAACACATATTGACAGATGGTCTCGACACTTTATGACAGTCAGTCTCGACGCTTTACTGACAAAGACAAAGGCTCAAGATCTGTTTGATGACTTGACAGTTGTGAGTTACAACAGGTTTTCTGAAGCTATCAGACTTGTCAGAAGTTAGTTAGAAACCGGATCAGCCGGTTACCATGGATGAAGTCTATAAATAGATGGATTCAGAAGAAGAAATTAATCATAATTGACACAACTAACTCAGCTATTGTGAGAGTGATCTCTGATCAAGAAAGTACAAGTCACAAAGAAGATCTTCGTGAGGAGATCTAAGAAGACGTTCTGAAATAGTTTTCTATTCAGATTCTATCTAAGTTGAATTCAATCAAGAATTCAGAAGTTTCTTCAAGAGGTTTGGATAGAGGGAGATCCAGCTATTTTAAGTCAAGAAGGAGACAATCACAGGTCTCACAAGAAGCAGATGCTGAACTAATCTATCAAGAAGATTCAGATCTATTTCTGGAGTCTAAGAAGGAAGCTGCCAGTCAGTTATATTCAAAGGAAATCAACCCAACTGAGTTCAGATTCAAGAAGCTTTGAAGAAAGCTAAGATCAAGTTGATTTCAGCCATCAGCCTCTTCAAGAAGCTGATCAAGAAAGTTCTTATCCCTTCTCTCTCAATAGGGGTAAGAAATTATAAAATTCCTTATCAAATTCTGTAGGATATATTCATAGATTTGAGTTGTAAGCCTATTTTATAAAGGCTGAGTGTAGGAGATTTGTTCTCTGAGTGGTAGGGCTGTTTATGCCTGAGTTGTAGGAGAAGATATTCTCTGAGTTGTAGGCCTTGTGGCAAGGCTGAGGTAGGGATTGTTAGCCTGAGTTATAGGAATGTGGAAACATTCTGAGTTGTAGGAATTTTTCTGGATTCTGAGCTGTAGGATCTGAGGATCTGAGATAAAGGAAGAAGTTAAGTCGAATCTAGCATACTGCTAGATAGGTGAAGGGGGAAAGTGGATGTACCCTGACCTTGGGGAACCACTATAAATACTGTATGCAATCTGTGAAATGTGTAGCTGTAGAATCTGTGATTGTGTGTTCTGAGTTTGCTGCAGAATTTTCTATTTTTATTTACAGCATTGGAGTGTTATTCTGTCTTAATTTTAAAAAAAAGAATTAGAATCTATTCACCCCCCCCTTTAGGTGTTTAGGTAGTATTGAAAGTAAAACTATCACTTTCTTTAAGGATGCTCCGTTCTTTTCTCCTCCCTCTGTTCTTCCTTCTTTTAATGATTCTTATTCTTTTTCAATTGTGTCGGCACCCCTTCTAGAGCATGCACTTCTTTATTCCCCTTCTATTTCTGATTCTCCTACTGTCTTTGGTTCTTCTACTGAGTTGCTGCCAACAGCTCATAGGCCAGTAGTCTCTCCTTTGGATGGAACTGATATAGTAGACAGGACTGACCTTGATCTTCCAATTACTCTACCGAAAGGTGTTTTATCATGCACTCAATATCCTCTTAAGGATGTGGTTTCTTATGCGCAACTATCTCTTTTGTATAAGAGCTTTGTACTTGCTCTATCGACAAATGTTATTCCAGCCTCCTATCAGGATGCTCTTGTTATTGCTCATTGGAAAGATACTATGGATGAAGAGATGAAAACTCTCACTGATTGAGGTGTTTGGACTCTTGTTCCAACCCCTCCAGGAGCTGATATGGTTGGCTATTGCTGGGTTTTTGTCATCAAATTTCTCTCTAATGGTATTATTGATCGTTATAAGGCTCGGCTTGTTGCCAAAGGGTTTAAATAAACCTATAGTGTGGATTTCTTTGATACTTTTCTCCTATTGCTCGGATTACTACAATCTGTGTTCTCTTTTTGGTGACTGTCAACAGAGAGTGGGAAATATCTCAGTTGGATAGGAATAATGCCTTTTTTATGGTGATTTGCAGAAAACAGTCTATATGGAGCAAACTTCGGGGTATATTGCTCAGGGGGAGTCTTAGGTATATAAACTATGAAAGGAAATCTATGGTCTTAAGCAAAGTCCCAGGGTTTGGATTGAAACATTTAACGAGGTTATATTTGTTATTTTGTTTGTTGGGAGTGTTGCAGATCATTCTTTGTTCATCTGCAAAACCTCAACTGTTCTTGTTATTCTTGCAGTTTATGTGGATGACATTCTTCTTATAGGGGATGATAGAAAGGGTATGGATATGACAAAGAAGCATCTACTTCAGCATTTTGTTACAAAGGATATGGGGTCTCCTAAATACTTTCTGGGAATTAAGATATCTTGGAAACCTGGTTCCATAGTTATTTCACAACAGAAGGGTGTCTTGGATCTATTAAAAGAGACAGATCTACTTGGGGATAAACTTGCTCGATATCCAAGCTGATGGAGATGACAAGTGTTGGAGTGAGGACTCACCTCTTCTTAAAGATGTCACCAGATATATACGACTTTTGGGAAAACTTATTTATCTGACTGTCACAAGGCCATATATTTATTATGCAGTAGGAACGGTGAGCAAATTTAGGCAAGCTCCTATGGAGTGTCATCTATAGTCGGCTATAAAGATTCTAGAGTATGTGAAAGGTGCTCTAGGGAAAGGACTTTTGTTTCAGAAAAGGAGACATTTAAAGGTTTAGGCATACTCTGATGCTAGTTATATAGATGATAAGAAAGATAGGAAGTCTACATCTGGGTTCTATACCTTTGTTGGAGGAAATTTGGTCAGTTGGAAGAGAAAGAAACAGGCTGTAGTTTCCAGGTCAAGGGTGGAAGTCGAGTATAGAAGCATGGCTCTAACTTCTTGTGAGCTAAAGTGGTTACGGACACTTATGTTTGATTTAGGAGAGGTTTATGATCATCCTCTGTCAATGTTCTGTGATAATAAGGCAGCCATATATATTTCAAGGAATTTAGTATTTCATAAGAGGACGGTGTATATCGAGGTGAATTGCTACTTCATTAAAGAGAAGACATTGAAGAATTAAATTTGCACATCGTTTGTTACCTCAGAGAGAGAGCTAGCTGATTTCTTCACCAAACCAATCACTTCTTTTGGGGATTTTTGTAGCAAGCTGGGCATGGTTAACATATATGCTCCAGCTTAAGGGGGAATGTTGAAGCTTGAGGAGACCAGACGGTTTGATTCCTAGTCGCAGCGATCAGGTAGTCCCCTAGTTTTGGCAGTTTGGCTCAATAGTCAGGAGGTGTGCCACAGTAGCAACGGTCTGGGAGTTAACCACCGCTATAATATAGAGGTTAGCCACGACAGCGGTCTAGGAGTTAACTACAGCTGTGGTCTAGAGGTTCGCCACAATAGAAGTTTGAGAGATAACCGCAGCTGCTGTCTGGAGGTTAGCCGCATCAATAGTTTGGTGGTAAACCGCACCTGCAGCGTGATGGTTATTCGTAGCAGTGTCTTATAGACTTGCCGTAGTAACAATGGTGGTAGTCTGCAACTGCGGATTCCAGACTAGCAGTTGCGGTCTAGCGACTAGCAGTAGCGGTCTGACGACTTATCTCTATTGCTGCTAGGTGATCTTTAGTTTCTCTTTGTATAGTGTTGCGGTTTGATAGTGTCAAACCGCAAAGCTACACAGATTGTATTTAGTCCCACATCTCTTATTGTATTCTCTCATCTTCTCCATTTTTTATAAATAAGGGTGCGTACCTATATATTATTTATCTTTTTGGAGCAATAAAATTTGCCTTTATTTAGCTCTTTTTACACCTGCGTTATGTCGTTCTTGTACTAGATTTCCCAAAGTACTTGGCTTTCGTCATTGACATAATGAGAGTCTTAGGCCATGAGCCAGAAAGACTAGAATGCTCAAGTTTTGACTATCAAGTCTTGGACTGTAGATGGTGGTGTGACCCTGGGAAACTCGGTACACCGATAATGTGCCCTAAGTGCACGGGGCGTATGCCCGTACGAGCCAACGTTTATGGAAAATGGTGCTTAAATGCACATTTCATTGCCAATAGAAATATATGTTGATGTTTGTAGGGAAGGAGAACATTCGCCCCAAGTGAGGGGTGAGGGTCGTTTTAATTTGGTCAGCTAATGTTGATTGTTGCTTTGTTTTGCCACATTTTGGTGGGTAGTTTTTATGCAGGTGCTGGAGAGCCAAGTGAAAGGTATGGGGCTGAAGTCCCTTATGCTGTAATTGGCAGGCCCTCAAAGGCCCAAAGGCGATCATTTACTATTTTCATGTGTGGTCGGCATGTATGCCGATATATGGTAGATACATTTATAAAGAAAATAGTTGTAAGGCCTTAAGACCAGAACATGTTGTGTATTAAATGTCATTCCTATATTTTGTAGTGGGCATTCTTGGATTTTTGGTTCTAAAACTAATGTAACTATTTTTGCTAGAATGTACTCTTAGTTAGGATGCGTGAATGAAATGGTTTCAATGAGTAACTCCACTGACTATCCGTAGAATATGGCGAAGGGCCCCGACCAGACCTTTTGTTATATTTTACGTGACGGATAGAGGTATTACAATCATGTCATCAACATACAAAAGAATGAAGACCTGAAGCTCCCCACTTTTCTTAACGAAAAGACTAGAATCTGAGTCTGGAACAAAGTAACCATAGAATTGAAGATATTCTGCAATCTTCCTGTACCATGCCCGAGGCGTCTACTTTAGACAGTATAGGGCTTTCTTCAGCTTGCAGACATGTCCAGGATGATGTTCAGATACATAACCAAGTGGTTGCACCATGAAGATATCCTTGTCAATCTCGCCATAAAGGAATACATTCTTTATGTCAAGTTGCCAAATCATTCATCCTTGGCAAGCTGCAAGGGAAATCAGCACCCAAACTGAAGTCATCTTTGCCGCCGGACTAAACATATTGTTCTTCCTAAGGGAGGCCATATCCTCATCTATGACATCTTCCCACTCGTTTATGCTAGTGGCGTTCTCAAATCTCGACAGCTCCCGTTCATCCAAGGGACCTACAAAGAAACATGAGACGAAACTCACTATGTTCCCATCCCTATACCAAGCTGGTGGAACAATTGTCCTCTTGGACCTCCGTAGGGCTTGACCCTGATCCACCACTCCCATTGCTTCTTCTGGCTAGATCTAATCCTAGGCATACTAGGAGCATCGCTCCCCCTACTTACAGATCCATAAGCTTCCACCCCAGAGCTAGATGCCATTAAAGCACCTAGTGATACAGGAAACTCCACCAGAAGATCCCGAGTAGCTTCTCCTTAGCCCTCGTCCGACCTGCTCTCCTATAGCTCCACAGATGAGCTACCCTGACACGATGTAAGTTTGTCGAAGACAACATCTCTTGAGATGACAAACTTCTTTGTTGTAAGATCCATGCACTTCCATCCCTTTTTCCGTTCATCATAGCCAACAAAGACTACCTTCTGTGCTTTTAAATCTAGCTTTGTCTTGAGAGCATTTTAAACGTGCACGTAGTAAGTAGATCTGAACACCCGAAGATGTTTGACACTGGGCTTCTCTTTGAACATCAACTCATTAGAAGATTTCATGTTGTTTGGACTAAGAGGCATCCTATTGATGACATAAGCTGCACAAGCCATTCCCACTACCGAAAAGGCCTTGGGAATGCTTTTGGCGTGAAGCCAATACTTGCAGGTTTTCGTCAAATGACGGATATTACGTTCTGTAACTTCGTTCTGTTGTGGATTGTGAGCACAAGTTAGCTCCCTCTGAATGTCGAACTTTTTGTGAAAGTAAGAGAACTCATGTGAAGTGAACTCTCCGTCATTATCAGTTCTCCACTTCTTTATCTGCAGACCGAGCCGACCTTCCATGAGCTCCTTGAACTCTAGGAACATCTTTAATGCCTCTGACTTCTCTTTCAAGAAGTATACCCAAGTATACCATAAAAAAGTCATCAATAAGAACAAGCATATACCTGCTACCATCAAGACTGGGAGTGACGGTTGGCCCCATTTGATCACCATGGATGCATTTCAGCGGTACTCTACACCCAGTGTGTGTTATGTCAAATGTAAGGTGATATGCCATTCCATACTGACAACCAGCACAGACATGACTATCACCAAAATATAAAAGACAAGGCAAGCCATAAACCAGGCCCTTAACCGCCATAGACTTCAGCTTATCCATCCCAACATGCCCAAGTCACTCATGCAAAATAACAGTGCTATCATTAGCCCTCATCTTATTAAAATAGGAACTTGTTACCAATACAAAAAAAGTCCTTTACTCTCCTACTGATATGAGTAACAACAACTTTCACAGCAGACACGTTCCTAAGAAACTTCACTTCTGTTGGGCCAAACAGAATATGATACCCAACATCAATCGCATTGGTCACCGGGAAGAGATTTTTCTTCATCCTAGGCACGTAATATACACTCCTTAAAATGAGTGTCGCCACTGCCTAAAAAACCGATCCCTCCTTCTCTACCGCATGTACATTATTATCAGTAGTAATAATGACACCATTACCTTTGTATTCCCGTAGAGAAGAAAATTTGGACTCTTCCCCAGTGATGTGATGATCACACCCCGAGTCCAGGATCTAGTCCTCCTGATAATTGATGGAGGAAAGTGCCCGAACACAAATGTCTGTCATGAAGGCACTCCCCAATCCCCCTTTATCAGTCTTGGACTTAGCCTCCTCCTTCCCTACAGCATGCCCTGACTTAAGATTTACCATGTAGTCCCTGCAGATGTGACCAAGCTTGTTGCATCTATATCATAGAGGTCCTCCCCGCTTCTTCCCGTCATCAAGCTTAGAAGGCTTGCTCCTTTCCTACTGTGATGAAGAAGACAGACCATAACTAATAGGTGTCTTTTTCTTCTTGTCCCACTTTTTCTTCTTGTTAGAGAAGAGATCCTCGCAATCTTCCTCTGAGATTGAGACTCCAGCTATCTACTTTGTCAAGCTTTCCTATAAAGCCAACAGATTCTCCAACTCGAGCAGTGATGGTTGATTGTTCCAGCCTTGTATAGAATTCACAAAGGCAACATACTCCTTCCGCAAGCCACGGAGGATGTGCCTCTTCAGCTTCAACTCTGAGATCGGCTCTTCCGTGTCCAATGCAGTAATCTCAGAGAAGATGTTCTTCATCTTCAAGAAGAAAGAAGAAATGGATAGATCATCTTGAGTGGACTTTGGCAACTCATTTTCCAAGAATTATACTCGATTTAGGTTCTTCTTATTTAACCGGACATCCAAGGCCATCCAGATTTCAGCTGCTGACCGACATTCGATGATGTGGTCAAACAGCTCCAGTGAAACCACACGCTTCAAAGCGAATGCTTCTTTTGTATCGGTTCACTTCCAAGCTTTCACCGCTTCAGCATTTCCACCGGCAACGACTTCTTCTTGTCGGTTGTCACCATCGACAACTTCCCAGAGATCCTCTCTAAGAAGATAACTCTCCATGCAAGATCTCCATCTTTTGAAGTTGGTCCGCGTCAAGATTTCAATTCCAAATCCTCTTGCAAAACCGGCTTCCATTGCAACCAATTGATTCACTTAATCTTCATGAAGGAATAGCAACCTGAGATTGGTGAACTTCTAACTTCTCAACACTCCTCTGATACAATGTAAAAATTCCCAAAATTGGATGGGGGGAAGCCACAAGTGGTCGCCTGAACACTCAACCACAACCAAAGATAAGTAAAAATCAGTAGCAACAACAACACAAGAGTCTCCAATTGAAATTAACTTCTTTACAGATCGCGGTATACATTGCATGACATGATTTAAAATATAACCAAGGGAAACATAAATCTGCAATAAGAAGTTAACCGCGTGGACAACAAGATGTAATAGCAATAGTCGCTAGTCTACAAGCTTAGTCCGCCGAGACCACTGATGTCGCCTCTCCGTGACTAGTCGAGACCCCGAGTGCAATGAGGGTGAAGATTATAAGGAGGAACAAATCATGGGGATCAAGGAATAGCAAGTTGAGGACGTGGGAGTGCAAATTCCATGGGGGGCGAGCTAGATATAGAGGATCTAGTTGAGGAGTTCGAAGGTGAGCAATTAGGGAAAGAGAGGCCCAAGCGCCATTGAGACAATGCTCCCATAAGGTCACTTTGTACAAGGATCAATTTGGAGCATAGAGGACATGGAGGGATAAAAGCTCACATTGAGGATTAGCTTGAGGATAAGCCAAAGGATGATGAAGAGTCACCATGTGATTTTGTGGACTTTGAAGATGCGAAGAAGTCACTGCTTGATGTTGAGTTGGTGACACTACTTGATGAAGTTGAAGACCACAAAGCAGTGAGAGATTATTGGAGGCAAGATCTTCTCGATGATAGAGGTGAAAATGTTCGAACAATGTTGCTACATGATGTATGTTTGTGATGAGGGCGTCACAAGAATGACTGTGAGAGAATGTCACGAGCTCTAGTTCAAGGAGCAACCGTGACCACAGTTTCATGCATGGATGACACAATAAGTCACATGTTGAGGTGATAAGTAAGACATCAAATGGGTGGAATACATTGGTGTGGGAGCCCTTTGCGCACACATGACTCCATACTCGAGATGGTCATGCACAAGGGGAACATTTGAAGAATAAGGCTTAAGCGTAGCCATGATATCTTATGGCATAAAAGGATACGGAAGTCTCTAAAAGATTGGAGAGAGGTCTTGAAGATGAGAGGAGATTCTAGAATAATGTTGAGTTTTCTAGAAGATTTTAGAGTCATGTAGATGCCTGTAAAATATTATGAAATAGTGTAGAGATTTCTAGAATATTCTAGAAAAAGATTGAATAATATAGAATACTTTAGAAGAGTGTGGAACCTTCTAGATAATTCTAGATATGTGTAGAGGTATCTAGAATGGTATGTAGTTTTGTAGGAGTTAGGGGTAATCTGGAGTCTTGAATACTCTTGAGTGTTGTATAATAGTGTGAAGGATATGAGAGAAGTGTAAAATGATTTAGAAGGATCTAGAATAGACAGTCTCTAGAGTCTTCCCTTGGTTGGACAATGAAACTCCTTTACATATGGTTAGACAATTAAACTTTATAAAATCCTATAGACCTTGAAAACTCTATATGCATATAATCAGGGATTTTAAATATTCCCTTCAATGGAAAAAAAAAACTAATGCAACATATAATTCACAAGAACATCCACTCTTTGGGACTCAACCTCTGAATACCATTCTTCATTTTCCAGCTGTAGTAGCTCGGCAATCAAGTCCTTTCGCTTGGAGTTCGAATACGGTCTTTACTCAAATTTGAACTACTCAAGTCCCATGTTAGGAAGTTCTAGCATAAAAGCGACTTGATTAACATTGAACTTCACAAAGAATCTCCCAAGCAAAAATGCTTTTTTGGGAATGGAGTAACGCCTCAATAAGAAAAGTAGCAATGGAATGTTTTGATTTAAGTTGGGAAGTGAGAACAGAGGAAACACCTCTAACATCGCGCAACAAGGTTCTAGATCTTATTCCGTGGGAATATTTAGCAACGGCAGTGCACGCTGTTTGAAGCTCAAAACTACAAACCAAAAGTAGAGGTAAGTATCTCCAAGCATTTGGACCAGTTGAAATTCATCAGAAATAAGATATAATCAAGCCTGCAATAAGTTAAAATTCCACTAGCTAGGGAACTTAAAATCCAACCGGAAAACTTAAAATCACGCGAGTAAAACACTCATATCTAGGACAACGAATATCTAAAAACTTCCACCTCATTTATTATACGAGTAAAACACCCATATCTACACAGGAAAATTACAACACGATAGAAAAAGAACTTTTAGCAATTATTTTTGCTTTCGATAAATTCTGCCCCTACATTACACTTTCTAAAATTATCATTTTCATGAACCACTCGGCCCTCAAGTACTTACTTGCTAAATCGGATGCCAAGCCACCCTTGATCCACTGTGTATTACTCCTTCAGGAGTTTGACTTGGAAATCCCCGATAAGAGGGGGGCCGAGATTTGGCTGCAGATCATCTCTCTCGTTTAGATAATCCATATATTTAAAATTTAGATGAAAAGACTTTTAATGACTCTTTTTCGGATGAAAAGCTATTTTTAATTAACACATAACCTTCCCCTTGGTATGCATACTTTGCCAACTATTTAGTGGCTCGTGTCCTCTCGAAAGAATTCTCCTCTCAGTCAAAGAAGAAATTCTTTTCTGATTTGAAGAACTATTTTTGGGAGGACCCGCATATTTTCTGAGTATGTGCAGATCAGGTGGTAAGGAGATGTGTCTCATCTGAAGAAGGACAGGATATTTTAAAACAGCTACTTAAAGGACCGATTGGCGGCCACTATCAAGCCAATCGCACTACTCACAAAGTGCTTAGTGCAAGCTTTTATTGGCCTTGACTTTTTAAGGACGCACAATCCTTTGTGAGTAGGTGTGCTAGTTGCCAATGGTCGGACAATATTTCTAATAAAAATGAAATGCAGCAAAATTATTTCCTTGAGTGCAAAGTTTTCGACCTCTGGAAAATCGATTTTTTTGGTCCTCTTCCTTCTAGCTTTGGGAAAAAACTATATTCTACTTGCCGTAGATTATATGTTCGGAAAACTTTCCTCCTCTTGGACTAATTATGTTGGGAAATTTCCTCCTCTTCAAGAGAGAAGTTGCTCATATTTATATATGTTTTTTTTAAAATTAATATACTATTTTATAATGATCATTATTTAACAAATTGCAAATTTGAAGCAGTCAACACGTCTATTATAGCACGTGGTTGACTTATTAGTCATCTTCCACTTCCAGGAGACCAGAGGCAGTCTTCTACGCCTCCCACCTATATAACACCATCCCTCCACAGTTTTTCTTTCTCAGATCCAATTTCATCTCTCTGTTCTCTCTGTTCGAGACAAGGTGATCATGAGTTCTATCAAGGCTTGGACTCTCTTCTTCCTGACTTTCTTCTTGTCAGGGCTGATGCAGCTCTCACATGGCCAGGAGCTGGGGCCGGCGGCCGCTCCTCCGATGAGCAACGACGGCAAGGCGGTTGATCAAGGGGTTGCTTATGTGCTCATGCTCCTTGCCCTTCTCCTCACTTATCTGATCCACTGACTAATTTGTTGGAAATTAACTATTCTTTTTCTTAATGTATAATAATTCCCCAATCTTCGTCTACTTCTTACATTACGTTCTTAATTTTGTCATCGATTCTTTTATTTAGCATATAAAAAAAATCTCTTTTGTAAAACGGGGAGCTTGCTGAAGGATTTAAAACTTATTCCAGTCACTACAGAATCGAGCTCGGTTGGTGATAAAATTGTTTGCATATAATTTGATGTTTAATTCCAAAGGGAGAAATGTGGGTCATACAATTTTAATGCAAAGAAATATTTACGTTTGGACAGTGATAATGTTAATTTTTAAAAAAAATAATATGAAAACATAGCTCAACATAATTATTTAATATAAGTGAATCAAATGTGAACAATAGAGTGAACACATTACAAATCCCATCATAAGAAACTGCTCATCTAGGCTCCGTTCGGCACGGTGGTGGCGGTCATGAACATATGAGTGTTAAATTGTCATTCGTTAACGCCCACCTAAAGAATTTCATTCACTTTTATGTTCAAACGGATGATGTTTGTTAAGGGATCCTTAACAAATGACAATTTAACCCATGCATTTATGACCGTCACCACTGTGCCAAACGGAGCCTTAGGCTCCGTTTGGGAGGGCTTATTTTTACCGGTCAAGCGGTCCCGACCGCATGAACCAGACCTTAATTAAGGCCCGATACATGCGGTCGAGACCGCTTGACCGGAGAAAATAAGCCCTCCCAAACGGAGTCTTAGTTGAATCCCAAAAGTTCTAGGAGTGGCTAAATTATCTCGCTCACGGCAAGCCCATGAATTCAGGCTAAAATGAAATTTTTTCCAAAATGGGATTGGGGGAAGCCACAGGAGGTCGCAGGAAAACTCAACCACAATCAAAGATGAGTAAAAATCAGTAGCAACAGCAGCACAAAAGTCTTCAATTTAAATTAACTTATTTACAGAGCGAGATATACATTGAAAGACATGATTTACAATATAATCATGGGAAATAGAAATCTGCAACAAGAAATTAACCGCGCGAATAGCAAGATGTAACCACACTAATCGCTAATCCGCAAGCCGAATACAACGAGACCGCTAATGTCGCATATCCACGTGGGCTGCTTATTATTGAAATAATGAAGGAACTTGAACAGAACCTGATGATAGACTGGGCGAACTGCTCTGCTTATCCGCAACTCGGAGGAAGAGATCAAGTCCCAGAGACCGCGACCTGCTGCTATCCGCATACTGTTTCACGTAAAGCTTCCACTAGTTGCCTAACTGCCTGATGTTAGCCGCACAGTCTGCACAGAATCAACTTCCTTAGTCGCAGTGGTTAGAAACCTGTAACCGCAAAAGCAAAGCGCAAGCTATTTCTCACTGTTCATTGTTATTTATGTTGAGCCGAGTACTCTTATTTATAGGTGTAAGGGGGAGTCTCGTCACCACCCATAACTATAGGTTAACCGCTCGTCAAATCTGTCGGCTAACACCGCGTATCCGCAAAAGTGCAGATACAAGAACCAGCCTGTCGCTAAAGAAAGTCTATCCGCAAAGAAGCATGGACACCATTCTTTCTCCGCAAGAACAACCAGAACGCCAAGCTTGTGGACACAACTTCAGGCCGCACGCAACTCCGGCCCGAGACAATCATGTCGCTAACTTGCCGAACTCAGCGAGCTCAAGAAGCAGTCTGCAATATAGGCGATCTCGGCGAGCTAGGCAACAAAGTTGGACTTAGTCACACAAGACCAAATCAACGACAAGCTTCGCAGTCTCCAAATAACCACGCCACCTGAGACCATGATCGCGCCCAAGTTGTACACCAATCCTCCAGCTTGCGGACTGCTCCATTAGACAGCACGGCCTCAAGGCAAATCAATCCGAGCAACTGTGTCGACCTCCACGATCTAACAACCTGACCACAAGCACACAAAAAGCCGGACACCGGTGAGCTTCAGAAGTCTCTGCAATAACAATTATGTCGGACTCGACAAACTCCAAATGAGTCTGACACAACTGTGGTTAGCCAACCCTAACCGCTCAGTTGACCAAGGATGCTTGCTGAGCTAGAAAACAAGAGATAACTGTCAACTGCCAAAGGCAGTCCGCCAGGCCGCGGCAGACTCTACGGTCTGTGCGGTCTGACTAGTACTACCCAACTCCACTTTTACTCGCATTTCAACAATTTCAACACTCCCCCTTAAAGTGGGAAGTGGAAACCAGCCCGAGCAATTTTCGCAACTGAATAAACGGTTCCTTTGACAGTGGCTTCGTGAAGATGTCTGTGTCATTATTCTTGCCCCGCACATGCTAAACCATCGGAGACCCCTCCAACACCTTCTCCCGAACGAAGTGATGATCGATCTTGATGTGCTTCGCCCGCGCATGACAAACTGTATTGTTGACCAGTTTAGGAACACTCTCATTGTCACTGCGAAGCAGAGTAGGACTTCACACCTCCTCATGGATTTCATCCACTAATCTCCTAAGACATATGGCTTCCTTAGCTTCCAAAGCCGAAACCTTGTATTCTGCTTCTATAGTAGAGACATACATCAAATCTTGCTTCTTACTACACCAAGAAATAGTTGATGATCCCGTGAAGACATAACCAGATGTTGACTTCCGATCATCTGTATCTCCTCCATAATCAGCATCCATATAACCGTGTAGACTAATGATTATGCACCTCTAATAAAAGAGACTCATCTTTGAGGTAGACTTGACAAACTTCAAAATTCCCATTGCTCCCACCAAATGAGGTGTGTGTGGCTCCGCCATATACCAACTAACCCGGCCCACCGCATAAGCAATATCTGGACTAGTAATTGTCAGATATATGAGACTTCCCAAGAGATCCCAGAATACCAAAGGGTTTGTAAGAACCCTTCCCTCATCCCGTCAAAGTTTCAAACAAACTTCTAGAGGAGTAGAATAGCTCTTCTCTTCCGCATGCCAAATCGCTTGACAATTCTCATTGCATAGCCCTTCTGGAAAACGAGCACGCTATTTTTCTGCCTCTCCACCTCAAGTTCAAAGAAATGGTGGAGCTCACCCCGATCCTTCATCTCAAACCGAATAGCTAGCTCAGCCCATAGTCTGGCTACTACCTCCTCCAAGTTCCCCATGACGATCATTATAATGCCCCAAATCTCTTGATACCGTGTGGCAGTAGCCAATTAATTAATTCAACTTTTGGCTTTGGACAGTACTGCCCGACGGTAGCGGTAATGCTGGCGGTAGCGTGCCACGTGTCGGATAAGGTTGAGGCGGTCTTGAGCGACAAAGCAATACCGATTAGACCAAGTGACCACCGCCTATGATACCGCGCGACGATAGCTCTCTGATAAAGGTTTGCAACGAGATACTTTTCTCATTTTTCTCTTATTCTCTCTCTCACTCTCTTAGATTTTGAGGAAGAAGAAGGGAAAGGCAGGAGAACAAGGGCAAGGTTGATCCAGTTCTGTTGTGAAAGAATTCATGTGGTCAGATTTGCGAGTCAAGGCAGATTCGTGGAGAGGAAATTAGGGTGATCAGTTCCATCCGGATCAAGTGCAAGCTCATGGCTTCTAAGCGATCGACAAGGGTAACGACATTTCTCCTTAGACAAGCAAAGTCCTCAATTTGCATAAGTGCATGGAACCCCTCACCAAAAGTTGAAGAAAGGGTGGTTTCCAGCGGATAGATCGTTGTGATCCCAGGTAGAAATTGCATATAGAATCTGGAATCGAAGTACGAAATAGTCATGCTCTGTGAAGCCCATCTGGACAGGTTGGTTTGGATTGATTATGATTGATTTGCGTGTCAAAGAAGACTCTGTGGATAACATGTAGTTTCCGGGGTCAGGGGTTGTGCAGGATACTATAGCGATAGTACTGGAGATTATCTCTAGGAAAAAACCCAATGTGGGGGGGGGGGTGGGGGCGATATTATGTTCCCTACCGTGTCATAATAGCACTACTGCCGGCAGTATCTCCCAGTGATCAATGTTTGAGGCGCCTGTCTCTGGAGACATGGGGGGGGGGGGCAAATGTTAAATATGTGAGCTTAAAAAGCCCTGCTAAGGTGGCTGTGAGAGCCAGCCTAATTGTGGTCGCAAAGCTTATGTCCACAAGATAAGGTGGGTAGCATGTGAAGCTATTGAGCTAGGAGGGCCAAATTATTATGGCCATGAGAGCCAGTATTGTGATGATTGTGAACCTAGGTCTTGGGGACACGATGGGTGGCAATTGAAGTTGTTGAGCTTAAGTGCCAAGCTATGAGGCCATAAGATCCAACGGGAAAGGGGAGGCTGACCCGCTTCCTGTCTTTTGTTTTGATTGTTTTGGCTTTAGGCGTTGTCATGGTGATTTGAGCAACGAGAAAGAGCTGATCAGTACCCGTGTTATGTCATTTTTGTAGTAGATTGCCTAAAGTGCTTGGCTTTCATTATTGACATAATGATAGTCTTAGGCCATGGCCATAAAGACTAGAATACTCAAGTTTGGACCATCAAGTCATGGACTGTGGATGATGGTGTGACCCTGGGGAAACTCGGTACATCGATAATGTGCCCTGAGTGTATGGTGTGTGTGGCCATACGAGCCAACGTTTGAGGAGAATGGTGCTTAAATGCCCATTTTGTTGCCAACAGAAATATATGTTGTTGTTTGTAGGGAAGGAGAACTGCCGCCCCGAGTGAGGGGTAAGGGTCATTATAATTTGGTTAGCTAATGCTGACCGTTGCTTTGTTTGCCACATTTTGGTGGGATGTGCTTATACAGGTGCTGGAGAGCCAAGTGGAAAGTAGCGGGTTGAAGTCCCGTATGTTGTGATTGGCATGCCATCAAAGGCCCAAAGGCGAATGTTTACTATTTTCATGTTTGGTCAGCCTGTGTGCCGATGTATGGAAGATACATTTATAAAGAAAGCAGTTCTAAGGCCTTAAGGCCAGAAGATGTTGTGTATCAAGTGTCATTCTGATGTTTTGTAGTGGACATTCTTGGATTTTGGGGTCTAAAACTAATGTAACATTTTCTGCTAGAATGCACTCTGAGTTAGGATACGTGAACGGAACTATTTCAATGAGTAACTCCGCTGACTGGCCGTGGAATATGACGTGGGGCCTCGGCCGGACCTTCTATTATATTTTATGTGATGGATGGAGGTGTTATAATTTGGGATCAGCTTCTGGTGTTGGTCTTTCTTATTCAAATTTATGGTCAAATTCTTTTAGGGGGTGGTGAGCACGTGTGTGTCCGCTACTATTTTAATATGAAAGATCTTATGAACGTACACTTACAAATGAAAATACACATGCTTTTGGAACTTGCGTGTTCCTATAATTACTTTTTGCAATATTATTATTTGCTTAATTGTCTGTTTCCCAATTATAGGCGACTAGAAGTGGTGTGGGGCAGAGTGAACCCTAGCGCTCGACGGAGAGTAGTGCACCAACTGAGGTGTCAACACCTCCTCCCTCTATGGAAATGATATAGTTTGTTGCTAAATCCATGTTTGTATTAATCAATGTGCAACCAGGAGGGCAAGTACAACCTCCTACCCTTCTAGTGGTCTAGGAATCGGTTGGCGTAGTTGAACATGTGATAGATACAAGTGGTCGTTGAGCCATTGGCCGCAAGGCGAGCGACGAAAAGGTAATTGAAACACGTAATGAGTTTCAACACACCTGTGTTTGCGGGTACTGGAACCCCAACACAAGTTGAAGACTGGCTCTCGAGAATAAAGAGAACCATGATGGCAACCAAAATGGAGGAGTGGCATAAAGTCACTATTGTTGGGTCCATTGATCTCAATGTCCTAAATTTGTAAGAAGTCAAACAGTTCAATGGTATACACATAGTTGTATTTGATGTATGTTTAAGTTCATGCATACAGGTTGGTCTTTGTCACAATGATTGGACATATAGTTCAAGAGACAATGATAGGTGGACTCAAAGTGATAGGCTGGAAATTCAGGAAAATGCCTAAGTGCAGAAGCGTTGAGTGAGACAAGCTAACTCAACGCCATACAGCTAATAGCGTTGAGATAAGGCTGACAGTCAAAGCTTACAGTATTAAAAAGGCAGAAATGTGGCTAAGTCCACAGACATTGAATAAGCTCAACTCACTCAATGCCATATGGTCAGCATCGTTGAGTTAAGGATATCATGTCAAAGCCTAAGCAGTGGAAGCCAGAAAATCGACTAAGTCCAAAAGCATTGAGTAAAACTTCATCACTCACCGCCATGCTGAGTATGTCAACGCCAAACTTTATTAAGAAGGTAAGATTGCAGAAAATCAGGCTAAGTATAAAAGCATTGAGTGAATCTTATACACTCAACGCTCTCAACGCCATCAGGCAGAAAGCTGAAGAATATGGCTAAGGCAAAAAAATGTTGAGTGAGGCATATACACTCAACGCTCTCAATGCCTAGCAGAGCTGAAATATTTCTATGTCTAGATTCGTGGAGTATGGCCTATTAACTCAATGCCTAGTAGAGTAGAAGAAAATTCTAAGTCCAGAATCGTCGAGTATTGCTTATCCATTTTTCATCGAGCTGAGCTTTGAGCTCGTCGAACTGAGTTCAGAGTTCGTTGAACTCAGCTTTCACCTATTCATCGACCTGAGGATTTCTGGAATGATGCTTGATTTCGTCGAGCTGAGCTCTGGGTTCGTCGAACTGAGTTTTGAGTTTGTCAAACTGAGGATTTCTGAAATGATGCTTGATTTCGTCGAGCTGAGCTCTTGGTTCATCGAACTGAGTTTTGAGTTCGTCGAACTGAGGATTTCTAAAATATTGCTTGATTTTGTTAAGTCCAGAATGATGCTGATGTCAGCAAAGTGAACAAGTCAACGATTTTCTGATTCGTTATTTAAATGCTGCAAATCAACATTAACATCAATGTCAGTCTACAGTGAATCTCAATTTGATTAAGCTGAGGTTTTAACCACTGTTAAAACTGAGACATGTGTGAATCATCCCACAAATCGACAGGATTATAAATAATAGCTGAGATCAAGAACAAACAAGTTTTTCTGATTAATATTCTGAAAAAGAGAAGAGGGAGTTCGTCATCTTCATCCGCCATTATTACAGAACCAAGAACTTCAATTGATAAATCTGAAGGGTTTCTGAGTTCACTGGTGCAATCAACATCTGCTACAACAAGAACAGAGGATCTCTCTGAGGAAGGCGAATCAGTCTAGGCAAGCCCTAGTTGGAGTTAATTCACTATCCAAGCCGAGCCAAATCTGAAGATCTTTCTTTGGATCGTTGAAGAAGAAGAAGATATCTGTAAAGAATTTTCTCTGGACAGAAGGAGAGGCAAAGAAATTCATTTCCTACTAATAAAGTTTAGCTGATTGAAGACATTCATTCTTAATCTTCCCCCTTCATCAGTAAGAATTGGATCAAGGTCCTAAGGAACTTCCAGCATAAGCCGCAGATAGTCGAAGATTGTCATTTGTTGCTGGGAAGCAGATAGGGTTGAGATTTACTTAGCCCATGAAGAAATTGACTCAGAGAATAATATCTCTTGAGTCAAATCAACAACTCTTTCAAAATCAGTTGATCTGTGAAAGATCTGTGTTGAAGCCTAAATTGATTAGGCTGTGTGAGAGATCTGTGAGATCTTATTGTAAAGCCTAAATTATAAAGGCTGTGAGAAATCTGTGAGATCTTATTGTAAAGCCTAAATTATAAAGGCTGTGAGAAAAATCTGTTAGATCTGTGTTAGGGCCATGGGCCTATGATTGGATTCATGTATGGATTAGTGTGGGGCTGTTTCTCCCAGCCTGTGTAAAGGGCATTTGTGTCTGTGTGTGGTTGTTAAAAGATTACTGTGTGGAGGGCTGTGAGCTAGTGTTATAAGTCTCAGTAGACACTGACTGATCCGATGGGATTGTGTTGTAATCTCTGAGGATCCTTAGTTTTTAGAGAAGAACCTTGTCTAATATACTGTTAGAAAGGCAGAGAGCGACAATGGATGTACCCATAGACTGGGGAACTACTATAAAAATCTGGTGTGTTGTGTATTGTGTTATGCTATGCTGAGTATTGTGTTCTTGAAAGCTGAATTAAGTATACACAGTAAGACTTAAGTCATAAAAGATTTTAAAGAATCTTAAAAAGACTGCAATAACCTATTCACCCCCCCCCCCTCTAGGTGATTAGCTATCCTTGTAATCAAAGACTTTCAACTATAGCTACCTTCTTGTTAGAGGGAGAGGCGACGATATGGTGGGATGAGTTGGAGCTGCACCAGTTTGTTGGTAGGCCATTGATTGAGATCTCGATAGAGGAATTCTCGAGAATATTTTTGGCAAGATATCTTCCATCTGTATAATGGATTGCAATGGAAAATCAGTTCCAAAGGTTAACTCAAGAAAAGAGTTCCGTGGATGACTACTTGCACGAGTTTATAAGGCTGGGACAGTATGCAGGCTTTGCGTTTGTAGACAAGTAATGTAAGACAAATCGGTTTTATGAAGAACTGCGAGATAACCTACGATTACTTCTCTCAGGTCCGATGATGCAAGGTTTTTTGACCTTGGTCAATACGGCCCGTTACCTAGAACAAGATATGAAGCGTGTGCAACGTAAGAATGATTTGGCAATAAATAAGCTAGATTTTAAGGTGCCTCATTCCACAAAATCTGAGTACCGCCGTAGATGGAAAACGAAGTCTAGGTCTTCATGACCAACTTATTATAACAAGCTTGAAGTGATGACAGGGAGACGTCTGCTCACGTGTTACACATGTGTCATGGTTGGGCATCTAGCTCAAGAATGTTGGCATGGTCGTCCAACGGGTGAGAAAAAGATGGGTGCGACATATGCTGAAAAAGGAACGGAAGTGGAGTCCACTACATCCCAAGCACAACCACGAGTCTATAATCTTGGCAAACAGGAGGTCATTAAACAAAGTGACATCATAACAAGCTTTGTCTTGATTTTGGATTATCCAGTGAGAGCACTGTTTGATACAGGAGCTTCTCATTCCTTTCTGTCTGAGACTTCGTCGTGTGTATTAGAGTGCCTTCTTTTGTACCAATAGATCGAGTGAATGTGTTGATGCCTAATGGGTGCTTGATGCATGCGGATAGAGCCTGTTGTGTTAAGGCGCAGATAGGAAGTCATGATTTTGATTTGGAAGCATCTGTGCTGCCGATATCTGAGTTTAATGTGATCTTTGGTATGGACAGGATCTCAGAGCAGTGTGCTTGTATTGATTGCAACTCTAATGAAGTCATACTAGGGCAAAACACTGAAGACGAGAATAATTTCGCGGGTATGTGAGTATTGAGCAAGGAATTGATGTCTGCTCTCCAAGTAGTCAAGACAGTTCGGAAGGGCGCGATATTATTTTTCATGTTGTTAGAGGTTGTAGAGCCGAAGCCTAGTTTGAGTGACATTCCTGTTGTATCGGAGTTTGCGTATGTATTTTATAATGATCTCCCTGGGACTTCACCTCAACGAGATATTGAATTTTTTATTGAGCTGGTGCCAGGTGCAAAACCTGTGTCACGCTCATCGTACCGAGTGACGCTAAAGGAGATGGCAGAACTGATAGTTCAGTTACAAGAGTTATTAGAGCAAGGTTATATACATCCAAGTATGTCACATTGGAGTGCACCGATTCTCTTTGTGAAGAAGGACGGAGGTTTGCGTCTATGAATTGATTATTGTGAATTGAACAAGCTGATAGAGAAGAAAACGTATCTGATTCCGTGAATCAATGATTTGTTTGATCAGCTAGTTGGATTGAATGTCTATTCAAAGTTGTATTTGAAGTCCGGCTATTGGCTGTTGAGTATTCGGTAAAGTGATATTCACAAGACAGCGTTTGGTATACGCTATGGGCATTTTGAATTTACCGTGATGCCTTTTGGGCTCCTTAATGCACCATCAGTATTTATGGATTTGATGCACAAGAATTTTCGAGAGTATTTGGACCTGTTTGTGATTGTCTTTTTTGACATCATACTTGTATACACTAAATCAGCAGAGGATCATGTGAATCTTTTGAGATTGGTTCTGCATACCTTGAGGAGGAATCACCAATATGTCAAGTTCTCTAAGTGTGAGTTTTGGCTATCTTCAGTGACATTTCTTGGTCATGTCGTCAGTGGAGAAGGTACTGCTGTGGATCCAACAAAGATAGTTGCAATACGTGAGTGTACTGTACTTACTTCGGCAACGAAAGTCATAAGTTTCTTGGACTTGTCGGCAACAATAGTTCACAACTGGGAATTGACGGCTGTGATATTCACTTTTAAACTTTGGCGATACTATTTGTATGGCATAAAGGTTAACATCTTTACGGATCATAAGAGCTTGAAATACTTGTTGCATTAGAAGGATCTGAATAAGCAACAACGGAGGTGGATGGAGTTCCTTGGGGACTACACCTTTGAGATTCATTATACTCTCGGGAAGGTAAATGTAGTCGCAGATGATCTGAGTCGCAAGGCTCCAACACGAGCAAATTGGTTGCAGATGCATGATGAGTATCTGATTCGTGAGTTGGAAGCCTTGGACATCTCTTGTGTTGACGGGAGGACGAGTGCAAAGGCATGCCTGAACTGGACGGAGGTGCAATATGACCCTGCAGACAGGATTCGACAGGCATTGGAGCTTGATGAAAGCATGAAGTGCTATATGACGGAGATAGTGGATGGGTCGAATTCCCAATTCTCGCTGAACGATGGTCTTTTGTGGAAGGATGGTTGGCTGTGCGTCCCGAATGTTGGCAAGTTGTGGGCGGAATTGATGTACGAGGCTGTTGGAACACCCTATTACTAATTTGGGTAAGGATCACTATGTTTTTTCTTAGGAAACCAGGTTGACCTAGATGTATAGTTGAAAAGGTCAACATTAGAATGTGTCTAGGGCTTAGAACTTAGGTTTGAAGCTGCCCCCAGGACCATTCCAAGATTTCAGAAATAGAGCCAAGAATAAGACATCTTTCGTCGAGCTCAGGTCGACGAAACGTCGAACTCCGTTCGACGCTCTCTGAGCTCAACTAAGTTAAGACGTCGAGCTCTGTTCGACGATCTTCTAGCTCAGGTCGACGATCCTTCTTCGCTTATTCTCCAGGTCGCTGAGCTCGGTTCGACGATCTTCGAGCTCAGTTTGACGTTTTCTGTCTATTGATCTTATTCCATCTCTGAGCTCAGTTCGACGATCGTAGAGCTCAGATCGACGATTTTCTGAGAGATCGACGTTTTTAAGGATTCAAATTCTGTCAGTCTTTGGAATGTTTTTGAATTCTCTCAGCATTTATATCAAGAAGATCTGCCAGCCGTTTTCATTTATTCTGGAGCAAGTTTCAAGGAATTATCAAGAGAATGTTTTGCTGGACTTTCCTCTAGAAGACAAATTCTTTATGGAAGGCATTTAATGCCTGATAACGGCTATCTTGGATGAAGAACCTTCAGGGAATAAGAACTTCTTCTCTTTTCTTCTCTCAACAATCAATCAAGAGTCAATACCATCAATAGAATCAAGAGACACACATACTGTTACAGAAAAAGGAGAATTAGCTGAATAATTTTGTGTACTCAAAAAGTGATCACAGCTTCATCTCAAGGACTCCAGACAACTCATCTTTCAGCCTCTGCTGAAACATTATTCTGCTGGAGATCTGAAGTTTCTGAAGACCTATCACCCTAGAGCAAAGCTTCCATTCCTGATTCATTCAACATCTCAGGGGGAGCTTTGACAACAAAAGATCCACTAGTGCTTGTCTCTTTGATTGAGACAGAGAAGACAACTTACCCCTTTTTCTTTTCCTTTTCCTTTCCTCCTATAAAAGGGTTTTCAAAACTCCCTTCAAAAGTTTTGAGTCAGGTTCTGAGAACCTTGTCAAAACTTAGTGGTGGCAAGACACCTGATCAAAAAATCTAGTTTGGTTTTTGAGCACCTTATCAAAAGCTCATTGGTGCCCAGGACACATGATCAACTCATCCTGCAGTGGATTCCTACCAAGGGTGGTAGAAGAGTGGATGTACCCAGGTTTTTGGGGAACCACTATAGCTCCTTGTGTTTTTTGGTTTGCTTGTGTGTTCTCTTTGCTGTGTGCTATTCTCTTCCTTTTTACTGTCTTTTTAATTCTATAGCTAGGCACCCTACACATATATATAAATCAAATCTTAAAAGCTTTGCTAAGTTTAAATTGTGAATTTACTTTAATTAAACTCTATTCACCCCCCTCTAGAGTTGAGATAGATCTTACCCTCACTTTCAATTGGTATCAGAGGGAGGTTGGTTGTTCATACAGGCTAACACCTGAACCAAAAGATCCTTGATAAGATCAATCCTTTAAGAGGGTTATTTTCATTATATTTAATTTTGTATAAAGACATGACACAGAATAAAGATTATGCAAGCACCAGGCCTCCAGTGTGCAATCTATCCAAGTTTGCACTTTGGAAAGCAAGGATTAGACTTTACATGAATTCTATTGATGAAGATATATTTAATTCTGTTTTGACAGTATGCCCAAGTCCACCAACAAGCTCAAGTATAAATGATGTTCCACCTCCTTCAGGAACAGATGCTGAAATAAAGAAGTGGAAGACTGCAGATGCCAAGACCATGAACATCTTAGCTCAGACAATGTCTGATGAGATATTTCAGAAGGTAGCTGACTGCAACTCAGCCAAAGGAATTTGGGACAAGCTCTCTGAAATTGTCTCAGGATCTGCTGATGAAAGGAAAGACAGGAGATCCCATCTGATAAGCTAATATGAGAACTTCAAAAAGGGAGAAGCTGATTCAGTGGCTGACATGTACAATAGACTAAGTCTGATTGTCAATGAGTTAAAGACTTTGGATAAAGAAATCTCATTGACTGAGCTGAATGACAAAATCTTAATGTGCTTCCCCAGCACTTGGGATTCAAGAATCTGGCCAATCAAAGATGCCAGAAGTCTAAATGAGATTACCACTGAAGCTCTCCTGGGCAAGCTCAAATCCTATGAGCAGCTCATTAAAAATAGAGAAGAAGAACAAAAGGCTACTTCTCCAGTCACAAGGAAAGAAAAGACCATAGCCTTCAAAGCTGCAGAAGAGGAGCCTGAAGATAAAGCTACAGGAAATGATGAGCTCCTAAGTCTACTGGCCAAAAGATTCTACAAGATGGCCAGAAAAGACTTCAGAAAGAGATCATACAAGGGTCATGATAAACCAAGGTATGATAAATCAAATAATAATAAAGAAATTATATGTTTTGGTTGTAGGAAACCAGGTCATATTATGCCTGACTGTCCAGAAAATAAGAACAAGGACAAGAAAGATAGAAGAGAAAGAAGAAAGGAAAAAGACTTCAGAAAGAACAGCTCAGACAAACCCTCCTCCAGCAAGAACAAACATACAAGGAAGGGTTTTGTTGCTGAGACATGGAGTGAAACTGAAGAGGAGTCTGAAGCTTCATCCAGTTCCAGTGATGATGAGGATGATGCTGATGAAAAGGAATTCTACATGATGGCTATTAATGCCTCACAATCAAATTCAGAAGCAGAAGAATCAGAGTCAGACTCAGAAGTTCAACCAGATGAAGATCAGGTAATCAATTCTTTTGATTTCAACTCTGAGGATTTTAAACATGAATTTAAAGTACCATACCTAGATTTGTTAAAATCTGAGAAGGAAATCATTTCCCTCAGAAATCAACTGTCTGAGTATAGCACCTTAAAATCAGAGAACCTCAAACTCACTGAAGAGTTAGAATGCTATAGGGAGCAGATAGCTTTACTAAAAAGTGAACTATCCAAGGCCAAGCAATTTGAAGAATCCCTTAATGGGAGAAGTATCAAATTAATGGATATTACAAGCACAGTGAACTCAAGATTAAATAGTACACTGAGCTTGGGTGCCTCATCTAGCCAACCCATAGTATTAACAACCCCAATCAAATTTATCTCTGATAAAGGAAAGGGTGTTGTAGAGGTAGCTAGGAAAAATTCAGATCTACCTAATAAAAAGAAAGCTCAACAGAAAACGTCGAGCAGAGGTCGACGATCATCGAACAGAGGTCGACGATCTCAGGCTGAAACGTCGAACTCAGCTCAATGTTTCCTGAACTCTGAACTCCCTCATAGTCGATCTTCGAACAGAGCTCGACGATTTTACCCAAGATCGTCGAACCCAGCTCGACGATCGTCGAATGAAGTTCAGAGCTTTGAACTTTCTTTCAGAGGCAAATCTCAATTCAATCCTAGAAGTGCTTCATCCCAATGCTTTAATCCCTATACTGAATGGATAGTACCTCCTAGGAGATACCATCCTGAAGGTTATAAGGATCAACCTGGGATGTCTTTTATTTCTGAATTTAAGGGTTATCAACCTAGGCCCAAGGTTAACTGGGTCAAAAACATATAAGCTGATTATGTGCAGGTGAAGACCTATCCAACATCAAACCAGCTATAGTATCTGGATAGTGGGTGCTCAAAGCACATGATAGGGAATAAGGACAACTTCACATCCTTTAAAGCCAAGCTTGGACCCAAAGTAATTTTTGGTGACTCAAACTTTGGAACTACAAAAGGATATGATGCAGTCCAAATTGGGACAGTCACCTTCAAGAAGGTAGCCTATGTTGAAGGACTCAAGCACAACCTGATAAGCATTAGTCAGCTGTGTGATGAAGGATATCAAGTGACTTTCAACAAAGAAAAATGCAAGGTCAAGTCAGAAGAACTGTGTTGACAGGTAACAGGAAAGGTAATATTTACTTAGTAGACTTTCATTCATCTAAGGTAGATATTTGCCTAATTAATTCCATATCTAGACCTAATATTCTATGGCATAAGAGACTAGGACATGTTAACCTTAGAACCATTGCTAGGCTATCCAAGGACAACCTTGTTAGAGGACTACCTTCTGGCCCCTACAAGAAGGAAGGACTCTGCAAGGCTTGTCAATTAGGCAAGCAAACTAAAAGTAGTTTTAAATCAATTAATAAGAGTGATTCACCTAGGATTTTGTATCTGTTACACATGGATCTTTTTGGACCCATTACAGTACAAAGCTTAGGAGGGAAGTCCTATACTTTAGTAGTTGTAGATGACTTCTCAAGATTCACATGGGTATTCTTTCTGAGGAAGAAGTCTGATAACTTTAAGTGTTTGACAGATTTTCTCAAATGCATTCAGATTGAGTTCAACACTCACATTGCCCTGATCAGAAGTGATCATGGGACAGAGTTTGATTCTCTTCTTATGCAAGAGTTCTGTCAAAGTGAAGGGATCAGGCATACTTTCTCAGCTCCTAGAACTCCTCAACAAAATGGGGTAGCTGAAAGGAAAAATAGAACCCTTATTGAATCTGCAACTACATTATTGACAGATGCTCACCTACCTCTATCCTTTTGGGCTGAGGCAGTGAACACCTCCAATTATGTGCTGAATAGAAGTCTAATACATAAACTGAAGGGCAAGACTCCCTATGAATTACTCAAAGGGAAGAAACCTAAAGTAGACTATTTTAAAGTTTTTGGTTGCACTTGTTACATCCATAATAATGACAAGAAATATCTAGCAAAATTTCAAGCTAAAGCTGATGAAGGAGTGTTTCTGGGATACTCCATGATCAGTAAAGCCTATAGGGTTTATAATAAAACTACATTAAGAATTGAAGAATCTGTCCATATTACTTTTGATGAAGCTAACATGTCTTTCAAGGAGAAGAATGCTTCTACCATATAACAATTGCAGGTTCACTCTCTTGCTAAAGACATGAACAGATTACAAGTTACACAAAAGGATGACAGTAGTGAAGATGAAGAAGCTGCTCACCATCAGGAAGAAAATCTTCTTGAAGAACCAGTTGTTGTTCCACAAGAGGACACAACAACACAGGTTGGTGAACCATCAACACCACCTGTTGATCTAGTAACAACAAGAGATCATCCAATTTCTCAAGTAATTGGAGATATCTCAGCTGGTGTGCAAACTAGAAATCAGGTCAACCAGAACCTGATGCACACTTGCTTCCTCTCTCAAATTGAACCTCAAACCATTCAAGATGCAGAATAAGATCCACACTGGATTATTGCAATGCAAGAGGAGTTGCATCAATTTGAAAGAAATAAAGTTTGGGAACTAGTGGCTAAGCCAAAAGATCATCCCATTGTTGGAACCAAATGGGTATTCAGAAATAAGCTGGATGATCAAGGAATCATTGTAAGGAATAAGGCAAGGCTAGTTGCTCAAGGGTACTCTCAGGAAGAAGGGATAGACTATGACCAAACCTTTGCACCTGTTGCAAGATTAGAAGCCATAAGAATCTTTCTGGCTTATGCTGCTCACAAGGGATTCAAAGTCTATCAAATGGATGTCAAGAGTGCTTTTCTCAGTGGGGAAATCAAAGAAGAAGTCTATGTCAGACAACCTCTAGGTTTTATCTCTCTAACCCATCCTGATTATGTTTTTAAACTACACAAAGCATTATATGGTCTCAAGCAAGCTCCTAGAGCATGGTATGAGACCCTAGCATGTTTTCTGCTGAAAAATGATTTTGTTAGGGGGAGAGTAGACCAAACTCTTTTAATTAGAACCCATAAGTCCCATACCCTACTAGTACAAATCTATGTAGATGATATTATATTTGGTTCTACTGATTCAAACTTGTGCAAAAAGTTTTCCAAGCTTATGCACTCTAAATTTGAAATGAGTAGCATGGGTGAGCTATCCTTCTTCTTAGGATTGCAAGTCAAACAACATGCTGAAGGCATATTTATTTCTCAAACTAAGTATGCAAAAGAGCTGGTTAAGAAATTTGGTATGTCTGATGCATCATGTATGAAAACACCCATGCCTACCAATGCTGTATTGGATGCTAATGAACATGGGAAACCAGTTGATCAAACAACATATAGAGCAATGATTGGCTCTCTATTGTACCTTACAGCCAGTAGTCCTGACATAATGTTTGCTACATGTATATGTGCTAGATTTCAAGTTAGCCCTAGAGAGTCACACTTAACCTTAGTTAAGAGGATTCTTAGGTATGTTAAAAGCTGTTCAAATCTAGGACTCTGGTATCCAAAAGACTCAGCATTTGACTTAACTGGATTCTCAGATGCTGATTATGCTGGTTGCAGAATAGACAGGAAAAGCACTAGTGGAACTTGTCAGTTCCTTGGTGATAGACTTGTCTCTTGGTATTATAAGAAATAAACATCTGTGTCAACCTCAACTGCTGAAGCTGAATATAAGGCTGCAGGCAGTTGTTGTTCACAAATATTGTGGATACAAAACCAACTCCTAGACTATGGTTACAACTTAGAGAAGTCAAAAATATTTTGTGACAACACCAGTGTTATTTCCATTGCACAAAATCCAGTCCTCCATAGTAGGACAAAACACATAGAAATTAGACATCATTTTCTAAGGGATAATGTTGAGAAAAGTAAAATTGAACTTCAATATATCCCAACTGATTTGCAAAGGGGAGATATTTTCACCAAGCCTTTGGATGAAAAGAAACACAACTTCTTCCTCAATCAGTTAGGCATGTTAGATGGAGGAAGCCTAAAATAAATTACAAGATTTTGAAAAGCTAAAAATAGACCAAGACTAGGCTAAAAACTTATCTCTTTTTGTGTCTGTAGTATAGGTTTTGTCTCTGAACTGCGCTCGACGTTTCCCCAGAAATCGTCGAATGGAGATCGATGATTTCCTAGAAATCGTCGACCGAAGATCGACGTTTCTTGAATCATCGATCTGAGTTCAGCGCCGCCGTTAGATCCAGGCTTCCATTCTGTCTGTTCAGAGGTCGTCGAGCGGAGCTCGACGCTCGACAATATCGTCGAACGGAGTTCGACGCTATTGGTGTCTCTTCAGATTCCTTTAGTAGCCCAAATCGTCGAGCTGAGTTCGAAGTTTCATCGAACTGAGCTCCACGATTTTCCGTCTCGCCGTCGAACCCTAATATAAAATAATTTCTTCGGCCGTCGTTCATCTTTTGCGCTTTCATACTCTCTGCAATTTTCTCTCTTTCCCTCCAAATCTTCTACGCTTGGTCGTGTTTGGTTCATTGTTGCAGGTACAGATGGCTGGCTCCAGTGCTGCTATTTCCAAGATGAAATTCAATACCGGTTTTGATATTGATATGAATTTGTTTGATGGAAGTGATCAGCGTTTCAAGGACATTCTCAACCTATTCCGAGAACAGCAGCTATCTCAGATAATGACCACCCGAATGAAGATTGCTTCAGAAGAAATTAAAGAATGGTGTTTTACAGCGACAGATGAGAATGAGAATTCTGTCATCGGCTCAATAAAAGGGACTCAGGTACCATTGTCCCCGGCCCTTCTAACTGAAGTTTTCCTACTTAGTTCTAGAAATGACTCCATAGATTTATCTGGAGAGGAGTTTGATTCTATGCTTGATAGAATGGGTCACACTACTGTGAACCCTAACAAATTGCTGAAGAAAAATATGTCCATCAAATATCATTTTTTGGCTGATGTGGTCGGCAAAGTGCTTCTGGCAAAGCACTCAGCCCATGACACTATATCTAGATATCAGTTTTGTTTAATGGGAGCTCTGGTTGATAATAAGCATTTAGACTGGGGATTAATATTCTTCAATCTGATCAAGAAGAAACTGAACAAAACTGTGTAAATTTTGGAAGAATTTTAGGGGTTTACCTGCACTCCAGGTGCCCTGACCTGCTGACCTCTGGTCGGATGTTCATCAATGCATCCAAGAGGCTTACCTGTGCCCTATTCAGCAAATGGGATAGGCAGATCATCAACCCTATCAGGGCTGCTGCTGCTCCACTGGCTTCAGGCACCAGGACTACCCAAGTCACTCCCTCTCAGGAATCTGCCCCAGCAGAAGGATTGTCTGCCTCTTCCTCTCCTCCTCCAGCTGTTTCTATTCCAGTCACCACACCAATCTCAACCTCTACCATTTCTTCTCACATTACCATTTCTTCACCAACATCACCTCCTCCAGCCACTACTTCAGAAGAATTCCATCCTCTATTCTCTTATCCAACTTTCACCACTCCATCATTTTCCCTTATAGATGATTCCTTTATGGATATTTCTCCTCCCTCTCCTTCTGAGCTTCCCTCAACATCCTCCTATCAACAACTTCTTCACGAAATCCTCTCTCAACCATCCTTAACCCCATCATATGACTCTTCCATCTCATCCATCTCCACCTCAATAACTTCTATCTCCATTATTCCTCCTTCAGAGCCATCCATCCCTACACTTTCCACCACCACATTCTCCATGACATCAGCTCCAGCCACTCCTCCAGTAACTTTTATTCCTACCTCTGCTCAAGCCCATCTTGAGCATGTAGATCTTCCTATTTTGGCAGACAAGCTCTATGACCTGCTAGCCCCCGGCTAACATCTCTGCTGGAGACCTCTTTGGCTCCACTCCTGAAACAAGTTTAGGAGTTGTCTACCAAGCTCTCCTCCTTCATCTCTTCCCAGGCAACACCTTCATCTGGGTGCCTTGATTCAATTGTCTCTGAACCAAGGCAGGGGGAGATGCCTTATGAAGTAGTGAGTGTGCCTGAGACTGCTGAAGGTTCCAGTTCTGCTCCTATTTTTGCAGTGGACCTTCAAAGTCTGCTCTCTACTTTTGATACTGTATATTTTAGCTCTCTGCCAGTTCAATAATCTGAAGACCTCACTAAGGCCATTGTGCCTATCAATTACTATGATCCCAGGCTGATTGAAATATATGTAAATTCCATCAAAGCTGTGGATGCTGATATTTTAAGTGCTGCTGCTGCTGTTACAACAAGTTTGCCTTCAGAAGATACTGAAATGGTCTCTGTGATTGAAGATACTGCTGCTGCTAAAGAACTTACTACCTACCTAGAAGAATCTGAATCTATTTCTGCTTCAATTGTTTCTACTCCTGCTGTCTCTACTCCTGTTATTGATGCTGCTCCTGCTCTCACTCCTGCTCAAATCAAGCAACAAGAAAAGTATATAAAAAGCATTGATGACTTGTTTGATAGACCACAAAGTTCAGAGAGTGATTAGTTTCAAACTGAATCTGATGATTCTTTTAATACTATTGCCAAGAAAAGGAAGGCCAGTAGCAAGGCTATGATGAAAGTACCCCCAGCTCAAGCTAAAGACTCAAATGACATTCCATATTATATTTTGCATGACTGCCCCATTTCTGAGCCCTGGATGCAGTTCTCCAAGAAACAACTAAAAGCTATGAAGAAGAGAAGGAAGTTAGACAAGTATGAAAAGGGATCCTCTCATTTTCAGCCTCCTCCTCCTCCAGATTCTGGTTCAAGCTCAGCTTCTCAAGCCCCAGCTTCCAAGCAAAGTTACTCCCAGTCTTATCATAGATACCAGCCAAGGGGACAATATCAAAGGGGCTATCAATCAAGAAGAGGTCAGTATAGAGGAAGCCAAAGAGAGCATAGATTTCAAGCCAGGGAAGGACAAAGGCATACAGACTCTACTCAAGGTCCTTTCCCCTACAAGCTCAGAGAAAAGGTTGAAACCAGAACTACTACTGCATCAGAATCTATTAACAGATATGAGCTTGCAGTGCCATTTGAAGACCCAGAGAACAATCCATTATCTTGGACTGCAAGGATGAAAGAATTGGCGGCTCTAGATCAATTGAAGAAAGCAAGAGAGCAAGGAAGAGACACATCTAATATTACAACTCTGTCAGAACAAAGAAAAGTTGAATTGGAAAGGTATTCTTCAAGCAAATTCTTTGACCTAGTAGACTACCTGAAGCTGCATCCTGAGGCTGTGGTTCCAAGAGCTAGATCTCAAACCTCCTTAGGAGCAGAAGATGACAGAAGGTCAAAGAAGGAAGCCCTCAATCCTAACAGAGAAATTATATTTAAGAAGGGAAAATGAAAAGAAGTAACATATGTAAGCAGACAGTACAATCCTCAGAAAATTTGCTGAAACTCCACATAATTGCTGCAATATTTTCTTGCTTTTCTATTCTGTTTTAGTTTACTGCTCTTCTGTATGTTGTTGTATCTTTTATTTCTGAAATATGTAAATAGTAATCCTAACCCAAATAGGGGGAGATTGTTGGAACACCCTATTACTAATTTGGGTAAGGATCACTATGTTTTTTCTTAGGGAACCAGGTTGACCTAGATGTATAGTTGAAAAGGTCAACATTAGAATGTGTCTAGGGCTTAGAACTTAGGTTTGAAGCTGCCCCCAGGACCATTCCAAGATTTCAGAAATAGAGCCAAGAATAAGACATCTTTCGTCGAGCTCAGGTCGACGAAACGTCGAACTTCGTTCGACGCTCTCTGAGCTCAACTAAGTTAAGACGCCGAGCTCTGTTCGACGATCTCCTAGCTCAGGTCGACGATCCTTCTTCGCTTATTCTCCAGGTCGCTGAGCTCGGTTTGATAATCTTCGAGCTCAGTTCGACGTTTTCTGTCTATTGATCTTATTCCATCTCTGAGCTCAGTTCGACGATCGTAGAGCTCAGATCGACGATTTTCTGAGAGATCGACGTTTTTAAGGATACAAATTCTGTCAGTCTTTGGAATATTTTTTAATTCTCTCAGCATTTATATCAAGAAGATTTGCCAGCTGTTTTCATTTATTCTGGAGCAAGTTTCAAGGAATTATCAAGAGAATGTTTTGCTGGACTTTCCTCTAGAAGACAAATTCTTTATGGAAGGCATTTAATGCCTGATAACGGCTATCTTGGATGAAGAACCTTCAGGGAATAAGAACTTCTTCTCTTTTCTTCTCTCAACAATCAATCAAGAGTCAATACCATCAATAGAATCAAGAGACACACATACTGTTACAGAAAAAGGAGAATTAGCTGAATAATTTTGTGTACTCAAAAAGTGATCACAGCTTCATCTCAAGGACTCCAGACAACTCATCTTTCAGCCTCTGCTGAAACAATCTTCTGCTGGAGATCTGAAGTTTCTGAATACCTATCACCCTAGAGCAAAGCTTCTATTCCTGATTCATTCAACATCTCAGGGGGAGCTTTGACAACAAAAGATCCACTAGTGCTTCTCTCTTTGATTGAGACAGAGAAGACAACTTCACCCTTTTTCTTTTTCTTTTCCTTTCCTCTTGTAAAAGGGTTTTCAAAACTCCCTTCAAAAGTTTTGAGTCTGGTTCTGAGAACCTTGTCAAAACTCAGTGGTGGCAAGACACCTGATCAAAAAATCTAGTTTGGTTTTTGAGCACCTTATCAAATGCTCATTGGTGCCCAGGACACCTGATCAACTCATCCTGCAGTGGATTCCTACCAAGGGTGGTAGAAGAGTGGATGTACCCAGGTTTTTGGGGAACCACTATAGCTCCTTGTGTTTTCTGGTTTGCTTGTGTGTTCTCTTTGCTGTGTGCTGTGCTCTTCCTTTTTACTGTCTTTTTAATTCTATAGCTAGGCACCTTACACATATATATAAATCAAATCTTAAAAGCTTTGCTAAGTTTAAATTGTGAATTTACTTTAATTAAACTCTATTCACCCCCCTCTAGAGTTGAGATAGATCTTACCCTCACTTTCAGAGGCTCATTTTACCAAGTACTCAATCCACCCAGGGAGCACAAAAATGTTCAAAGACATGAAGAAATTGTTTTGGTGGTCAGGGTTAAAGAAGGATATAGCACTTTATGTGGCGAAGTGCCAAACTTGCGCCCTTGCGAAAGTTGAATGTCAAAAACGTGGTGATTTCGTAAAGTCGTTACCAATACCAGAATGGATGTTTGATGATATATCGATGGATTTTGTGCACGGTTTGTCGAGATCGCAACACAGGAATGACTCCATTTGGGAGATCATGGACCGATTGACAAAAGTAGCACACTTTATTATGAATCGAAGGGACAATTCAGTGGAAAAGTTAGCTAAACTTTATGTTGAGCAGATCATACGGTTACACGATGTTCCCCATAGCATCGTTAGTGATCAAGGTGGATGATTCATGTCGAATGATTGGAAGCTTATTCATCAGTTGTTGGCATTGGGTTTTTCTAGGGTGGCAAAACATTTGTGCGAGCAGCAGAAATCGAGAACAAGAAAACCCAAAAGTTCGAATCTGGCAGTATTTATGAATCAAGAAGTAAAGCATGTTGTAATTAAAATAACCATTGAGGGATTGAGTCTATACTCAACCAAGATGCTACAAAAAAATCTATCCGGTCACTGACGGCTTGAGTCCTGGGCGCAGAAATTGTATCCGCACCTCTACAGATAGTCCACACGATACGGAGAACCCACAACACCTTGTCGCACAAGTTCTAGGTCAGGAGAGGACGCACAATGTCTCCACAGATTGCTAGATCTGTTAGAGGAGAGGCAACAGCGACACTCGCCGAGATCGGGATCAGCGATAGTGATAGGATCGACAGAATGCTTATGTCAGGCTTCTAGGGTTATCCGTCCTTTCGCACAGTGACGTGTGCTTAGACAGAATAATCGCATAAACAAATCTATAGAAACCCTAAAACAGTTCCTATATATACCCAAGGAATAAATAAAATAGCCCCGTGCCACTATTGGTATACCCAGACATAGAATCCAGAAATTCGGCCAGACAACACTTGTCTCGACAAATCATCGAGTATCTATAACATACACGACGAATCGTCGAGTATCCATAGGATACACGATGAAATCAACGCCATCCTCAGTCGAATCAACACTTGACTCGACGAAGGCGTTGAATGGAAGCAACGATGTCAACGCTATCTGCGCCATGACATTGAGTGCACTCAACACACTCAACGCCTAAGGCCAGATTTGTTGAATGGCGTTAAGTGAGCTCAATGCACTCAACACCTAAGACTCAGATCCGTCAAGTAAACAATTTGACTCAATGAATCGTTGAATGAACTCAACGCACTCAACGCTTAAGTGCAATACTCAATGAATCAACTCCTTGACTCGACGAATCGTTGAATACACTCAACTCGCTCAACGCCAACATTCGACTAGTAAACTCTTAACTCAACGAAGGAGTTGAGTGGTCTCGACACACTCGACGCTTTTGCCTTAGAATATTAAGGTCCTTTTCAATTCATCACATAAGTTATATGATACAAATCCAATCTCCCAATTTCTCCACAATCTTATGTGCGACCCCGATAGGCTCATACTGAGTTGGCAGTGAGACTACATGCTTGATCTCTTCTAGATCATAATGGTAACACCAATAGTCTCGCACTTGATCTTGAAAGTATCAAACAAAATCTTCACAAACAATGAGCGACATCTAGCAATACATCATTGCTCCCCAAACTGTAAGAGTTAATAAACTCAAAAGCCATTGTGAACGATCTTACAGTGTTATCATGTCCCTTTGTCCCTTACATCCAGATAGAACAAGAGGTATAGACCGTGTCACCCTCATAATCATTCAATCCCTGTTTCTTGATCTAGAATGGACTTATAGAAATTAGTGATCCCAATATTATATATTGACATAACCAAGCATGGCCATGCATTTCTCAGTTCCATTCCATCAAGGGGCCCATGGATGAAACTCCTGTCATAAAGGAGGACAAATTCCATCTCTTCTCACACACAAACATCCAAATGATTCGTGACGTACCCAATAACCACCTTTATCATCCAACTTTATCAAGACTGGACTTTTGATGGCATCAAAGCACGCTCTTCCTCACTCGATAAATGTTGTGACTTCAGGTCAATGGACCACAAACACCATTGTTAGTTGAGCCATACTTGTGACACGTTCATACAACAATCCACAAAGTATTCTCACAGTGGGTCTGTCTAGTACAACTTGTTCATAACAAGTACCCATGTGATGACTTGATATCACAATATCATGACCTGTGAGGATGGGTCATCAGTTAACGCACACGATGGTCTTTAAGGTATCATCATCCCCCTTTGCTTCTAAGATGATACAACGACCAGGGACCTTTAAGAATGAATCTTTTAATAACATAGGTTCTCACATTCAAGTCACTACTTGACCTCTGGAAGCAAGCATTCTAAGAGCATTTATACAGTTAACTACTCTATCACAATTGAAATAATAACACAATAAAAGAACTAGCCATAATATATAAAATGAAATACATATAGTACATTATTCATCAAATGAAAAATTACAGCCAACAAACATACAATCCACAAGACTCTAACTAGTGTTGATCATGCAGGTATCGTATACCCATAGATCTAACATGACCATCATGCTTTCTCTGTACGAGGGGCTTTGTAAGTGGATCTGCAATGTTCTCCTAAGTCGACACTCTGTTAATGCTCACATCTCATCGATCGACAATCTCTAGAATTAGATGGAACCACCATAGTATGTGCTTGGAGCACTGATGAGATCTTGGTTCCGAAGCAAGTGCAATTGCACCGTTGTTGTCACAGTAGAGATCTACGGGATGAACAATGATAGGAAATACATCTAACTAGTCGATGAATTTACTAATCCATACAACCTCCTTCACTGCATTTACAGCGGCGATATACTCGGCCTCAGTTGTAGAATCGGCATCTCCTTCTTGGAACTCTTCCAGCTAACAACACCTCCATTCAGGCAAAATATAAACCCTGATTAAGACTTTGAGTTGTCCCTATCAGTTTGGAAGCCAGCATCTGTATAACCTCTTACAACGAGCTCTTCCTCTCCACCAAACACTAAGACCGTATCATTAGTCCTTCTAAAATACTTCAGGATATTCTTGACGGCTATCCAGTGTCTTTCACCGGGATCAGATTGATACCTGCTAGTCATGCTCAAGGCATAAGCAACATCTGGTCTAGTACATATCATTGCATACATGATTGACCAAATTCCCGAAGCATATGGAATGAACTTCATGTAGTCCTTATCTTCACAAGACTTAGGACACTGGTCCTTAGAGAGACTCATACCATGAGACATGGGTAAGAATCCTTTCTTGGACTCAAGCATGTTGATCCATTTCAACACCTTGTCAATGTACGTACTTTGGGGCAAACCCAACAACTTCTTCGATCTATCTCTATAGATCTTAATACCAAGTATATAAGTCGCTTCACCCAAGTCCTTCATTGAAAAGCAGTCCCCTACGTTGTTCTTAAAAACTTGTAGGGCTAGTTTGTCATTCCCAATAAGCTGTATATCATCTACATACAATATCAGAAAGACAACTATGCTCCCACTTATCCGTTTGTAAACACACAGTTCATCCTCGTCCTTGATAAAACCAAACTCTTAGATCTTTTCATCAAAATGAAGATTTCAACTTCGAGAAGCCTATTTTAATCCATAATTGGATCTCTGCAGCTTGCATATTTAGTGGCTTCACAGGGAGATACGAAACCCTCGACTTGTGTCATATACACTTCCTCAAGGAGGTTTCCATTTAGGAAAGTCATTTTGTCATCCATCAGCCAGATCTCAAAGTCATAATATGTAGTAATAGCAAGCAGAATTCTGATGGACTTGACCATGACAATAGGGGAAAAAGTTTCATCATAGTCAATACCATGAATTTGCTTGAAACCCTTATCCATCAGTCGCTCTTTGAATGTCTGTACATTCCCATCCATGTCGGTCTTCTTCTTGAATACCCACTTGTACCCTATGGGTTGTACCCCTTCAGGTGGTTCCACCAAGGTCCAAACTTGGTTTTCATACATGGAGTCCATTTTATATTTCATGGCCTCAAGACACTTCTCGGAGTCAGGTCCACACATAGCCTCTTGGTAGGTTTCAGGCTCATCACTATGATCCATAAATAACACATTACCTATTTGATACACGAAAAATCTATATCTCTCAGGCTCAAACCTTGGTCGACCAGATCTACGTGGAACTTGTGTTTCCTGAGCAAGTTCTCCAGCTACAACAACTTGTAGTCCTGGCTCAGGTTCCAATTCCGATTCATTCACATTTTGTGATTCCTGAACTTCTTCAAGTTCTAACCTAATAGTCTTTCTACTTAAGAACTCTTTCTCAAGAGAGACACCAGTCCTTGCGACAAACACTTTGCCCTCGGACGGTAGGTAGAAGTAGTACCCTTTAGTTTCCTTAGGATACCCCACAAGATAACACTTATCTGATTTGGGTTCCAGCTTATCAAGCATCTAACGTCTTACGTAAGCCTCACAGCCCCAAACCTTAATGAATGACATATTAGGACACTTCCCAGTCCATATCTCATATGGTGTCTTTAGAATCGTCTTTGTTGGAGCACAATTTAATGCTAAAGCAGTAGTTTCTAGAGTAAAACCCCAAAAGGAAATAGACAGATCTGCATGACTCATCATCGACAATACCATGTCTAATAGAGTATGATCCCTCCGCTCAGACACACCATTATATTGTGGTGTTCTAGGTGGAGTGAGCTTGATACAATACCACACTCTTTCAGAGGATCACGGAACTCATGACTTAGGTATTCTCCACCTCGATTAGATCGGAGTGCTTTAACCTTTTTACCCAACTGGTTCTCTACTTCGTTATTAAACTCTTTGAACTTTTCAAAAGTCTCAGATTTGCAATTCATAAGATACACGTATCCGTATCTACTGAAATCATCAGTAAATGTAACAAAGTAGAGAAACCCACCTCTAGCCATAAAACTCATGGGTCCACATACATCACTATGTACTATATCCAAGAAATCATCTGCCCTCTAATTGTTTCCAGTGAAGGGGACCTTAGTCATCTTACCTTACAAACAAGATTCGCATCTCTCAAATGATTCATAATCAAATGAGTCCAATAGTCCATCTCTATAGAGCTTGGATATACGTTTCTCATTTATATGACCCAAACGACAATGCCAAATATACGTAGGGTTTGAGTTATTCGTGCTTAGTCTTTTAGTATTTTCTATGTTATAGATCTGATGGTCTAAGTTTAAAATATATAAACCATTAAACATCTGGGCTATACCATAACAAACATCATTCTTAAATATAGAACAACAATTGTTCTTAATAACAAAAGAAAAACCCACCATGTCCAAACATGAAATGGATATAATGTTTCTAGTTGTGGAAGGAATAAAATAACAATTATCTAATTCTATTACAAGTTTACTAGGCAAAGAAAGACGGTATACTCCTACGGTGACAACACTAACTCTTGATCCATTGCCGACACGTAGGTCCACCTCTCCTTTACTCAGAATTCTTCTCCTTCCCATTTCTTACACATTTATACAAATGTGAGAATCACATCTGGTATCTAATACCCAGGATGAAAGAGCAGAAAGGTTTATCTCTATAACATATATACCAAAAGCTAAAGTCATACCTCCCCTCATCTTTTACAGACCGTCAATGTATGAAGGACAATTTCTCCTCCAATGACCAGCCTTGCCACACTGGTGGCACTTTCCCTCTTTCACCAGGCCTTTCTTCTTCAGTGCTGAAGACTTGGGCTCCAAAGCAGACTTAGGTCCTACCTTCGTCTTCTTGAAGCCTTTGGTCTTGCCCTTGCCTTTATGCATCATCAGTATGGGGCTAGCAGGCTTGGCTTTCTTCATGTTTATTTTGGTAGTTTGCAACATACCTAGGAGCTCGGGCAGTGTCTTGTCTATTTCATTCATGTTATTGTTTAAGACAAACTACTCATAACTGTCTGGCAACGATTGTAGGATCAGGTCTGTGGCCAACTCTTGGCCTAGAGGGAACCCTGGTCTTTCAAAGTTCTTGATATACCCAATAATCTTGAGTATGTTAGTCCCTACTAGGTCCCGAGCTCCCAACTTACACTAGAACAACGACTTAATGACATCGAATCTCTCTTGACGAGCTTGCCCTTAAAACATTTTCTTGAGATGCTCGTCAATTTCCTTGCAACCCATGTTCTCGTGTTGCTTTTGGAGCTCAGAGTTCATGGTTGCTAGCATGAGACATTCGACATCTAAGGAGTCGTCAAGGTACTTCTTATAAGCATCCTTATCAGCACGGGACGCATTCCTGGCAGGCTCATCAGGGGTTAGCTCTTCCAATACATAGAGCTTGCGCTCTTGCCTGAGAACAATTTTCAAGCTCCTGTACCATTCCAAATAATTCGTCCCGCTCAGCTTTTCCTTCTCAAGGATCGCTCGGATAGACATGGTGGAATGTGAAACACTTGCAATGGAAATTCTACAAGGATCAAACAAAGTAAAATTAGTACTACATTTCATAAATATAAATTTTCTTTCGATTAGGACTTTAATCAAAATAACTCCCACTATTTTTATCAAACTGATAACCCTCTATATCAATTCAAAGAGTTTAGTGAGTAATTCTCTTAGTGGACGTGATCCATATTTCACTAACACTATGAGTCACCTTTGGCTTTTCTCTCACAAATGCAGTTATTTAGGTAGGCAACACTTGCCAATTGCATCATAATGCAATTCCTGTATGGCTGGTGAATAACTCTTTATTCGCATCCATCATATGGTGCATGCCAACCCTATGCCTCTGGGCACTCAACCTTTGAGGTCATCGAGTTAAGATAGACCCAATGTCGATATTGGGATATCATAATTATCCGCTCGCACCCTTACCAAGATAGATTATTGCACCTTACTTTGGCAAGCCCACACTTCATCGATCGAGGCAGGATGTAACACCCCAAAATGTTGTAGGAGCGACGGGGATCGATTTTGGCCAAGACAAGGTTTTGGTGCAGGTGACACGGGCCCCGACACGGGCGTGTCGGAGGCCGTGTCGGGCGTATCGAGCTCGGGCCGTCGAGCTGGCCGTGTCGTCGACCAGCGCAGGTCGACGATGGTCGTGTGGTGGAACACGGCCTAGGACACGGGCGTGTCCCTGGCCGTGTCACACCTGGGTTGTGCGGTTGGGTACACGGGTAATGACACGGGCACGAACACGGGCGTGTCTAGTTTGACACGGGCGTGTCTGATGCCGTGTCACCAAGCCGTGTACCCCTCTGACTGCAAAGTGTTGATAAATTGCACACCGGGGGCGTGACACAGGTCCCGACACAGGCATGTCGCAGGTGACACGGGCGTGTCGCAGGTGACATGGGCGTGTCGGAGGCTGTGTCAAAGGTCGTGTGCTGGTTTTCAATTTTGGTCGAGACGGCGAATGAGCTACACGGCCCGGCACACGGCCGTGTGCTAACCCGTGTTTGGCCCAGATTTTATGATTTTGGATTTAATCCGGGCCGTTCGTTTCCTTGGCTTTGGATCCGACGATGGGGGGCTGCTCCTGGGTGGTTATAGTCGGGAAATAGGGTTTAGAAACCCATTTTCCATTGGCCAATCTCGCTCTAAAAGTTAGAGAGAAGGGAGAGCAAGGAGGAAGGAGGAGTCCAAGAACCGGCCACCGGAAGAGCTTCGGAGCTCCGAATCGCGATCCGAGTCCAGATCCGCGGAGGCGATGCCGTTGCGGTGCTTTCCAACCGTATAGTTTTCGATGGCGCCGAGGAAGAACGCAAGGGTAACGATTTCTCATCCTTGGGCATGTGAAGCCCTCTTTTCCTTTGCATAGGAAGCCCCCTCTCGCGAGTGAGAGAAGAGTTGGAGTGTTCCTTGGGGTAGATATGTGAAGTCCCCCTTGTGTAGAGTCCGTATGCGTAAACGGACATAGGCATTGTGTGTGAAGCCTATTCGGACATGTTGGTCCGGATCGGTGATGTTGCATTGCATTTGAACCGGGCAAGAATCCGGGTGTTTGGGTGTTTTCGGGTTTTCTACGTGGTAGATTGCATCAGGGAGCCTTGGAGATTAACTCCAAGGTGCACCCGAAAAACTGGGCAAAAGCGGGTTTTGCCAACACGGTGGTCGGGGAGCCAACGTGAACATAACCGGGTTATGTGATTATTGTGGTGGAAACGGGACTCGGTGAGTCTTGGCCTGCGCATATGGCTTAAATTGTCGTTGCGGTGTGAGCACGGGTCAGGCGGAACTGTACTCGGTTTATGTCGTTTGGTAGGACCGTTGGCATGGATGAGGGTCTTCGGCGGTCTATGGCTTGAATTGCCGTGACCAAGGCCAGGAAGGCAAAATGCTCATATGGATGACCGTCCAAGAGGCGGTGGTGGATTGGGAACGTCTATGGCTTGAATTGACGTGACGTTGGCCGGTTCCCCGAGAATGTGCCCTGAGTGCACGGGGTGTGTGGCCGTGCGAGCCCACGCCTGTGGTGAAGTGCAAATACTTTATATAATTGCCTATGCTAATAAAGTGCAGGGAAAGAGCATTGCCGCCCCGAATGTGGGGGCGGGATCGTTATAATTTGGTCAGCATTACTGACCGTTGCTATTGTTTGCCACCGGGCGGTGGTTTGTGGCTTGCAGGTGCTGCGGAGCAGAGCAGGAAATAGCAGGCTAAAGCCCTTGTTGCTGTGCCGGCCCTCGAAGGCCTAATTGCTTAGGTTTCTTTCCCGTTTTCATGTATGGCCTGCCTGCGTGCCGAAGTTTGGAAAACACTTCATTTATTAAGTGAACAGTGTAAGGCCTTAAGGCCATTTCTCTTTGGTTGTATGTATACATTCCTGAGTTTGTAGTGGACATTCATGTTGTTGTGGCTGGGTTCTTATTTCTTTTGCAACTGAATAAATTGCTTCCGCTAGGTGTTGTGTAGGACGACATGATTGGTTGAATGGTTTCAACGCGTAACCAGCCGGTCTGTCCGTAGTATATGGCGTCGGGCCCCGGCCGGACCTACTGCTATATGCTATGCGACGGATAGGGGTGTTATAAATTGGTATCAGACTTCTGGTTTCGGTCAAGCTTAAATGAATTCGTGGACGAATTCACTTTAAGGGGTGGTGAGCACATGTGTGCGTCATCGTTATAACATGAAAAGAACCCATGAATGTCCACTTAGGAATGAAAATATACATGTTTGAGGAACCTGCGTGTTCCTATAATTGTTGTTTGCAGTAATTTTTGGGTCGCTTATTGGTGTTTTGCACGATTATAGGTGACCAGAAGTGGTGCTGGGCCGTCTGAACGGCCAGGTTCTGAGGCGAGCAGTGCGCCAAGCGATGCGCCTGCAACACCTCCGTCTGCCGAGACTATTAGGTTGGTGGCAGAAGCGGTCATGGAAATGATCAATGCGCAGCCTGCAAGGCAGGTGCAGCAGCCTGCTCCTGTTGTGGAGCAAGTACCGCTTCAGACGGCAGAGCAAAGGAGGGTTGAGCAAGTAGTTTTGGAGCCAGAGTTGCCTCGGAGAGCAACTGAAAGACAACTAAAGAACGTGATGGGCTTTCATCCACCGGTATTCACGGGGGCAGAAACCCCGACCCAAGCAGAGGATTGGCTCTCAAGGGTCAACAGGATGATGACTGCGACGGAAATGGAAGAGTGGCAGAAGACCACAATAGCGACGTTCCTGTTGGACGGGGACGCAAGACTATGGTGGGAAGGCCTAGAGCTACATCAGTTGCGGGGAAGGCCGTTGGCCGAAGTTTCGATGGAGGAGTTTGCGAGACTATTCATGGCTCGATACCTCCCCTCGGCGCAGAGAATTGCGGTAGAAAGCGAGTTTCAGAAGTTGGTGCAAGGGGATTGCACCGTTGATGAGTACCTCCACGAGTTTACTTGGTTAGGGAGATATGCCGGCGCTACCTTTGCAGACGAGGAGCGCAAGACGAGCCGCTTCTACGAAGGGCTAAAAGATGATTTAAGATTGCTACTGTCGGGGCACAAGGCGCAGGGTTTCATGACCCTGGTCAATTCGGCCCGGTCCTTGGAGAAGGACATGAAGAATGTCCAAGGGAAGAAGGAATCCGGTAGTAAGAAAGCGGAGTTCAAGGCATCGACTACATCGAAGTCGGGCTACCGCAGATTCTATAAGAAAGCTAAGACGTCGGGTCCAGCCTCTTCAGGTGCCTCGGGGACAACTACCAATCGAACCCCGGGCGCTTGTTTCACGTGTGGAAAGACGGGGCACTTTGCCCGTGATTGCTGGAGTGGACGCTCAAAGTCCGAAAGGAAACAAGGAGCTACCTACGAGGAGAAGGGCAAAGCGGTGGAATCGACCGCGTCCCACTATGCTCCGACTCAGCCTAGAGTCTATAACTTAGGCCAGCAGGAGGCCATCAAGCAAGCGGATGTGGTGACAGGTATGAGTTAATTTATAGCAAGTTAGCTTTAATACCGTTATCTATTGCTTGTTAGCCTAATATTGTTTGTATAGGCTTTGTTGTGATTACTGATAGTCCGGCACGGGCACTGTTCGACACGGGAGCTTCACATTCCTTCTTGTCCGAAAGTTTCATATCGCGCATCGGAGTCCCTTCTTCGATGGCGAAGGACAAGTTGGATGTGCTGCTACCGAATGGGTGCTCGATGCGTGCGGACAGGGTGTGCACCGTAAAGGTTCACATTGGGAGCCAAGAGTTCGACTTGCTAGCGTCATTGCTGCCGCTAGTAGAGTTCGACGTGATCTTTGGGATGGATTGGCTGTCAGAGCAGAAAGCTTGGATTGACTGTGACCGGAAGGAGGTCAAGCTGGGTGTAGGGCGGGAGACTACATTCGAGGGGCTAAAGGGGTCGAGCAAGACATTGATGTCTGCTCTTCAGGTGGTGAAGGCAGTTCGTGCTGGTGCAGAGCTATTCTTCGTAATAGTGGGGGCTGTGGAGCCAAAGTCCACATTGGATAGCATCCCCGTGGTTTGCGAATACCCCGATGTATTCCCGGATAGTCTTCCCGGAGCCCCATCGCAGCGGGAGATTGATTTCACCATCGAGCTCGTACCGGGGGCCAAACCGGTGTCACGTGCTCCGTATAGGTTGGCGGTTAAGGAGATGGCAGAGTTGAAAGTTCAGCTAGAGGAGCTGATGGAGCAAGGGTATGTGCGTCCAAGCTCGTCGCCTTGGAGCGCACCGGTCCTCTTCGTTAAGAAGACGGACGGGAGTATGCGGCTGTGTATCGACTACAGAGAGTTGAACAAGCTAACGGAGAAGAATAAGTACCCGATCCTGAGGATTGATGATCTCTTTGATCAGTTGGTCGGATCGTCGGTATATTCCAAGTTGGACTTGAAGTCGGGGTACTATCAGCTGAGGATCAGGGAGTGTGATATCCCGAAGACGGCGTTCAGTATGAGGTATGGGCATTTCGAGTTCACGGTCATGCCATTTGGACTGATGAATGCGCCATCGGTATTTATGGATCTGATGAACAGGACGTTCAGAGATTTCCTGGATCGCTTTGTGATCGTCTTTATTGACGATATTTTGGTGTACTCGCAGTGCGAAGAATACCACTTCAAGCATTTGCATTTGGTGTTGGAGACTTTGAGGAGGAATGAGCTCTACGCAAAGTTCTCCAAGTGCGAGTTCTGGCTACCCTCGGTAGCGTTCCTTGGTCATATAGTGAGTGGGGAAGGTATAGCGGTGGATCCGGCGAAGATTGTTGCGATACGAGAGTGGCCTGCGTTATCTTCTGTCGCGAAAGTCCGTAGTTTTCTCGAACTGCCGGATATTACAGGCGCTTCGTAGAGAACTTCTCGCGGTTAGTATTACCTCTCACGAAGTTGACAAGGAAGGATCAGAAATTCTTGTGGACGCAAGAGTGCGTGCAAGCTTTTGAGGAACTGAAGAGACGGTTGACCACAACACCAGTGCTTAGTTCGCCGAGTGGGACCGAGGGCTTTGAGGTGTATAGCGACGCTTCGGGTAGTGGCTTGGGCTGCGTGTTGTTGCAGCATGGGAGCGTGATAGCGTATGGATCGCGTCAGTTGAAGGTGCATGAAAGAAATTATTCGGTGCACGACTTGGAGTTGGCGGCCGTGATATTTGCACTCAAGTTGTGGAGGCACTACCTTTACGGCGTAAGGGTCGATATATACACCGATCACAAGAGCCTAAAATATTTGTTGGATCAAAAGGACCTTAATATGAGGCAGAGGAGGTGGATGGAGTTCCTAGGGGACTACACCTTCAAAATACATTATGTACCCGGGAAGGGCAACGCAGTTGCGGATGCGCTGAGCCGCAGGGCTCCCTCCCAAGCCAACTGGTTGTCGGTGCATGATGAGCGGCTAGTACGGGAGTTGGAGGAGCTTGAGATCTGTTGCGTTGACAGGGAGACGAGCGCCAAAGCAATGTTAAACTGGATAGAAGTTCAGTATGACCTGGCTGACCGGGTTCGGCAGGCATTGGAGTTAGATGACTCCATGAAGGAGCTTTTGGAGGCCGCTCTGGATGGGTCAAATTCCCAGTTCTCGGTGGAAGATGGTTTATTAAGGAAGGATGATCGGTTGTGCGTCCCGAGTGGGGGTAACCTCCGGGCGGAGTTGATGTACGAGGCTCATCATACCAAGTACTCAATCCACCCAGGGAGCACGAAGATGTATCGTGATCTCAAGAAGCTGTTTTGGTGGCCGGGGCTCAAGAAAGATGTGGTGTTGTACGTGGCTAAGTACCAAACGTGCGCCTTGGTGAAGGCGGAGTGCCAAAAGCCGGGAGGATTTCTGAAGTCCTTGCCTATACCGGAGTGGAAATTCGACGATATATCTATGGACTTTGTGCACGGGTTGCTAAGGTCGCAGAAGGGGAATGACGCCATCTGGGTGATCGTAGATCGGCTAACCAAGGTGTCGCATTTCATTCCGCATAGGAAGGATGACTCGGTGGAGAAGTTGGCGAAGCTATACGTGGACAATATTATTAGGCTGCATGGTGTGCCCCGTAGCATTGTGAGTGATCGCGATGGGCGGTTCACGTCAAATGATTGGAGGTTGGTGCAACAGATGCTGGGAACAAAGTTAAAGTTCAGTACAGCTTTCCATCCGCCGACGGATGGGCAGACCGAGAGGGTCAATAGAACGATGGAGGACATGCTACGCATGTGTGTTCTGGATTTCGGTAAGCATTGGGAAGACCACCTTTATTTGGTGGAGTTCGCGTACAACAACAGCTACCAAGCGAGTATACAAATGGCGCCCTTCGAGGCCCTGTATGGTAGGAAGTGTCGCACGCCGTTATCGTGGCTTGAAACGGGTGAGGCAAGGTTGTACAAGAAGCAGGAGGTGGAGAGTGCTACCTCGTTAGTGCGGATCATTCGGGAGCGCTTGTTGATCGCTCAGGACCGGCAGGCGAAGTATTACAATGCCAAGCACCGGAACGTGGAGTTTGCGGTAGGCGATTGGGTATATCTGAAAGTGAAGCCGTTCAAGGGGGTTTCGCGGGTGAGACGCTTGAAGAAGCTGAGCCCAAGATACCTTGGACCTTTTGAGGTTCTGGAGCGAGTCGGCGAAGCTACATACCGTTTGAAGCTATCGGTGGAGTTGAGTAGATTACATGATGTGTTCCACATTTCTGTGTTGCGGAAGGCGGTGCAAGAGCCTTCACAGGTGATCGCGGTTGACCAAGTGCCGGTGGACGAAGGGTTGATGACTAGGGTCAAGCCCATTCGTATCGAAGATGTTGAGGTCAAGAGACTCCGTAACAAGGAGATCTGGATGGTTAAGGTCCGGTGGGATAATTGCGGGCGTGAGGAGCTCTCTTGGGAATGGGAGCAGACTATGCTCGAGGAGTACCCGGAATTGTTCCGCTCAGGTACTGTTTTACGTTAAGTCCTGTTTGTCCTTTATTAATTTCGTGGACGAAATTCTTTAAGGGGGGTAGAATTGTAACACCCCAAAATGTTGTAGGAGCGACGGGGATCGATTTTTGCCAAGACAAGGTTTTGGTGCAGGTGACACGGGCCCCGACACGGGCGTGTCGGAGGCCGTGTCGGGCGTGTCAAGCTCGGGCCGTCGAGCTGGCCGTGTCGTCGACCAGCGCAGGTCGACGATGGACGTGTGGTGGAACACGGCCTAGGACACGGGCGTGTCCCAGGCCGTGTTACACCTGGGCTGCGCGGTTGGGTACACGGGTAATGACACGGGCATGAACACGGGCGTGTCTAGTTTGACACGGGCGTGTCTGATGCCGTGTCACCAAGCCGCGTACCCCTCTGACTGCAAAGTGTTGATAAATTGCAGACGGGGGGCGTGACACGGGTTCCGACACGGGCGTGTCGCAGGTGACACGGGCGTGTCGGAGGCCGTGTCAAAGGCCGTGTGCTGGTTTTCAATTTTGGTCGAGACGGCGAATGAGCTACACGGCCAGGCACACGGCCGTGTGCCAACCCGTGTTCGGCCCAGATTTTATGATTTTGGATTTAATCCGGGCCGTTCGTTTCCTTGGCTTTGGATCCGACGGTGGGGGGCTGCTCCTGGGTGGTTATAGTCAGGAAATAGGGTTTAGAAACCCATTTTCCATTGGCCAATCTCTCTCTAAAAGTTAGAGAGAAGGGAGAGCAAGGAGGAAGGAGGAGTCCAAGAACCGGCCGCCGGAAGAGCTTCGGAGCTCCGAATCGCGATCCGAGTCCAGATCCGCGGAGGCGACGCCGTTGCAGTGCTTTCCAACCGTATAGTTTTCGATGGCGCCGAGGAAGAATGCAAGGGTAATGATTTCTCATCCTTGGGCATGTGAAACCCTCTTTTCCTTTGCATAGGAAGCCCCCTCTCGCGAGTGAGCGAAGAGTTGGAGCGTTCCTTTGGGTAGATATGTGAAGTCCCCCTTGTGTAGAGTCCGTATGCGTAAACGGACATAGGCATTGTGTGTGAAGCCTATTCGGACATGTTGGTCCGGATCGGTGATGTTGCATTGCATTTGAACCGGGCAAGAATCCGGGTGTTTGGGTGTTTTCGGGTTTTCTACGTGGTAGATTGCATCAAGGAGCCTTGGAGATTAACTCCAAGGTGCACCCGGAAAACTGGGCAAAAGCGTGTTTTGCCAACACGGTGGTCGGGGAGCCAACATGAACATAACCGGGTTATGTGATTATTGTGGTGGAAACGGGACTCGGTGAGTCTTGGCCTGCGCATATGGCTTAAATTATCGTTGCGGTGTGAGCACGGGTCAGGCGGAACCATACCCGGTCTATGTCATTCGGTAGGACCGTTGGCATGGATGAGGGTCTTCGGCGGTCTATGGCTTGAATTGCCGTGACCAAGGCCAAGAAGGCAAAATGCTCATATGGATGACCGTCCAAGAGGAGGTGGTGGATTGTGAACGTCTATGGCTTGAATTGACGTGACGTTGGCCGGTTCGCCGAGAATGTGCCCTGAGTGCACGGGGTGTGTGGCCGTGCGAGCCCACGCCTGTGGTGAAGTGCAAATACTTTATATAATTGCCTATGCTAATAAAGTGCAGGGAAAGAGCATTGCCGCCCCGAATGTGGGGGCGGGATCGTTATACTTTGGTCAGCATTGCTGACCGTTGCTATTGTTTGCCACCGGGCGGTGGTTTGTGGCTTGCAGGTGCTGCGGAGCAGAGCGGGAAATAGCGGGCTAAAGCCCTTGTTGCTGTGCCGGCCCTCGAAGGCCTAATTGCTTATGTTTCTTTCCCGTTTTCATGTATGGGCGGCCTGCGTGCCGAAGTTTGGAAAACACTTCATTTATTAAGTGAACAGTGTAAGGCCTTAAGGCCATTTCTCTTTGGTTGTATGTATACATTCCTGAGTTTATAGTGGACATTCATGCTGTTGCGGCTGGGTTCTTGTTGGGTACATTGGAAAATGTGTACCTGATTTGAAGAAGTCCAACTTAGCTCAATGATATACATCAAGGTGTATTTGATGTTGTTTTGAGTTGACATGTGCAGGTGAAGAAGTGTTAAAGAATGTAGAAAAATATTCTAAGTCCATGTGTCGACACCTGAAGAAACAGTGTTGACACTTCAGAATATTTGTGTCGACACTTGAAGGAAGCTGTGTCGACACAGAGAAAGATAGTCGACCACATTTGTGTCGACACTGGGAGGCTGTGTCGACACAATGAGACAGAGTCGACACACATTTTGGCAGAAGTTGACAATACTTGTGTCGACACCAGAAGACTAAGTCGACACATTTTGGCAGAGTCAAAAAATTGATGTGTCGACACCTGAAGGCAGTGTCGACACATACTGAGTTCTGAATCTACAACAACTGTGTCTACACACAGGACTCTTGTCGACACACTACAAAGTCAAGACCAAGTTATTTTCTGAAGAAGGATGAAGTGTTGAGTCGACATAAATTCTCTGTGTCGACTCATTCTCAAACTAAAGTTCTGAAGAAGCTGTGTCGACTTAAAGGCAAACTTGTCGACATCATCAAAGGCTGTGTCGACACCAAAGTTACTTGTGTCGACACATATAGACAGTTGGTCTCGACACTTCCTGACAGTCTGTCTCAACACTTTGCTGACCAAGACTAAGGCACAGGATCTGTTTGAAGACTAGACAGCTGTGGGTTGCAGACAGTTAACTGATGTTGTCAGACTTGTCAGAAGACAGTTATAAACCGGATCAGCCGGTTACCATTAAGAAGGTCTATAAATAGACAGATTCAGAGAGAAGAAGAGAGATTGAACTTTGGCAATCAAATTGAGAAATCAAATCAAGGAGTAATACACTAAAGAAGATCTTCATCAAAAGATCTAAGAAGACGATCTCAGGATCGATCTAAGAAGAGTTCTAACAAGAATTTAGAAGTATCATCAAAGGTGTTGGATAGAGAGGGATCCACCCATTTTGAAGAAGAAGAAGGAAACCATCAGTGGTTTCTCAAGAAGCTGTTTGGAAATCAACTCAGCTAAGTTCAGATTCAAGAAGCTTTGAAGAAAGCTCAGATTCAGTTGATTTCATTAGCTGATCAAGAATTGTCTTGTCCTCTTCTCTCTCAACAAAGGCAAGACATTAAAACTTCTTTTTTAAATTTCTGTAGGATCTGTTTTACACAGATCTGAGTTGTAAGCCTGTGATATAAAGGCTGAGTGTAGGAGAGTTGATCTCTGAGTGGTAGGGCTGTTTGCCTGAGTGTAGGAGAAGGTTCTTCTCTGAGTTGTAGGCCTTGTGGCTAGGCTGAGGTAGGGCTGTTGTGCCTGAGTTGTAGGAACCTATCCAGGTTCTGAGCTGTAGGATCTGAGGATCTGAGAATAGTGGAAGTTTGGCCGAATCTAGCATACTGCTAGATAGGTGAAGGGGGAAAATGGATGTACCCAAACCTTGGGGAACCACTATAAAACATTGTGCAATCTGTGATGATTGAATTTCTGTGATTGCTGTGCTGGTTGTTTTAATTTTGTGATTAAATTCTGCCTAAAAGTATAAACAATCAATTAGAACCTATTCACCCCCCCCCCCCTCTAAGTGTTTAGGTTGTCTTGAAAGTAAAACTATCAAGTGGTATCAAAGCGAGGTTACTCAAAAAGGACTTAACAGTCTGAGGTAGATCTGAAAGGCAGAATCAAGATTCAAGAAGATGGGTTCTGGAGAAAATCACAAGGAGTTAGGGTCAATGAAATTACCCATCTGCAGGAAGGAAATCTTTGGAATTTGGAAAGAAAGAGTCAGATTATTCATGGAAGCATCTGACCCAAGAATATACATCACAGTTCAGGAAGGATCCTTCATTCCAATGAAGGTATCAGTTCTTGATGCTAATATTCAAACTCCAAAGAGTTATTCTGAAATGACCAAGGATGAAGTCATTTTGGCAACCATGGACAAGAGAGCTCAGAATATTATTGTGAGTGTCATAGATGATTCTACATTTCAGAATTTGATTCACTGCAAGACCTCCAAAGAAATGTGGGACACCTTGATTGTCTACATGGAGGGATCTGAAGAAGTAAGACAGGATAGGAAGTCTATGCTCAACCAGGAATATGAAAGTTTTAGACAAGGAAAAACTGATAGCATAACTAAATGCTATAAGAAATTCTATAGAATTGTGAATGAGTTAATGTCCTATGGAAGAGTCTTCAGTACCTATGAACTGAATGACAAATTCTTAAGATCCTTGACAAAGGATTGGGACACAAAGATCTGTGCCATAAGAGAAGTGTCTAAATTGGCAGAGATCTCTCCTCCTACCTTGTTTGGAAAGCTGCTGTCCTATGAAATGCAACTTATGGTGAGGAAGGAGGAGGAAAAGAATTCAAGAGGAGAGCATAGAGAAAAGACTGTGGCATTCAATGCAGAATCCATCAGAAAGAATAGGAGGATATCACCATCCCCTCCTAAGGAAATTGCAGAAGTCAGTTCAGAAAATTCAGATAATCAAGATTCAGAAAGCTGTGATTCAGATGCAGACTTTGCTACATTCACAAGGCAATTCCAGAGGTTCTTGAAGAAGAAGCAGTGGAAGTCTAAGCCCTCCACTTCACAGCAAGTTGATGACTATTATCAGAAGAAAAGGTCATCAAGGAAAGAAAAGAGCAGATCAAAGCCCAGCAAGGCTACTACTTCAAAGATTGTCTGCTATTGTTGCAATAGACCTGGACATGTAGTGGCTGACTGTCCTGATAAGAGAAAGGAGTCTTCAGACAAGAATAAGACTCATAAAAAGGGCAAGAAGGAGAAATCCTTTGTTGCAAAGAAGGATAAGAGCCTAACAGATCAGTCAACTTCAGAGTCAGAATCTGAAGCAAAAGCATATATTGGACTATATGCTGTATCTGAAGAAGAGGAGTTTCTGCAGTTGCTAGACTCCATCAATGAACAAGAGGATCATCAGTGCATGGGACTGATGGTAGGATCAGAAGAGGACATATGCCAGAATCAGTCTGGTCCTAATAAGGTACAATGTCCTTCTATGAAATCTGTTTGTAGTACAAGTACAGAATCAGCTACATCTGCTTCAAGTGATGTAGATGCATCTGAATCTGAAGGAGATGTCTATCAATTGATAGATAAGTATGGGGACTTGTTGCAGGCCCTTAAGAAAAGCAAGAACCTGGTTAAACTTCAGGCTCATGAAATTGCTAAACTAAGGGTAGCTGCAACTGAGTTAGAGAAAGTAATTGATCAGAAGTTAAATGAAATTGCCAAGCTAAAGAATATAACTATTATTCAGATGGGCACAATTAATTATACCAATGATCAAGTGAAGAGTCTGGAGGCCAGACTAAGAATTGAAAAAGATTTAGTGGCTAGTTACTCTAAGCCAAAGTCTGTCTTACCCTTGATAGATGAATTTGTGAATCAAAAGGGTAAGGCAGGATTAGGATTCAAAGGTAACTCCAGGGATGGCCAATTCAAGAGGAAAGGCAAAGCTCCTGTCAAGCCACTGAACTTTTCAGTCCCTATTAAGTTTAGAAAGGTGCAAGTGCCTTCTAATCAATATGATCATGAAAATATTCATGATCATATTAAGACTAATGTTCTGAAAAACAAAGGTGTAAATGCCAACAGGCCTACCCATGTTCATAAACCCAATGGTTATAAAAAATCAGTGGGTGAAGCTGCTGCAGCACCAGCAATGGACAGAAATTCTTTTGTCAAGGATGTATCTAGAACTAGATATAATAGGTTTGAATGTTGGTGTTGTGGCAAGAGAGGCCATTTTGCACTAGACTGCTGGTATAACACAAGTATTAGAAAGAACAATAGTCTACCTGTTAGAAGAGATAATGGTAGCTTTGTTTATGCTAACTTGAACCAAGGACCCAAGACTTGCTTGGGTTCTAAGGGAAAGTAAATCTGTGTTGCAGGTGTATCCAAGTAGCCATGCCCCTATATGGTACTTGGATAGTGGTTGTTCCAGGCACATGACTGGAACAAAGGGGCTGTTGAAGGAGTATTCATCTGTCAAAGATGGACCTAAAGTTATCTTTGGTGGATCTGAAAAAGGAGTCATCAAAGGGTTTGGTAACATTTCTTCTAACCTAATTACTATCACCCAAGTGGCTTATGTAAAAGGTTTGAAACATAATCTAATAAGCATAAGCCAGCTGAGTGATTTAGGATATGACATTTCATTTGTTAAGGATGGATGTCATATCAAAAGGTCAAGTGATCAAGAGATCATTTTGACTGGGTATAGGAAGAGAAATGTATATTGTCTTAATTTTATATGTGAGAATAAGACTTCTCCCATCTGTCTTGTAGCTGATGACAATGCTTCTCATTGTGTTAAGTGGCACAAGAGATTGGCTCATCTTAACTACAAGACAATTGGCCAACTCTTTATCAAAGAGTTAGTGAGGAATGGTCCTCAAGTTAATTGTATGAAGGAAGGGATATGTCCAGCTTGTCAAAAGGGCAAGCAGACAAAATCCTCCTTTCAAAGCCTTGAAAACAAGGATTCTGTGAGGTGCTTATACCTCTTGCATATGGATCTTTTTGGTCCTATGCCAGTTCATAGTCTAGGTAGGAAGGTCTACACTTTTGTGGTTGTAGATGACTACTCTAGATTTACATGGGTGTTCTTTCTGAGACAGAAATCTGAAACCCCAAGTGTCTTACTTAATTTTGTAAAGCAAAATCAGAATGAACTGAATAATACAGTGGTCAAAATCAGAAGTGACCATGGTACTGAGTTTCAATCTGAAAGCATGACAAAGTTATGTGAAGACTTTGGGATTTTCCAAGAGTTCTCCTCACCAAGAACACCTCAGCAAAATGGAATTGCTGAAAGAAAGAATAGAACATTAATTGAAGCTGGTAGAACTCTATTGAGTGACACCTCTCTACCAGAATATTTCTGGGCTGAGGCAGTAAACACTGCTTGTCATGTGATCAATAGGGCTTCTATCACCAAGAGCCACAAAAAGACTCCCTATGAGATTATGAAAGGTAGAAAACCAAATCTATCCTACTTCAGAATCTTTAGTTGCAAATGCTATATACTTAACAATGGTGAGTCATATTTGACTAAGTTTGCTACCAAATCCCAGGATGGGATATTTGTTGGGTACAGCACAAATAGTAAGGCCTATAGAATCTTCAACTTAACTACTCAAGTTGTTGAAGAATCTGTGCATGTTGTGTTTGATGAAACAAGATTAATCAACTATGAGTTGTTTTGTAGATCAAATGACTCAACAGGTATAAGCAAAAGAATGGACAAGCTCTCCATTGCTGAAGCTTCAAGGGAAGATGGAGTATTGGAAAATGAAGGCTATTGTCCAGGGGGAGTACAAGATTCTATAGAAGATGAAGAAAACCAAGAGGTTCAGCATAATGAAGGAGCTGGAGATGTTCAACCAGAAGGGAATCTTCCTCCAACTACAAGACATTTAAGAGACCATCCAGCAGATCAGATAATAGGTGATCTAAGACAGGAAGTGCAGACTAGAAGCAGAAGTCAAAGCACAGTTCCGCATTCAAGTTTCCTGTCACAAATGGAGCCTAAGAAGTTTGAAGAAGCCATCCAAGACCAGCACTGGACTGATGCTATGCAAGAGGAGCTGAATCAATTCAAAAGGTGCAATGTCTGGGAGCTTGTTCCTAAACCAAGAGGCCACAATATAATTGGGACAAAATGGATCTATAGGAACAAGTTGGATGAGAGTGGAGTAATAGTGAAAAATAAAGCAAGATTGGTTGCTAAAGGATACAGGCAGGAAGAAGGGATTGACTTTGATCAAACCTTTGCCCCAGTAGCAAGGCTGGAGGCAATAAGAATGTTTCTTGCCTATGCAGCCTATCAAGACTTCAAGGTATACCAGATGGATGTGAAGTCAGCATTTCTGAATGGTGATCTTAAAGAAGAAGTATATGTAGATCAGCCATCAGGTTTTGTAGATCCTCTTAAACCTGATTATGTTTATAAGCTTAGAAAATCTTTGTATGGGTTAAAGCAAGCCCCAAGGGCTTGGTATGAAACCCTGTCTACTTTCCTTATTGAGAATAAATTCTCAAGAGGAAAAATAGACAAAACTCTATTCCTTAGGGAATCCAAAGGCAAGATCATCTTAGTTCAGATCTATGTTAATGACATAATCTTTGGATCTACTGAAAACAACCTTTGTAAAAAGTTTGCCAAACTTATGCAAGGAAAGTTTGAGATGAGCAGTATGGGGAAACTGAAGTTCTTCTTGGGACTCCAAGTAAGACAGACTGATGATGGCTTGTCCATATCCCAGTCAAAGTTTACCAAAGAATTAATTAAGAAGTATGGTATGGAGTCATCCTCCATCATGAGAACTCCTATGGGAACAAGTATGCCTATATGCAAAGATGATGCAGGTAAACCTGTTGATGAGACTTTGTATAGAGGAATAGTTGGTTCTCTACTATATCTCACAGCTAGTAGACCAGATATTATGTATGCTACATGTGTCTGTGCTAGGTACCAAGCCTGTCCTAAAGAGTCTCATTATACTGCAGTCAAAAGGATTCTGAGGTATCTTAAGGGCACACCTAATCTAGGCCTTTGGTACCCTAGGAATAGAGATTTTCTACTAACAGGTTATTCAGATGCAGACTTTGCAGGCTGTAGAGAGGATAGGAAGAGTACAACAGGTACTTGTCAATTCTTGGGAGGAAGATTGATATCTTGGAGTAGTAAGAAGCAGACCAGTGTGGCTATATCAACAGCTGAGTCAGAATATGTTGCTGCTGGCAGCTGCTGTGCACAACTACTGTGGATACAGCATCAGCTTAAAGATTATGGTATTCAAGTAAGTAGAACACCTCTTTTGTGTGATTCTAAGAGTGCAATTTCTATTGCTAATAATCCTGTTTCTCATAGTAGAACTAAGCATATAGAAATTTAATACCATTTTCTTAGAGATCATGTAGAAAGAGAAGACATCACATTGGAATTTGTTAAAACAGATTATCAAATAGCAGATGTATTCACTAAGCCTCTGGATGAAACAAAATTCAATAAATTTAAAATTGAATTAGGCATGCTGACCATTGATTAGATTATCAACAAACTTACAAGTAACATATTAGATTATCAAATGGTCTCAAGTGGTGTTGACAAAAACAGAAATTGGCTAAGTAAAATAGTGTCGACACATTTAGTGATAATGTGTCGACTCAGTGAAGTAATGTCGACAAGTCAGAAATATTGTGTCAACACAGAGAATATGTGTCGACACTTAAGAATTAAATTGTCGACTTATCCAGGAATGTAGTGTCGACTTCACCAGAATAGTGATGTCGACACTTACAAATTTTGTGTCGACACTTATCCTAAGAGTCGACACAAATTTTCTGATACTCTACTATATCTCTCAGGTGTCGACATATCCACAATTGGTGTCGACACATAGTAGACAGATTTGATGTCGAGACAATAGAAGTTTGTGTCGACACATTCCATCTGTGTCGGCACATATAGACAGTTTTTACCCGCCTTTGATCTTCTTTCAATAGAAGGTATAAATAGGTCAAGAACTTATTCAGTCGACACGCTTACAAGGTTTTCGAGACTGAAACCCTGTGTCAACTTTCTCTCCCTCTCTCTCTCTCTCTTCTCTCAAGCTTTCTCACCTGAACAATGGCACCGAAGATTGAAGACAACGTCAATGAAGGTTATGAGTTGGTAAGGAATGCCTTTGCCGAAGCCCCGACAGATGTTCAACGAGTTATCACTCTTATTTCCGAATCCGGATTAGAGTTTTTAGTATCTGAACCTTCTAAGATATGGAAGAAGGAGGTGCATGAATTCTTTAACTCTGCATCAATAGGTTCAGATATTCTCAAGATCAAGTCCACTGTTCATGGGTCGCCAGTGAAGATTACCCCAAGAAGTCTAAGGAAGATTCTACATTTACCAATAATTGAGAATGAAGAAGAAGTCCCTGCTTCTAAGTCAAGGGAGGCTATCCAATGGTGTGGATTGGATCCCACCCTGAAAATTGGAGCTGCGTTCAACAGGAAAGGGATGAATCAGCAAGGGATGTTTTTGTCTGAAGTAGTTGGCAAGGTGATTCTGTGCAAACCAGGGGGACATGTTAGGATTTCAGCCTATATGTTCTGCCTAATGACCAGAATTGTGTTTACAATTCCAACTGATTGGTCAGCTGTAATCTTTGAAAAGATCAAGGAAGGAATAAAGAAGCCAAATCTGGCTAGAATTATGAGTTTATATCTGAATGGAGTAATCCCTGAGGTAATGCAACACCTGCCAGGAACAAAGATCAATCACATGAGAAAGATGGACATGAGATTGTTTTCTAGGTGGGATAGGGTGCTGTCTAAGGATGTGCCTGATGAGAGCAGGCAGGACACCCCAGTGAAATCCTCATCTCATGCTCAAGATACTGAGCAGCTTCAAGAAGAACAAGAGAGGAAGCAGGATGAAGATCACCCTGTGTCTACTCCAGCCCAGCAAGACACTATACCTGCACAGATGCAGGGGGAGCAAGCTCATTCTCCTGCCCAGAATGAATCTACTCCTAACCAGGTACAGTTGTAGGGGGAGCTGGTGTATTTTCTTATAAAAGACATTTCTAATATTTCAATTTCTGCACAGGTGCATGGGGAGCAAGTGTACTCACCTGCACAGGACATTACCAATACTGAACAAGTACAGGGGGAGAAGATGTCAGAACCAGTGCAAGAGGCAGTACAAATTGATATCTCCAAAGATCTGAATATAGAAGATCCAATTGATACATCTAATGTTCAAGCTCAGAAGGAATATACTCTAGATGAATTATTTCCTAATGTTGATATTGCTACTGATAGAGTAGAAGAGGGGCAAGATATTGAGAAGGCCCTTGACATGGAGATAGAAATTGAGAAGGAGCAAGTGGTTGAGGAGGAGTCTGTGCATGTTGAGGCTGAACAACATGGCACTGAGATAGATATTCATCCACCTCCTCAAGAAAGAGTTCAAATTGATAGTTCATCTGAATCTGAGACTGAAGAAGCCAGAATGGCTAAGAAGAGAAAATTTGTTGTCTTCAAGAGAAGGAGCAAAGGTTATAAGCAGGCTCTACAGACTACAACTCAACAATCCCATTCTGAATTTAATTATAACAAGTTTATGGTTGATTTGCAAGTTAAGCTAGATGAACATAGATTGGCAGTTGAAAAATATGTTGATGAGAGCAATAAGTCCCTTCAATTTGACTTGGCTCAGGATATAAAGTCAATTCGATTTGAAATCAATATGCATAAGAAGGAGATGACAGATTGCTTCCATAAAGGAGGTAATGCTGTGGTGTATTTGGCTAAACAACAACAGTCCATCATCCCTAAAGTAGATGATATTGTTTTAAAGCAAAGTTATGTTTTGGAGAATCAGTTGAGAATGAATGACAATTTAACTGAATCTCATCACAAAATTATTGATGAATTGAAAAAGACTACTCCAGGGCTGACTGAAGCTAGAGCAAAGGAGATGGAAGAATTTGATAAGAAACTTCAAGATGCTATTGAATCAGTTAAAATTGCTATCACTACCTCTCAAAAGGACATATCTGACAAGCTTCAAAAGTTAAAACCATTTTTAAAAGAGGGTGTGAATTATCTGGATGGCCAGATCAGATTTCAGAAGGAAGATCTAAGAGATCATATTACCAGAGAAGCCATAAAGGGGGAGAGGTTGTTAGTTCATGTTGGCTCAGAGCACACCAAATGGGTGACAAATAGTATTCGAGCCACATTGGGATATCCACCTTTGTGTGATGATGCTATGGTGGCTGAGTCAGGAATACAAACAGGTCTACTTGAAGGCAATCAACCTGAGGTTGCCCAAGTCATTTACCCTCCTCCAGATTTTGATATGATTGATCAGCAAGTTCAAGATATGTATAGCCCTCCAAAGGAGGTTAACAGGGTTGTTATTGAGAAAGTGGATAAGCCTGAGGCCAATTTGAAAGAACAACAAGATGCTCTACTATCCAAGAAGAGATTTAGAGAGCAGGTTGAACTTAAGCCAGATTTTGAGCAGAGGAGCCCTACTTCAAGAAATATTATACTAACTGCATGGAAGGCTGTAAGGACAAAGAACATGAAAGAGGAAAGTGGTATAATGAAATAGAATGGCTAAAATTTGAAGCTAGGCAGGAATCCATAGTATAGTTCAGGAGAAAAGCCAAGATGGGAATGCTGCCACCAGATGCTCAGGAGCCAAGCAAGTACTTTCCAAAGCCCTTTCATTACTTTGAAAGGCAAAGGCTCAAGGAAGAAGCACAGAAGAAAGCTGAGCTAAAAGCCAAGAAGCCAGCTGAAGTTGCTGAAGCTCCTGTGAAGGCTCAAATCCAATCTGGCAAAGGAATTATCATAAAAGAGCCTGATCAGTCTTAGTTTTAAGTTCTTTCAAATGTGTTTTGTAATGTTGTGTTTAATCTTTCAATGTAAACAACTGTAATTAAACATTACCAAATTATAAACAAAATTTTGTTTGGAATCACATATTCATGTTCACTCTGTGTTGAATTGTTAATGTTTTGTTTATAAAGTATTCATGTAATGTCATACATTATCATATTTTTTTTTATAAATGGTGTATATCATTGGCTCTAAGGGTTATGACTTCTCCAAATAGGGGGAGATTGTTGGGTACATTGGAAAATGTGCACCTGATTAGAAGAAGTCCAACTTAGCTCAATGATATACATCAAGGTGTATTTGATGTTGTTTTGAGTTGACATGTGCAGGTGAAGAAGTGTTAAAGAATGTAGAAAAATATTCTAAGTCCATGTGTCGACACCTGAAGAAACAGTGTTGACACTTCAGAATATTTGTGTCGACACTTGAAGGAAGCTGTGTCAACACAGAGAAAGATAGTCGACCACATTTGTGTCGACACTGGGAGGCTGTGTCGACACAATGAGACAGAGTCGACACACATTTTGGCAGAAGTTGACAATACTTGTGTTGACACTAGAAGACTAAGTCGACACATTTTGGCAGAGTTAAAAAATTGATGTGTCGACACCTGAAGGCAGTGTCGACACATACTGAGTTCTGAATCTACAACAACTGTGTCTACACACAGGACTTGTGTCGACACACTGCAAAGTCAAGACCAAGTTATTTTCTGAAGAAGGATGAAGTGTTGAGTCGACATAAATTCTCTGTGTCGACTCATTCTCAAAATAAAGTTCTGAAGAAGCTGTGTCGACTTAAAGGCAAACTTGTCGACATCATCAAAGGCTATGTCGACACCAAAGTTACTTGTGTCGACACATATAGACAGTTGGTCTCGACACTTCCTGACAGTCTGTCTCAACACTTTGCTGACCAAGACTAAGGCACAGGATCTGTTTGAAGACTTGACAGCTGTGGGTTGCAGACAGTTAACTGATGTTGTCAGACTTGTTAGAAGACAGTTATAAACCGGATCAGCCGGTTACCATTAAGACGGTCTATAAATAGACAGATTTAGAGAGAAGAAGAGAGATTGAACTTTGGCAATCAAATTGAGAAATCAAATCAAGAAGGAGTAATACACTAAAGAAGATCTTCATCAGAAGATCTAAGAAGACGATCTCAGGATCGATCTAAGAAGAGTTCTAACAAGAATTCAGAAGTATCATCAAAGGTGTTGGATAGAGAGGGATCCACCCATTTTGAAGAAGAAGAAGGAAGCCATCAGTGGTTTCTCAAGAAGCTGTTTGGAAATCAACTCAGCTAAGTTCAGATTCAAGAAGCTTTGAAGAAAGCTCAGATTCAGTTGATTTCATCAGCTGATCAAGAATTGTCTTGTCCTCTTCTCTCTCAACAAAGGCAAGATATTAAAACTTCTTTTCTAAATTTCTGTAGGATCTGTTTTACACAGATCTGAGTTGTAAGCCTGTGATATAAAGGCTGAGTGTAGGAGAGTTGATCTCTGAGTGGTAGGGCTGTTTGCCTGAGTGTAGGAGAAGGTTCTTCTCTGAGTTGTAGGACTTATGGCTAGGCTGAGGTAGGGCTGCTGTGCCTGAGTTGTAGGAACCTATCCAGGTTCTGAGCTGTAGGATCTGAGGATCTGAGAATAGTGGAAGTTTGGCCGAATCTAGCATACTGCTAGATAGGTGAAGGGGGAAAGTGGATGTACCCAAACCTTGGGGAACCACTATAAAACATTGTGCAATCTGTGATGATTGAATTTCTGTGATTGCTGTGCTGGTTGTTTTAATTTTGTGATTGAATTCTGCCTAAAAGTATAAACAAGCAATTAGAACCTATTCACCCCCCCCCCCCCTCTAGGTGTTTAGGTTGTCTTGAAAGTAAAACTATCAGTTCTTATTTCTTTTGCAACTGAATAAATTGCTTCCGCTAGGTATTGTGTAGGACGACATGATTGATTGAATGGTTTCAATGCGTAACCAGCCGGTCTGTCCGTAGTATATGGCGTCGGGCCCCAGCCGGACCTACTGCTATATGCTATGCGACGGATAAGGGTGTTACACAGGAAGAGTGTCATTCATCGGAAGGCAACTGAATACTTAATATTACTTAAGGGATTTTTGATACTTGATTAACACTTAAATCATGGTTAACAATAAACCAGTGTGCACATCAAACAAAATAAAATACAGCAACATAATCCAAATGCATCCCAGATGTGCACAAGAAACATCATCAACACTTGATGAACTAAGCTAAATCAGAACATTTAGAACACTACTAAATCTTCAGATTTATATGCATAGGACATGAGAAACATAAACTCCACTTACACAGTAGACAAGCCCATCACTTTATGTGTGAGATTCAAAATCTACCACATCCTTAGCTTCACAAACCAATAAAAGTGACGGTTACTGTTAAGGAGTAGCAACAAAGAAATCACATGCGTTCTTGGTAGAGTCCAAGAATAGATTTAGGCATTTTAGAACATTTCTAAATTTCCAAATCTACACACCATGGATTTAGCAACTTCTGAAATGATGAATATTGCCGGTAATCTCCCTTTGATACCACTGTTAGGTTTTACTAGGGTGGCACAACATTTGTGCGCACAGCGAAAATAAAGAATAAGAAAACCCAAAAGTTTGGATCTGGTAATATTCACTAATCAAGAAGTAAAGCGTGTTGTAATTAAAATTACCTTTGAGGGATTGAGTATATACTCAACCAAGATGCTCCAGAAAAATCCAGTCGGTCACTGGCGGCTTGAGCCCTGGTCGTAGAAATTATATCTGCACCTCTATAGATAGTCCACAAGATCGGGAGAACCCACAGCAACTTGTCGCACAAGTGCTAGGTCGAGAGAGGACACACAACGTCTCCACAGATTGCTAAATCTATTAGAGGAGAGGCGTCGACGACACTCACCAGGATCGGGATCAGCGATAGTGACGGGATCAGCGGAACACTTCTGTTGGGCTTTTAGTGTTATCCGTCCTTTCGCATAGTGACGTTTGCTTAGACAGAATAATCACGTAAAAAAATTTATAGAAACCCTAAAACAGTTCTTATTTATACCCAAGGAATAAATAAGATAACCCCCCACCACTTTTGGTAGACCCAGACATAGAATACAAAAATTCTGCAAGACAACACTTGTCTCGACGAATCGTCGAGTATTTATAGCATACACGACGAATCGTCAAGTATCATCTTATACTCGACGAATTGTCGAGTATCCATAGGATACACGACGAACTCAACGCCATCCTCAGCTGAATCAACACTTGACTCGACGAAGACGTTGAATTGACTCAACGCTGTCAATGTTATCTGCGATATGGCGTTGAGTGCACTCAACACACTCAACGCCTAAGGCCGGATTTGTCGACTCTCAATGCCTAAGACTCAGATCCGTCAAGTCAACAATTTGACTCAACAAATCGTTGAAAGGACTCAACGTACTCAATGCTTAAGTGCAATACTCGACGAATCAACTCCTTGACTCAACAAATCATTGAATACACTCAACGCCACCATTCGATGAGTCAACTCTTAACTCGATGAAGGCATTGAGTGATCTCGACACTCTACGCTTTTGCCTTAGAATATTTAAGTCCTTTTCAACTCATCATATGAGCTATATCATACAAATCCAATCTCCCAATTTCTTCACAATCTTATGTGTGACCCTAATAGGCTCATACTGAGGCTACATGCTTGATCACTTCTAGATTTCAATGGTAACACCAATAGTTGGGTACCAAGCTGAAATTCTGCATGGCCTTTCATTCCCAAACTGATGGTCAGACCGAGAGGGTAAACAAAACGATAGAAGATATGTTTTGCATGTGCGCCCTAAATTTTGGGAAGAGGTGGGAGGATCATCTCTTTATAATCGAATTCGCCTACAATAATAACTACCAAGCGAGTATTCAAATGACACCTTTGAGGCCTTATACGGTAGGCAGTGCCGAAACATAGAGTTTGCGGTTGGCGATTGGGTTTATCTCAAGATTAAACCGTTCAAGGGTGTATCGAGGGTCCGACGCTTGAAAAAGCTGAGTCCGAGATAACTTGGGCCATTTGAAATCGTTGAGCGGATTGGAGAAGTTGTCTATAAGCTGAAGCTTTCAACTGAACTTAGTGGATTACACGATGTGTTTCACATATCGGTGTTGCGGAAGGTTGTATAAGAGCCTACACAAGTGGTTGTTGCAGATCAAATTCCGGTCGATTGTGGGTTGACGACGAAAGTCAAGCCAATTTGTATCAAGGACACAGAAGTGAAGTGACTACGGAACAAAGAGATCTGAATGGTCAAAGTCCGATGGGAAAATTGTGGTCATGAGAAGATGCCATGGGAGCGAGAGCAGACCATGCGAGAATAGTTTCCTGAGCTGTTTTGTTGAGGTACATTTGATACGTTTTGTACTTCTATATTGTTTCCTATTAAGTGTTGATTTCGGGAGAAATCTCTTAAAGGAGGGGAAAATTGTAATGCTCCAAATCTACTAAAAATAATAGGAAGTTGGTCACTGGAGGGTATCGCGCGGCGGAAGGTCTAGCGCTGGCGGTAGCTAGCTAATTTTAATGGACCAACGTATCTAGTATGTATTGCGCGGTGATTGCTTGATACCGTGTGACAGTAGCCGATGAATTAATTTGACTTTTGTCTTTGGATAGTAGCACCCGACGGTAGCGGTAGCATCGGCGGTAGCGTGTCACATGTCGGATAAGGTCGAGGCGGTCTTAAGTGGCAGAGCGGTACTGATTGGGCCAAGCGGCCACCGCCTACGATACCGCGTGATGGAAGCAAAGATACCGCACGACGGTTGCTCTCTGGTAAAGGCTTGTAATAAGATCATTTTTTCATTTTTCTCTCATTCTCTCACTCTCTTGGATTTTGAGGAAGGAGAAGGGAAAGGCCAAGAGAACAAGAGCAAGGTTGATCCAGCCCTGCTGTGAAGGCGTTCATGTGGTCGAATTTGCAAGTCGAAGCCAGATCCGCGAAGAGGAAAATATGGTGATCAGTTCCATTCGGATCAAGTGCAAGCTCATGGATCCCAAGAGATTGACAAGGGTAATGACCTTTCTCCTTGGGCAAATGAAGTCCACAATTTGCATAAATACATGGAACCCCTCGATAAAATTTGAAGAAATGGTGGTTTCCAGCGGGTAGATCGTTGTGATCCCCAGTAGAAATTTCATATAGAATCTGGAATTGAAGTATGGAATAGGCATGCTGTGTGAAGCCCATCTGAACAGGTTGGTCTGGATTAGTGTTGATTGATTTACGTGCTAGAGAAGACTCTATGAATAAACGTGTAGTTTCCAGGGTCAAGGGGTGTACAGGATATTACAGCGATAGTACTGGAGTTTGTCTCTAGGAATACACCAAAAATGGGGGAAGAAATAATATTTTGTGTCCTACTGCGTCGCGGTAGCGCTACCGCCGGTGGTAGCTACTAGTGAGCAATGTTTGAGGGACTTGTCTCTTGGATACTTGGTGGCTAAATGTATGATCTATGGGCCTGAAAAGCCCAGCTAAGGTAACCGTGAGAGCCAACCTGATTGTGGTTGTGAAGCCTATGCCCACGAGATAAGGTGGGTAGCATATGAAGCTGTTGAGCCTAGATAGCCGAGCTGTTGTGGCCATTAGAGCCAGTATTGTGATGATTGCGAGCTGAGGTCCTGGGGATTAGTTGGGTGGCAATTAAAGTTATTGAGCTTGAAGTGCCCATCTATGAGGCCATAAGAGCAAAAGGAAAGGGGAGGCTGACTCGCATCCTGTCTTTTGTCTTGATTTCTTTGGCTTTTGGCATTGTCATGGCGATTTGAGCAATAGGAAAGAGTGATTTGTACCTGCTTTTGAATCTTGAGGAGACCGGGTGGTTTGATTCCTAGTTATATTGGTCAGCTAGTCTCCTAGTTATGGCGGTTTGGCTCAATTGTTAGGAGGTGTGCCACAACAGCAGCGGTCTGGGAGTTAACCACAGCTATAGTTTGGAGGTTAGCCACGACAGCAGTCTGGGAGTTAACCGTAGATACGGTCTGGAAATTTGCCACAACATCAGTCCGGGAGTTAACTGCAGCCGCGGTCTGGAGGTTAGCCGCATCAGTAGTCCGGGGGTTAACAACACATGCAGCCTGATGGTTAGCCGCAACACCGACCTGGAGACTTGTTGCAATAACAATGGTGGGAATCCGCAACTGCGGACTAGCAGATATTTGTTGCGGTCTGGCGGCTTATCTCTATTGTCACTGGGTGATCTTCTTTAGTTGCTCTTTATACAGTGTTGCGGTTTATGCAGGCGCGGATTGTATTTAGTCCCACATCTCTTGTTGTATTCGCTCATCTCCCCAATTTTTTATAAATGAGGGGGCATACCTATGTATTTTTTATCTTTTTGGAGTAATAAAATTTGTCTTAATTTAGCTCTTTTTACATGGTATCAGAGCTAACCGGTCCTTTGCTCCTTTTTTGCTCGCGATTTGTTTTTCTTACTACTTTCGGTCTTCTTCATGCACTGCCCTCCCTTTCTTGTCTCCTTTCCTACAACATGTTCCTTTGTGTTCTTTTCTGTTCGCGCGACTTAGCTGGTGTTCGTGCGGCTTAGCTGGTGTTCGTGCGGCTTAGCTGGTGTTCGCGCGGCTTAGTTGGTGTTCGTCGTTCTCCTTTCTCTTGTTGACCGTTGCGATCGCGCGGGCTTTGCGAGTTGTTTTGTTCGCGCGGGCATCTTTGCTAGCCTCTCTTCCTTGCTAGCAGCTCTAGTTCGTGCGGGTTCTTTTCTCTACCCGTGCAGTTTCCCATTTCTTTCTATGGATACTCCATCTCTATCTTCTTATTCTGCTCTGCCTGCTCCTTCTTCTCTTTCTACTTTTTCTTTCTCTGTCTCTGGTAATTTCGGTACTACTTCGAAGCTTACTGGTCTTAATTATCCTGACTAGAGTGTGTCCTATAGTTTTCTATTGCTCTCTCAGCATAAGCGTCATCATTTGACTGATGACCCCCCTCCTTCTGGATCTACTTCTTTTGATGATTGAGGTGATACTGATGCCTTGGTGCCTACTTGGTTAGCCAATAGTTTGTCTGATGAGTGTCTTCTTGTCATTCGACATTATCTGATGGTCAAGGCTGCTTGGAATCATCTTACTACTTTATACTCCAAGGGGGCACAAACTTTACGCATTTATACTCTTTATGCTCAGCCAGTCATGACTCCTGCTTCTGCCTATTAGGAAGTTCAAACCTTGTGCTGAACTTCTTCAACATAGACCTTTTTCTGTTGATCTTATTTAGCAACACAAAAACTTTCAAGGGCTTCTTGTTGCTTGATATTTACTTCGTCTACTTGACTCTTATGATATGATTCGTCAACAAATTCTTGGAGAGGCGGATACTCCAACTCTAGATGTTATGGCTGCTTGCATTTCCGTTGTTTCGACTCTTCCTCAGCATCCTTTGCTTCCCTCTCCATCTCCTGATGTTGTTGCTCATCCAGCTCGTCATGACACCTCTAGTAGTCGGGGTTATTGTACTGGTGGTCGTGTTTACTCGAAGTATCTTTGTTCACATTAAGGAAAAGTTGGTCATTTGGTTGATCGGTTCTAGGTTAAACATCCTCACCTTTGCACTGCTTCTGTTGATTTCTTCAAGAAGTCAACTTCTTCTCATGCTACTTCTGGTGTTGCTTAGTTGGCTATTACGGGTAGGTGGCTCGTTGATTTTGGTGCTATTATTCATATGATGGGCGATTCTCGTGTTTTATCTTATCTTAACAAGAGTAACCGGTTACCTCTGATTCTCATTACGGATGGTACTCCGTCTCCGATTTGTGGGTCTGGCATGGTGCATGTTACTCATTCTCTTTAGCTTTAGGACAATCTTTATGTCCCAAATTTTCCATGTAACCTTCTTTCTGTCACTGCTCTTTGCAAATGGTTGAATTGTGAAGCCATTTTTACTGCCTCTACTTGTGCTTTTCAGGTTCCTCACTCCAAGGAGACGATTGCTACTGGGACTGAAAGCGGCAGCTTATTCTATCTTGATACTGCTTATGTTTTTTCTGTCTTCTCTTCTTTACTTCAGTGGCATCTTCGATTTGGGCATCCTCCTCCTCGGCTTCTTTATCAGCTTCTACCTAATTTACCTTGCGAAGATTCTTCTCTTAATTGTGAGGCTTGTTAATTTGATAACCATCACCGATCTACTTTTCCCGCTAAGCATGGACGTAGTTCTTCTTGTCCTTTTGAACTTATTCATTCTAATATTTGGGGTCATGCTCCCCTTCAGACTGTTGGTAGGGGTAGTTTGTATTTTGTTACTTTTATTGATGATTTTTCTTAATATACATGGCTGTATTTATTACACGAACGCTCTGAATTATTTTTATATTTAATGCGTTTTATAATGAAATTCATACGCAATTTGATACCCCTGTTAAAATTCTTCGAACTGATAATGCTAAGGAGTATCTTAGTCATCAATTTACCTCATTTTATTTGGATCATTGTATTGTCCATCAAACTACTTGTCCTTACACTTCTCAATAGAATGACGTTACTGAATGTAAGAATCATCATCTTCTGGATGTGCCTCATAGTCTTCTCACTCATATGCATGTTTCCCAGTCTTAATGGGGTCATGCGGTTCTTCTTTCCTGTTTTCTCATTAACCGAGTTCTGTCTTCGGTTCTTAATGGCAAGATACCATTTTTTTGTCCTGTATCCTGATGTGACATCATTCTTTACCTCCTCGTGTCTTTGGTTGCACAGCATGTGTCCACTCTCCTTCTTCTGGTCATGAAAAACTCTATCCTCGCTCTGTTAAGTGCATATTTTTGGGCTATTGTTCAACACAAAATGGTTATAGGTGTTACAATCATGTTTTTCGGAGACAGTATGTTTCTGCGGATATCACTTTCTGTTGGGTACATTGGAAAATGTGTACCTGATTTGGAGAAGCCTCATTTAGCTCAATGATATACATCAAGGTGTATTTGATGTTATTTTGAGTTTATATGTGCAGGTTAAGAATGTGCTAGAATGCAGGAAAAAGATTCTAAGTCCATATGTCGACACCTGAGGAAGCTGTGTCGACACTTCAGCAAGATTGTGTCGACACTTGGAAATGGCTGTGTCGACACTTCAGTGAGTTTGTGTCGACACCGGGAGGCAGTGTCGACACACAGAATATGTTAGTCGACATCAACTGTGTCGATACCGGGAGGCAGTGTCGACACACAGAAGTAGAGTCGACATCAACTGTGTCGACACCTGGAGGCAGTGTCGACACACAAATTCTGAGAATACATCAACTGTGTCGACACACAGGACTTGTGTCGACACACAGCAGAATTTCAACAAGTTGATTGCTGATGAATGGTTAAGTATTTGTGTCGACACAAATAATCAGTGTCGACACATTCTCAAGATGCAGTGTCAAGAAGTTGTGTCGACATTAAGGCAGCTATGTCGACAACACCAAAGTCAGTGTCGACACTTAAGTCACTTGTGTCGACACATATTGACAGATTGTCTCGACACTTTATGACAGTCAGTCTCGACGCTTTGCTGACAAAGACAAAGGCTCAAGATCTGTTTGATGACTTGACAGCTGTGAGTTACAATAGGTTTTCTGAAGCTGTCATACTTGTAAGAAGTTTGTTAGAAACCGGATCAGCCAGTTACCATGGATGAAGTCTATAAATAGATGGATTCAGAAGAAGAAATTAATCATTATTGACACAACTAACTCAACTATTATGAGAGTGATCTCTGATCAAGAAAGTACAAGTCACAAAGAAGAAGATCTTTGTGAGGAGATCTAAGAAGACGTTCTGAAATAGTTTTCTATTCAGATTCTGTCGAAGTTGAATTCAATCAAGAATTCAGAAGTTTCTTCAAGAGGTTTGGATAGAGAGAGATCAAGCTATTTGAAGTCAAGAAGGAGACAATCACAGGTCTCACAAGAAGCAGATGCTGAACTAATCTGTCAAGAAGATTCAGATCTATTTTTGGAGTCTAAGAAGTAAGCTACCAGTCAGTTATATTCAAAGGAAATCAACCCAACTGAGTTCAGATTTAAGAAACTTTGAAGAAAGCTAAGATCAAGAGTATTTCAGCCATTAGCCTCTTCAAGAAGTTGATCAAGAAAGTTCTTATCCCTTCTCTCTCAACAGGGGTAAGAAATTATAAAATTCCTTATCAAATTCTGTAGGATCTATTCATAGATCTGAGTTATAAGCCTATTTTATAAAGGCTGAGTGTAGGAGATTTGTTCTCTGAGTGGTAGGGTTGTTTATGCCTGAGTTATAGGAGAAGGTATTCTCTAAGTTGTAGGCCTTGTAGCAAGGCTGAGGTAGGGCTTGTTAGACTGAGTTGTAAGAATATGGAAACATTCTGAGTTGTAGGAATCCTTCTGGATTCTGAGCTGTAGGATCTGAGGATCTGAGATAAAGGAAGAAGTTAGGTCGAATCTAGCATACTGCTAGATAGGTGAAGGGGGAAAGTGGATGTACCCAGACCTTGGGTAACAACTATAAATACTGTGTGCAATCTGTGAAATGTGTAGCTGTAAAATCTGTGATTGTGTGTTCTGAGTTTGCTGCAGAATTTTCTGTTTTTATTTACAGCATTGGAGTGTTATTCTGTCTTAATTTTAAAACAAGAATTAGAACCTATTCACCCCCCTCTAGGTGTTTAGGTAGTCTTGAAAGTAAAACTATCAAGTGGTATCAGAGGGAGGTTGCTCAAAGAAGGACTTAACAGTCTGAGTTAGATCCATAAGGCAGAATCAAGAATCAAGTAAATGGGTTCTGGAGAAAATCACAAGGAACTAGGGTCAATGAAATTACCCATCTGCAGGAAAGAGATTTTTGGAATCTGGAAAGAAAGGGTTAGGTTGTTTATGGAGGCATCTGACCCAAGGATATATATCACAATAAAAGAAGGTCCATATATCCCAATAAATATGTCTGTTCTAGATGCAAATCAAAGAACTCCTAAAGATTTTTCTGAAATGACTAAGGATGAGATTATACTGGCAATTATGGATAAAAGAGCTCAGAATATCATAGTGAGTTCCATAGATGATTCTACTTTCCAAAATTTGATTCACTGCAAAACCTCCAAGGAAATATGGGACACTTTGATTGTCTACATGGAGGGTTCTGAAGAAGTTAGACAAGATAGAAAGTCTATGCTCAACCAAGAATATGAGAGTTTCAGATAAGGGAAGTCTGATAGCATATCTGAATGCTACAAGAAATTCTACAGGATAGTGAATGAACTGATGTCCTATAGAAGGGTCTTCAGTACATATGAGCTGAATGACAAATTCCTAAGATCCTTGACAAAGGATTGGGATACCAAGATTTGTGCCATTAGAGAAGTTGCCAAACTAGCAGACATTTCTCCTCCAACCTTATTTGGAAAGTTGCTATCATATTAAATGCAACTAATGGCTAGGAAGGAGGAAGAAAGAAATACTAAAGGAGAGCATAGAGAAAAGTCAGTGGCCTTCAAGGTTGAAGCTACTAGAAAAAGCAGGAGGATGTCTCCATCACCTCCTAAGGAAGTTGCTGAAGTTATGTCAGAGAATTCAGACAATCAGAACTCAGATAGCAGTGATTCAGATGCAGATTTTGCTACCTTTACAAGGCAGTTTTAGAGGTTCTTGAAGAAGAAGAAGCAGTGGAAGTCAAGGCCCTCCACATCACAGCTAGTTGATGACTACTATCAAAAGAGAAAATCATCAAGAAAGGAAAGGAGCAGGTCTAAGCCTAGCAAAGCTACAACATCAAAAATTGTTTGCTATTGCTGCAATAGGCCTGAACATGTGGTGGCAGAATGTCCAAAAAAGAGGAAGGAGTCAGCAGACAGAAAGAAGACTCAACAAAAGGGCAAGAAGGAGAAATCCTTTGTTGCTAAGAAGGAGAAGAGTCTTACAGATCAATCCTCCTCAGAGTCAGAATCTGAAGCTTAAGCATACATTGGATTTTATGCAACTAGTGAAGAAGATGAGTTTATGCAATTGCTGAACTCCATCTATGAACAAGAAGACCATCAGTGCATGAGACTGGTGGCTGAATCAGAAGACAACAAGTGCCAGGATCAGCCTGGTCCCAAAAAGGTACAAAGTAATTCTAGAATTTGTGATTACAGTACTGGTTCAGAGTCAGATTCATCTTCATCAAGTGATGAGGATGGATCTGAATCTGAAGGAGATATTCATTAGTTGATAGATGAATATGGGAACTTATTGCAGGCACTTAAGAAAAGAAAAAACTTGGCCAAAACTCAGGCTAAGGAAATTGCATATCTTAAGATGACTACATCTGGTTTAGAGAAAGAATTGGATCAAAAATTGAATGAGGTTGCCAAGCTGAAAACTATATCCATTATTCAGATGGGTACAATCACATATAAAAATGATCTAATTAAAAGTCTGGAAGTCAGACTTCAAAAGGAGAAAAATTTAGTGGCTAGTTACTCTAAGACAAAATCAGTCTTACCCTTAATAGATGAGTTTGTGGATCAAAAGGGTAAGGTAGGATTAGGCTTTAAAGGTAACCCCAGGGCTGTCCAATTCAAGAGAAAAGGCAAAGCACCAGTCCAGCAAGTAAATTTAAAGTGACTGTAATGTTTAGAAAGGTACAAGTGCCTTCTAACAAATATGATCTTGAAAACATTCATGGTCATAATAAGACTGATGTTCTGAATAACAAGGGTGTTAATGCCAATAAGTCAGCCTATGTCAATAAACCCCATGGTTATAAGAAATCAGTGGGTGTAGCTGCAGCAGCACCAGCACAGGACAGAAATTTTTCTGCCAAAAATGTATCTAGACTTAGATACAATAAGTATGAATGCTGGTGCTGTGGCAAGACAGGCCATTTTGCCTTAGACTGCTGGCATAACAAAAGTGTCAGGAAGAACAATAGTCTACCAGTTAGAAGAGCTGCTGGTAGTTTTGATATGAATGGTGCTAACTTGAACCAAGGACCCAAGACTTACTTGGGTTCTAAGGGAAAATAATTCTGTATTGCAGAAAAATCCAAGTTGTCATGCCCCTATATGGTACTTGGACAGTGGATGTTCAAGGCACATGACTGGAACAAAGGGGCTGCTGAAGGAGTACACACCTATCAAGGATAGGCCTAAAGTAATATTTGGTGGATCTGAAAGAGGAATCATCAAAGGATTTGGTAACATTTCTTCAAACCAAATTACCATCACTCAAGTGGCTTATGTAAAAGGTTTGAAACACAACCTGATAAGTATAAGTCAGCTGAGTGATCTAGGATGTGACATTTCATTTGTTAAGAATGAATGTCATATCAAAAGGTCAAATGATCAAAAGGTCATATTGACTGGGTATAGAAAAAGAAATGTTTATTGTCTTGACTTTGTGTGTGAGAATAAGGTTTCTCTTATTTATCTTATAGCTAATGAGAAAGCATCTCATTGTGTCAAATGGCACAAGAGGCTGGATCATCTTAACTACAAAACAATTGGACAACTCTTTAGCAAAGAGTTAGTGAGGAATGGTCCTCAAGTTAAGTGTATAAAGGATGGGATATGTTCACTTGTCAAAAGGGCAAGCAGACAAAATCCTCCTTTCATAGCCTTGAAAACAAGGATTCAGTCAGGTGTCTATACCTACTGCATATGGATTTATTTGGTCCTATGCCAGTTCATAGTCTAGGTAGGAAGGTCTACACTTTTGTGGTTGTAGATGACTATTCTAGATATTCCTAGATGTTCTTTCTGAGACAGAAATTTGAAACCCCAAGTGTTTTACATAGTTTTGTCAAACAAATTCAGAATGAACTGAACAGTATAGTTGTTAAAATTAGAAGTGACCATGGCACTGAATTTCAATCTGAAAGTATGACAAGATTATGTGAAGAATTTGGGATTTTCCAAGAATTCTCCTCACCTAGAACACCACAGCAAAATGGTATTGCTGAAAGAAAGAATAGGACATTGATTGAGGCTGGTAGAACTCTATTGAGTGACACTTCTCTCCCAGAATATTTCTGGGCTGAGGCAGTTAGTACTGCATGTCATGTGATCAATAGATCCTCTATTACCAAAAGCCACAAAAAGACATCCTATGAGATCATGAAAGGTAGAAAAACAAATTTATCCTATTTTAGAATCTTTAGTTGTAAGTGTTATATCCTTAACAATGGCAAGTATTATCTAACTAAGTTTGCTGCCAAATCCCAAGATGGGATATTTGTTGGGTACAACATCAATAGTAAGGCTTATAGGGTCTACAACTTGATTACACAGGTTGTAGAAGAATTTGTACATGTTGTATTTGATGAAACAAGATTAATCAATAGTGAGTTGCCTTGTAGTTCATACAGTCCAACAGGTATAAGCAATAGAATGGACAAGCTTTCCATTGTAGAAGGCTCAACTGCAGATGAAGTATTGGAAAATGATGACTACTGTCCAGGGGGAGTACAAGACTCTCTAGAAGCTGATGACAACCAAGAGGTGCAGCATCATGAAGTAACTGGAGGTGTTCAGCCAGAAGGAAGTTTACCTCTAGCTATAAGACATCTAAAGGATCATCCAGCAAATAGGATAATTGGTGATCCAAGACAAGGAGTGCAAACCAGAAGCAGAAATCTGAATACAGTCCTGCACTAAAGTTTTCTATCTCAACTGGAGCCAAAGAAATTTTAAGAAGCTATCCAAGACCAACACTGGATTAATGTTATGCAAGAGGAGCTTAATCAGTTTAGAAGATGCAAGGTCTGGGAGTTAGTTCCTAAACCAAAATACCACAACATCATTGGTACAAAGTGGATTTTTAGGAACAAGTTGGATGAGAATGGAGTTATTGTGAAGAACAAAGCAAGATTGGTTGCAAAAGGATACAGGCAGGAAGAGGGAATAAACTTTGATCAAACATTTGCTCCAGTAGCAAGACTGGAAGCAATCAGGATGTTCCTTGCCTATGCAGCATATCAAGGCTTCAAGGTATACCAAATGGATGTGAAATCATCATTTCTGAATGGTGATCTAAAAGAAGAAGTCTATGTAGAGCAGCCATCAGGTTTTGTAAATTATCTTAAACCTGGTTATGTTTATAGACTTAGGAAAGCATTGTATGGGTTAAAGCAAGCCCCAAGGGCTTGGTATGAAACCCTGTCTTCTTTCCTTATTGAGAATAAATTCTCAAGAGGTAAAATAGACAAAACTCTATTCCTAAGGGAATCTAAAGGTAAGATAATCTTAGTTCAGATCTATGTAGATGACATAATTTTTGGGTCTACAGAGAACAACCTTTGCAAGAAGTTTGCCAAACTTATGCAAGAGAAGTTTGAAATGAGCAGTATGGAGGAATTTAAGTTCTTCTTGGGACTCCAAGTAAGACAGACTGAAGATGGCTTGTCCATATCCTAGTCTAAGTTCACCAAGGAGTTAATTAAGAAGTATGGTATGGAATCATCCTCCACCATGAGAAATCCTATGGGAACAAGTATGTCTATATGCAAAGATGATGCAGGTAAACCTGTAGATGAGTCTTTGTATAGAGGAATAATTGGCTCTCTATTATATCTCACTGCTAGTAGACCAGACATTATGTATTCTACATGTGTCTGTGCTAGGTACCAAGCATGCCCTAAATAATCACATTATACTGCAGTCAAGAGGATTTTGAGATATCTAAAGGGCACTCCTAATCTAGGCCTTTGGTACCCTAGGAATGGAGATTTTATACTAATAGGTTATTCAGATGCAGATTTTATAGACGGTAGAGAAGATAGAAAAAGTACTACATGTACATGCCAATTCTTGGAAGGTTGATATCCTGGAGCAGTAAGAAGCAGACTAGTGTGGCAATGTCCACAGCTGAGTCTGAATATGTGGCAGCAGGAAGTTGCTGTGCACAGCTGTTGTGGATTCAACATCAGCTAAGGGACTATGGTATTCAAGTAAGTAGAACACCTTTATTGTGTGATTCTAAAAGTGCAATTTCTATTGTAAACAATCCTGTTTCACATAGTAGGACTAAGCATATAGAGATAAGATACCATTTTCTAAGAGAACATGTAGAAAAAGAAGACATCTCATTATAATTTGTTAAAACTGATTTTCAAATTGCAGATGTATTTACTAAGCCTCTGGATGAAACTAAATTCAATAAATTTAAAATTGAATTAGGAATGCTGACCATAGGTTAGTTTACAAAAAAAAAAAATTGGCTAAGTAAAATTGTGTCGATACATTCAGTGATAAAGTGTCAACACAGAGAAGTCATGTCGATAATTCAGGGAAATTGTGTTGGTATCAGGGAAATTGTGTCGACACAGAGAAAATGTGTCGACACCTAAGGGACAAAGAGTCGACACATCCAGAAATGTAGTGTCAACACAACCAGAGTAATGGTGTCGACACTTACAGATTTTGTGTCGACACTTGTACTAAGAGTCGACACAGAATTTCTGATGAACTACTAATTATCTCCTGTGTCGACATATCATCAATTGGTGTCGACACATAGTAGTCTGTGTCGTGGTCGAGACAATAGAAGTTTGTGTCGACACATTCCAACTGTGTCGACACATTTAGACTGTTTTTGCCCGCTTTTTGATCTTCTTTTATTAGAAGGGTATAAATAGGTCAAGAACATATTCTGTCGACACGCTCCCCAGGGTTTCGAGACAAAAACCTTGTGTCGACAATCTCTCTTCTCTCCAACCAAGCTTTCTCTTTATTCCAATGGTGCCCAAGATTTAAGACAACATCAATGAAGGATATGAGTTGGTTAGGCATGCATTCGACGATGCCGCACCAGAGATCAAACAGGTCATTACTCTTCTTGAAGACAACGGATTGGAATATTTTGTCTCTGAACCTACTAAGATATGGAAGAAAGAAGTATTCGAGTTCTATACTGCTGCCTCAATGGACTCAACAGGATTGAAGATCAAATCCACTGTACATGGAGAAAAAGTCAAGCTATCTCAGAAAAGGTTGAGCAAGATTCTCCATCTTCCTAGAATACATGATGAGGACGAGGTCCCAGCCTCAAGGACCAGAGAGGCGCTTCAATGGTGTGGACTGGATCCAACCTTAAAGATAGGAGCTGCCATCAACAGAAAAGGCATGAATCCTCAAGGGAAATTCCTGTCTGAAATAGTAGGAAAAGTCATCTTATGCAAACCAGGTGGACATGATAGGATATCAGCCTATATGTTCAGCCTGCTGACAAGGATAATCTTTAAGATTCCCACCAATTGGTCTGCAGTACTGTTTGATAAGATAAAAGAAGGAATCAAGAAGCCAAACTTGGCTAGGATCATGAGTCTGTACCTTGCTGGAATAATTCCAGAGGTGATGCAACAGATTCCTGGATCAAAGGTAAATCACATGAAGAGAATGGACATAAGGTTATTCTCAAGATGGGATAGAGTTCTTTCAAAGGAGATGCCTGATGTGGACAGGCAAGAGCTAACAGAAAAAACACCAGCACATGACCTGTCTGAGCATGGTCATGAAGATGCACAAGAACAGGAAGCACAAGTTAGAGACCAAGTTCAGGATCAGACTGGGACTACCCAAGTCTAGGAAGAGACTATATCTGCACAGGTGTAGGGGGGCCACATTCTGAATAGGTGCAGGAGAAAGAAAGACTCAATTTATCAGCAGACATAGTTTCTCAATATGATCTTGATATTTCTAGAGTTGCTGCTGTTGCTGAGAAAGTACTGTCTCCTGCTCTCACACAACAAGAATTCACTCTTGAAGAGTTGTTTCCTGATCTTGGAGGAGCAGCAGATAAACTGGAGAAAGTAAGAATTGAGGGGGAGTAGGTTAATGTGGAGGAGGAGCAATATGGAGCTGAGATAGAAATTTCTTCCACTCCTCAAGAGAGAGTTACTATTGAAAGTTCTTCAGAGTCTGAGCATGAAGAAGTCAGGGAGGCCAAGAAAAGAAAATTAATGGTCTTTAAGAGAAGAAGTCAAAGTTATAAGAAGGCTCTCCAAATAACTATTTCACATTCTACTCCTGAGATTGATTACAACAAGTACTTGGTTGACTTACAAGTAAAATTTGATGAGCAGAGATTGCTTCTAGAAAAATATGTGGATGAAGGCCAAAAGGCTCTTCAATTTGATCTAGCCTAAGAGATAAAGTCTATCATATTTGAGGTCAATCAGAATAAAAAGGAGATGACAGATTGCTTCCACAAGGGAGCCAATGTTGTGGTATTTCTTGCAAAGCAACAAGCTGAAATTAAGAAGCAAGTGGATGAGATGGCTATTAAACAAGGCTATATCCTTGAAAATCAAATAAGAATGAATGACAATCTAACAAGAACTCACAATGTCATAGTCACTTAGTTAACAACTGCTGTTATTAGAATGACTGCTACAAGGGCTAAAGATTTGGAAGACTATGATAAGAAGCTACAGGCTGCCCTAGATTCAGTTAAATCTGCAATCACTTCATCTGAGAAGATAATTAGTGACAAGCTTCAAAAGTTAAAGCCATTCTTTAAATATGGAATCAATTAACTAGATGGGCAAATAAGATTTCAAAAAGAGGACTTAAGAGATCATATAACCAGAGAAGTCATAAAGGGGGAGAGGGTGTTAGTCTGTGCTAGGTCTGATCATGCCAAATGGGTAACTAACAACATAAGAACCACTCTGGGATATCCACCCTTGTGTGATGATGATAATATGGCTGAGTCAGGTGTGCAAACAGCTCTACTTGAAGGTGATCTACCTGAGGTTGCCCAAGTCATTTACCCACCTGCAGATATTGACATGGTACATCAACAAGTTGAGTCAATGTACAGCCCTCCTCTACCAGTTACTAATGTTATTATTGAAAAGGTAGATATGTCAGAAGCTGGTCTGAAAGCTCAGCAAGATTCTCTATTATCAAAGAAAAGATTCAGAGAGCAAGCAGAACTAAAGCCAGACTTTGAGCATTGGAGCCCCACTTCAAGGAATATCATATTAACTGCCTGGAAAGCTGCAAAAGATCAAGTACTTGAAAGGGGTAAATGGTACAATGAGCAAGAATGGCAAAAGTATGAAGCCAGGCAGGAGGCCATAGTTCAATATAGGAGAAAGGCTAAGATGGGGAAGCTACCTCCTGATGCTCAGGAGCCTAGCAAGTATTTCCCCAAGCCTTATCATTATTTTGAAAGGCAAAAGATCAAGGTTGAAGTACAAAATAAAGCTGAGTTGAAAGGCAAGAAGCCTATTGAAGATACAGAACCTATTGTGCAGGCTCAGATTAAATCGGGCAAAGGGATTGTCATCAAGGAGCCAGTCCAGCCTTAGTCTAAGTTTTACTAGTTTTTGTCCAAGAACTATGTAATTGTTAGTTTGTTAAAGAAATCAATGTAAACAACTTGTAACAAACATTTTTGAGTTAATATACAAAACATTGTTCTGTGATCATTCTCTTTTACATCTTTATTCTGTGATGTAACAATGATATGTGTTTTGTTATATAGTACCCTGTGGTATAATGCTTATGTACATCATCATGTTTATTTTCTAAGTGGTGTATATCATTGGCTAAAGGGTTATGACTTCTCCAAATAGGGGGAGATTGTTGGACACATTGGAAAATGTATACCTGATTTGGAGAAGCCTCACTTAGCTCAATAATATACATCAAGGTATATTTGATGTTATTTTGAGTTTATATGTGCAGGTTAAGAATGTGCTAGAATGCAGGAAAAAGATTCTAAGTCCATATGTCGACACCTGAGGAAGCTGTGTCGACACTTCAGTAAGATTGTGTCGACACTTGGAAATAGCTGTGTCGACACTTTAGTGAGTTTGTGTCGACACCGGGAGGCAGTGTCGACACACAGAAGCAGAGTCGACATCAACTGTGTCGACACCTGGAGGCAGTATCGACACACAAATTCTGAGAATACATCAACTGTGTCGACACACAGGACTTGTGTCGACACACAGTAGAATTTCAACAAGTTGATTGCTGATGAATGGTGAAGTATTTGTGTTGACACAAATAATCAGTGTCGACACATTCTTAAGATGCAGTGTCAAGAAGCTGTGTCGACATTAAGGCAGCTATGTCGACAACACCAAAGTCAGTGTCAACACTTAAGTCACTTGTGTCAACACATATTGACAGATGGTCTCGATACTTTATGACAGTCAGTCTCGACGCTTTGCTGACAAAGACAAAGGCTCAATATCTGTTTGATGACTTGACAGCTGTGAGTTACAACAGGTTTTCTGAAGCTGTCAGACTTGTCAGAAGTTAGTTAGAAACCGGATCAGCCGGTTGTCATGGATGAAGTCTATAAATAGATGGATTCAGAAGAAGAAATTAATCATAATTGACACAACTAACTCAGCTATTGTGAGAGTGATCTCTAATCAAGAAAGTACAAGTCACAAAGAAGATCTTCGTGAGGAGATCTAAGAAGACGTTCTGAAATAATTTTCTATTCAGATTCTGTCTAAGTTGAATTCAATCAAGAATTCAGAAGTTTCTTCAAGAGATTTGGATAGAGAGAGATCCAGCTATTTGAAGTCAAGAAGGATACAATCACAGGTCTCACAAGAAGCAGATGCTGAACTAATCTGTCAAGAAGATTCAGATCTATTTCTGGAGTCTAAGAAGGAAGCTTCCAATCAGTTATATTCAAAGGAAATCAACCCAACTGAGTTCAGATTCAAGAAGCTTTGAAGAAAGCTAAGATCAAGTTGATTTCAGCCATCAGCCTCTTCAAGAAGCTGATTAAGAAAGTTATTATCCCTTCTCTCTCAACAGGGGTAAGAAATTATAAAATTCCTTATCAAATTTTGTAGGATCTATTCATAGATCTGAGTTGTAAGCCTATTTTATAAAGGCTGAGTGTAGGAGATTTGTTCTCTGAGTGGTAGGGCTGTTTATGCCTGAGTTGTAGGAGAAGATATTCTCTGAGTTGTAGGCCTTGTGGCAAGGCTGAAGTAGGGCTTGTTAGCCTGAGTTGTAGGAATGTAGAAACATTCTGAGTTGTAGGAATCCTTCTGGATCTTGAGCTGTAGGATCTGAGGATCTGAGATAAAGGAAGAAGTTAAGCCGAATCTAGCATACTGCTAGATAGGTGAAGGGGGAAAGTGGATGTACTAAGACCTTGGGGAACCACTATAAATACTGTGTGCAATCTGTGAAATATGTAGTTGTAGAATCTGTGATTGTGTGTTCTGAGTTTGCTGCAGAATTTTCTATTTTTATTTACAGCATTGGAGTGTTATTCTGTCTTAATTTTAAAAAAAGAATTAGAACCTATTCACCCCCCTCTAAGTGTTTAGGTAGTATTGAAAGTAAAACTATCACTTTCTTTGAGGATGCTCCGTTCTTTTCTCCTCCCTCTGTTCTTCCTTCTTCTAATGATTCTTATTCTTTTTCAATTGTGTCGGCACCCCTTCTAGAGCATACACTTCTTTATTCCCCTTCTATTTCTGATTCTCCTACTGTCTTTGGTTCTTCTACTGAGTTGCTGCCAACAGCTCCTAGGCCAGTAGTCTCTCCTTTGGATGGAACTGATATAGTAGACAGGACTGACCTTGATCTTCCAGTTGCTCTACCGAAAGGTGTTTGATCATGCACTCAATATCCTCTTAAGGATGTGGTTTCTTATGCGCAGCTATCTCTTTTGTATAAGAGCTTTGTACTTGCTCTATCGACAAATGTTATTCCAGCCTCCTATCAGGATGCTCTTGTTATTGCTCATTGGAAAGCTACTATGGATGAAGAGATGAAAACTCTCACTGATTGAGGTATTTGGACTCTTGTTCCAACCCCTCCAGGAGCTGATGTGGTTGGCTATTGCTGGGTTTTTGTCATCAAATTTCTCCCTAATGGTATTATTGATCGTTATAAGGCTCGACTTGTTGCCAAAGGGTTGAAATAAACCTATAGTGTGGATTTCTTTGATACTTTCTCTTCTATTGCTCGGATTACTACAATCTGTGTTCTCTTTTTGGTGTCTGTCAACAGAGAGTGGGAAATATCTCAGTTGGATAGGAATAATGCCTTTTTTATGGTGATTTGCAGAAAACAGTCTATATGGAGCAAACTTTGGGGTATATTGCTCAGGGGGAGTCTTAGGTCTATAAACTATGAAAGGAAATCTATGGTCTTAAGCAAAGTCCCGGGGCTTGGATTGACATATTGAACGAGGTTATATTTGTTATTTTGTTTGTTGGGAGTGTTGCAGATCATTCTTTGTTCATCCGCAAAACCTCAGCTGGTCTTGTTATTCTTGTAGTTTATGTGGATGACATTCTTCTTATAGAGGATGATAGAAAGGGTGTGGATATGACAAAGAAGCATCTGCTTCAGTATTTTGTTACAAAGGATATGGGGTCTCCTAAATACTTTCTGGGAATTAAGATATCTCGGAAACCTGGTTCCATAGTTATTTCACAACGGAAGGATGTCTTGGATCTATTAAAAGAGACAGATCTACTTGGGGATAAACTTGCTCGATCTCCAAGTTGATGGAGATGACAAGTGTTGGAGTGAGGACTCACCTCTTCTTAAAGATGTCACCAGATATATATGACTTTTGGGAAAACTTATTTATCTGACTTTCACAAGGCCATATATTTATTATGCAGTGGGAAGGGTGAGCAAGTTTAGGCAAGCTCCTATGGAGTGTCATCTATAGTCGGCTATAAAGATTCTAGAGTATGTGAAAGGTGCTCTAGGGAAAGGACTTTTGTTTCAGAAAAGGAGACATTTAAAGGTTTAGGCATACTCTGATGCTAGTTATATAGATGATAAGAAAGATAGGAAGTCTACATCTGGGTTCTATACCTTTGTTGGAGGAAATTTGGTAAGTTGGAAGAGAAAGAAACAGGCTGTAGTTTCCAGGTCAAGTGTGGAAGTCGAGTATAGAAGCATGGCTCTAACTTCTTATGAGCTAAAGTAGTTACAGACACTTATGTTTGAATTAGGAGAGATTTATGATCATCCTCTGTCAATGTTCTGTGATAATAAGGCAGCCATATATATTTCAAGGAATTTAGTATTTCATAAGAGGATGGTGTATATCGAGGTGAATTGCTACTTCATTAAAGAGAAGACAATGAAGAATCAAATTTGCACAGCGTTTGTTACCTCAGAGAGAGAGCTAGCTGATTTCTTCACCAAACCAATCACTTCTTTTGGGGATTTTTGTAGTAAGCTGGGCATGGTTAACATATATGCTCCAGCTTAAGGGGGAATGTTGAAGCTTGAGGAGACCGGACGGTTTGATTCCTAGTCGCAGCGATCAGGTAGTCCCCTAGTTTTGGCAGTTTGGCTCAGTAGTCAGGAGGTGTGCCACAGTAGCAATGGTCTGGGAGTTAACCACCGCTACAATATAGAGGTTAGCCACGACAGCGATCTAGGAGTTAACCACAGCTGTGGTCTAGAGGTTCGCCACAATAGTAGTTTGAGAGATAATCGCAGCTGCTGTCTGGAGGTTAGCCACATCAATAGTTTGGTGGTAAACCGCACCTGCAGCCTGATGGTTAGTCGCAGCAGTGGCTTATAGACTTGCCGTAGTAACAATGGTGGCAGTCTGCAACTGTGGACTCCAGACTAGCAGTTGCGGTCTAGCGACTAGCAGTAGCGGTCTGACGACTTATCTCTATTGCTGCTAGGTGATCTTCAGTTTCTCTTTGTATAGTGTTGCGGTTTGATAGTGTCAAACCGCAAAGCTACACAGATTGTATTTAGTCCCACATCTCTTGTTGTATTCTCTCATCTTCCCCATTTTCTATAAATAAGGGTGCGTACCTATATATTGTTTATCTTTTTAGAGCAATAAAATTTGCCTTTATTTAGCTCTTTTTACACCTGCGTTATGTCATTCTTGTACTAGATTGCCCAAAGTACTTGGCTTTCATCGTTGACATAATGAGAGTCTTAGGCCATGAGCCAGAAAGACTAGAATGCTCAATTTTTGACTATAAAGTCTTTGACTGTAGATGGTTGTGTGACCCTGGGAAACTCGGTACACCGATAATGTGCCCTAAGTGCACGGGGAGTGTCCCTGTACGAGCCAACGTTTATGGCAAATGGTGCTTAAATGCACATTTCATTGCCAATAGAAATATATGTTGATGTTTGTAGGGAAGGAGAACAGTCGCCCCAAGTGAGGGGTAAGGGTCGTTATAATTTGGTCAGCTAATGTTGATTGTTGCTTTGTTTTGCCACATTTTGGTGGGTAGTTTTTATGCAGGTGCTGGAGAGCCAAGTGAAAGGTATGGGGCTGAAGTCCCTTATGCTGCAATTGGCAGGCCCTCAAAGGCCCAAAGGCGATCATTTACTATTTTCATGTGTGGTCGGCATGTATGCCGATATATGGTAGATACATTTATAAAGAAAATAGTTGTAAGGCCTTAAGACAAGAACATGTTGTGTATTAAATGTCATTCCTATATTTTGTAGTGGGCATTCCTGGATTTTGGGTTCTAAAACTAATGTAACTATTTTTGCTAGAATGTACTCTTAGTTAGGATGCGTGAATGAAATGGTTTCAATGAGTAACTCCACTGACTATCTGTAGAATATGGCGAAGGGCCCCGACCAGACCTTTTGTTATATTTTACGTGACAGATAGAGGTATTGCAATCATGTCATCAACATACAAAAGAATGAAGACCTGAAGCTCCCCACTTTTCTTAACGAAAAGACTAGAATCTGAGTCTGGAACAAAGTAACCACAGAATTGAAGATATTCTGCAATCTTCCTGTACCATGCCCGAGGCGTCTACTTTAGACAGTATAGGGCTTTCTTCAGCTTACAGACATGTACAGGATGATGTTCAGATACATAACCAAGTGGTTGCACCATGAAGATATCCTTGTCAATCTCGTCATAAAGGAATACATTCTTTATGTCAAGTTGCCAAATCATTCATCCTTGGCAAGCTGCAAGGGAAATCAGCACCCAAACTGAAGTCATCTTTGCCACCGGACTAAACATGTCGTTCTTCCTAAGGGCGGCCATCTCCTCATCTATGACATCTTCCCACTCCTTTATGCTAGTGGCGTTCTCAAATCTCGACAGCTCCCGTTCATCCAAGGGACCTACAAAGAAACATGAGACGAAACTCACTATGTTCTCATCCCTATACCAAGCTGGTGGAACAATTGTCCTCTTGGACCTCCTTAGGGCTTGACCCTGATCCACCACTCCCACTGCTCCTTCTGGCTAGATCTAATCCTAGGCATACTAGGAGCATCGCTCCCCCTGCTTACAAATCCATAAGCTTCCACCCCAGAGATAGATGCCACTGAAGCAACTGGTGATACTGGAAACTCCACCAGAAGATCACGAGTAGCTTCTCCTTAGCCCCCATCTAACCTGCTCTCCTATAGCTCCACAGATGAGCTACCCTGACACGATGTAAGTTTGTCGAAGACAACATCTCTTGAGATGACAAACTTCTTTGTTGTAAGATCCATGCACTTCCATCCCTTTTTTCGTTCATCATAGCCAATAAAGACTACCTTCTGTGCTTTTAAATCTAGCTTTGTCTTGAGAGCATTTTAAACGTGCACGTAGTAAGTATATCTTAACACCCGAAGATGTTCGACACTGGGCTTCTCTTTGAACATCAACTCATTAGAAGATTTCATGTTGTTTGGACTAAGAGGCATCCTATTGATGACATAAGCCGCACAAGCCATTCCCACTACCGAGAAGGCCTTGGGAATGCTTTTGGCGTGAAGCCAATACTTGCAGGTTTTCGTCAAATGACGGATCTTACGTTCTGTAACTTCGTTCTGTTGTGAATTGTGAGCACAAGTTAGCTCCCTCTGAATGTCGAACTTTTTGTGAAAGTAAGAGAACTCATGTGAACTGAACTCTCCGTCATTATCAGTTCTCCACTTCTTTATCTGCAGACCGAGCCGACCTTCCACGAGCTCCTTGAACTCTAGGAACATCTTTAATGCCTCTGACTTCTCTTTCAAGAAGTATACCCAAGTATACCTAAAAAAGTCATCAATAAGAACAAGCATATACCTGCTACCATCAAGACTGGGAGTGACGGTTGGCCCCGTTTGATCACCATGGATGCATTTCAGCGGTGCTCTATACCCAGTGTGTGTTATGTCAAATGGAAGGTGATATGCCATTCCATACTGACAACCAGCACAGACATGACTATCACCAAAATATAAAAGACAAGGCAAGCCATAAACCAGGCCCTTAACCGCCATAGCCTTCAACTTATCCATCCCAACATGCCCAAGTCACTCATGCAAAATAACAGTGCTATCATTAGCCCTCATCTTATTAAAATAGGAACTTGTTGCCAATACAAAAAATTCCTTTACTCTCCTACTGATATGAGTAACAACAACTTTCACAGCAGACACATTCCTAAGAAACTTTAATTCTATTGGGCCAAATAGAATGTGATACCCAACATCAATCGCATTGGTCACCGGGAAGAGATTTTTCTTCATCCTAGGCATGTAATACACACTCCTTAAAATGAGTGTCGCCACTGCCTAAAGAAACTGATCCCTCCTTCTCTACCGCATGTACATTATTATCAGTAGTAATAATGACATCATTACCTTTGTATTCCCGCAGAGAAGAAAATTTGGACTCATCCCCAGTGATGTGATGATCACACCCCGAGTCCAGGATCTAGTCCTCCTGATAATTGATGGAGGAAAGTGCCCGAACACAAATGTCTATCATGAAGGCACTCCCCAATCCCCCTTCATCAGTCTTGGACTTAGCCTCCTCCTTCCCTATAGCATGCCCTGACTGAAGATTTACCATGTAATCCCTGCAGATGTGACCAAGCTTGTTGCATCTATATCATAGAGGTCCTCCCCGCTTCTTCCCGTCATCAAGCTTAGAAGGCTTTCTCCTTTACTACTGTGATGAAGAAGACGGACCATCACTAATAGGTGTCTTTTTCTTCTTATCCCACTTTGTCTTCTTGTTAGAGAAGAGATCCTCGCAATCTCCCTCTGAGATTGAGACTCCAGCTATCTACTTTGTCAAGCTTTCCTATAAAGCCAACAGATTCTCCAACTAGAGCAGTGATGGTTGATTGTTCCAGCCTTGTATAGAATTCACAAAGGCAACATACTCCTTCCGCAATCCGCGAAGGATGTGCCTCTTCAGCTTCAACTCTGAGATCGGCTCTTCCGTGTCCAATGCAGTAATCTCAGAGCAGATGTTCTTCATCCTCAAGAAGAAAGAAGAAATGGATAGATCATCTTGAGTGGACTTTGGCAACTCATTTTCCAAGAATTATACTCGATTTAGGTTCTTCTTATTTAACCGGACATCCAAGGCCATCCAGATTTCAGCTGCTGACCGACATTCGATGATGTGGTCAAATAGCTCCAGTGAAACCACACGCTTCAAAGCGAATGCTTCTTTTGTATCGGTTCATATCCAAGCTTTCACCGCTTCAGCATTTCCACCGGCAACGACTACTTCTTGTCAGTTGTCACCATCGACAACTTCCCAGAGATCCTCTCTAAGAAGATAACTCTCCATGCAAGATCTCCATCTTTTGAAGTTGGTCTGCGTCAAGATTTCAATTCTAATTCCTCTTGCAAAACCGGCTTCCATTGCAACCAATTGATTCACTTAATCTTCATGAAGGAATAGCAACCTGAGATTGGTGAACTGCTAACTCCTCAACACTCCTCTGATACAATGTAAAAATTCCCAAAATTGGATGGGGGGAAGCCACAAGAGGTCGCCTGAATACTCAACCACAACCAAAGATAAGTAAAAATCAGTAGCAACAACAGCACAAGAGTCTCTAATTGAAATTAACTTCTTTACAGATCACGGTATACATTGCATGACATGATTTAAAATATAACCAAGGGAAACATAAATCTGCAATAAGAAGTTAACCGCGTGGACAACAAGATGTAATAGCAATAGTCGCTAGTCTGCAAGCTGAGTCCGCCGAGATCACTGATGTCGCCTATCCGTGACTAGTCGAGACCCCGAGTGCAATGAGGGTGAAGATCATAAGGAGGAACAAATCATGGGGATCAAGGAATAGCAAGTTGAGGACGTGGGAGTGCAAATTCCATGGGGGCGAGCTAGATATAGAGGATCTAGTTGAGGAGTTCGAAGGTGAGCAATTAGGGAAAGAGAGGCCCAAGCGCCGTTGAGACAATGCTCCCATAAGGTCACTTTGTACAAGGATCAATTTGGAGCATAGAGGACATGGAGGGATCAAAGCTCACATTGAGGATTAGCTTGAGGATAAGCCAAAGGATGATGAAGAGTCACCATGTGATTTTGTGGACTTTGAAGATGCGAAGAAGTCACTGCTTTATGTTGAGTTGGTGACACTACTTGATGAAGTTGAAGACCACGAAGCGGTGAGAGATTATTGGAGGCAAGATCTTCTCGATGATAGAGGTGAAAATGTTTGAACAATGTTGCTACATGATGTATGTTTGTGATGAGGGCGTCACAAGAATGACTGTGAGAGAATGTCACGAGCTCTAGTTCAAGGAGCAACCGTGACCACAGTTTCATGCATGGATGACACAATAAGTCACATGTTGAGGTGATAAGTAAGACATCAAATGGGTGGAATACATTGGTGTGGGAGCCCTTTGCGCACACATGACTCCATACTCGAGATGGTCATGCACAAGGGGAACATTTGAAGAATAAGGCTTAAGCGTAGCCATGATATCTTATGGCATAAAAGGATACGGAAGTCTCTAAAAGATTGGAGAGAGGTCTTGAAGATGAGAGGAGATTCTAGAATAATGTTGAGTTTTCTAGAAGATTTTAGAGTCATGTAGATGCCTGTAAAATATTATGAAATAGTGTAGAGATTTCTAGAATATTCTAGAAAAAGATTGAATAATATAGAATACTTTAGAAGAGTGTGGAACCTTCTAGATAATTCTAGATATGTGTAGAGGTATCTAGAATGGTATGTAGTTTTGTAGGAGTTAGGGGTAATCTGGAGTCTTGAATACTCTTGAGTGTTGTATAATAGTGTGAAGGATATGAGAGAAGTGTAAAATGATTTAGAAGGATCTAGAATAGACAGTCTCTAGAGTCTTCCCTTGGTTGGACAATGAAACTCCTTTACATATGGTTAGACAATTAAACTTTATAAAATCCTATAGACCTTGAAAACTCTATATGCATATAATCAGGGATTTTAAATATTCCCTTCAATGGAAAAAAAAACTTATGCAACATATAATTCACAAGAACATCCACTCTTTGGGACTCAACCTCTGAATACCATTCTTCATTTTCCAGCTGTAGTAGCTCGGCAATCAAGTCCTTTCGCTTGGAGTTCGAATACGGTCTTTACTCAAATTTGAACTACTCAAGTCCCATGTTAGGAAGTTCTAGCATAAAAGCGACTTGATTAACATTGAACTTCACAAAGAATCTCCCAAGCAAAAATGCTTTCTTGGGAATGGAGTAACGCCTCAATAAGAAAAGTAGCAATGGAATGTTTTGATTTAAGTTGGGAAGTGAGAACAGAGGAAACACCTCTAACATCGCGCAACAAGGTTCTAGATCTTATTCCGTGGGAATATTTAGCAACGGCAGTGCACGCTGTTTGAAGCTCAAAACTACAAACCAAAAGTAGAGGTAAGTATCTCCAAGCATTTGGACCAGTTGAAATTCATCAGAAATAAGATATAATCAAGCCTGCAATAAGTTAAAATTCCACTAGCTAGGGAACTTAAAATCCAACCGGAAAACTTAAAATCACGCGAGTAAAACACTCATATCTAGGACAACGAATATCTAAAAACTTCCACCTCATTTATTACACGAGTAAAACACCCATATCTACACAGGAAAATTACAACACGATAGAAAAAGAACTTTTAGCAATTATTTTTGCTTTCGATAAATTCTGCCCCTACATTACACTTTCTAAAATTATCATTTTCATGAACCACTCGGCCCTCAAGTACTTACTTGCTAAATCGGATGCCAAGCCACCCTTGATCCACTGTGTATTACTCCTTCAGGAGTTTGACTTGGAAATCCCCGATAAGAGGGGGCCGAGATTTGGCTGCAGATCATCTCTCTCGTTTAGATAATCCATATATTTAAAATTTAGATGAAAAGACTTTTAATGACTCTTTTTCAGATGAAAAGCTATTTTTAATTAACACATAACCTTCCCCTTGGTATGCATACTTTGCCAACTATTTAGTGGCTCGTGTCCTCTCGAAAGAATTCTCCTCTCAGCCAAAGAAGAAATTCTTTTCTGATTTGAAGAACTATTTTTGGGAGGACCCGCATATTTTCTGAGTATGTGCAGATCAGGTGGTAAGGAGATGTGTCTCATCTGAAGAAGGACAGGATATTTTAAAACACCTACTTAAAGGACCGACTGGCGGCCACTATCAAGCCAATCGCACTACTCACAAAGTGCTTAGTGCAAACATTTATTGGCCTTGACTTTTTAAGGACGCACAATCCTTTGTGAGTAGGTGTGCTAGTTGCCAACGGTCGGACAATATTTCTAATAAAAATGAAATGCAACAAAATTATTTCCTTGAGTGCAAAGTTTTCGACCTCTGGGGAATCGATTTTATTGGCCCTCTTCCTTCTAGTTTTGGGAAAAACTATATTCTACTTGCCGTAGATTATATGTCCGGAAAACTTTCCGCCTCTTGGACTAATTATGTTGGGAAATTTCCTCCTCTTCAAGAGAGAAGTTGCTCATATATATATGTTTTTTTTTTAAATTAATATACTATTTTATAATGATCATTATTTAACAAATTGCAAATTTGAAGCAGTCAACACGTCTATTATAGCACGTGGTTGACTTATCAGTCATCTTCCACCTTCCTGGAGACCAGAGGCAGTCTTCTACGCCTCCCACCTATATAACACCATCCCTCCACAGTTTTTCTTTCTCAGATCCAATTTCATCTCTCTGTTCTCTCTGTTCGAGACAAGGTGATCATGAGTTCTATCAAGGCTTGGACTCTCTTCTTCCTGACTTTCTTCTTGTCAGGGCTGATGCAGCTCTCACATGGCCAGGAGCCGGGGCCGGCGGCCGCTCCTCCGATGAGCAACGACGGCAAGGCGGTCAATCAAGGGGTTGCTTATGTGCTCATGCTCCTTGCCCTTCTCCTCACTTATCTGATCCACTGACTAATTTGTTGGAAATTAACTATTCTTTTTCTTAATGTATAATAATTCCCAATTCTTCGTCTACTTCTTACATTACGTTCTTAATTTTGTCATCGATTCTTTTATTTAGCATATAAAAAAAAATCTCATTTGTAAAACGGGGAGCTAGCTGAAGGATTTAGAACTTATTCCAGTCACTACTGAATCGAGCTCGGTTGGTGATAAAATTGTTTGCATATAATTTGATGTTTAATTCCAAAGGGAGAAATGTGGGTCATACAATTTTAATGCAAAGAAATGTTTACGTTTGGACAGTGATAAGGTTAAATTTTTTAAAAAATAATTTGAAAACATAGCTCAACATTATTATTTAATAGAAGTGAATCATATGTGAACAATAGAGTAAACACATTACAAATCCCATCATAAGAAACTGCTCACTTAGGGTCCGTTCGGCACCGTGGTGGCGGTCATCAATATATGAGGGTTAAATTGTCATTCGTTAACGCCCACCTAAAGAACTTCATTCACTTTTATGTTCAAGTGGATTATGTTTGTTAAGGGATCCTTAACAAATGACGATTTAACCCATGCGTTTATGACCGTCACCACCGTGCCAAACGGAGCCTTAGTTGAATCCCAAAAGTTCTAGGAGTGGCTAAATTATCTCGCTCATGGCAAGCCCATGAATTCAGGCTAAAATGTAAAAATTTCCAAAATGAGATGGGGGGAAGTCACAGGAGGTCGCAGGAATACTCAATCACAATCAAAGATAAGTAAAAATCAGTATCAACAGCAGCACAAAAGTCTTCAGTTGAAATTAACTTATTTATAGAGCGAGATATACATTGCAAGACATAATTTACAATGTAATCAAGGGAAATAGAAATCTGCAACAAAAAATTAACTGAGCGAATAGCAAGCTGTAACCGCACTAGTCGCTAGTTCGAAAGCCGAGTACGCCGAGACCGCTTAAGTCGCCTATCCACGACTAGCCGCGTGGACTGCTTATTATTGAAATAATGAAGGAACTTGAACAGAACCTGATGATAGACTGGGCGAACTACTCTGCTTATCCGCAACTCGGAAGAAGAGATCAAGTCCCAGAGACCGCGACCTGTTGCTATCCGCAGACTGCTATCCGCATACTGTTTCACGTAAAGCTTTCACTAGTTGCCTAGCTGTCTGATGTTAGCCTCACAGTCTGCACAGAATCAACATCCTTAGTCGCAGAGGTTAGAAACCTGTAACCGCAAAAGCAAAGCGCAAGCTAGTTCTCACTGTTCATTGTTATTTATGTTGAGCCGAGTACTCCTATTTATAGGTGTAAGGAGGAGTCTCGTCACCACCCATAGCTATAGGTTAACCGCTCGTCAAATCTGTCGGCTAACACCGCGTATCCGCACAAGTGCAGATACAAGAACCATCCTGCCGCTAAAGAAAGGCTATCCGCAAAGAAGCGTGGACACCAATCTTCTCCGCAAGAACAACCAGAACGCCAAGCTTGTGGACACAACTTCAGGCCGCACACAACTCCGGCCCGTGACAATCATGTCGTTAACGTGCCGAACTCAGCGAGCTCAAGAAGCAGTCTGCAATATAGGCGATCTCGGCGAGCTAGACAACAAAGTTGGACATAGTCACACAAGACCAATTCAACGACAAGCTTCGCAGTCTCCAAATAACCACGCCACCTGAGACCATGATCGCGCCCAAGCTGAACACCAATCCTCAAGCTTGCGGACTGCTCCATTTGACAGCGCGGCCTCCATGCAAATCAATCTGCGCAACTATGTCTGTTGAGACCGAGCGGTCTGTCGGTTGAGACTGGGCGGTCTGGCGGTCTGGAGGTCTTGCGTTCTGGCGGCTTGTCCCAGCAGTTTGGTAGCCGGGTTGGAGACCGGGCGGTCTGGCGGTTTGTCTGGCGGTCTGAGCGGTCTGGGGATATTGGCCGGCTGTCTTCCTCTTTGTAGTGACCGTGCGGTTAGTCTAATTGTGCGGCTTGTGCGTCTTATGCGGCTTGTATAGTTTCTTGTTCTTGTAATTATTAGTCCCACATTGCTTATTTGTAATCTCTTTTCTCTCCTCCATTCTATAAAAGGGAGGTCATATCTTTGTAATAGTTATCTTTTTGGATAATAAAACTTTCAATTATTCAAAGTTCCGTCTTGTTTTTAGTTGTTTGTTCGCTGCTTTCACATGGTATCAGAGGACTCGATTTTCTCCTCCTGTTTCTGTGCGCCCTCTCTGACCGCGCGACCTATCTGCGCGGCTTGCTTCTTCTTCTCGCGGCCTGTCCTCGCGGCTTGTTTCTTCCGCCTGCTTGCGCCCTGTTCGTGCGGCTTCTTTCTCTCCTTGCCGTTGCCCTTTGTGTGCGCGACCTCTTTGTTTCTCCATTCTTCTCGCCGCGACCTGTGCTTAGTCGTCGTGCCCTCCTTTCTAGCTGCTCCTCTTCTTTAGTTGTCGTATCCTGTTGCTGCGACCTGTTTGTCTTGTTCTCCTTGTTTGCCTCCCAGCGGACTTTTCTCTGTTCGCGTGGTCTTCTCTTTCTTCTGTTCGCGCAGGCTGATTTCTAGCCGCTCGACTTCTTTTCCTCTGCTTGGTTCTGCGGCTTGGTCGTTGCTTTTCTGGCCGCTGGTGTCTATCATCGTGACCGCCGCAGATCTCTTTCTCCTAACCGCTATGATTTCTCCCTGTTCGTGCAGTTTCTTCCTTGTATAGGCGGCCTTTCTACCCTTCTTCCTTAGCCGCTCTAACTATCTTGTCCCCGCGACCTGTATCTAAGTCGCCGCGACCTGTGCTCCTTTGCGCATCTTTCTCTCTCGCTGGTCTTGCTCCTTGTCGTCGCGACCTGCTCCTAAGTCGCAGCGGCCTGTCCTCCTCTGTTCGGCCCCTCCTTTAGCCGCTCCTGCTTGTTAGTCGCCACGACCTCCTACTTTCTCGCGCGGCTTGTTCTTCTCTCTTCTTCCCCTTTGCCTTGCTCTACATCTTGGTGGTGGCCCTTCTTTCCGCTGGTGTGCTGTCACCGTGACAACTGCAGTCTTTATTTTATCCTCCCTTCATGGCTTTCACATCCTCCTCAAAGCTGTTCGCCTTGGTGGTCACATCTTCTGGTAGTGCCCACGTTGTTACTCAAGAAAAATGGTTGATCGACACCGGTGCTACCAATATATGACCGGCAATCTCCATGGTTTTTCTCTCCTAGAAACACATGATCAGTTTCCCCCGGTTATTCTCGCTGATGGCTCTTCATCATCGGTCAATGGAACGGGAATGGTTCATGTCACTCCGTCTCTTCGCTTGGCGGATACTCTCTACGTGCCCAAGTTTCCGTGCAACTTATTATCTGTTACCTCTCTATGCAAACAATTACAGTGTTCCGTCACATTTACTTCTACTTCTTGTTCCTTTCAGGATCCGAACTCCCAACGGACGATTGCTATTGGGACTGAGAGTGGCGGCCTATACTTCCTTGACAACGTTTCTGCTTTTTCCACCTTCTCCTCCACCTCCACAGATCTTCTCCAATGGCATCTCCGCCTTGGTCATGCTCCTCCACGTCTTCTTCGTCAACTTCTGCCCCAACTTCCTCCACAAAGTCCTCCCCTCAATTGTGAGGCTTGTCAGCTTGGCAAGCATCACTGCTCCTCCTTCCCTCCAAAGCACATTCGTGGATCTACCCGTCTGTTTGATCTGTTCCACTCTGATGTTTGGGGTCCTTCTCCTACCCTTACCGTTGGTTAGGGTAGTTCATATTTTGTCATGTTTATTGATGATTTCTCTCGCTGTACGTGGGTGTATCTGTTAAAAGATCGTTCTGAATTATTCTCTGTATGGACGTCCTTTTATCTCATGATCAAAACTCAGTTTAATGTTTCTATTAACGTTTTTCGATCTGATAATGCCAAAGAATATATCAGTCATGACTTTTCTACCTTCTGCATATAAAATGAGATTATTCTTCAAACTAATTGTGTCTATACTTCACAACAAAATGGTGTGGCAGAACACAAAAATCGTCACCTCCTCGATGTCTCTCGCACCTTGATGACCCAGGTGCATGTTCCTCGCTCCTATTGGGGCTATACTGTTCTCCTTGCCTGCTACCTTATTAATCGTATTCCCTCCACGGTTCTCCACGGAAAAACCCAATTCTCCATTCTGTATCCGGTCAAGGTGCCTTTTCCTCTCCCTCTCCAAATCTTTGGGTGCACTGCCTTTGTGCATGCCCCATCTGCCACCCGTGATAAGCTCTCTCCTCGCTCCACCAAATGTGTCCTTTTGGGGTACTCCACCACTCAAAAAGGCTATTGTTGTTTTGATCCTGTTCTTTGTAAGCAGTTCGTCTCTGCTGACGTCACCTTCTTCGAGAATACCTCCTACTTCTCGGATGACTCCTCTCCTCTTTCCCCAGCTTCTGATTCTCCTACTGTTCCCTTTGTTCCCTCGTCTCCTACTACGATCTCCAACCCTACACTGTCTCCGTCCACGCCTCTCTCTCCCTCTTCTCTGCCACCATCTCCCTCATCTCCGCCGCCGTCTCTCTCTACTCCCGGGCCAGCTCTCTCTGTCACGGATGCTCCGGATGCCGAGGGACCCGCTTACCTGGATCTTCCTATAGCTCATCGCAAAGGGGGTGCGGACGTGTACCATACACCCCCTTGCTACTGTTGTTTCATATGATCGTCTTACCCCTTCTCACCGGGCCTTTGCACTGGCTATCTCTGTCACTGCCACACCCCGCTCCTACCAGGAGGCCCTTGCTATTCCTCATTAGAAGATGGCCATGGATGAGGAAATGGAGACCCTAACTGAGCGGGGTACTTGGACTCTTGATCCTCCCCCTTTGGGAACTGATGTGGTTGGCTGTCGCTGGGTATTCGTTGTGAAGTTTCGTTCGGACGACAGTGTGGATCGATACAAGGCCCGCTTAGTCGCCAAAGGCTTCACTCATACTTATGGGGTTGATTACTTCGACACATTCTCTCCAGTTGCTCGTCTTATAACCATTCAGGTTCTTCTCTCTGTGGTTGTCAATAGGGATTGGCCCATTTCTAAGCTGGATGTCAAGAATGCCTTTCTCTATGGTGACCTTCAGGAAGCAGTTTACATTGAGCAACCTCCTGAGTATGTTGCTCAGGGGGATACACGAGTATGTCATCTGAAGAAGGCCGACTATGGCCTAAAGCAAAGCCCTCGGGCTTGGTTTGACAAGTTCAGCGGCATTGTTGCAGCCATTGGTTTTGCATGAAGTTCAGCCAGTAACTCCTTATTTATTCGCAAAACCGCCTCTGGTATGGTGGTTCTTGCTGTATATGTGGATGATATTCTTCTGATTGGCGACGACCAGGCTGGGGTGGCTTTGACAAATAAACACCTTCGGCAACACCTGGTCACTAAGGATATGGGCTCTCCCAAATACTTTCTAGGGATTGAGATTTCTCGGAAATCCAACTCTTTAGTTCTTTCTCAACGGAAGTATGCTCTTGATTTTCTAAAAGAGGCAGGGTTGACTGGTGCTAAACCTGTCAGATGTCTCATGGCTATTGGGGAAGACAAAACTTGGACAGATGACTCGCCTCCTCTATCTGATTCTTCGAGGTACCGGCGTCTGGTGGGCAAACTCATTTATCTCGCAGTGACCAGACCCGATATCTCCAATGTTGTAGGCAAGGCTAGCCAATTCATGCAAGCTCCTAGGGAGTGTCATCTACAGTCTGCCCTGAGGATATTGGAATATGTTAAAGCAGCTCCAGGAAAAGGACTGCTTTTTCAGAAGAATGGTCATTTGAGGGTTGAAGCGTACTCAGATTCAAGCTATGCTGATTTTAAAGGAGACCGCAAGTCAACATCAGGTTTTGCATATTTTTTGGAAGAAATCTTGTGAGCTGGAAGAGCAAGAAACAGTCTGTGGTCTCCAGGTCTAGTGTAGAAGCGGAATATCATAGTATGGCATCATCCACATGTGAGTTAAAATGGTTACGGGCTCTCATGCTTGACCTAGGAGAGGTCTACAACTATCCTCTTCCTATGTTCTGCGACAAAAAAGTTGTGATATACATTTCCAAAAATACGGTCTTTCATGAGAGAACAAAACACATAGAGGTCGACTGCCACTTTATTCGAGAAGAGATTTTGAAGAAACAGATTTGTACTCCGTTCGTCACTTCTGACAACGAGTTGGCAGATGTCTTCACCAAGCCGGTGTCCGCTTCTTTGTTTCATATTTGCAACAAGCTGGGCATGATTGATATCAATGCTCCATCTTGAGGGGGAGTGTTGAGACCGAGCGGTTTGTCGGTTGAGACCGGGCAGTCTGGCGGTCTGGCGGCTTGTCCCAGCAGTTTGGTAGCCGGGTTGGAGACCGGGCGGTCTGGCGGTTTGTCTGGCGGTCTGAGCAGTCTGGGGATATTGGCCGGCTGACTTCCTCTTTGTAGTGACCGTGCGGTTAGTCTAACCGTGTGGCTTGTGCGGCTTATGCGGCTTGTATAGTTTCTTGTTCTTGTAATTATTAGTCCCACATTGCATATTTGTAATCTCTTTTCTCTCCTCCATTCTATAAAAGAGAGGTCATACCTTTGTAATAGTTATCTTTTTAGATAATAAAACTTTCAATTATTCAAAGTTCCGGCTTATTTTTAGTTGTTTGTTCGCTGCTTTCACATGGTATCAGAGAACTAGATTTTCTCCTCCTGATTCTGTGCTCCCTCTCTGACCGTGTGACCTGTCCGCGCGGCTTGCTTTTTCTTCTTGCGACTTGTCCTCGCGGCTTGTTTCTTCCGCCTGCTTGCGCCCTGTTCGCGCGACTTCTTTATCTCCTTGTCGTTGGCCTTTGTGTGCGTGACCTCTTTGTTTCTCCATTCTTCTCGCCGCAACTTGTGCTTAGTCGTCGCGCCCTCCTTTATAGCTGCTCCTCTTCTTTAGTCGTCGCGGCCTGTTACTGCGACCTGTTTGCCTTGTTCTCCTTGTTTGCCTCCCAGCGGACTTTTCTCCGTTCACATGGTCTTCTCTTTCTTCTGTTCGCGCGAGCTGATTTCTGGCTGCTCGACTTCTTTCCATCTGCTTGGTTTTGTGGCTTGGTCGTGGCTTTTCTGGCTGCTGGTGTCTATCATCGTGACCGCTGTAGATCTCTTTCTCCTAACTGCTGTGATTTCTCCCTGTTCGCGCGGTTTCTTCCTTGTATAGGCGGCCTCTCTACCCTTCTGCCTTAGCCGCTCTATCTCTCTTGTCCCCGCGACCTGTATCTATGTCGCCACGACCTGTGCTCCTTTGCGCAGCTTCCTCTCTCGCTTCACTTGCTCCTTGTCGTCGCGAACTGCTCCTAAGTTGCACCGGCCTGTCCTCCTCTGTGCGGCCCCTCCTTTAGCCGCTCCTGCTTGTTAGCCGCCGAGACCTCCTACTTTCTTGCGCGGCTTGTTCTTATCTCTTCTTCCCCTTTGCCTTGCTCTGCATCTTTGTCGTGGCCCTTCTTACCGCTGGTGTGCTGTCACCATGACCACTGCAGTCTTTTTTTTCTCATCCCTTCATGGCTTTCACATCCTCCTCAAAGCCGTTCGCCTCGGTGGTCACGTCTTCTGGTAGTGCCCACGTTGTTACTCAAGGAAAATGGCCGATCGACACCGGTGCTACCAATCATATGACCGGCAATCTCCTGTGTTTTTCTCTCCTAGAAACACATGATCGGTTGCCCCCAGTTATTCTTGCTGATGGCTCTTCATCATCGGTCAATGGGACGGGAATGGTTCATGTCACTCCGTCTCTTCTCTTGGCGGATACTCTCTACATGCCCAAGTTCCTGTGCAACTTATTATCTGTTACCTCTCTATGCAAACAATTACAGTGTTCCGTCACATTTACTTCTACTTCTTGTTCTTTTCAGGATCCGGACTCCCAATGGACGATTGCTACTAGGACTGGGAGTGGCAGCCTATACTTCCTTGACAACGTTTCCGCTTTGTCCACCTTCTCTTCCACCTCCACGGATCTTCTCCAATTGCATCTCCGCCTTGGTCATGCTCCTCCACGTCTTCTTCGTCAACTTCTGCCCCAACTTCCTCCACAAAGTCCTCCCCTTAACTGTGAGGCATGTCAGCTTGGCAAGCATCACCGCTCCTCCTTCCCTCCAAAGCACGTTCGTGGATCTACCCGTCCATTTGATCTGTTCCACTCTGATGTTTGGGGTCCTTCTCCTACCCTTTCCGGTGGTAGGGGTTGTTCATATTTTGTCACATTTATTGATGATTTCTCTCGCTGTACGTGGGTGTATCTGTTAAAAGATCGTTCCGAATTATTCTCTGTATGGACATCCTTCTATCTTATGATCAAAACTCAGTTTAATGTTTCTATTAAAGTTTTTCGATCTGATAATGCCAAAGAATATATCAGTCATGACTTTTCTATCTTCTGCATGCAAAATGGGATTTTTCATCAAACTAGTTGTGTCTATACTTCACAACAAAATGGTGTGGCAGAACGCAAAAACCGTCACCTTCTCGATGTCGCTTGCACCTTGATGACCCAGATGCATGTTCCTCGCTCCTATTTGGGCTATGCTATTCTCCTTGCCTGCTACCTTATCAATCGTATTCCCTCCACAGTTCTCCACGGAAAAACACCATTCTCCATTCTGTATCCGGGCAAGGAGCCTTTTCCTCTAACTCTCCAAATCTTTGGGTGCACTGCCTTTGTGCATGCCCCATCTGCCACCCGTGATAAGCTCTCTCCTCGCTCCACCAAATGTGTCTTTCTGGGGTACTCCACCACTCAAAAAGGCTATTGTTGTTTTGATCCCGTTCTTTGTAAGCAGTTCGTCTCTGCTGACGTCACCTTCTTCGAGAATACCTCCTACTTCTCGGATGACTCTTCTCCTCTTTCCCCAGCTTCTGATTCTCCTGCTGTTCCCTTTGTTCCTTCGTCTCCTACTACGATCTCCAACCCTACACTATCTCCGTCCATGCCTCTCTCTCCCTCTTCTCCGCCACTGTTGAAGTGGTGACCGGGCGGTCTGGCGGTCTGGCTTGGCGAGTTGATTACCGGGCAGTCTGGCGGTTTCCCTTCAGCGGGTTGATTGTTATGTGCTGCTGTCGGAGGTCGAAGCGGTCTAGCGGCTTGTCACTGGCGACTTGGAGACTGGGCGGTCTGGCGGTCTCACATGGCGATCTCTCTCTCTGGCAGTTGCCGAGCGGTTAGCCGCTCTGTTTAACCGCGCGGCTTGTGCGGTTTGTGTATGTACAGTCCGCTTGTGTCATGTATTTTTTTAGTCCCACATCTCTTATTTATATTCTCTCTTTTCTCCTCCATTCTATATAAGGGAGGTCATACATTTGTAATAGATACCTTTTTTTGATAATAAAGTTTCAGTTTAAACCGTTTCCGGCTTGTTTTAGTTCGATTCTCACATGGTATCAGAGGACTCAATTTTCTCCTCCTGATTCTATGCCCCTCTCTGACCGCGTGACCTGTCCGCGCAACTTGTTTCTTCTTTCTTGCGACCTGTTCTAGTCGCCACGCCCTGTAGACGCGACCTGTTTTGGCCTTTTCCTCCAAGCAAACCCCACTTCTGTTCGCGCGGTCTGTCTTCTAGCCGCCGACTTCTTTCCCTCTGCTTGGTTCTGCGGTTTGGTCGTGGCTTTCCTGGCTGCTGGTGTCTGACATCGTGACCACTGTAGATCTTATTCTTCCTATCCGCGGCTTGTTTCCTAACCGCGCGGCCTTTAGTTCTATCCGCGACCTATTTTTGCGGTTTCTCTGCCTCTATTTTTCCCGCGATCTCCTTGATTCACGCGGCTCCTTCTCTGTTCGTGCGACCTTCTCTCTAACCACACAGTCTTCTCCCTGCGTTGGTCTGCTTCTTGGTTGTGTCCTTTGCGGTTTCCTTTTTTGTGTCTGCTGAGGTCTTCTGGTTCTCACGAACATACTTGTGTTCCTGCTGTGTTCGCTGATTGTCTGTTCGCGCGACCTGTTCTCTATTCGCGCGGCCTGTTTCTTGTTCTCTCGTTCTTCCTTTATTAGTTCGCGCGGCCTGTCTTTCTATTCGCGCGACCTATTTCTGCTCCTATGGCTCTCTTCGATATCTCTACTTTCTCCTCTTCTTCGAAGCCTTCTGCCTCGGTGGTCACGTCTTCTGGTAGTGCCCACTTCGTTACTCAAGGAAAATGGCTGATCGACTCAGGTGCTACCAATCATATGACCGGCTCTCCCCATTGTTTTTCTCTCCTAGAAACACATGATCGGTTTCCCCCGGTTATTCTAGCTGACGGCTCTCCATCCCCGGTCCATGGGACGGGAGTGGTTCAAGTCACTCCGTCTCTTCAATTGACGAATACTCTCTATATGCACAAATTCCCGTGCAACTTAATATCTTTTACCTCTTTATGCAAGCAATTACGGTGTTCCGTCACATTTACTTCTACTTCTTGTTCTTTTCAAGATCCGGACTCCGAGCAGACGATTGCTACAGGGACTGAGAGTGGCGGCTTATTCTTCCTCGACAATGTTTTCGCTCTATCCGCCTTCTCCACCACCTCCACAGATCTACTCCAATGGCATCTTCGCCTTGGTCATGCTCCTCCGCGTCTTCTTCGTCAGCTTCTGCCCTATCTTCCTTCACAAAGTCCTCCCCTCAATTGTGAGGCCTGTCAGCTTGGCAAGCATCACCACTCCTCCTTCCCACCAAAGCAAGTTTGTGGATCTTCCCGACCATTTGATCTCATCCACTCTTATGTTTGGGGTCCGTCTCCTACCCTTACCGTTGGTCGGGGAAGTTCATATTTTGTCATGTTTATTGATGATTTCTCTCGTTGTACGTGGGTGTATCTCTTAAAAGATCGCTCTGAATTATTCTCTGTATTGACATCTTTCTATCTCATGATCAAAACTCAGTTTGATGTTTCTATTAAATTTTTTCGATCTGATAACGCCCAAGAATATCTCAGTCATGCTTTTTCGTCCTTCTGTATACAACATGAGATTATTCATAAAACTAGCTGTGTCTATACTTCACAGCAAAATGGTGTGGCGGAACGCAAAAACCGTCACCTCCTTGATATCGCTCGCACTCTGATGACACAGATGCAGGTTCCTCGTGCCTATTGGGGCTATGCCATTCTCATCTCCTATTTCCTCATCAATCGCATTTCATCCACCGTTCTCCAGGGTCAAACCCCATTCTCCATTCTCCATCCTGGCAAAGAACCCTTCCCCCTTCCTCTACGTATATTTGGATGTACGGCCTTCGTACATGCTCCCTCCGTTACCCGCGATAAACTCTCCCCTCGCTCCACCAAATGTGTCTTTCTGGGGTACTCCACCACTCAGAAAGGCTACTATTGCTTTGACCCAGTTCTTCGTAAGCAGTTCTTCTCCGTTGACGTTACCTTCTTCGAGAATGCCTCCTACTTCTCGGACGACTCCTCTTCTCTTCACCAAGCTTCCTCTTCTCTTCCCACAGACTCTGATTCTCCGGTTATTCCCTTCGTTCCCTCGCTTCCTAATGCGATATTCACCCCTACTCCGTCTCCACCTCCGTCTCCCTCATCTCCGCTGTCGTCGCTCTCTTCTCCCGGGCCAGCTCTCTCTGCCATGGATGCTCTGGATGCCGAGTAACCCGCTGACCTGGATCTTACTATAGCTCTTCGCAAAGGGGTGCGAACATGTACCCTACACCCCCTTGCTACTGTTGTTTCATATTATCGTCTTACCTCTTCTCGCAGAGCCTTTGCGCTGGCTATCTCTGTCATTGCCACACCTTGTTCCTACCAGGAGGCCCTTACTATTCCTCACTGGAAGATGGCCATGGATGAGGAAATGACGACCCTAACAGAGCGGGGTACCTGGACTCTTGTTCCTCCTCCCTTCGGTACTGATGTTGTTAGCTATCGCTGGGTCTTTGTGGTCAAATTTGGCCTAGATGGCACTATGGACCATTATAAGGCTCGTCTTATTGCTAAGGGCTTTACTCAGACCTATGGGGTTGATTATTTTGACACCTTCTCTCCCGTGGCTCGTCTCAGCACTATACAGGTCCTTCTCTCTGTGGCGGTCAATAAAGATTGGCCAATTTCTCAGCTGGATGTAAAGAATGCCTTTCTTTATGGTGATCTTCAGGAGGCCGTCTACATGAAGCAACCTCCTGGGTATGCTGCTCAGGGGGAGACACGAGTATGCCGACTTCAGAAGGCAATCTATTGCCTCAAGCAGAGCCCTCGAGCTTGGTTTGAGAAGTTCAGCGGCATCGTGGCGGTCAGTGGTTTTGCGCGCAGCTCTGCCGATCACTCTCTATTTATTCGCAAAACCCCCTCGGGAATGGTGGTTCTTGCTGTGTATGTTGATGATATTCTTCTCACTGGCGATGACCAGGAAGGGGTAGCCCTGACAAAGCAGCATCTTCGTCAACATCTGGTCACGAAAGATATGGGCTCTCCGAAGTACTTTATGGGGATCGAGATCTCTCGGAAGCCCAACTCCTTGGTCCTCTCCCAGCGTAAGGATGCCCTTGATCTTCTAAAAGAAGCAGGATTGACTGGGGCCAAACCTGCCCGATGCCCTTGGCTATTGGAGAAGACAAAACCTGGACAGATGATTCGCCTCTTCTTTCAGATACTATGCGGTACAGGCGTCTAGTTGGTAAGCTCATATATCTCACAGTGACCAGGCCCGACATTTCCTATGTTGTGGGCAAGGTAAGTCAATTCATGCAAGCACCCAGGGAGTGCCATTTACAGTCCGCCTTGCGGATCCTGGAGTATGTCAAAGCAGCCCCGGGGAAAGGATTACTGTTTCAGAAGAATGGCCATCTGAAGGTTGAAGCATACTCAGATGCGAGTTACGCTTATGATAAAGGGGATCGCAAGTCTACCTCCAGTTTCTGCACCTTTGTTGGGGGAAATCTGGTAAGCTGGAAGAGCAAGAAGCAGTCTGTTGTTTCCAGGTCCAGTGCTGAAGCAGAGTATCGAAGTATGGCATCGACCACTTGTGAGTTAAAATGGCTACGGGCTCTAATGCTGGATTTGGGAGAGGTCTACAACCATCTTCTACCTATGTTCTGTGACAACAAGGCTACGATATACATCTCCAAAAATCCAGTCTTCCATGAAAAAACCAAGCACATTGAGGTCGACTGTCATTTCATTCGTGAAGAGATTTTGATGGAACAAATTTGCATTCCCTTCGTCACTTCTGATAAAGAGCTGGCTGACATCTTCACCAAGACAATATCCGCCTCGTTTTCTCATATTTGTGACAAGATGGGCATGATCGATATATATGCTCCAGCTTGAGGGGGAGTGTTGAAGTGGTGACCGGGCGGTCTGGCGATCTGTCTTGGCGAGTTGATGACCGAGCGGTCTGGCGATTTCCCTTCAGCGGGTTGATTGTTATGTACTGCTGTCTGAGGTCCAAGTGGTCTAGCGGCTTGTCACTAGCGACTTGGAGACCGGGCGGTCTGGCGATCTCTCTCTCTCTCTCTCTGGCAGTTGCCGAGCGGTTATCCCCTCTGTCTAACTGCGTGGCTTGTGCGGTTTATGTCTGTACAATCCGCTTGTGTCATGTAATTTTTTAGTCCCACATCTCTTATTTGTATTCTCTCTTTTCTCCTCCATTCTATATAAGGGAGGCCATACCTTTGTAATAGATACCTTTTTCTGATAATAAAGTTTCAGTTTAAACCGTTTCCGGCTTGTTTTAGTTTGATTCTCACAACCACCATCTCCCTCATCTCCGCCGTCGTCGCTCTCTACTCCCGGGCCAGCTCTCTCTGCCATGGATGCTCCGGATGCCGAGGGACTCGCTGACCTGGATCTTCCTATAGCTCTTCGCAAAGGGGTGCGGACGTGTACCATACACCCCCTTACTGGTGTTTTTTAATATAATCGTCTTACCCCTTCTCGCCGGGCCTTTGCACTGGCTATCTCTGCCACTGCCACACCCTGCTCCTACCAAGAAGCCCTTGTGATTCCTCATTGGAATATGTCCATGGATGAGGAAATGGCGACCCTAACTGAGCGGGGTACCTGGACTCTTGTTCCTCCCTCTTTGGGCACTGATGTGGTTGGCTGTCGCTGGGTATTCGTTGTGAAGTTCTGTCCGGACGGTAGTGTGGATTGATACACGGCCCGCTTAGTCGCCAAAGGCTTCACTCAGACTTATGGGGTTGATTACTTCGACACATTCTCTCCAGTTTCTCATCTCAGAACCATTCAGGTTCTTCTCTCTATGGCTGTCAACAGGGATTGGCCCATCTCTAAGCTGGATGTCAAGAATGCCTTTCTCTATGGTGACCTTCAGGAAGCGGTTTACATGGAGCAACCTCCTTGGTATGTTGTTATGGGGGATACACGAGTATGTCATCTGAAGAAGGCTGTCTATGGCCTAAAGCAAAGCCCTCGGGCTTGGTTTGACAAGTTCAGCGACATTGTTACAGCCATTGGTTTTGCACGAAGTTGAGCCAGTCACTCCTTATTTATTCGCAAAACCTCCTCTGGTATAGTGGTTCTTGCTGTATATGTGGATGATATTCTTCTGACTGGCGACGACCAGGCTGGGGTTGCTTTGACAAAGAAACATCTCTGGCAACACCTGGTCACTAAGGATATGGGCTCTCCCAAATACTTTCTGGGGATTGAGATTTCTCGGAAACCCAACTCTTTAGTTCTTTCCCAACAGAAGTATGCTCTTGATTTGCTAAAAGAGGCAGGGTCGACTGGTGTTAAACCTTCCAGATGTCCCATGGCTATTGGGAAAGATAAAACTTGGACAGATGACTCGCCTCCTCTATCTGATTCTTTGAGGTACCGGCGTCTGGTGGGAAACTCATTTATCTCACAGTGACCAGACCCAATATCTCCTATGTTGTAGGCAAGGTTAGCCAATTCATTCAAGCTCCTAGGGAGTGTCATCTACAGTCTGCCCTGAGGATATTGGAATATGTTAAAGCAGCTCCAGGGAAAGGACTGCTTTTTCAGAAGAATGTTCATTTGAGGGTTGAAGCGTACTCTGATTCAAGCTATGTTGATGATAAAGGAGACCGCAAGTCAACATCGGGTTTTTGCACATTTGTTGGAAGAAATCTTGTGAGCTGGAAGAGAAAGAAACAGTCTGTGGTCTCCAGGTCCAATGCAGAAGCGGAATATCGTAGTATGGCATCAACCACATGTGAGTTAATATGGTTACGGGCTCTCATGCTTGACCTAGGAGAGATCTACAACTATCATCTTCCTATGTTCTGCGACAACAAGGCTGCGATATACATTTCCAAAAATCCGGTCTTTCGTGAGAGAACAAAACACATAGAGGTCGACTGCAACTTTATTCGAGAAGAGATTTTGAAGAAACAGATTTGTACTCTGTTCATCACTTCTGACAACGAGTTGGCAGATGTCTTCACCAAGCAGGTGTCCGTTTCTTTGTTTCATATTTTGCGACAAGCTGGGCATGATTGATATCTATGCTCCAGCTTGAGGGGGAGTGTTGAGACCGAGCGGTCTGTCGGTTGAGACCGGGCGGTATGGCGGTCTGGCGGCTTGTCCCAGCAGTTTGGTAGCCGGGTTGGAGACCGGGCGGTCTGGCGGTTTGTCTGGCGGTCTGAGCGGTCTGGGGATATTGGCTGGTTGTCTTCCTCTTTGTAGTGACCGTGCGGTTAGTCTAACCGTGAGGCTTGTGCGGCTTATGCGGCTTGTATAGTTTCTTGTTCTTGTAATTATTGGTCCCACGTTGCTTATTTGTAATCTCTTTTCTCTCCTCCATTCTATAAAAGGGAGGTCATACCTTTGTAATAGTTATCTTTTTGGATAATAAAACTTTCAATTATTCAAAGTTCCGGCTTGTTTTTAGTTGTTTGTTCGCTGCTTTCACAGTGTCGACCTCCACGATCTAACAACCTGACCAAAAGCACACAAAAAGTCGGACACCAGTGAGCTTCATAAGTCTCTGCAATAACAATTATCTCGGACTCGACGAACTGTAGATGAGTCTGACACAACCGTGGTTAGCCAACCCTAACCTCTCAGTTAACCAAGGATGCTTGATGAGCGAGACAATAAGAGATAACTGTCACCTACCAAAGGCATTCCTCCAGGCCGCGGCAGACTCTACGGTCTGTGCGGTCTGACTAGTACTACCTAACTCCACTTTTACTCTTATTTCAACAATTTCAACACTCCCCCTTGAAGTGGGAAGTGGAAACCAGCCCGAGCAATTTTCGCAACTGAATAAACGGTTCCTTTGACAGTGGCTTCGTGAATATGTCTGTGTCATTGTTCTTTCCCCGCACATGCTAAACCATCGGAGACCCCTCCAACAACTTCTCCCGAACGAAGTGATGATCGATCTTGATTGTCTTCGCTCGCGCGTGACAAACTAGATTGTTGACCAGTTTAGGAACACTCTTATTGTCACTGTGAAGTAGAGTAGGACTTCACACCTCCTCATGGATTTCATCCACTAATCTCCTAAGACATATGGCTTCCTGAGCTGCCAAGGCCGAAACCTTGTATTCTACTTCTATAGTAGAGACAGACACCAAATCTTGCCTCTTTCTACACCAAGAAATAGTTTATGATCCCGTGAAGAAGACATAACCAGATGTTGACTTCCTCTCATCTGTATCTCCTCCATAATCAGCATCCATATAACTGTGCAGACTAATGATCGTGCACCTCTAATAAAAGAGACTCATCTCTGAGGTAGACTTGACAAACTTCAGAATTCTTATAGCTCCCACCAAATGAGGTTTCTGTGGCTCCTCCATATACCGACTAACCCGGCCCACTGCATAAGCAATATCTAACCTAGTAATTGTCAGATATATGAGACTTCCCATGAGAGCCAAAATACCAAAGGGTTTGTAAGAACCCTTCCCTCATCCTGTCAAAGTTTCAAACCAACTTCCAGAGGAGTAGAACAGCTCTTTTATTCCGCATTCCAAATCGCTTGACAATTCTCATTGCATAGCCCTTTTGGAAAACGAGCACGCTATTTTTTTGCCTCTCCACCTCAAGTTCAAAGAAATGGTGGAGCTCACCCAGATCCTTCATCTCAAACCGAATAGCTAGCTCAGCCTAGAGCCTGGCTACTACCTCCTCCAAGTTCCCCATGATGATCATTATAATGCCCCAAATCTCTTGATACCGTGTGGCAGTAGCCAATTAATTGATTCAACTTTTGGCTTTGGACAGTACTGCCCGACGGTAGCGGTAATGCCGGCGGTAGCGTGCCACGTGTCAGATAAGGTCGAGGCTGTCTTGAGAGGCAAAAAATACTGATTAGGCCAAGTGACAACCGCCTACGATACCGCGCGGAGGTAGCTCTCTGATAAAGGCTTGCAACGAGATACTTTTCTCATTTTTCTCTTATTCTCTCTCTCACTCTCTTAGATTTTGAGGAAGAAGAAGGGACAGGCAGGAGAACAAGGGAATGGTTGATCCAGTTCTGTTGTGAAGACATTCATGTGGTCAGATTTGCGAGTCAAAGACATATTCGTGGAGAGTAAATTAGGGTGATCAGTTCCATCTGGATCAAGTGCAAGCTCATGGCTCCTAAGCGATCGAAAAGGGTAACGACATTTCTCCTTGGACAAGTAAAGTCCTCAATTTGCATAAGTGCATGGAACCCCTCACCAAAAGTTGAAGAAAGGGTGATTTCCAGCCGATAGATCGTTGTGATCCCAGGTAGAAATTGCATATAGAATCTGTAATTAAAGTACGGAATAGGCATGCTTTGTGAAGACCATCTGGACAGGTTAGTATGGATTGGTGATGATTGATTTGCATTTCGGAGAAGACTCCGTGGATAACATGTAGTTTCCGGTGTCAGGGGTTGTGCAGGATGCTGTAGCGATGGTACTGGAGATTATCTCTAGGAAAACATCCAATGTGGGGGGGGGGGACAATATTATCTAACCTACCACGCCACAGTATTGCTACTGTCGGTGGTATCTGTCACAACCCGCATTTTTTCTCACTATATTTTAAATCAGAGTAAGAGAAAATCTACGCGCTGTGATGCCACGTCGAGCAGGGGATAACTGCCGACGTTCAGGCGACACTCCAAATCCTACAAATCATGAATTAATTGATTAGGAAAACTTGATTTATTTATTGGCCGTATCCCTCGGCTCAGTGGACCAAAGAGTCCACGGTTTCAAAACTGATTTTTATACGTAGCGGAAAATACTTCATTTATGTCAACATCCTAAATGAGCGCATAAGTGATCCCGAAGGGGCCTTACGCTGAACCGAAACTCTAGTTTTAATTTATACATATATAGGAAAATTCATTTGTTATACGTAATTAAGAAAGTACGCTAAGTGAGTTCTTTTTAGAAATCATGCTGATCATGCTTTATATACATAAAATAGTTTTGCTTTTATAGTTTTAAAATAGCTAGCAACCTAACATAAAACTTCCCAGAGCAAGTAAACTAAGTCCCCAAAAACAGGGTAGCAGTAAAAGTAGACATATCCAGTGCAAAGGTAAAAACTACCAGGGGCGTCACATACGACACTAACCCACTGGCAAGTACACATGTCTGTAAGAAAACAGTAAAACTACCTCACTACGACTCAAGAGAGTCTCAACAGCCAACAGAAAGGAAACCTCCAACAGCACCACAGCAAGCCACCTACTGGCTACTGTCCTGAACCTGAGGCATTCAGAAAAGTAGAATACCTCAGAGCAAGGAAAAAGGAATGCAAGTGCTAAAAAAGGAATAAGGTAAAAGCAGGTAAAGTAAGGTAAAGAGAGTACAACTAGAGTAAAAACAACAATGCCCAAGGAAGGGCGAAAAAGCAAACCTGCACCAAGTGCGGGTAAACAGCAACCACTCTGCCTAAAAACCTGCAGAGTCAACATGGCCATGATGCCAAAAAAAAAATGCTGCAACACCTACGGAAGAAACGCCTAACATCCTAAACTGTGAGAGGCGGCAGTAGCAAAAACAAGAAACTTGAAATCAGGTTGAAAGCGTTCCAAATCGCCCAACCACTAATTCCGAGTCAACAAATTGCTCAAGGGTTGACACGTGAAGGCACAAAAGACCCATCACTCACTTGCCCAGAAACTACTCGGGTCAAGGTAAAGAGTGTGGTCAAGGCTACATCACGCCACACAACCCCTAAAAGAGCCATCCACCACCACTACTGACCACAACCCACGATTCGGCCCTCGAAAAGGTAACAGCCGACAAGGGACTCTCGATACACGAGCAAAACACTCGGGGAGAAATCAACGCTAAGGGATTAGTCGTTGCGATTACGCAACGCCGCTGCGAGTGAGTACACTCACTCGATTCTAAGCCTAGCGTACGAGCACCGACATCGGGTCGCACGATTTAAAAGACGCACGACCATAGGCCGAGCGTGCACAATTACACCTAAACACCTCAAATAGGCAACCTAGGAAAAATCCCAAAACCTAGACCTACACCTAGGCCTAACATAAACTCAACCCGACGCTAACCCACATCCACGCTACACACCTACCACGGCGTCGTCCTAAATCGGAAACTACTAGCGGGAGGGTAAACATCCTAATTTTTCTAGCGCGTTTTCAAAGGGGTTAGGGTTAGGAGAATTTCAATTAAAAATTTCTAATTGCACGAATAAAAGAAATTATCAAGGAATTTAACAAAAAGGGAGGCCAAACGGCGAAAAGAGGGGAAGCACTTGCCTCGCACGTATCACCGAAAATTTCGCCAGCACAACGGCGCTATGGCGGACGCCCAAAAATTCCGGAAAGCTTCCAACCAACACCTAAACCACCAAAATAACCTAAGATTGCATTCTAAACACCACAAGGAACAAGAATATCCAAAAACAAGGAGAAATCCAAAACGAAATCAAATTGAAAACATGGAGGAAAGGTTCGATAGCATACCAAGGATCGAAGCTCTCGGCGAGGGGAACTCGGATCCGGGCTCGGATCGGGAAGAGGGGGCCGGGGCGGCCGGCGGCGGAAGGGGGGTCGGCTAGGGCGTTTCGCCGGCTCGGGCTGCAGCGCACAGGAAAACGAAAAAAAAATAAAAGGGGGGGGGGGGGGGCGGCTGCTGGTTCACGGGAGAGAGGGGGGGGGGGTTATTATAAAACTTATAATTTATTATATAAATTATAATTAGTATAATTAATAACCATTAACACTTAATTATATATTATACCTTATATAATTATTAACTAATATAACTAAATTACACACTAACACACATATGTATATACATACTAACACCCATATATATATATATATACATACTACACAAACGCCGACACGCACGCGCAAATTTTCTTACTCCGCACGTACATACACGCACACTAAACAAAAACCCACACCGGCTCGCGCGAGTCGCGCGCCACGCGACACATGCGCCAAAAGACGTGCCGTCACATAGAAAAAATGACGACTCGCAAACATAACTACCGCCAAAACGACGCGAAAACGCGACGTCCTCGGATTTCGACCAAAATCGCACCGTAGCTAAATACCCGGGCTACGAGAACAACGGCGAAGTCAAAAACGACTTCCGACGAACAAAACTCGAGCTAACCTCGCCCGAAGCCAAACACGAGAATTCCCTGAAAGGCTCAACCGGGTCTCCAAAACAGACACCGGCTAGCTGGGGAAACCCGCAAACAGGCTAAACCTCTAAGAACACCTAACGAGGTACTCTAACAACGGCTCGAGACGGAAAACGTCAACGTAACGCCGAAAAAGGATTTAAAATAAATCATCGAAAATTCGGGGGCGTTACAGTCACTCCCCCTAACAAAAAGTTTCGACCCGAAACTTTGCGAAAACTACTCCTACAACAGAAGGAAGGAAACCAACTACAAGAAAGAGAACGTACCCGAAAACTCAGGGGAACAAATGAGGGTGAGCCTCCCTCATAGCCGACTCTAGCTCCCAAGTCGCGCTCTCCAAATCCTGATTCTTCCAAAGAACCTTTACCATAGGAATAGACTTCGTCCGCAACACTCGAGCTTGAGCTTCCAAAATGCGGACCGGCACCTCGACATACGAGAGATTTGGCTCCAACTGGGGCACAGCGTCCAAGACTTGCCCACTGCTCCGCACACACTTCCGCAATTGGCTCACATGAAAGACATTATGAACCCCCGGGAAGCTAGCTGGCAGATCCAGCCTATAAGCAGCCACACCAATACGCTCCAAAATCCTGAACGGGCCCACAAATCTCGGATCCAACTTCCGATTCCTGCCAAACCTCTTCACTCCTACCATCGGAGACACCTTCAAGAAGACCAAATCATCCACTGAAAACTCCAAATCGGACCTACGCCGATTGGCGTTCTTCTCATACCTCTCCTGAGCAACTCGAAGCTTCTCCCGAATGAGCTTCACGGAAACCTCCATCTCTTCGAGTGCATCAGGACCCAAAACAGGCCTCTCACCGGCCTCGGCCCAAAACAAAGGGGTTCTGCAGCGCCTCCCATACAACGCCTCGAAGGGAGCCATCTGTAGACTCTCTTGGTAGCTGTTGTTGTAGGCAAATTCCATGAGTCGCAAACGCTCATCCCAAGCACCTCCATGATCAAGAATATAGCACCTGATCATATCCTCCACAATCTGATTCACACGCTCGGTCTGCCCGTTGGTCTGCGGATGGTAAGCTGTGGAATACCTCAAATCAGTGCCCAAACCCTCCTGCAAACTCCTCCAGAAACGCGATGTAAACCGAGAGTCTCGATCTGAAACGATGCTAACTGGAACGCCGTGCAATCTGACGACCTCAACCAAATACAACTCAGCAATCTTCTTCATCGAGTAATCGATCTTATAAGGTACGAAGTGCGCACACTTCGTCAATCGGTCCACGATCACCCAAACAGAATCAAACCCTCTCGGAGATCTCGGTAAGCCTGTAATGAAATCCATCGAGATGCTTTCCCACTTCCAAGTCGGGATCTCCAAAGGTGCCAACTTGCCACCAGGCCTCCCATGGTCGGCCTTCACCCGCCTGCAAGTGTAACACTCCGAGACAAAACGAGCTATATCACCCTTCATCCCATACCACCAGGCGATCTGCTTCAGATCATGGTACATCTTCGTAGATCCCGGGTGGTAGGAAACACTGGATCCGTGAGCCTCTTTGCAAACCAATACTCTGATGTCTCCAACTGCGGGGATGCAAAACCTGCCGCGGTACTTCAAAGTACCCGCCTCGTCGATGGAGAAATCTGGCAACTCTCCCCTCTCAGCTCTGAGGTACAAGTGCAACAAATCCGGATCCTCTTTCTGATGCAATCTGGTGAGAGAAATCCATGACGGCTCTGCCACTACCAAACTGCTCTGCAACTCACAGCGTCCTGCGGTGATATCCATCAATAGAAACTCCTCCACTAAACGATCCGCGGTGAGATTGAAGACTTTCCCCGTCTTCCGGCTCAAGGCGTCGGCCACCACATTGGCCTTGCCCGGATGGTACTGAATCTCAACATCGTAATCAGCAACATACTCAAGCCACCGCCGCTGGCGCAAATTCAGCTCCTTCTGAGTGAACACGTACTTCAGGCTCTTATGATCGGTAAAGATCCTGCATTGGGCCCCATAAAGTAAGTGTCTCCACAGCTTCAAGGCAAAAATCACCGCTGCGAACTCGAGGTCGTGCGTAGGATAGTTCCGCTCATGAATCTTCAACTGACGAGACCCATAAGCGATCACCTTCCCCTCCTGCATCAACACGCCACCGAGTCCAACGTGCGAGGCATCCACATAAACGTCATAGTCCTGTCCCTCCGCCGGTAAGGTCAACACAGGGGCAGAACATAACCGGCTCTTCAGCTCCAGAAAGGCCTCCTCGCACTTATCACTCCAAACGAACGCCGCATGCTTCTGCGTCAGCTTTGTCAAGGGCGCTGCCAAGGTAGAAAAGCCCTCGACGAATCTCCTATAATAGCCGGCCAATCCCAAGAAGCTCCTGATCTCCTTGGGTGTGCTCGGCCTACTCCAATCCATCACTGCTGAGATCTTCTCCGGGTCCACTGAAATACCATCTTTGTTCACCACATGACCCAGGAAGGAAACCTGAGGCAACCAGAACTCGCATTTGCTCAGCTTGGCATACAACTGATGATCCCTCAAGGCGGATAACACCAACCGCAAATGCTGATCATGCTCCGCCGCATTCCGAGAATAAATCAGAACGTCGTCAATGAACACGACGACAAACTTGTCCAGAAAGTCCTTGAACACCCGGTTCATCATGTCCATAAATGCTGAAGGCGCATTGGTCAGCCCAAAAGACATGACCAGGAACTCGAAATGACCATGCCTCGATCGGAAAGCCGTCCGTGGAACATCCGACTCTCGGATCCTAAGCTGATGGTAACCCGAACGGAGGTCTATCTTCGAAAATACTGAACTGCCACGCAACTGATCAAATAAGTCGTCGATTCTGGGCAGTGGATACCTGTTCTTGATGGTGACTTTGTTCAACTCTCTATAGTCGATACAAAGGCGCATCGAACCATCCTTCTTCTTCACGAAGAGAACCGGAGCACCCCAGGGCGACGAGCTTTGCCTTATGAAGCCCTTCTCCAATAACTCATCAAGCTGAGTACGAAGCTCCTCCAGCTCTCGCGGGGCCATCCGATACGGCGCCTTGGCAATCAGACGCGTACCAGGCTCCAAATCAATCACGAACTCCACATCCCTGTCTGGAGGAAGACCGGGAAGATCGATAGGAAACACGTCAGGAAACTCTCGCGCAACCGGAACCTCATCCAAAAGCGGCACACTGCTAACAGTCCCCAACACTGAGACTAGACAAGCAAAACAACCAGCAGGAAAAACCCTCTGAGCACATACCGCAGAAATCGCCGGAGAGTCCCGACGCGAATCACCGAAAACACTCCCGGGCTGACCGCTGTCCTTTCTGAAATCCAAGCGCTTTCCCCTGCACTGAATCACTGCATCATATCGGGACAACCAGTCCATACCCAGGATGACATCGAAATCCTCTAAGTCCAACACTTTCAGATCAGCCTTGGCCAGATAATTCCCCAACAAAATAGGGCAGTCCAGAATGCCCTGATCTGATATCACGGATTCACCCGAGGGGAACTTGACGCTAAAGGCACCACCAACACGATCAACAACCCACTGGCACCGCTCGACAAAGGCCCTAGCCACAAAAGAGTGGGTAGCACCTGAGTCAAATAGAACGCGGGCCCAGCGGTTCCTTACCTTAAATTTCCCTATACACAAACAAAACCATAAACGCACAAGCAATAAACAAAACCATAGCAACACTAAAACTGCTACAAAAGAGAAAGTCAAGCGAGGGGGGTTTACCTGAAATGACCTGCGTCGAAGTCTCAGCCTCCGCTGAAGATACCACATTCAGCTTCCCTTTACCCTTGTCCACCGGCTGAGGCGGAGGTAAAGCCTGGAGCGGAACTGCATGTAGAGCGGACTGAACCTGAGGGCACCTCGACTTTATATGGCCCTTCTGGCCACACTGGAAGCAAACACGATCCTTGGACCAGCACTGAGCAGCATCGTGACCGGGTCGCTTGCAGACCGGACAAGGAACATCCCTCCTAGGAGCACCCTGGATAGCATGCACATGCTCCTTCTTCTGGACCCTTGCCCTCTTGAAGCACCTCTCAGCTGGGTGGCCCGGATGGCCACAGAAACTGCACACTACCTTGCTCTTCTTCTCAGAAGCAGCACCAAGAACCTGGGGACCCTTTTCCTCAACTGACCTCCTCTTCTCGCTTCTCGCCTGCTGTCCGCGCTGCTTCGCGTTCTCGATAGCCTCAACCTTCAAAGCGGCCTCAACTGCCCCTGCAAAAGTCACCGCTCCGTGGGCGACCGCTAGCTGCTGAACGTCGCTCCTCAGGCCACCAAGAAACCGCTTCACCCTGTCCTCCTCGGAGCTCACCAAGCTAGGACCAAAGCGACTGAGTTTGCTAAACTCAATCTCGTAATCGCTGACGGAGAGCTGCCTCTGCTTCAGATGAATAAAGTCATTCATCAGCCTGTCTCGCTCTACTGACGGTAGAAACTTCCTCATCAGGATCTCTTTGAAGGATGCCCAAGTACATCCTCCCACCATGCCTTCCTTCTCTCGCATCCACCAGCTCTTCGCTAGCCCCTTCAGCTGATAGGCGGCTAACATCACCTTCTGGTCCTCAGTCACCCCGGAGTAATGGAACATCTCCTCCATGGTGATCACCCAGTCATCCAGTACCATATAGTCCGCCTTACCATCGTAGGTAGGAGGTCGCAGCCGCTGAAACTGGGAGATGAAAGCCATCCCGGGGGGCACCACCACTGGAGGCACGAGAGGAGCAGGAGGGGCAGGAGGGGCTAGAACAGCTGTACCCACGGCGGGGTCCTGAACTCCCGGAGTCTGACCCGCCGCTCTGGATAAAAAGGACTGCATCTGGGCCTGCAACTCCACCACCTGCCTTGATAAGGCCTCGTTACTCTGCCTCAGGCTTTCCACCAACGCATCACTATGAGCACCGGAGGACTCACCCTCAGACTGGGGAGTCGACCTCGTCACTCTACGCTTCGGCGGCATCCTAAAAGAAACAAACATCACAATTAATAGAACGCACTTTAACTACTAGAACGAACATCAGACACGTACAGACAATATGTACATAAATATGATCTTCTACTGCTATATTTGCTCTGGAAATTTATTTCATTTATTAATAAAGGAAATGATATGCTTAGCCTAAGATGGTTCACCACCATCACTGACTCTTGTGCCTAGATCGGGAATGCATGAATTTATATTCTTTTTGACTCAAAAAAATTATGTGTGTACACATGTCATCCTGCACGTCTTTAGCTTGGCGCGTTGTGCTTATGCGATGTTATGCTATGCATGATTATGCTATGCATTCTAAAAAGGCCCTAGTGCATGCCATGGCGGAGTACACATGAAAATGTTATGCATCCCATAATACATAACATTCTCATGCAACTAAAAAGAAAACGTGCTAGTCGCATCCATGCGGTGAGGTTATGCACCCCATAATACATAACCCTCGCATGTTGCCCCTATGGTGGATCCATATACAACCACATATTATGTATCGCAAAATACATAATATGCCCCGTATACTTCATGTTATGCTTATGAGTGTAGTGCAGTGTTCGTGCTTCCGCCAAAATGTGCCGATGACATGTCGGTGTGTGTATGATATGACTCTAAACATCTAACACAAACAAAGGAAGGTTGCCCGACCAATTGTCAAGCAACCTCCCTCTGATACCAACTGTCACAACCCGCATTTTTTCTCACTATATTTTAAATCAGAGTAAGAGAAAATCTACGCGCTGTGATGCCACGTCGAGCAGGGGATAACTGCCGACGTTCAGGCGACACTCCAAATCCTACAAATCATGAATTAATTGATTAGGAAAACTTGATTTATTTATTGGCCGTATCCCTCGGCTCAGTGGACCAAAGTGTCCACGGTTTCAAAACTGATTTTTATACGTAGCGGAAAATACTTCATTTATGTCAACATCCTAAATGAGCGCATAAGTGATCCCGAAGGGGCCTTACGCTGAACCGAAACTCTAGTTTTAATTTATACATATATAGGAAAATTCATTTGTTATACGTAATTAAGAAAGTACGCTAAGTGAGTTCTTTTTAGAAATCATGCTGATCATGCTTTATATACATAAAATAGTTTTGCTTTTATAGTTTTAAAATAGCTAGCAACCTAACATAAAACTTCCCAGAGCAAGTAAACTAAGTCCCCAAAAACAGGGTAGCAGTAAAAGTAGACATATCCAGTGCAAAGGTAAAAACTACCAGGGGCGTCACATACGACACTAACCCACTGGCAAGTACACATGTCTGTAAGAAAACAGTAAAACTACCTCACTACGACTCAAGAGAGTCTCAACAGCCAACAGAAAGGAAACCTCCAACAGCACCACAGCAAGCCACCTACTGGCTACTGTCCTGAACCTGAGGCATTCAGAAAAGTAGAATACCTCAGAGCAAGGAAAAAGGAATGCAAGTGCTAAAAAAGGAATAAGGTAAAAGCAGGTAAAGTAAGGTAAAGAGAGTACAACTAGAGTAAAAACAACAATGCCCAAGGAAGGGCGAAAAAGCAAACCTGCACCAAGTGCGGGTAAACAGCAACCACTCTGCCTAAAAACCTGCAGAGTCAACATGGCCATGATGCCAAAAAAAAAATGCTGCAACACCTACGGAAGAAACGCCTAACATCCTAAACTGTGAGAGGCGGCAGTAGCAAAAACAAGAAACTTGAAATCAGGTTGAAAGCGTTCCAAATCGCCCAACCACTAATTCCGAGTCAACAAATTGCTCAAGGGTTGACACGTGAAGGCACAAAAGACCCATCACTCACTTGCCCAGAAACTACTCGGGTCAAGGTAAAGAGTGTGGTCAAGGCTACATCACGCCACACAACCCCTAAAAGAGCCATCCACCACCACTACTGACCACAACCCACGATTCGGCCCTCGAAAAGGTAACAGCCGACAAGGGACTCTCGATACACGAGCAAAACACTCGGGGAGAAATCAACGCTAAGGGATTAGTCGTTGCGATTACGCAACGCCGCTGCGAGTGAGTACACTCACTCGATTCTAAGCCTAGCGTACGAGCACCGACATCGGGTCGCACGATTTAAAAGACGCACGACCATAGGCCGAGCGTGCACAATTACACCTAAACACCTCAAATAGGCAACCTAGGAAAAATCCCAAAACCTAGACCTACACCTAGGCCTAACATAAACTCAACCCGACGCTAACCCACATCCACGCTACACACCTACCACGGCGTCGTCCTAAATCGGAAACTACTAGCGGGAGGGTAAACATCCTAATTTTTCTAGCGCGTTTTCAAAGGGGTTAGGGTTAGGAGAATTTCAATTAAAAATTTCTAATTGCACGAATAAAAGAAATTATCAAGGAATTTAACAAAAAGGGAGGCCAAACGGCGAAAAGAGGGGAAGCACTTGCCTCGCACGTATCACCGAAAATTTCGCCAGCACAACGGCGCTATGGCGGACGCCCAAAAATTCCGGAAAGCTTCCAACCAACACCTAAACCACCAAAATAACCTAAGATTGCATTCTAAACACCACAAGGAACAAGAATATCCAAAAACAAGGAGAAATCCAAAACGAAATCAAATTGAAAACATGGAGGAAAGGTTCGATAGCATACCAAGGATCGAAGCTCTCGGCGAGGGGAACTCGGATCCGGGCTCGGATCGGGAAGAGGGGGCCGGGGCGGCCGGCGGCGGAAGGGGGGTCGGCTAGGGCGTTTCGCCGGCTCGGGCTGCAGCGCACAGGAAAACGAAAAAAAATAAAAAGGGGGGGGGGCGGCTGCTGGTTCACGGGAGAGAGGGGGGGGGTTATTATAAAACTTATACTTTATTATATAAATTATAATTAGTATAATTAATAACCATTAACACTTAATTATATATTATACCTTATATAATTATTAACTAATATAACTAAATTACACACTAACACACATATGTATATACATACTAACACCCATATATATATATATATATACATACTACACAAACGCCGACACGCACGCGCAAATTTTCTTACTCCGCACGTACATACACGCACACTAAACAAAAACCCACACCGGCTCGCGCGAGTCGCGCGCCACGCGACACATGCGCCAAAAGACGTGCCGTCACATAGAAAAAAATGACGACTCGCAAACATAACTACCGCCAAAACGACGCGAAAACGCGACGTCCTCGGATTTCGACCAAAATCGCACCGTAGCTAAATACCCGGGCTACGAGAACAACGGCGAAGTCAAAAACGACTTCCGACGAACAAAACTCGAGCTAACCTCGCCCGAAGCCAAACACGAGAATTCCCTGAAAGGCTCAACCGGGTCTCCAAAACAGACACCGGCTAGCTGGGGAAACCCGCAAACAGGCTAAACCTCTAAGAACACCTAACGAGGTACTCTAACAACGGCTCGAGACGGAAAACGTCAACGTAACGCCGAAAAAGGATTTAAAATAAATCATCGAAAATTCGGGGGCGTTACAGTATCTCCCAGTGATCAATGTTTGAGGGGCCTGTCTATGGAGACATGGGGGGCCAAATGTTTAAGATGTGAGCCTAAAAAGCCCTGCTAAGGTGGCCGTGAGAGCCAGCCTAATTGTGGGGGCAAAGCTTATGTCCACAAGATAAGGTGGGTAGAATGTGAAGCTATTGAGCTAGGAGAGCCCAACTATTATGGACATGAGAGCCGGTATTGTGATGATTGCGAACCTAGGTCTTGGGGACACGATGGGTGGCAATTGAAGTTGTTGAGCTTAAGTGCCAAGCTATGAGGCCATAAGAGCCAAACGGGAAAGGGGAGGCTGACCCGCGTCCTGTCTTTTGTTTTGATTGCTTTGGCTTTAGGCGTTGTCATGGCGATTTGAGCAACGATAAAGAGCTGATCCGTACCCGTGTTATGTCATTTTTGTACTAGATTGCCTAAAGTGCTTGACTTTCATTATTGGCATAATGAGAGTCTTAGGACATGAGCCATAAAGAGTAGAATACTCAAAGTTTGGACCATCAAGTCATGGACTACGGATGATGGTGTGACCCTGGGGAAACTCGGTACATCGATAATGTGCCCTGAGTGTATGGGGCGTGTGGTCGTACCGGCCAACGTTTGAGTAGAATGGTGCTTAAATGCACATTTTGTTGCCAACAAAAATATATGCTGTTGTTTGTAGGGAAGGAGAACTGCCGCCCCAAGTAAGGGGTAAGGGTCGTTATAATTTGGTTAGCTAATGCTGACCGTTACTTTGTTTGCCACATTTTGGTGGGATGTGCTTATGCAGGTGCTGGAGAGACAAGTGGAAAGTAGCGGGTTGAAGTCCCGTATGCTGTGATTGGCATGCCATCAAAGGCCCAAAGGCGAATGTTTACTATTTTCATGTGTGGACAGCCTGTGTCTCCGATATATGGAAGATACATTTATAACAAAAGCAGTTCTAAGGCCTTAAGGCCAGAACATGTTGTGTATTAAGTGTCATTTCGATGTTTTGTAGTGGACATTCTTGGATTTTGGGGTCTAAAACTGATGTAACAGTTTCTGCTAGAATGCACTCTGAGTTAGGATACATGAATGAAACTATTTTAATGAGTAACTCCACTGACTGTCCGTGGAATATGACATGGGGCCCCGGCCGGACCTTCTGTTATATTTTACGTGATGGATGGAGGTGTTATAATTTGAGATCAGCTTCTGGTGTCGGTCTTTCTTATTCAAATTTATGATCAAATTCTTTTAGGGGGTGGTGAGCACGTGTGTGCGCGCTACTATTTTAATATGAAAGATCTTATGAACGTCCACTTACGAATTAAAATACACATGTTTTTGGAAATTGTGTGTTCCTCTAATTACTTTTTGCAATATTATTAGTTGCCTAATTGTCTGTTTCACAATTATAGGCGAATAGAAGTGGTGCAGGGCAGAGTGAACCCGAGCGCTCGACGGAGAGTAGTGCACCAACTGAGGTGTCAACACCTCCTCCTTCTATGGAAACGATATAGTTAGTTTCTAAATCCATGCTTGCATTAATCAATGTGCAACTAGGAGGGCAAGTACAACCTCCTACCCTTGTAGTCATCCAGAATCGGTTGGCGTAGTTAAACATGTGATAGAGACAAGTGGTCGTTGAGCCATTAGCCGCAAGGCGAGCGACGAAAAGGTAATTGAAACACGTAATGAGTTTAAACCCACCTGTGTTTGAAGGTACTTGAACCCCAACACAAGCTGAAGACTGGCTCTCGAGAATAAAGAATACCATGATGGCAACGGAAACGGAGGAGTGGCAGAAAGTCACTATTGTTGGGTCCATTGATCCCAATGTCCTAAATTTGTAAGAAGTCAAACATTTGAATGGTATACACATAGTTATATTTGATATATGCTTAAGTTCATGCATACAGGTTGGTCTTCGTCACAATGATTGGACATATAGTTCAAGAGACAATGACAGGTGGACTCAAAGTGATAGGCTGGAAATTCAGGAAAATGCCTAAGCCTAGAAGCGTTGAGTGAGGCAAGCCAACTCAACGCCATATAGCTAATAGCGCTGAGATAAGGCTGGCAGTCAAAGCTTATAGTATTGAAAAGGCAGAAATGTGGCTAAGCCCACAGACGTTCAGTAAGCTCAACTCACTCAATGTCATATGATCAGCATCGTTGAGTTAAGGATATCATGTCAAAGCCTAAGCAGTGGAAGCCAAAAAATTGACTAAGTCCAGAAGCGTTGAGTGAAGCTTCATCACTCACCACCATGCTAAGTATGCCAACGCCAAACTTTTGCAAGAAGGCAAGATTACAGAAAATCAGGCTGAGTATAAAAGCGTTGAGTGAATCTTATACACCCAACGCTCTCAACGCCATCAGGCCGAAAGCTGAAGAATATGGCTAAGGCAAAAAGCATTGAGTGAGGCATATATACTCAATGCTCTCAACGCCTAGCAGAGCTGAAATATTTCTAAGTCCAGATTCGTTGAGTATGTCCTATTCACTCAACGCCTAGCAGAGCAGAAGAAAATTCTAAGTCCAGAATCGTCGAGTATTACTTATCCATTTTTCGTCGAGCTGAGCTTTGAGCTCGTCGAACTGAGTTCAGATTTCGTCGAACTCAGCTTTCACCTATTCGTCAACCTGAGGATTTCTGGAATGATGCTTGATTTCTTCGAGCTGAGCTTTGGGTTCGTCGAACTGAGTTTTGAGTTCGTTGAACTGAGGATTTCTGAAATGATGCTTGATTTCATCGAGCTGAGCTCTAGGTTCATCGAACTGAGTTTTGAGTTCGTCGAACTAAGGATTTCTAAAATATTACTTGATTTTGTTAAGTCCAGAATGATGTTGATGTCAGCAAAGTCAACAAGTCAAAGATTTTCTAATTTGTTATTTAAATGCTGCAAATCGACATTAACATCAATGTTAGTCTACATTGAATCTCAATTTGATTAAGCTGAAGTTTTAACCACCGTTAAAACTGGGACACGTGTCAATCATCCCACAAATTGATGGGATTATAAATAACAGCTGAGATCAAGATCAAACAAGTTTTTCTGATTAATATTCTGAAAAAGAGAAGCGGGAGTTCGTCGTCTTCATCCGCCATTATTACAGAACCAAAAACTTCAATTGATAAATATGAAGGGTTTCTGAGTTCCCTGGTGCAATCAACATCTGCTACAACAAGAACAGAGGATCTCTCTGAGGAAGACGAATCAGTCTAGACAAGCCCTAGTTGGAGTTAATTCACTATCCAAGCCGAACCAAATCTGAAGATCTTTCTCTGGATCGTTGAAGAAGGAGAAGATATCTGTACGGAATTTTCTCTGGATAGAAGGAGAGGAAGAGCAATTCATTTCCTGCTAATAAAGTTTAGCTGATTGAAGACATTCATTCTTTATCTTCCCCCTTCATCAGTAAGAATAGGATCAAGGTACTAAGGAACTTCCAGCATAAGCCGCAGATAGCGAAGATTGTCATTCTTGTTGCTGGGAAGCAGATAGGGCTGAGATTTACTTAGCCCATGAAGAAATTGACTCAGAGAATAATTTCTCTTAAGTCAAATCAACAACTCTTTCAAAATTAGTGGATCTGTGAAAGATCTGTGTTGAAGCCTAAATTGATTAGGCTGTGTGAGAGATTTGTGAGATCTTATTGTAAAGCCTAAATTATAAAGGCTGTGAGAAATCTGTGAGATCTTATTGTAAAGCCTAAATTATAAAGGCTGTGAGAAAAATCTGTGAGATCTATGTTAGGGTCGTGGGCCTGTGATTTGATTCATGTGTGGATCAGTGTGGGGCTGTTTCTCCCAGCCTGTATAAAGGGCATTTGTGCATGTGTGTAGTTGTTATGAGATTACTCTATAGAGGGCTGTGAGCCAGTGTTATAAGTCTCAGTAGAGACTGACTGATTCGATGGGATTGTGTTGTAATCTCTGAGGATCCGTAGTTTTTGTAGAAGAGCCTTGTCTAACATACTGTTAGAAAGGCGGAGAGGGACAATGGATGTACCCATACACTAGGGAACTACTATAAAAATATGGTGTGTTGTGTATTGTGTTTTGCTGTGCTGAGTATTGTGTTCTTGAAAGTTGAATAAAGTATACACAGTAAGACTTAAGTCATTGAATATTTTAAAGAATCTTAAAAAGAATGCAATAACCTATTAACCCCCCCCCCCTCTAAGTGATTAGCTATCCTTGTAATCAAAGACTTTCAACTATAGCTACCTTCTTATTAGAAGGAGAGGCGATGATATGGTGGGATGAGTTGGAGCTATACCAGTTTGTTGGTAGTCCATTGATTGAGATCTCGATAGAGGAATTCTCGAGACTATTTCTGGCAAGATATCTTCCATCTGAATAATGGATTGCAATGGAAAATCAGTTCCAAAGGTTAACTCAAGACAAGAGTTCCGTGGATGACTACTTGCACGAGTTTACAAGGCTAGGATAGTATACAGGCTTTGCGTTTGTAGACAAGTAATGTAAGACAAATCAGTTTTATGAAGAACTGTGAGATAACCTACGGTTGCTTCTCTCAGGTCCGATGATGCAAGGTTTTTGACCTTGGTCAATACGGCCCGTTCCCTAGAACAAGATATGAAGCACGTGCAGCGTAAGAATGATTTGGCGATAAAGAAGCTAGATTTTAAGGTGCCTCATTCCACAAAATCTGAGTACCACAGTAGATGGAAAATGAAGTCTAGGTCTTCAGGACCAACTTATTCTAACAAGCCTGAAGTGATGACAGGGAGAGGTCTGCTCTCATGTTACATATGTGACAAGGTGGGGCATCTAGATCAAAAATGTTGGCATGGTCGTCCAATGGGTGAGAAAAAGATTGGTGCGACATATGCTGAAAAGGGAACGGAAGTGGAGTCCACTACATCCCAAGCACAGCCACGAGTCTATAATCTTGGACAACAGGAGGCCATTAAACAAAGTGACATCATAACAGGCTTTGTCTTGATTTTTGATTATCTAGTGAGAGCAATGTTTGATACAGGAGCTTCTCATTCCTTTCTGTCTGAGACTTCGTGGTGTGTATTAGAGTGCCTTCTTTTGTACCAACAAATCGAGTGAATGTGTTGATGCCTAATGGGTGCTTGATGTATGCGGATAAAGCCTGTTGTGTTAAGGTGCGTATAGGAAGTCATGATTTTGATTTGGAAGCATCTGTGCTGCCGATATCTGAGTTTAATGTGATCTTTGGTATGGACAGGATCTCAGAGCAGTGTGCTTGTATTGATTGCAACTCTGAGGAAGTCATACTAGGGCAAAACACTGAACACGAGACTAATTTCACGGGTATGTGAGTATCGAGCAAGGTATTGATGTCTGCTCTCAAAGTAGTCAAGATAGTTCGGAAGGGCGCGAAATTATTTTTCACGTTGTTAGAGGTTGTAGAGATGAAGCTTAGTTTGAGTGACATTCCTGTTGTATCGGAGTTTGCATATGTATTTTATAATGATCTCCCTGGGACTTCACCTCAGCGAGATATTGACTTTTCTATTGAGCTGGTGCAAGGTGCGAAACCTGTGTCATGCTCATCATACCGAGTGATGCCAAAGGAGATGACAGAACTGATAGTTTAGTTACAAGAGTTATTAGAGCAAGGTTATATACATCCAAGTATGTCACCTTGGAGTGCACCGATTCTCTTTGTGAAGAAGGACGGAGATTTGCGTCTATGAATTGATTATCGTGAATTGAACAAGCTGATAGAGAAGAACACGTATTTGATTCCGCGAATCAATGATTTGTTTGATCAGCTAGTTGGATTGAATGTCTATTTGAAGTTGTATTTGAAGTCCGGCTATTGGCTGTTGAGTATTCGGTAAAGTGATATTCACAAGACATCGTTTGGTATACGCTATGGGCATTTTGAATTTACTGTGATGCCTTTTGGGCTCCCTAATGCACCATCAATGTTTATGGATTTGATGCACATGACTTTTCGATTGGTTATGTGAATCATTTGAGATTGGTTATGCATACCTTGAGGAGGAATCACCAATATGTCAAGTTCTCTAAGTGTGAGTTTTGGCTATCTTCAGTGACATTTCTTGGTCATGTCGTCAGTGGAGAAGGTACTGCTGTGGATCCGGCAAAGATAGTTGTGATACGTGAGTGCCCTGTACTTACTTCAGCAACGGAAGTCAGAAATTTCTTGGACTTGCCGGCTTTTATAGGCGCTTCATAGAGAGCTTTTCGAGTATTGATTTACCCCTCACTATATTAATAAGAAATAATCAGAAGTTCATTTGGATGGCAGAGTACACGTGATCTTTTTAGGAGTTAAAGAGTCGTCTGACCACGACACCTGTGTTGTGTTCGCCATGTGGAATAGAAGTCTTTGAAATCTATAGTGATGCATCAGGAAGCGACTTAGGATGCATTTTACTACAATTTGGGCATGTGATTGTTTATGCCTCTCGCCAACTGAAAGTTCACGAGAGGAATTATCTGGTTCACGACTTGGAATTGATGGCCGTGATATTTGCTCTTAAACTATGGTGATACTATTTGTATGGCATAAAGGTTGACATCTTTACGGATCATAAGAGCTTGAAATACTTGTTGTATCAGAAGGATCTGAATATGCAACAGTGGAGGTGGATGGAGTTCCTTGGGGACTACACCTTTGATATTCATTATACTCTCGGCAAGTTAAATGTAGTCGTAGATGATCTGAGTCGCAAGGCTCCAACACGAGCAAATTGGTTGCAGATGCATGATGAGTATCTAATTCGTGAGTTGGAAGCCTTAGACATCTCTTGTGTTGAAGGGAGGACGAGCACGAAGGCAAGCTTGAACTGGACAGAGGTGCAATATGACCCTACGGACAGGATTCGATAGGCATTGGAGCTTGATGAAAGCATGAAGCGCAATATGGTGGAGATAGTGGATGGGTCGAATTCCAAATTCTCGTTGAACGATGGTATTTTGTGGAAGGATGGTTGGCTGTGCGTCCCAAATGTTGGTAAGTTACGGGCAGAATTGATGTGCGAGACTCATTTTACCAAGTACTCAATCCACCCAGGGAGCACAAAAATGTTCAAAGAAATGAAGAAATTGTTTGGTGGTCCGAGTTAAAGAAGGATATAACACTTTATATGGCGAAGTGCCAAACTTGCGCCCTTGTGAAAGTTGAATGTCAAAAACATTGTGATTTCGTAAAGTCATTACCAATACCGGAATGGATGTTTGATAATATATCGATGGATTTTGTGCACGGTTTGTCGAGATCACAACACAGGAATGACTCCATTTGGGAGATCGTGGACCGGTTAACAAAAGTAGCACACTTCATTATGAATCGAAGGGACAATTCAGTGGAAAAGTTAGCTAAACTTTATGTTGAGCAGATCGTACGATTACACGGTGTTCCCTATAGCATCGTTAGTGATCAAGGTGGACGATTCATGTCGAATGATTGGAAGCTTATTCATCAGTTGTTGGCGTTGGGTTTTTCTAGGGTGGTACAACATTTGTGCGAACAGCGGAAATAGAGAATAAGAAAACCCAAAAGTTCGAATCTGAATATATTCATAAATCAAGAAGTAAAGCATGTTGTAATTAAAATTACCTTTGAGGGATTGAGTCTATACTCAACCAAGATGCAACAGAAAAATCTAGCCGGTCACTGGCCGCTTGAATCCTGGGCGCAGAAATTGTATTCGCGCCTCTACAGATAGTCCTCACGATCGGGAGAACCCACAGCACCTTGTAGACAAGTTCTAGGTCAGGAGAGGACGCACAACATCTCCACAGATTGCTAGATCTGTTAGAGGAGAGGCAACAACGACACTCGTCGAGATCGGGATCGGCAATAGTGACGGGATCGGCAGAACGCTTCTGTCGGGCTTCTAGGGTTATCCGTCCTTTCACATAGTGACGTGTGCTTAGACAGAATAATCGCGTAAACAAATCTATAGAAACCCTAAAACAGTTCATATTTATACCCAAGGAATAAATAGAATAGCCCCGCGCCGTTATTGGTATACCCAGACATAGAATCCAGAAATTCGGCCAGACAACACTTGTCTCGATGAATCATCGAGTATCTATAACATACACGATGAATCGTCGAGTATCATCTTATACTCGATGAATCGTCAAGTATCCATAGGATACACGATGAAATCAACGCCATCCCCAGTCGAATCAACACTTAACTCGACGAAGGCGTTGAATGGAAGCAACGATGTCAATGTTATCTGCGCTATGGAATTGAGTGCACTCAATGCACTCAACGCCTAAGGCCAGATTTGTCGAATGGCGTTGAGTGAGCTCAATGCACTCAACGCCTAAGACTCAGATCCGTCAAGTCAACAATTTGACTCAATGAATCGTTGAATGGACTCAACGCACTCAATGCTTAAGTGCAATACTCAACGAATCAACTCCTTGACTCGACGAATCGTTGAATACACTCAACTCGCTCAACGCCAACATTCGACTAGTCAACTCTTAACTCGACGAAGGAGTTGAGTGGTCTCGACACACTCGACGCTTTTGCCTTAGAATATTTAGGTCTTTTTCAACTCATCATATAAGCTATATGATACAAATCCAATCTCCCAATTTCTCCATAATCTTATGTGCGACCCCGATAGGCTTATACTGAGTTGACAGTGAGGCTACATGCTTGATCACTTCTAGATCATAATGGTAACACCAACAGTCTCCCACTTGATCTTGAAAGTATCAAACAAAATCTTCACAAATAATGAGCGACATCTAGCAATACATCATTGCTCCTCAAACTATAACAGTTAATAAACTCAAAAGCCATTGTGAACACTTTTACAGTGTTGTCATGTCCCTTACATCCGGATAGAATAAGAGGTATAGAATGTGTCACCCTCAATCATTCAATCCATGTTTCTTAATCTAGAATGGACTTATAGAAATTGGTGATCCCAAAATTATATATTGACATAACCAAGCATGGCCATGCATTTCTCAGTCCCATTCCATCAAGGGGCCCATGGATGCAACTCCTGTCATAAAGGAGGACAAATTCCATCTCTTCTCACACATAAACATCCAAATGATTCGTAATGTACCCAATAACCACCTTTATCATCAAACTTTATCAAGACTGGACTTTTGATGGCATCAAAGCACGCTCTTCCTCACATGATAAATGTTGTGACTTCAGGTCAAAGGACCACAAACACCATTGTCACTTGAGCCATACTTGTGACACGTTCATACAACAATCCACAAAGTATTCTCATGGTGGGTCTGTCCAGTACAACTTGTTCATAACAAGTACCCTTGTGATGACTTGATATTTCAATATCATGACCTGTGAGGATGGGTCATCAGTTAACGCACATGATGGTCTTAAAGGTATCATCATCGCCCTTTGCTTCTAAGATGATACAACGACCAGGGACCTTTAAGAATGAAGCTTCTAATAACATAGGTTCTCACATTCAAGTCACTACTTGACCTATGGAAGCAAGCATTCTAAGAACATTTATACAGTTAACTACACTATCACAATTGAAATAATAACACAATAAAAGAACTAGCCAAAATATATAAAATGAAATGCATATAGTACATTATTCATCAAATGAAAAATTACAGCCAACAAACATACAATCCACAAGACTCTAACTAGTGTTGATCATTAAGGTATCGTATACCCATAGATCTAACATGACCATCATGCTTTCTCTGTGCGAGAGGCTTTGTTAGTGGATCCGCAATGTTCTCCTCAGTCAACACTCTGTTAATGCTCACATCTCCTCGATCGACAATCTCTCGAATTAGATGGAACCACCAAAGTATGTGCTTAGAGCGCTGATGAGATCTAGGTTCCGAAGCAAGTGCAACTGCACTGTTGTTGTCACAGTAGAGATCTATGGGATGAATAATGATAGGAAATACATCTAACTAGTCAATGAATTTCCTAATCCATACAGCCTCCTTCACTGCATTTGCAGCGGCGATATACTCAGCCTCAGTTATAGAATCGGCAATTATCTCCTTCTTGGAACTCTTCCAGCTAACAACACCTCCATTCAGGCAAAATATAAACCCTGATTGAGACTTTGAGTCATCCCTATCAGTTTGGAAGCCAGCATCTGTGTAACCTCTTACAACGAGCTCTTACTCTCCACCAAACACCAAGAACGTATCCTTAATCCTTCTCAAGTACTTCAGGATATTCTTGACGGCTATCCAGTGACTTTCACCGGGATCAGACTGATACCTGCTAGTCATGCTCAAGGCATAAACAACATCCGGTCTAGTACATATCATTGCATACATGATTGACCCAATTGCCGAAGTATATAGAATCAATTTCATGCGGTCCTTATCTTCACAAGACTTAGGACACTGGTCCTTAGAGAGACTCATACCATGAGACATGGGTAATAATCCTTTCTTAGACTCAAGCATGTTGATCCATTTCAACACCTTGTCAATGTACGTACTTTGGATCAAACCCAGCAACTTCTTCGATCTATCTCTATATATCTTAATAGCAAGTATATAAGTTACTTCACCCAAGTCCTTCATTGAAAAGCAGTCCCCTAGGTTGTTCTTAAAAACTTATAGGGCCAGTTTGTCATTCCTAATAAGCAGTATGTCATCTACATACAATATCAGAAAGACAACTATGCTCCCACTTATCCGTTTGTAAACACACACTTCATCCTAATTCTTGATAAAACAAAACTCTTTGATCTTTTCATCAAAGTGAAGATTCCAACTTCGAGAAGCCTGTTTTAATCCATAATTGGATCTCTGCAGCTTGCATATTTAGTGGCTTCACATGAATATACGAAACCCTCGGCTTATGTCATATACACTTCCTCAAGGAGGTTTCCATTTAGTAAAGCTGTTTTGACATCCATCAGCCAGATCTCAAAGTCATAATATGTAGCAATAGCAAGCAGAATTCTGATGGACTTGATCATGGAAATAGGGGAAAAAGTTTCATCATAGTCAATACCATGAATTTGCTTGAAACCCTTAGCCATCAGTCGCTCTTTGAATGTATGTACATTCCCATCCATGTTGGTTTTCTTCTTGAATACCCACTTATACCCTATGGGTCGTACCCCTTCAGGTGGTTCCACCAAGGTCCAAACTTGGTTTTCATACATGGAGTCCATTTTAGATTTCATGGCCTCAAGCCACTTCTCGGAGTCAGGTCCACACATAACCTCTTGGTAGGTTGCAGGCTCATCACTATGATCAATAAATAACACATTACCTATTTGATACACGAAAAATCTATATCTCTCAGGCTCAAACCTTGGTCGACCAGATCTACGTGGAACTTGTGTTTTTGAAGTAGGTTCTCCAGCTACAACAACTTGTAATCCTGGCTCAGGATCCAATTACGATTCATTCACATTTTGTGATTCCTAAACTTCTTCAAGTTCTAACCTAGAAGTATTTCTACTTAAGAACTTTTTCTCAAGAAAGACACCAGTCCTCACGACAAACACTTTGCCCTCGGACGGTAGGTAGAAGTAGTACCCTTTAGTTTCCTTAGGATACCCCACAAGATAACACTTATCTGATTTGGGTTCCACCTTATTAGGCATCTGACGTTTTACATATGCCTCACAACCCCAAACCTTAATGAATGACATACTAGGACGCTTCCCAGTCCATATCTCATATGGTGTCTTTAGAACCGTCTTTGTTGGAGCACGATTTAATGTTAAAGCAGCAGTTTCTAGAGTAAAACACCAAAAGGAAATAGGCAGATCTGCATGACTCATCATCGACCATACCATTTCTAATAGAGTATGATCCCTCCGCTCAGACACGCCATTATATTGTGGTGTTCTAGGTGGAGTGAGTTGTGATACAATACCACACTCTTTCAGATGATCACGGAACTCATGAGTTAGTTATTCGCCACCTCGATCAGATTAGAGTGCTTTAACCCTTTTACCCAACTGGTTCTCTACTCCGTTATTCAACTCTTTGAACTTTCAAAGGTCTCGGATTTGCAATTCATAAGATACACGTATCTGTATCTACTAAAATCATCAGTAAATGTAACAAAGTAGAGAAACCCACCTCTAGCCATAGAACTCGTGGGTCCACATACATCACTATGTACTATACCCAAGAAATCATCTGCCCTCTCATTATTTCCAGTGAAGGGGAACTTAGTCATCTTACCTTACAAATAAGATTCGCATCTCTCAAATGATTCATAATCAAATGAGTCCAATAGTCCATCTCTATAGAGCTTGGATATACGTTTCTCATTTATATGACCCAAACGACACTGACAAATATATGTAGGGTTTGAGTAATTCGTGCTTCGTCTTTTTGTATTTTATATGTTATAGATCTGATGGTCTAAGTTTAAAACATATAAACAATTAAACATTTGGGTTATACTATAACAAACATCATTCTTAAATATAGAACAATAATTGTTCTTAATAATAAAAGAAAAACCCACCATGTCCAAACATGAAATGGATATAATGTTTCTAGTTGTGGAATGAACAAAATAATAATTAACTAATTCTATTACAAGTCCACTAGGCAAAGAAAGATAGTAAACTCCTACGGAGAAACACCAACTCTTGATCCATTGCCGACACGCAGGTCCACCTCTCCTTTACTCAGCATTCTTCTCCTTCCCATTTCCTACACATTTATACAAATGTGAGAATCACATCTGGTATCCAATACCCAGGATGAAAGAGCAGAAAGGTTTATCTCTATAACATATATACCCAAAGCTAAAGTCATACCTACCCTCATTTTTTGCAAACCCTCAATGTATGAAGGACAATTCCTCCTCCAATAACCAGCCTTGCCACAATGGTGGCACTTTCCCTCTTTCACCAAGCCTTTCTTCTCCAATGCTGAAGACTTGGGCTCCAAAGCAGACTTGGGTCCTACGTTAATCTTCTTGAAGCCTTTGGCCTTGCCCTTGCCTTTACACATCATCAGTATGAGGCTAGCAGGCTTGGCTTTCTTCATGTTGATTATGGCAGTTTGCAATATACCTAGGAGCTCGGGGAGTGTCTTGTCTATTTCATTCATGTTATAGTTTAAGACAAACTACTCATAACTGTTTGTCAACGACTATAGGATCTGGTCTGCGGCCAACTCTTGGCCCATAGGGAACCCTAGTCTTTCAAGGTTCTCGATATACCCAATCATTTTGAGTACGTTAGTCCCTACTAGGTCCGGAGCTCCCATCTTACACTAGAACAACGCCTTAATGACATCGAATCTCTCTTGACGAGCTTGCCCTTAAAACATTTTCTTGAGATGCTCATCAATTTCCTTGCAACCCATGTTCTCGTGTTGCTTTTGGAGCTCAGAGTTCATGGTTGCTAGCATGAGACATTCGACATCTAAGGAGTCGTCAAGGTACTTCTTATAAGCATCCTTATCAGCACGGGACACATTCTTGGAAGACTCATCAGGGGTTACCTCTTCCAAAACATAGAGCTTGCGCTCTTTCCTGAGAATAATTCTCAAGCTCCTGTACCAGTCCAAATAATTCGTCCCACTCAGCTTTTACTTCTCAAGGATAGCTCGGATGGACATGGTGGAATGTGAACCACTTGCAATGGAAATTCTACAAGGATCAAACAAAGTAAAATTAGTACTACATTTCATAAATATAATTTTTCTTTCGATTAGGACTTTAATCAAAATAACTCCCACTATTTTTATCAAACTGATAACCCTCTATATCATTTCGAAGAGTTTAGTGAGTAATTCTCTTAGTGGACAAGATCCGTATTTCACTAACAATATGAGTCAGTTTTGGCTTTTCTCTCACAATGCAGTTATTTAGGTAGACAACACTTGCCAATTGCATCATAATGAAATTCCTGTATGGCTGGTGAATAACTCTTTATTCACATCCATCATATGGTGCATGCCAACCCTATGCCTCTATGCACTCAACCTTTGAGGTCACCGAGTTAAGCTAGAACCAATGTCGACATTGGGATATCATAATTATCCGCTCACACCCTTACCAAGATAGATTAATGCACCTTGCTTTGGCAAGCCCACACTTCATCGATCGAGGCAGGAAGAGTGTCATCCATCGGAAGGCAACCGAATACTTAATATTACTTAAGGGATTTTTGATACTTGATTAATACTTTAATCATGGTTAACAATAAACCAGTGTGCACATCAAACAAAATAAAATACAACAACATAATCAAAATGCATCCTAGATGTGCAAAAGAAACATCACCAACACTTGATGAACTAAGCTAAATCGGAACATTTAGAACACTTCTAAATCTTCAGATTTATATGCATAGGACATGAGCAACATAAAATCCACTTACACAGTAGACAAGCCCGCCACTCTATGTGTGAGATTCAAAATCTACCACATCCTTGGCTTCACAAACCAATAAAAGTGACGGTTACTGTTAAGGAGTAGCAACAAAGGAATCACATGTGTTCTTGGTAGAGTCCAAGAATAGATTTTGGCATTTCAGAACATTTCTAAATTTCCAAATCTACACACCATGGATTTAGCAACTTCTAAAACGATGAATATTGCTGGTAATCTCCCTCTGATACCACTATTAGGTTTTACTATGGTAGCACAACATTTGTGCGCACAGCGGAAATAGAGAATAAGAAAACCCAAAAGTTTGTATCTGGCAATATTCATGAATCAAGAAGTAAAGCATGTTGTAATTAAAATTACCTTTGAGGGACTGAGTATATACTCAACCAAGATGCTCCTGAAAAATCCAGTCGGTCACTGGCGGCTTGAGCCCTGCTCGTAGAAATTGTATCCGCACCTCTACAGATAGTCCACATGATCGGAAGAACCCACAACAACTTGTCGCACAAGTTCTAGATCGAGAGAGGACACACAACGTCTCCACAGATTACTAGATCTATTAGAGGAGAGGCGGCGACTACACTCGCCGGGATCAGGATTGACAATAGTGACTGGATCAGTGGAACGCTTCCGTTAGGCTTTTAGGGTTATCTGTCCTTTCGCATAGTGACGTGTGCTTAGACAGAATAATCGCGTAACAAAATTTATAGAAACCCTAAAACAATTCCTATTTATACCCAAGGAATAAATAGAACAACCCCCCCCCCCCCCCCCGCCACTATTGGTAGACCCAGACATAGAATCAAAAAATTCGGCCAGACAACACTTGTCTCGACGAATCGTCGAGTATTTATAGCATACACGACAAATCGTCAAGTATCATCTTATACTCGATGAATCGTCGAGTATCCATAGGATACACGACGAACTCAACGCCATCCTCAGCTGAATCAACATTTGACTCGACGAAGGCGTTGAATGGACTCAACGCTGTCAATGTTATCTGTGACATGGCGTTGAGTGAACTCAACACACTCAACGCCTAAAGCCGGATTTGTCGAATGGCGTTGAGTGAGCTCAATGCACTCAATGTCTAAGACTCAGATCCGTTAAGTCAACAATTATACTCAACAAATCGTTGAATGGACTCAACGTACTAAACGCTTAAGTGCATATCTCGACGAATCAACTCCTTAACTCGACGAATCGTTGAATACACTCAACTCACTCAACGCCACCATTCGACGAGTCAACTCTTAACTCGACGAAGGTGTTGAGTGGTCTCGACACTCTATGCTTTTGCCTTAGAATATTTAAGTCATTTTTAACTCATCATATGAGCTATATCATACAAATCCAATCTCCTAATTTCTTCACAATTTTATGTGTGACCCTAATAGGCTCATATTGAGGCTACATGCTTGATCGATTCGAGATCTCAATGGCAACACCAATAGTTGGGTACCAAGCTGAAATTCTGCATGGCCTTTCATCCCCAAACGGATGGTCAGACCGAGAGGGTAAACAGAACGATGGAAGATATGCTTTGCATGTGCACCCTAAATTTTGGGAAGAGGTTGGAGGAGCATCTCTTTATAATCGAATTCGCCTACAATAATAACTAGCAAGCGAGTATTCAAATTACACCTTTGAGGCCTTATACGGTAGGCAGTGCCGAAACATAGAGTTTGCGGTTGGCGATTGGGTTTATCTCAAGATTAAACCGTTCAAGGGTGTATCCAGGGTCCGACGCTTGAAAAAGCTGAGTCCGTGATAACTTGGGCCATTTAAAATCGTTGAGCAGATTGGAGAAGCTGTCTATAAGCTGAAGCTTTCAACTGAACTTAGTGGCTTACACGATGTGTTTCACATATCGGTGTTGTGGAAGGTTATTGCAGATCAAATTCCGGTCGATAGTGGGTTGACGACGAAAGTCAAGCCCATTTGTATCGAGGACACGTAAGTGAAGCGACTATGGAACAAAGAGATCTGAATGGTCAAAGTCCGATGGGAAAATTGTGGTCGTGAGAAGATGTCATGGGAGCGAGAGCAGACCATGCGAGAAGAGTTTCCTGAGCTGTTTTGTTGAGGTACATTTGATACGTTTTGTACTTCTATATTGTTTCCTATTAAGTGTGGATTTCGGGAGAAATCTCTTAAAGGAGGGGAAAATTGTAATTCTCTAAATCTCCTAAAAAAACAGGAAGTTGGTCACTGGAGGGTATCGTGCGGCGGAAGGTCTAGCGCTGGCGGTAGCTAGCTGATTTTAATGGACCAACGTATCTAGTCTGTATTGCGCGGCGATAGCTTGATACCGTGTGACATTAGCCGATGAATTAATTTGACTTTTTTCTTTGGATAGTACCGCCCGACGGTAGCGGTAACGTCAGCGGTAGCGTGTCACATGTTGGATAAGGTCGAGGCGGTCTTAAGTGGCATAGCAGTACTGATTGGGCCAAGCGGCCACCGCCTATGATACCGCATAGTGGCAGCAAAGATATCGCACAACGGTTGCTCTCTGGTAAAGGCTTGTAATGAGATCATTTTCTCATTTTTCTCTCATTCTCTCAATCTCTTGGATTTTTGAGGAAGAAGAAGGGAAATGCCAAGAGAACAAGAGCAAGGTTGATCCAGGCCTGTTGTTAAGGCGTTTATGTGGTCGAATTTTCAAGTCAAAGCCAGATCCACGAAGAGGAAAATATGGTGATCAGTTCCATCCAGATCAAGTGCAAGCTCATGGATCCGAAGAAATTGATAAGGGTAACGACCTTTCTCCTTGGGCAAGTGAAGTCCTCAATTTGCATAAATACATGGAACCCCTCGACAAAATGTGAAGAAATGGTGGTTTCCAGCGGGTAGATCGTTGTGATCCCCAGTAGAAATTGCATATAGAATCTGGAATTGAAGTATGAAATATACATGCTGTGTGAAGCCCATCTGAATAGGTTGGTCTGGATTAGTGATGATTGATTTACGTGCTGGAGAAGACTCCATGAATAAACGTGTAGTTTCCAGGGTCAAGGGGTGTGCAGGATATTGCAGCGATAGTACTGGAGTTTGTCTCTAGGAAAACACCCAAAGTGGGGGAAGAAATGATATTTTGTGTCCTACTGTATCGCGGTAGCGCTACCGCCGGTGGTAGCTACAAGTGAGCAATGTTTGAGGGACCTGTCTCTTGGATACTTGGTGGCTAAATGTTTGATCTATGGGCCTAAAAAGCCCAGCTAAGGTAACTGTAAGAGCCAACCTGATTGTGGTTGTGAAGCCTATGTCCACGAGACAAGGTGGGTAGCATGTGAAGCTATTGAGCCTAGAGAGCCGAGCTGCTGTGGCCATAAGAGCTAGTATTGGGATGATTGCGATCAGAGGTCCTAGGGATTAGTTGGGTGGCAATTAAAGTTGTTGAGCTTGAAGTTCCCATCTATGAGGCCACAAGAGCAAAAGGAAAGGGGAGGCTGACTCGCATCCTGTCTTTTGTCTTGATTTCTTTGGCTTTCAGCATTGTCATGGCGATTTGAGCAATAGGAAAGAGTGATTTGTACCTGCTTTTGAAGCTTGAGGAGACTAGGCGGTTTTATTCCTAGTCGCAGCGGTCAGCTAGTCTCCTAGTTCTGGCGGTTTGGCTCAATGGTTAGGAGGTGTGCCACAACAACAACGGTATGGGAGTTAACCGCAGCTGTGGTTTGGAGGTTAGCCGCGACAGCAGTCTGGGAGTTAACCATAGATACGGTCTGGAAATTGGCCACAACATCAGTCTGGGAGTTAACTGCAGCTGCGTTCTGGAGGTTAGCCGCATCAGTAGTCCGGGGGTTAACCACACATGTAGCCTGATGGTTAGTCGCAACACCGACCTGGAGACTTGTCGTAACAATAATGGTGGAAGTCCGCAACTGCGGACTAGCGGATAGTAGTTGCATTCTTGCGACTTATGTCTATTGTCACTGGGTGATCTTCTTTAGTTGCTCTTTATACAGTGTTGTAGTTTGACAGTGTCAAACCGCATAGCCGTGCGGATTGTATTTAGTCCCACATCTCTTGTTGTATTCTCTCATCTTCCCCATTTTTTATAAATAAGGGGGCATACCTATGTATTTTTTTATCTTTTTGGAGTAATAAAATTTGTCTTAATTTAGCTCTTTTTACATGGTATCAGAGCTAACCGGTCCTTTTCTCCTTTTTTGCTCGCAATTTATTTTTCTAACTACTTTCGGTCTTCTTCACGCACTGCCCTCCCTTTCTTGTTGCCTTTCCTGCAACTTGTTCCTTTGTGTTCTTTTCTGTTCGCGCGACTTAGCTGGTGTTCGTGCGGCTTAGCTGGTGTTCGCGCGGCTTAGCTGGTGTTCGCATGTTCTCCTTTCTCTTGTTGACCATTGCGATCGCGCGGGCTTTGCGAGTTGTTTTGTTCGCGCGAGCTTCTTTGCTCGCCTCTCTTCCTTGCTAGCAGCTCTAGTTCATGTGGGCTCTTTTCTCTACCCGTGCGGTTTCCCATTTCTTTCTATGGATACTCTATCTCTCTCTTCTTATTCTGCTCTGCCTGCTCCTTCTTCTCTTTCTACTTTTTCTTTCTCTACCTCTCATAATTTCGTACTGCTTTGAAGCTTACTGGTCCTAATTATCCTGACTAGAGTATGTCCTTTAGTTTTCTATTGCTCTCTCAGCGTAAGCTTCATCATTTGACTGATGACCCCCCTCCTTCTAGATCTACTTCTTTTGATGATTGGAATGTTACTGATGCCTTGGTGCCTACTTGGTTAGCCAATAGTTTGTCTGATGAGTGTCTTCCTGTCATTCGACATTATCTAATGTTCAAGGCTGCTTGGAATCATCTTGCTGCTTTATACTCAAGGGGGGCGCAAACTTTGCGTATTTATACTCTTTATGCAGATCTTTATGCTCAGCCAGTCATGACTCTTGCTTCTGCCTATTAGGAAGTTCAAACTTTTGGTGCTGAACTTCTTCAGCATAGACCTTTTTTTGTTGATCTTATTAAGCAACACAAAAACTTTCAAGAGCTTCTTTTTGCTTGATATTTACTTCGTCTACTTGACTCTTATGATATGATTCGTCAACAAATTCTTGGAGAGGCGGATACTCCAACTCTAGATGTTATGGCTGCTCGCATTTCCGTTGTTACGACTCTTCCTCAGCATCCTTTACTTCCCTCTCCATCTCCTGATGTTGTTGCTCATCCAGCTCGTCATGACACCTCTGTTAGTCTGGGTTGTTGTACTGGTGGTCGTGGTTACTCGAAGTATTTTATTCACATTAAGGAAAAATTGGTCATTTGGTTGATTGGTTCTAGGTTAAACATCCTCACCTTCGCACTACTTCTATTTATTTCTTCAAGAAGTCAACTTCTTCTCATGCTACTTCTGGTGCTGCTTAGTTGGCTATTATGGGTAGGTGGCTCATTGATTCTGGTGCTATTATTCATATGACGGGCGATTCTCGTGTTTTATCTTATCTTGACAAGAGTAACCGGTTACCTCTAATTCTCATTACGGATGGTACTCCGTCTCCGATTTGTGGGTCTGGCATGGTGCATGTTACTCATTCTCTTTAGCTTTAGGGCACTCTTTATGTCCCAAATTTTCCATGTAACCTTCTTTCTGTCACTGCTCTTTGCAAATGGTTGAATTGTGAAGCTATTTTTACTGCCTTTACTTGTGCTTTTCAGATTCCTCACTCCAAGGAGACGATTGCTACTGGGACTGAAAGTGGCAGCTTATTCTATCTTGATACTGCTTATGTATTTTCTTTCTTCTCTTCTTTACTTCAGTGGCATCTTCGATTTGGGCATCCTCCTCCTCGGCTTCTTTATAAGCTTCTGCCTAATTTACATCGCGGAGATTCTTCTCTTAATTGTGAGGCTTGTTAATTTGGTAAACATCACCGATCTACTTTTCCCGCTAAGCATGGACGTAGTTCTTCTCGTCCTTTTGAACTTGTTCATTCTGATATTTGGCATCATGCTCCCCTTCAGACTGTTGGTAAGGGTAGTTTGTATTTTGTTACCTTTATTGATGATTTTTCTTAATATACATGGCTGTATTTGTTACACGAACGCTCTGAATTTTTTTAATGCATTTTATAATGAAATTCATACGCAATTTGATACCCCTATTAAAATTCTTCGAACTGATAATGTTAGGGAGTATCTTAGTAATCAATTCACCTCATTTTATTTGGATCATTGTATTGTCCATAAAACTACTTGTCCTTACACTTCTCAATAGAATGACGTTACTGAATGTAAGAATCGTCATCTTCTGGATGTGCCTCATAGTCTTCTCACTCATATGCATGTTTCTCAATCTTATTGGGGTCATGCGGTTCTTCTTTCCTGTTTTCTCATTAATCAAGTTCCGTCTTCGGTTCTTAATGGCAAGATACAATTTTTTGTCCTGTATCCTGACGCGACATCATTTTCTTTACCTCCTCGCGTCTTTGGTTGCACATCATGTGTCTACTCTCCTTCTTCTGGTCATGAAAAACTCTCTCCTTGCTCTGTTAAGTGCATCTTTTTTGGCTATTGTTCGACACAAAATGGTTATAGGTGTTACGATCCTGTTTTTCAGAGACAGTATGTTTCTGCGGATGTCACTTTCTTTGAGGATGCTCCATTCTTTTCTCCTCCCTCTGTTCTTCCTTCTTCTAATGATTCTTCTTCTTTTTCAATTCTGTCGGCACCCCTTCTAGAGCATGCACTTATTTATTCCGCTTCTATTTCTGATTCTCCTACTGTCTTTGGTTCTTCTACTGAGTTGTTGCCAACAGCTCCTTGGCCAGTAGTCTCTCCTTTGGATGGAACTGATAATGTAGACAGGACTGACCTTGATCTTCCAATTGCTCTACCAAAAGGTGTTTGATCATGCACTCAACATCCTCTTAAGGATGTGGTTTCTTATGCGCAACTATCTCTCTTGTATATGTTGGGTACACTAGAAGTATGTACCAGACTTGGAGAAGCCTCATCTTAGTCAATGATATAAATCAATATGTATTTGATGGATGTTTTAAGTTTCCTTGTGCAGGTTTAAGAATTGGAAGAAAAATATTCTAAGTACAAGTGTCGACACTAGAAGCAAAACTGTGTCGACACCCAGAATTATGTCGACACCTAAGGCAAGAATTGTGTCGACACCTAAAGAAGTTGTGTCGACACCTAAAGAAGTAGTTGTGTCGACACCCAGAATTGTGTCAACACCAAAGGCATTGTGTCGACACCTAAAGCAGAGGCTGTGTCAACACCCAGGAGTTATGTCGACACCAGAAGAAAGGCATGTGTTGACACTCAGGAATTGTGTCGACACCTGAAGAAGGTGTGTGTCGACAGCTAGACACACACTCAACGCCGTCTTACAGCAACATCTAGACACACACTCAACGCCATTTTATGGCAACAGTCATACTGGATTTGAAGGCTTGTGTCGATAGCTAGACATACACTCAGCGCCATCTGTCTGCAGCAGTTATGTCGAGACCAGGATTAGTTGTGTCGACACACTAGACTTGTGTCGACACATACAAAAAAAGATGTGTCGAAGAGAAAAAGAAAGACAATGTCAACACATGGATTACTGTGTAGACATTATCAAGACTTGTGTCGACATTTGGTCTACTTGTGTCGACACATGTGGAGCAGATTGCTGAGTGGATCATGCTAAGTTGTTAAGTCTCTAAGGATTCAACTGTCATGACTGGTGAGTCGACAGCTGTCATTACTAACAGGTCTGACACCTTGGTAAGAACTGTCAGAAGGTTATTACAAACCGGATCAGCCGGTAACCATGAGGAATCTCTATATAAAGGGCTGATCATTAACAACAATAATAACGTAGTGAAGGCCATCAACTACGAGAGAGTAAATTCACAACAAGAAAAGGGGAAACCCTTTAAGAAGGCAGATCCAGAACAGTCTGCAGAGAAGATTCAAATCTCATTCTGAATTCAAGGAAGGAGCTGACAGTGGTTCAACTTCTACATCAAGTACAGTCCAACCTTATTTTGTTCTATCAAGAAGCTTTGAAACTGTTAAGTCTAGTTGGGATTGAAGATAAAGAACTGATCAAGAAGAACATCAATAGGGGGATCTATCTGGTGATATCTTTTGTAATCTCTTTTATTACACAATTTTTTGTAGGATCTGTTGTAAATCTGAGCTGTAAGCCTATAATTATAAAGGCTGAGATAGGGTTGTGAGCCTGAGTGGTAGAACTTGTGAAGTCTGAGTTGTAAGCCTAGAGATAAGGGTTAAGGTAGGGCTAGGGCCTGAGGTAGGATTCTAGGAAGGATCTGAGATAGGACTTGCAAAAGTCTGAGGTGTAGGAACCATTTTGGTTTTGAGTTGTAGGATCTTTGGATCTGAGAAAGAGGAAAGAAGTTAGGCTGAATCCAATACTCTACTGAATTGGCGAAAGGGGGAAAGTGGACGTACCCATATCTTGGGGAACCACTATAAATCTGGTGTTCTCTGTGCTGTGAATGTTCTGTGTTGTGTTTTATTTTGTTTATTCCAAGCATGATCTGTTAAATTACCTAAAATATTAAAGGAAAAATTAGAACATATTCACCCCCCCCCTCTAGGTGTTTAGGCTCTTGAATTAAGTCTTTCAAGTGGTATTATAGGGAGGTTACTCAAGGATTGACTTAACAGTCTGAGTAAAATCTCCTAGGCAATTTTCAGAATTCAAGAATGGGTTCAAGTGAGAACCAAAAAGAGTTTGGATCAATGAAACTGCCTATTTGCAAGAAGGAATATTTTGGCATATAGAAGGAGAGGGTCAGATTGTTTATGAAAGCTTCTGATCCAAGAATTTACATCACAGTACAGGAAGGACCCTTCATTCCAATGAAGGTAATAGCACTGGATGCAAATATGAAGACCCCTAAGAGTTATTTAGAAATGACAAAGGATGAAATCATCCTAGCAACTCTAGAAAAAAGGGCATAGAATATCATTGTAGGTGTCATAGATGATGCCACCTTTCAGAATCTGGTGCATTGCAAAACCTCCAAAGAAATGTGGGACACTCTTATTGTCTACATGGAGGGAACAGATGAAGTCAGAGAAGACAGAAAATCTATGCTGAATAAGGAGTATGAAAGCTTTAGGCAAGCCAAGAAAGACATCATAACTGAATGCTACAAGAAATTCTTCAGGATTGTAAATGAGCTGATGACTTATGAAAGAGTATTCAGCACTTATGAACTGAATGACAAATTTCTGAGATCTCTGACAAAGGATTGGGACACCAAGATTTGTGCCATCAGAGAAGTGGCCAAGTTGGCAGACACGCCTCCTCCCACACTATTTGGTAAGCTGCTTTCATATGAAATACAGCTTATAGCCAGGAAGGAGGAAGAGAAGAGCAGCAGATCTGAACACAAGGAAAAGTCAGTTTCCTTCAAATCTGAAGGCACAAGAAAGGGCAGGAGAAAATCTCCTTCTTCTCCCAGAAGGAGTGTTGAGGCCGAAGAAGGGATTCCTGACAACACTTAATCAGATGAGGACTTTGCAACCTTCACAAGGCAGTTCCAAAGATTCATGAAGAAGAAGAAGTGGAGAACCAGACCTTCATCATCCTTTTCAAAGGATGAGTACTACAAGAAAAAGAAAACTCCTAAAGAAGACAAGTATGCTTCTAAACCTAGTAAATAATCTAATTTTAAGATTGTGTGCTATTGTTGCAATAAGTAAGGACATGTTATAGCAGACTGTCCAGACAAGAGGGCTGAATCAAAAGACAAGAAGAAACAGTAAGTCAAAGGTAAGAAGGAAAAATCTCTTGTTGCTCAGAAGGAGAAGAGTTGGATAGACTCTTCATCTTCAGAATCTAGAGAAGAAGATGCAGAAGCATATGTTGGGTTGTTCTCAACAGAAGAGGATTCTATGGAACAAGAATTCCTATAATTGCTAGACTCCATTAATGGAGTAGAAGACTGTTGCAAAGGGCTGATGGCCCTAATAGAAAATGATCAGTGCCTGGATCAAGATAGTCCTAGTAAGGTATATAACTCTCCTACAGCATCTGATTATTTTACTGGATCAGAATCAGAAGCATCAACATCAAGAGATGTGGATGGTTTTGAGTCTGAAGGGGATGTACACCAACTCATTGATGAGTATGGTGGATTGTTGCAAGTCTTTAAAGAGAAACAACTTCTTGTCAAAGAGCAGACCAAGGAAATTGAGTCTCTTAAGCTGGATGCAGCAGATTCAGCAAAGATGTTGGATATAAAATTGAATTAGGTTGCCAAATTAAAAAACATTACTGTTATTCAGATGGACACAATCTCTTTCAAGGAGAATCATATCAAGAAACTGGAGGCAAAACTTCAGCAAGAAAGAGAGCTAGTGGCTAAATTCTCCAAACCAAAATCTGTCTTACCCTTAATAGACAACTTCATCTCACAAAAAGGGAAGACTGGTCTAGGTTTTAAGGGAAGAACTAGGGCCACCAATTCACAAAGAAAAGGTAAGGCTCCAGTTCAGCCTATAGCTGCAAAACCACCTATCTTCTTTAGGAAGGTGATGAATTCTACAAACAGATATGATCATGAAACCACTCATGGTAACTGTGAGTATGGAGTTCACCTTTGCAAGTGTGCAAATGTCAAGAGGCCACTCTATAGGCAAGCCCATCAGATTCAAAAGGAATTCATGGGATTTGGTGCTCCTGCACCCACACTAAAAAAGATTGTTGGCAACATGACTGTGAAGTCTGTACCTAAGAAAAGGTATAACAGATTTTAGTGTTGGTGTTGTGGAAAGGTAGGCCACTTTGCCTTGGACTGTTGGTTTAACACAAGTGTTAAAACCAAGAGTAGTTTACCTATCATAAAATCTGTAGGTAAACATGTTGTTCCCAAGAATAACAAGAACCTAGGACCCAAAAATAACTTGGGTTCTAAGAATAAGTAATCCTTTATTTGTCTCAGGTGAATCCAAGTGACCATACCCCTATATGGTACTTGGATAGTGGATTTTCTAGATATATGACTGGAACAAGAAGAATGCTGAGGGACTTTGTACCCATAGAGAATGGTCCCAAAGTCATCTTTGGTGGATCAGAAAAAGGAGTCATCAAAGGATTTGGTAACATCTCTAGTGACTCAATTACTATCACTAAAGTGGCTTATGTGAAGGGTGTAAAACACAACCTGATAAGCATAAGTCAGCTTAGTGATCTAGGTTATGACATCTCCTTTCACAAAGGGGAGTGCCAAATTAAAAGGTCAAGTGATCAAGAGATCAATTTGACTGGCACTAGGAGAGAAAATGTTTATTGTCTTAACCTAGATTATGAGTTAAACAACTCACCTATTTTCTTAGTTGCAGATGAGACAGCCTCACTATGTGTCAAATGGCACAAGAAGCTAGCTCATCTAAACTATAAGTCCATAGGACTGCTGTTTAGTATGGGGTTGGTGAGGAATGGTTCTCATGTCAAGTGCATGAAAGAGAGAGTGTGTTCAGCTTGCCAAAAGGGCAAACAGACCAAGTCCCCTTTTCTAGCACTAGATACCAAAGATTCATTAAGATGTTTATATCTCTTGCATTTGGATTTATTTGGTCCTATGCCAGTTCAAAGTCTTGGTAGGAAAGCATACACATTAGTTATTGTGGATGACTATTCTATATATACATGGGTGTTCTTCTTAAAGCAGAAATCTGAAACCCTTAGTATTTTCCAGACTTTTGTTAGACAAGTTCAGAATGAATTTAACAATTCTGTGGTCAAAATCAGAAGTGACCATGGAACTGAATTTCAGTCTGAATGTATGACAAAATTCTGTGAAGAACTTGGGATTCATCAGGAGTTCTCCTCACCTAGAACACATCAGCAAAATGGAATTGCAGAAAGAAAGAATAGAACTCTCATTGAGGCTGGTAGAACTCTACTCAGTGACACTACTCTCCCTGAATATTTCTTGGCTGAGGCAGTAAATACTGTTTGTCATGTTATCAATAGAGCATCCATCAATAAGAAACTTAAGTTGACTCACTATCAGATTTTGAAAGACAGAAAACCAAACATTTCTTATTTCAGAATCTTTGGTAGCAAGTGCTATGTCCTAGTGAATGGTAAGCACTACGAAACAAAGTTTTCTACCAAATCCCTAGAAGGGATATTTGTTGGGTACAGCAACAACAGTAGGGCATATAGGATCTACAACTTGACTACCCAAGTTATAGAAGAGTCAGTTCATGTTGTTTTTGATGAGTCTAGATTGATTAACAATGAATTGTCTAGTATTTTTATTAGTTCTACAGGTCTAACAGATAGGCTGGAAAAGATGACCATCAATGATGAAGCTCCTGCTAGGATGGATGATGCATGCATTCCAGGGGGAGAACAAAACACACTAGAAGCAGAAGTGAATGAGGAACAATAGGTGGAGGAAAATGAAGAAGGTCATGAGGTAGACAGGTTTCCTCCAGCAAGAAGACACCTAAAGGATCATCCAGCTCACCAGATAATTGGAGATGCAAGTCAAGGTGTTATAATAAGGAGCAAGAGCATGAACACAGTTTTGTGTTCTATCTTTTTGTCTCAAATAAAACCCAAAAAGTTTGAAGAAGCAATGTTAGATGCTAACTGGGTTGATGCAATGCAAGAAGAGCTGAATCAATTCAGGAGATGCAAAGTCTGGGAACTGGTTCCTAAACCTAAGGATAACAATATCATAAGAACCAAGTGGATCTACAGAAAAAAAAAATTTGATGAAAATGGAACAATCATCAAGAACAAGGCCAGGCTGGTAGCAAAAGGCTACAGATAAGAGAAAGGAATAGACTTTGATCAAACCTTTGCCCTAGTAGCAAGACTGGAGGCTATAAGGATGTTCCTGGCCTATGCAGCCTATCAAGGGTTCAAGGTATTTCAGATTGATGTGAAGTCAGCATTTCTAAATGGTGACTTGAAAGAGGAAGTCTATGTTGAATAACCCTCAGGTTTTGTAGATCCTCACTGTCCTAATTATGTATATAGGCTTAGGAAAGCCCTATATGGTTTGAAACAAGCCCCCAGGGCTTGGTATGAAACCTTGTCTACTTTCCTCATTGAGAATAAATTCTCAAGGGGAAAGATAGATAAAACTCTATTCTAGAGGGAATCCAAAGGCAAGATAATCTTAGTTCAGATATATGTTGATGACATTATCTTTGGATCTACTGAGAACAACCTTTGCAGGAAGTTTGCCAAACTTATGCAAGGGAAGTTTGAAATGAGCAGTATGGGTGAACTGAAGTTCTTTTTGGGACTTCAAGTCAGACAGACTGATAATGGACTATCCATATCTCAGTCTAAGTTAACTAAGGAGTTGATTAAAAAGTATGGAATGGACTCCGCTTCCACCATGAAAACACCAATGGGAACAAGTATGAATATAGGCAAAGATGAGGCAGGGAACCTGTTGATGAGTCTTTGTATAGAGGGATAATTGGCTCCCTACTCTACTTGACTACTAGTAGACCTGACATCATGTATGCAACATGTGTTTGTGCCAGGTACCAAGCATGCCCTAAGGAATCTCATTATACTACAGTTAAAAGGATTTTGAGATATCTCAAAGGCACACCTAATCTATGTCTTTGGTACCCTAAGAATAGAGATTTCACACTAACTGGTTTCTCAGATGCAGATTTTGCAGGATGCAAAGAAGACAGGAAAAGTACTACAGGAACCTGTCAATTCCTGGGAGGAAGACTAATGTCTTGGTACAACAAGAAGAAGACCAGTGTAGCTATATCAACAGCTGAGTCAGAATATGTAGCTGCAGGCAGCTGCTGTGCACAACTATTGTGGATAAAGCACCAACTAGAAGATTATGACATCAAGGTAAGTAGAATTCCACTATTCTGTGATTCTACTAGTGTTATTTCTATTGCTAAGAATCCTGTATCACACAGTAGAACAAAGCATATAGAAATTAAATTCCATTTCATCAGAGAACATGTAGAAAAAGAAAATATTAGTCTAGAGTTTGTGAATACAAATAATCATATTACTCATATTTTTACAAAACCTCTGGATGAAACTAATTTCAATTATTTTAAAATTGAATTAGGTATGTTGAATCTAGATTAGGTTAGCACAAGCTACCTTTAGTAGAACATGTAAGCTCAAGTTTTCATAGGAAATTTGGCTAAGTACCAAGTTTGTGTCAACACAAACAGACCTTGTGTCGACACTCTCAGTATGTTGTGTCATCAAAGAAAATGAATGTGTCGACACAGAAATAATATCTGTGTCGATACCATATAACTATAGGACTTTTGTGTCGACACACAAGAGTTGGTGTCGACATAACTATGTCGAGACTTTCAGTTAGCTGATTTTTTGTGTCGACACATAAAAATCAAAATCGACACTCTGTGTCGAGACTTGTCGACATCTATATCAACACTGACATAAGTATGTATCCACATACATGTGTCGACAAAACCTCAGTATTGTCGAGACCTAGACCTATTCTGTCGACACATATAAGATTTTGTCGACTAGTCCTAGTGCTAAGGCGCGTCTTTTGAACTCCCCTTTACACTTAGAATATAAATAGGTGAAGCCAAAATCTGTTAGACTACGCTTTCTGATTTCTTGGCTCTACACCCTCTGTCTATGAGAATCATCTTTCCTTTTCACCTCCATCTCTATCTTCTGGTAATGGCGCCTCATCCAGAAGACAAGGTGAACGAAGGATATGAGCTGGTTCGTGGTGGGTTCACGACAGCATCACCGGAGATTCAGGGAGTAATTGCCCTAATATCAGACATTGGTTTGGAATTCTTGGTCTCTGAACCAACAAAGATATGGAAGAAAGAAGTCTTGGAATTTTATTCTTCTGCAACTACAAACGCAGATGGGAAGAAGATGAAAGCTACTGTTCAAGATACCCGAGTGAAAATTACCTTGAAAAAAATCCAAAAAGCACTCAAACTCCCAAAGGTTAAGGAAGAAGATGACGTACAGCCATCTATGATCGAGGAGGCCTTAAAATGGTGTGGGTTAAACCCAAATACTAAGATAGGATCATCAATCAACCGAAAAGGGATGAATTCACAAGGGAAGTTCCTTTCTGAGATTGTAGGGAAGGTCATACTGTGCAAAACAGGTGGACATAATAGAATCTCAGCCACCGTATTCCACCTGATGACCAGGATCATTTTCAATCTTAAGACTGATTGGACAACCATAGTATTTTACAGGTTACGTGAAGGTATCAAGAAAATGAACCTAGGAAGAATTCTGAGTCTATGCCTATCATCTGTAATACCAGAAGTAATGAGCCAACTTCCTGGTACAAAAATCAATCATATGAGAAAAATGGACACCAAGATTCTGTCAAGATAGGATAGGGTGTTTACTAAGGAGGTTGCTACTCCTCAAAAATAGACCAAAATAATACAAAAGAAGAAGAAATTTGTTCCACAGGAAGAATCATCTCGTGATTCAGAAGAAGAAGTGGTCTTCAGTTCTAATGAAGATAGTCAACAACAACAAGATGCACAAGGACGAGTGGACAGTAGTTTGCTCCCAGAGCAACAAAGAATTTCAACTCCAGGAGGAGAAGACCCTGCACCAGCAGTACAAGACACTATAATTACTGATCTGCTTGGTCAAGGGGGAGTAAATGATGCTGTTACACTAGACAGTGAATTAACAGCTGATATTGTGATGGATATAGTCTTGAATATAAATAAGAAAGCACTACTATATGTAGAGGAAGAAGCACCTAAGGTGCATATGAAGGATACTGCTCAGATTGGGCAAGTAAGTATCTCCTTCCTAGAAAGGTCACTGGACAAGGACATAGAAGTCCAGGGAGAACCATGTATTTTACCAACTACTCTTATTCCTCCTGTTCAAATGTTGCAGTAGGTAACCTTGGAGGAGTTGTTCCCTGACTCACCAGTAGTAAGGACTGAGGGGGAGCAACAACCACATGACAAAGAACTACCAGAGACTGAGGGGGAGGAATTGCTGAAGAATAGTGTAAACAAAGAGACTCTTGACATAGAAAGTTCATCCTCTGATGATGAAGAAGCCAACTTAGCTAAGAAAAGGAAACTTGTTGTAATGAAGAAGAGAAGCTCTGGCTATAAGAAGGCCTTACAAACAGCCACACCACCTCCAGTTCCCAGTATGGACTTTAATTCCTTAATGGTCCAATTGCAACTAAAACTAGATGAACAAAGGACAGCTTTTGAAAAGTATGTGGATGAAACTCATAAAGAGCTGCAATACCATCTAGCTCAGGACATCTAGTCAATCAGATTTGAAGTGAGTCTGCACAAGAAAGAAATGAAAGACTGCTTTGAGAAAGGAGGCCATGCAGTTATGTATCTGGCCACTCAGCAGCAGGAACTAAAAACTAAAGCAGTTGATATGGCATAGAAACAAGCCTATATCTTAGAAAATCAATTTAGAACAAATGAGAATCTCATAGATTCTCATAATGAAATTCTCATAAAGATTGCAGTACTATCTGTTGCTGTCAAAACAGAAGTTAAAAAACTAATTGAGACTGATCTAGCTGCTGTCAAAATGGCGATAGAGGCTGCCAAAACAGCTATTACTACTCAAATTCATAAATTTGGGGTCTACTATAGAGAAGGGATTGATCATCTGGAAGGTAAAGTCAGATTTCACAAGGATGATCTCAGAGATCATGTTGAAAGAGAAGTCCTAAAGGGGGAGAGAGTGTTAGTCCAAGCTAGTTCTGAGCATGTCAAATTGGTTTCCAATACCATCAGAGCTACTCTTAGCTTCCCTCCTTTATGTGATGATGATAATATGGCTGAATCATGAATACAACCTGCATATATTGAAGGAGATCAGCCTGAAGTTGCTCAGGTTATATATCCTCCTGCTAATTTTGAGATGGTTCATGAACAAGTGCAGAAAATGTACAGTCCTCCACCTGAGGCACAGAAGGTGGTTATTGAGAAAGTTGAAATGTGAAAGGCTGCCAAAGAAGCTCAAAGAGAAGAATTGCTATCTAAGAAGAGATTCAGAGAACAGGCTGAATTAAAGCCAGACTTTGAGCAATGGAGCCCTACATCAAGGAACATCATTCTGACTACATGGAAGGCTGTTAAGGACAAGACCCATGATAGGGGTAAGTGGTACTCAGAGCAGGAGTGGAATAAATATCAAGCTAGATAGGAAGGCATTCTTCAGCAAAGGAGGAGTGCAAAAGCTGGGAAGCTACCTACAAATGCTATAGAGCCCAGCAAGTATTTTCCTAAGCCCTTTCACTACTTTGAAAGGCAAAAAATAAAAGCTGAAGACCTAAAGAATAAGGATCTTAAAGGATAGAAGCCTGTTGAAGATACAGAACCAGCTATGAAGGAAAAGATAAAGTCTGGTCAAGGCATTGTGATAAGGGAGCCTAGCAAATCTTAGGATAGATAGGCTTATGATAAGAAACAATGTAACTTTTTGATTTTTGCTCTAAGAAAAAACATATAAAATAAATATTTTCTGCTTAATAAAATCAGTTTTACTGTTTATTTTAGATTGTTTTACATTGTTTGAATGTTTACTTGCACTGGAATGTATGTACATCTATGTCTTATGTGTTTTGTCATGAGAGGTGTATATCTTTGACTAAGGGTTATGACTTCTCTAAAAAGGGGGAGATTGTTGGGTACACTGGAAGTATGTACCAGATTTTGAGAAGCCTCATCTTAGTCAATGATATACATCAATATGTATTTGATGGATGTTTTAAGTTTCCTTGTGCAAGTTTAAGAAGTGGAAGAAAAATATTCTAAGTACAAGTGTCGACACTAGAAGCAAAGTTGCGTCGACAGCCAGAATTGTGTTGACACCTAAGGCAGGAATTGTGTCGACACCTAAAGAAGTAGTTGTGTCGACACCCAGAATTGTGTCGACACCAAAGGAATTGTGTCGACACCTAAAGCAGAGGATGTGTCGACACCCAGGAGTTATGTCGACACCAGAAGAAAGGCATTTGTCGACACTCGGGAATTGTGTCGACACCTGAAGAAGGTGTGTGTCGACATCTAGACACACACTCAACATCGTCTTACAGCAACATCTAGATACACACTTAACGCCATTTTACGGCAACAGTTATACTGGGTTTGAAAACTTGTGTCGACAGCTGGACATACACTCAGTGCCATCTATCTACAGCAGTTATGTTGAGACCAAGAGAAGTTGTGTCGGCACACTGGACTTGTGTTGACACATACAAAAGAAGATGTGTCGAAGAGCAGAAGAAAGACTATGTCAACACATGGAGTACCGTGTCGACATTATCAAGACTTATGTCTACACTTAGTCTACTTGTGTCGACACATATGGAGAAGATTGCTGAGTGGATCATGCTGAGTTGTTAAGTCTCTAAGGATTCAACTGTCATGACTGGTGGGTCGACAACTGTCATTACCAACAGGTCTGACACCTTTGTCAGAACTATCAGAAGGTTGTTACAAACCGGATCAGACGGTAACCATGAGGAATCTCTATATAAAGGGTTGATCATTAACAACAACAATAATATAGTGAAGGCCATCAACTACCAGAGAGTAAATTCACAATAAGAAAAGGGGAAACCCTTTAAGAAGGTAGATCCAGAACAGTCTACAGAGAAGATTCCGATCTCATTCTGAATTCAAGGAAGGAACTGACAGTGGTTCAACTTCTACATCAAGTACAATCCAACCTTATTTTGTTCTATCAAGAAGCTTTGAAAAAGCTAAGTCTGGTTGGAATTGAAGATCAAGAACTGATCAAGAAGAACATCAATAGGGGGATCTATCTTGTGATATCTTTTGTAATCTCTTTTATTACACAATTTCTTGTAGGATCTGTTGTAGATCTGAGTTGTAAGCCTATAATTATAAAGGCTGAGGTAGGGTTGTGAGCCTGAGTGGTAGGACTTGTGAAGTCTGAGTTGTAAGCCTAGAGATAAGGGCTGAGGTAAGGCTGAGGCCTGAGGTAGGATTCTGGGAAGGATCTGAGGTAGGACTTACGAAAGTCTGAGGTGTAGGAACCATTTTGGTTCTGAGTTATAGGATCTTTGGATCTGAGAAAGAGGAAAGAAGTTAGGCTAAATCAAGTACTCTACTAGATATGCGAAGGGGGGAAAGTGGGCGTACCCATATCTTGGGGAACCATTATAAATTTGGTGTTCTCTTTGTTGTCAATGTTCTGTGTTGTGCTTTATTTTGTTTTTGTAAAGCAAGATCTGTTAAATTGCCTAAAATATTAAAGGAAAAATTAGAACCTATTCACCCCCCCCCCCTCTAGGTGTTTAGACTCTTCAATTAAGTCGTTCAGTATAAGAGCTTTGCACTTGCTTTATCGACAAATGTTATTCCAGCCTCCTATCAGGATGCTCTTGTTATTCCTCATTGGAAAGCTACTATGGATGAAGAGATGAAAACTCTCACTTATTGAGGTATTTGGACTCTTGTTCCAACCCTTCCAGGAGCTGATGTGGTTGGCTGTTGCTAGGTCTTTGTCATTAAATTTCTCCCCAATGGTACTATTGATCGTTATAAGGCTCGACTTGTTGCCAAAGGGTTTATATAAACCTATAGTGTGGATTTCTTTGATACTTTATCTCCTATTGATCGGATTACTACAATCTGTGTTCTCTTTTTGGTGACTGTCAACAGAGAGAGGGAAATATCTCAGTTGGATAGGAATAATGCCTTTTTATAGTGATTTGCAGAAAACAGCCTATATGGAGCAACCTCCGGGGTATATTGCTCAGAGGGAGTCTCAGGTCTATAAACTATGAAAGGAAATCTTTGGTCTTAAGCAAAGTCCCAAGGCTTGGTTTGACACATTCAACGAGGTTATCTCTGTTATTTTGTTTGTTGGGAGTGTTGTAGATCATTCTTTGTTCATCCGCAAAACCTCAGTTGGTCTTGTTATTCTTGCAGTTTATGTGGGTGACATTCTTCTTATAGGGGATGATAGAAAGGGTGTGGATATGATAAAGAAGCATCTGCTTCAGCATTTTGTTACAAAGGATATGGGGTCTCCTAAATACTTTCTGGGAATTAAGATATCTCGGAAACCTGGTTCCATAGTTATTTCACAACGGAAGGATGTCTTGGATCTCATAAAAGAGACAGTTCTACTTGGGGCTAAACTTGCTCGATATCCAAGTTGTTGGAGATGACAAGTGTTTGAGTGAGGACTCATCTCTTCTTAAAGATGTCACCAGATATAGACAGCTTTTGGGAAAACTTATTTATCTGACTGTCACAAGGCCAGATATTTATTATGCAGTGGGAAGGGTGAACCAGTTTAGAAAAGCTCCTATGGAGTGTCATCTATAGTCGGCTATAAAGATTCTATAATATGTGAAAGGTGCTGTAGGGAAAGGACTTTTGTTTCAGAAAAGGAGACATTTAAAGGTTGAGGCATACTCTGATGCTAGCTATATAGATGATAAGAAAGATATGAAGTCTACATCTGGGTTCTATACCTTTGTTGGAGGAAATTTGGTCATCTTGAAGAGCAAGAAACAGGCTGTAGTTTCCAGGTCAAAGAAACCGAGTATAGAAGCATGGCTCTAACTTCTTGTGAGCTAAAGTGGTTACGGACACTTATGTTTGATTTAGGAGAGGTTTATGATCATCCTCAGTCAATGTTCTATGATAATAAGGCAACCATATATATTTCAAGGAATTTAGTATTTCATAAGAGGACAGTGTATATCGAGGTGGATTACCACTTCATTAAAGAGGAGATATTGAAGAATCAAATTTGCACATCGTTCGTTACCTCAGAGAGAGAGCTAGCTATTTCTTCACTAAACCAATCACTTCTTTTGGGGATTTTTGTAGCAAGCTGGGAATGGTTAACATATATGCTCCAGCTTGAGGGGGAATGTTGAAGCTTAAGGAGACCGGGCAGTTTGATTCCTAGTCACAGCGATCAGTTAGTCCCCTAGTTCTGGCAGTTTGGCTCAGTAGTCAGGAGGTGTGCCACAGTAGCAGCGGTCTGAGAGTTAACCACCGCTGCAATATAGAGGTTAGCCACGAAAGCGGTCTAGGAGTTAACCACAACTGTGGTCTCGAGGTTAGCCACAACTGTAATTTGAGAGTTAACCGCAGCTGCTGTCTGGAGGTTAGCCGCAATAATGGTTTGGTGGTAAACCGCACCTGCAGCCTGATGGTTAGTCACAGCAGTGGCTTGTAGACTTGCCGCAGTAATAATGTTGGCAGCCTAAAACTGCGGACTCCATACTAGCAGTTGCGGTCTAGCGACTAGGAGTAGCGGTCTGGCGACTTATCTCTATTGCCGCTAGGTGATCTTCAGTTTCTCTTTCTATAGTGTTGCGGTTTTGTAGTGTCAAACCGCAAAGCTGAACAGATTGTATTTAGTCCCACATCTCTTATTGTATTCTCTCATCTTCCCCATTTTCTATAAATAAGGGGGCGTACCTATATATTATTTATCTTTTTGGATCAATAAAATATGCCTTTATTTAACTCTTTTTACACCTGCGTTATGTCGTTCTTGTACTAGATTGCCCAAAGTACTTGGCTTTCGTCGTTGAAATAATGAGCGTCTTAGGCCATGAGCCAGAAATACTAGAATGCTCAAGTTTTGACTATCAAATCTTGGATTGTAGATGGTGGTGTGACCCTGGGAAATTCGGTACACCGATAATGTGCCCTAAGTGCACGGGGCGTGTGCCAGTACGAGCCAACGTTTATGGCAAATGGTGCTTAAATGCACATTTTGTTGCCAATAGAAATATATGTTGATGTTTATAGGGAAGGAGAACAGTCTCCCTAAGTGAGGGGTGATGGTCGTTATAATTTGGTCAGCTAATGTTGATTGTTGCTTTGTTTTGCCACATTTTGGTGGGTAGTTTTTATGCAGGTGCTGGACAGCCAAGTGAAAGGTATTAGGCTGAAGTCCCTTATGCTGCAATTGGCGGGGCCTCAAAAGCCTATAGGCGATCATTTACTATTTTCATGTGTGGTCGGCCTGTATACCGATATATGGTAGATACATTTATAAAGAAAATAGTTGTAAGGCCTTAAGGCCAGAACATGTTGTGTATTAAATGTCATTCCTATGTTTTGTAGTGGGCATTCTTGGATTTTGGGTTCTAAAACTAATGTAACTATTTTTGCTAGAATTCACTCTGAGTTAGGATGCGTGAATTAAATGGTTTCAATGAGTAACTCCACTAACTATCCGTGGAATATGGCGAAGGGCCCCGACCAGACCTTTTGTTATATTTTACGTGACGGATAGAGGTATTACAATCATGTCATCAACATACAACAGAATGAAGACCTGAAGCTCCCCACTTTTCTTAACGAAAAGACTAGAATCTGAGTCTGAAACAAAGTAACCACAAAATTGAAGATATTCTGCAATCTTCCTGTACCATGCCCGAGGCGCCTGCTTTAGACAGTATAGGGCATTCTTCAGCTTGCAGACATGTCCAGGATGATGTTCAGATACATAACCAAGTGGTTGCACCATGAAGATATCCTTGTCAATCTCGCCGTAAAGAAATACATTCTTTACGTCGAGTTGCCAAATCATTCATCCTTGGCAAGCCACAAGGGAAATCAGCACCCAAACTGAAGTCATCTTAGCCACCGGACTAAACATCTCGTTCTTCCTAAGGGCGGACATCTCCTCATCTATGGCATCTTCCCACTCCTTTATACTAGTGGCATTCTCAAAGCTCGATAGCTCCCGTTCATCCAAGGGACCTACAAAAAACATGAGACGAAACTCACTATGTTCCTGTCCCTATACCAAGCTGGTGGAACAATTGTCCTCTTGGACCTCCGTAGGGCTTGACCCTGATCCACCACTCCCGCTGCTCCTTCTGGCTAAGACCAAATCCTGGGCATACTAGGAGCATCGCTCCCCCTGCTTCCAGATCCATAAGCTTCCACCCCAGAGCTAGATGCCACCGAAGCACCTGGTGATACAGGAAACTCCACCAGAAGATCCCGAACAGCTTTTCCTTAGCCCCCTTCTGACCTGCTCTCCTATAGCTCCACAGATGAGCTACCCTGACATGATGTAAGTTTGTCAAAGACAACATCTCTTCAGATGACAAACTTCTTCGATGTGATCCATGCACTTCCATCCCTTTTCTCGCTCATCATAGCCAACAAAGACTACCTTCTGTACTTTTAAATCTAGCTTTGTCTTGAGAGCATCTGGAACGCGCACATAGTAAGTAGATCTGAACACCCAAAGATGTTCGACACTGGGCTTCTCTTTGAACATCAACTCATGAGAAGATTTCATGTTATTTGGACTAAGAGGAATCCTGTTGATGACATAAGCCGCACAAGCCATTCCCACTACCCAGAAGTCCTTGGGAATGCTTTTGGCATGAAGACAATACTTACAGGTTTCCGTCAAATGACTGATCTTACGTTCTGTAACTTCGTTCTGTTGTGGATTGTGAGCACAAGTAAGCTCCCTCTGAATGACGAACTTTCTGTGAAAGTTAGAGAACTCATGTGAAGTGAACTCTCCGTCATTATCAGTTCTCCACTTCTTTATCTGCAGACCAAGCCAACCTTCCACGAGCTCCTTGAACTCTAGGAACATCTTTAATGCCTCTGACTTCTCTTTCAAGAAGTATACCCAAGTATACCTAAAAAAGTCATCAATAAGAACAAGCATATACCTGCTACTATCAAGACTGGGAGTGACGGTTGGCCCCATTTGATCACCGTGGACGCATTCCAGCAGTGCTCTACACCTAGTATGTGTTATGTCAAATGGAAGGTGATATTCCATTCCATACTGACAACCAGCACAGACATGAGTGTCACCAAAAGATGAAAGACTAGGCAAGCCATAAACCAGGCCCCTAACCGTCATATCCTTCAGCTTATCAATCCCAACATGCCCAAGTCACTCATGCCAAATAATAGCGCTATCATTAGCCCTCATCTTATCAAAATAGGAACTTGTCGTCAATACAAACAAGTCCTTTACTCTCCTACTGATATGAGTAACAACAACTTTCACAGCAGACACGTTCCTAAGAAACTTCACTTCTGTTGAGCCAAACAGAATGTGATACCCAACATCAATCGTATTGGTCACCGGGAAGAGATTTTTCTTCATCCTAGGCACGTAATACACACTCCTTAAAATGAGTGTCGCCACTGTCTAAAGAAACCGGTCCCTCTTTCTCTACCCCATGTACATTATTATCAGTAGTAATAATGACATCATTACCTTTGTATCCCGCAGATAAGAAAATTTGGACTCATCCCCAGTGATGTGATGATCACATCTCGAGTCCACGATCTAGTCCTCCTGTTAATTGATGGAGGAAAGTGCCTGAACCCAAATGTCTTTCATGAAGGCACTCCCCAATCCTCCTTCATCAGTCTTGGACTTAGCCTCCTCCTTCCCTACAGCATGCCCCGGCTGAAGATTTACCATGTAGTCCCTACAGATGTGACCAAGCTTGTTGCATCTATATCATAGAGGTCCACCCCGCTTCTTCCCGTCATCAAGCTTAGAAGGCTTGCTTCTTTCCTACTGTGATGAAGAAGACGGACCATCACTAATAGGTGTCTTTTTAGTCTTATCCCACTTTGTCTTCTTGTTAGAGAAGATATCCTCACCATCTCCCTCTAAGATCGATACTCCAGCTATCTACTTTGTCAAGCTTTCTTATAAAGCCAATAGATTCTCCAGCTCGAGCAGTGATGGTTGATTTTTCCAGCCTTGCATAGAAGTCACAAAGACAACATACTCCTTCCACAAGCCGCGGAGGATGTGCCTCTTCAGCTTCGACTCTGAGATTGGCTCTTCTGTGTCCAACGCAGTAATCTCAGAGCAGATGTTCTTCATCTTCAAGAAGAAAGAAGAAATGGATAAATCATCTTGAGTGGCCTTTGGCAACTCATTTTCCAAGAATTATACCCGATTTAGGTTCTTCTTATTTAACAGGACATCCAAGGCTATCAAGATTTCAGCTGCTGACCGACATTCGATGATGTGGTCAAACAGCTCCAGTGAAACCACACGCTCCAAAGCGAATGCTTCTTTTGCATCGGTTTGCTTCCAAGCTTTCACCGCTTCAGTATTTCCACCGACAACGACTACTTCTTGTTGGTTGTCACAATCGACAACTTCCCAGAGATCCTCGCTATGAAGATAACTTTCCATGCAAGATCTCCATCTTTTGAAGTTGGTCTGCGTCAAGATTTCAATTCCAATTCCTCTTACAAAACCGGCTTCCATTGCAACCAACTGATTCACTTAATCTTCATGAAGTAATAGCAACCTGAGATTGGTGAACTGTTAACTCCTCAACACTCCTCTGATACAATGTAAAAATTCCCAAAATGGGATGGGGGGAAGCCACAAGAGGTCGCCTGAACACTCAACCACAACCAAAGATAAGTAAAATAAGTAGCAACAACAACACAAGAGTCTCCAATTAAAATTAACTTCTTTACAGATCGAGGTATACATTGCATGACATGATTTAAAATGTAACCAAAGGAAACATAAATCTGCAATAAGAAGTTAACTGCGTGGACAACAAGATGTAATTGCACTAGTCGCCAGTCTGGAAGCTGAGTCCGTCGAGACCACTGATGTCGCCTATTCGCGACTAGTCGAGACCCCGAGTGCCATGAGGGTGAAGATCATAAGGAGGAACAAATCATGGGGATCAAGGAACAGCAAGTTGAGGACATGGGAGTGCAAATTCCATGGGGGCGAGCCAGATATAGAGGATCTAGTTGAGGAGTTCGAAGGTGAGCAATTAGGGAAAGAGAGGCCCAAGCGCCGTTGAGACAATGCTCCCATAAGGTCACTTTGTACAAGGATCAATTTGGAGCATAGAGGACATGGAGTCTGATATCCAAGGGATCAAAGCTCACATTGAGGATTAGCTTGAGGATAAGCCAAAGGATGATGAAGAGTCAACACCATGTGATTTTGTGGACTTTGAAGATGCGAAGAAGTCACTACTTGATGTTCGAATGACTGTGAGAGAATGTCATGAGCTCTTGTTCAAGGCGCAACCGTGACCACAGTTTCATGCATGGATGGCACAATAAGTCACATGTTGAGGTGATAAGTTAGACATCAAATGGGTGGAAGACATGGGTGTGGGAGCCCTTGGCGCACGTATGACTCCATACTCGAGATGGTCATGCACAAGGGGAACATTTGAAGAATAAGGCTTAAGCGTAGCCATGATATCTTATGGCGGAAAAGGATGCGGAAGTCTCTAAAAGATTTGAGAGAGGTCTTGAAGATGAGAGGAGATTCTAGAATAATGTTGAGTTTTCTAGAAGATTTTAGAGTCATGTAGATGCCTGTAAAATATTATTAAATGGTGTAGAGATTTCTAGAATATTCTAGAAAAGGACTGAATAATATAGAATTTTTTAGAAGAGTGTGGAGCCTTCTAGATAATTCTAGATATGTGTAGAGGTATCTAGAATGATATGTAGTTTTGTAGGAGTTGGGGGTAATCTGGAGTCTTGAATACTCTTGAGTGTTGTATAATAGTGTGATTGTGTGAAGGATATGAGAGAAGTGTAAAATGATTTAGAAGGATCTAGAATAGACAGTCTCTAGAGTCTTCCCTTGGTTGGACAATGAAACTCCTTTACATATGGTTAGACAATTAAACTTTATAAAATCCTATAGACCTTGAAAACTCTATATGCATATAATCAGGGATTTTAAATATTCCCTTCAATGGAAAAAAAACTTATGCAGCATATAATTCACAAGAACATCCACTCTTCGGGACTCAACCTCTGAAGACCATTCTTCATTTTCCAGTTGTAGTAGCTCGGCAATCAAGTCCTTTCGCTTGGAGTTCGAATACGGTCTTTACTCAAATTTGAACTACTCAAGTCCCATGTTAGGAAGTCCTAGCATAAAAGCGACTTGATTAACATTGAACTTCACAATGAATCTCCCAAGCAAAAATGTTTTCTTTGGAAGGGAGTAACGCCTCAATAAGAAAAGTAGCAATGGAATGTTTTGATTGAAGTTGGGAAGTGAGAACAGAGGAAACGCCTCTAACATCGCGCAACAAGGTTCTAGATCTTATTCCGTGGGAATATTTAGCAACCGCAGTGCTGTTTGAAGCTCAAAAGTACAAGCCAAAAGTAGAGGCAAGTATCTCCAGGCATTTGGACCAGTTCAAATTCATTAGAAATAAGATATAATCAAGCCTACAATATGTTAAAATTTCACTAGCTAGGGAACTTAAAGATCCAACTGGAAAACTTAAAATCAGAGAAACTTTCCTCCTCTTGGACAAATTATATGTTGGGAAATTTCCATCTCTTCAAGAGAGAAGTTGCTCATATATATATGTTTTTTTTAAATTAATATACTATTTGATAATGATCATTATTTAACAAGTTGCAATTTGAAGCAGTCAACACGTCTATTATAGCACGTCGTCGACTTATTAGTCATCTTCCACCTTCCAGGAGACCAGAGACAGTCTTCTACGCCTCCCACCTATATAACACCATCCTTCCACAGTTTTTCTTTCTCAGATCCAATTTCATCTCTCTGTTCTCTCTGTTCGAGCCAAGGTGATCATGAGTTCTATCAAGGCTTGGACTCTCTTCTTCCTGGCTTTCTTCTTGTCAGGGCTGATGCAGCTCTCACATGGCCAGGAGCCGGGGCCGGCGGCCGCTCCTCCGATGAGCAACGACGGCAAGGCGGTTGATCAAGGGGTTGCTTATGTGCTCATGCTCCTTGCCCTTCTCCTCACTTATCTGATCCACTGACTAATTTGTTGGAAATTAACTATTCTTTTTCATTGATGTATAATAATTCCCCAATCTTCGTCTAATTCTTACATTACGTTCTTAATTTTCTCATCGATTCTTTTATTTAGCATATAAAAAAAATCTCATTTGTAAAACGGGGAGTTAGCTGAAAGATTAAAAACTTATTCCAGTCACTACTGAATCGAGCTCGGTTGGTGATAAAATTGTTTGCATATAATTTGATGTTTAATTCCAAAGGGAGAACTGTGTCATGCAATTCTAATGCAGAGAAATGTTTACGTTTGGACAGTGATAAGGTTAAATTTTTTAAAAAAATAATATGAAAACATAGCTCAACATAATTATTTAATAGAAGTGAATCAAATGTCAACAATAGAATAAACAGATTACAAATCCCATCATAAGAAACTCCTCACTTTTAGGCACAGTTTGGCACGGTGGTGGCGGTCATGAACATATGAAGGTTAAATTGTCTAACCTAAAGAACTTCATTCACTTTTATGTTCAAACGGATGATGTTTGTTAGGTGATCCTTAACGAATGACGGTTTAATCCACTCGTTTATGACCGTCACCACCGTGCCAAACGGAGCCTTAGGGCTCGTTTGGCTGGACTTATTTTCACCGGTCAAGCTTTAAAAAACGGAACCTCAGTTTTTAATTTTGTTTGGCAAGCCCTCGGTCAAAACCGCATCGGCTGGAAAATGAGATTTTACGCCGTTTTTTGACCGTGATTTTCGATCGAGGTCGGGAGGTTTTATACGCGCTTTCAGCCCTAAAATAAAAACTCTTCGCATCGCCACAACTCATTCGCAGACGCCTCTTCCCCGATTTCCCGATCCCGCCTCTTCCCCGATTTCCCGACCAAGCAGCCCTCCTTCTCCGGCGCCGCCGACCATTCTTCTCCCGTAGCCCTCCTTCTCCAGCATCGCCGACCATTCTTCTCCCGTAGCCCTCCTTCTCCGGCAGGCCGTATCCTCCACTGCAGGTACAGATCGCGCCTCTCCTCCGGTATCATCTTCTCCTTCTTCTACCTTCTGTTTATTTCTCTTTAATTGCTTTCGCCTCCTCTCGCGAAATCTGGTTGCAGATCGGCGAGCTTGGTTGGAGAAAATTCAAGCCACTTTGCCTTTGACTTTGTGCAACCTCTCTGAACGACTCCATCTTCCCTACCAGGTAAGATTTTTTCCCTCTCCTCCTCCACCCCTTATTCTTCAAATTTTAGGTCATTTTCTGGAGTAAAATGAGATTTCTGTGTTGATCTCTCCTCCTCCACCACTTAATATAATTATGCCTGCTGACTCTTGATGATGGTTGTTGTGGTGTGAGACTGTGGTAGTAATAAACATGGTGGTTACTGTCTACCTTTTTTTTAACTATGAGGATGTTTGTCTTGGCCTAACTTTTACTTTCTAGGATCTGGGTATTCATGATTGTTGTTGCTTGATCACACATACACCGCTGTTTGGGTTCGTTATTACACCTATCCAAATGTTACTTCATTGTTTATAACGCAATTCACAATGTCATTCACCCAAATAAGTTTACGTTTCTTACTAATGTAGAAATTTTTTGTAGTATTGACTTTGCCATTATTGATTTGTGTATGGAAATGAACGAGGGATTGATTTACATATGCCGCCTTCGAGATTGAAAGTTTTTGTATGTGTTGTATCCCTTTGGTTATCATTTCAATTGTGTAAATTTTTATGAAGTGTATTTATTATAATCTATCACTCACCGCTGGATACTTTGATGTAATCATTCTTTCTCTTGGCTAAATGCACATAGAAAGCCATTGCTCTTATAATAATTTATTAGAACATGGGAATAAATTTGAAGGTGCGAAAAAAATGGACATTCAACAAAATACGAATAATATTTTTATTTTTTATTTGTAGCACAGTTATGTTCCGGTGGAATTAATTTGAAGGTGCGCGGATTGGATTTACGCCCTCAAAGGCCAAAGCCGACACACTTTCTATTTTAGTCTTGGCCTCACGCGCCCAGTGGTTTAAGTTAATTACATGCTAATTACACTCATTTCTCTATTTAGGACTATATTCTCAACAAAACCATCCTTTTAGCTATACTGAAAAAAACATCTTCATCTTTGTCGTCAAATTGTCGACTCATTGCAGAAGTAACCGCAGAAACAGAGGCACTTGAGTTTAGCATCCTGGGATATTTTTTTGGCAGCGAAGGCAAACTAGAAACTAGTGCATTGTATTTTGAAAGCACAATTTGTAAGTTTTCATTCAATGCAAGAGCTTCACCCAAGAGCCCATCATTCCTATCAATGTTCAATAAAGTCAATGGAAGTTTGTTAGATATTTTTCAAACAAGCAAGGGTTCTAAGATTTAAGCATCATTGGTTATTTCTTAAGAATACTTATTAAAATGGATTTTCCAGTTACTACGATCAGCATCAATGGATTATAATCTTCTTCAATCTTTGGAATTTATTCTATTCCATTTTCATGCTACGATGCAAAACGTATTCTTTTTTATATTTATTTTGTTCAATTATTATTTAGCATTTACATTGAAAATCAAGAAATTTCATGCAATATTATCTAATGTAGATTGATGTTTTGTCCACCATTACTAAAAAATTAGAGTATTTTATGCTACCAAAGTATTTATGACTTTGTTTAGGAGTAATTTCACATGTGTTGCATTTTATTCTTAAGATTATCATTATTTTATGTTAAATGATAATATTTCAAGTAGTTATCCCCAAGGGAATTCAAGTTTAATTTAGTTTATTTCTATCATGTAACATCATTTCTATAAGCAATGGCTTTATGACTTGTATTTAATTATTGAGTTATGAAAAAGATTGACAGGTTCCCTCCTCTATTCTGTTTAGTCTCTCTTTATTCCTCAGTTTCTCTTTGAAATAGCTTCTATCTCCCTAGCTCCCTCATTCTAGTAACCCTCTTATCCCCATTTGATTACTACTCTCCCTCTCCAATTGTCGGGATCCTCTCTATCTCTCTCTCCCTAGCTTTATATCTGTTGGAACTAACAATATAGTGCATCGATTAACAAACGAAGCAAAGATTTCACTGAATTGTTGGATTATCTTGTGTCAGCATACATTCTTCATGATTAATAATCAACACATGAAAATCAACTTCCATTTGTTTGAACTTAATACACAAACAACAAGAAATTGTTTAGTTCTTCTTTATGCATACCTGATATTGAATCAGTGATAATTAGAGCTAGATAAATTGATCATAAAGAGCATAAAATATTTTTTTATAAGTTAAAAAAGTATATTATCATTAGTTTGAATGGATTTAGGACTTTGGAGTTGGAATTGGAGGTCCAATTATGATGAAGAGGACCTCCAATTCTAATTCTAGAACTTCAATTCCATCCAAATGGAGGGACTTTTTGATTGTGTCCTAGTACTGATTTGGTAGTATTTTCTTGAAAAGTCTTCTTTTTTCCTTCTTTTCATTCAATGTTGCTTGGTTTCCACATTGGTGAGATCGAACCCTATTTGAATAGTCTAACCCATATTACAAATATTCATAGTATTATTTTGTGTACTACTCTTTTTGCTCCAATGTTATGCAGATAACATACATGTTTACTTAATTATGTAGACAGTACTCTTTTTGCTTACATGTTATGTAGTCAGTACTCTTTTTGCTCCAATGTTATGTAGAACGTACTTTTTTTGCTCTAATGTTATGTAGATAACATACATGCTTACGTAGAAAGTACTCTTTTTGTGTTACTTTCTTTAGATGTCTAATCGAAGAGAAAGGGGAATATCAGCTTCATGGGAATCAGCAGATCTTTTACTATTTTGCGATATATGTATTAAAGAAATAGAGCTAGGTAATCGCCCGACTACTCACTTCAGCAAACAAGGTTGGAACAACATAATTTTGCATTTTCAAGAGCGTTCAGGGAAACAATTTGATCGAACTCAACTAAAAAACAAATGGGATCAACTGAAGAAGGAGTGGAAATTGTGGAGAGAACTTAAACGTGGAGAAACTGGGCTTGGTTGGAATCCTGTAAAAAAACTATTGATGCCTCAAACGAGTGGTGGGACGAGAAAATAAAGGTTGTTATAATATATCACATTTTTAAATTCTTAGATAATGAGATATTTTACAATTTTTATTTTTATTATAATATATTCTTATTTTTCAGGCCAACCAAAATGTCAAAAAGTCTTGTTCGACTCTCAATGGAGATTATAAAGCCCATTGATATGCAATTTCGGGATGCCCAATCACATATAAGAAGAGATGAACGTTATATGCCATATTTTAAGGATTGTATTGAGGCTATTGATGGAACACATGTAGATGCACATGTACCAGTTGAAGATCGGGTTGCATATATTGGGCGTCATGGCACAACCACTCAAAATGTTATGGCAGTCTACGATTTCAACATGTGTTTCACATTTATTGTGGCAGGGTGAGAGTATTCTGCCCATGATAGTCGAAATTTTAATCGAGCAATAACAGATCGCAACAGCAATTTTCCACACCCACCACCAGGTATGCTCAATTTTATTTTTGTTTAATTAGTTTCTCTTTAAATCTATATAGAACTAATGTATGATAATCTTGTAGGTAAATATTACTTAGTAGATGCTGAATATCCAATGCAAAGAGGATATTTAAAACCTTATCCAGATACTAGGTACCATTTACAAGATTTCAGACGGGGTTCTCGTCCAATTCAAGGTAATCATGAGATTTTCAATCAAGCACACTCATCGCTTCACAGTGTAATAGAAAGGATGTTTGGCGTGTGGAAAAAGAAATGGGTCATCCTGAGAGATATGCCAAATTACTCTTTCAAAAGACAAACTTTGATTGTTGTGGCTACTATGGCGTTGCATAACTACATTCGCAGACATCCATCACGTACTGATCTTTATTTTGATGTATGTGATGAGGATGAGAGTTATGTATATCCAGAAGCTCATGCTCTTACTACAAGAAGGAATTGAAACAATATCATCGCAATATCTAACATAGATCCTGAGATGGTTAAAGGAGTTGGTGCTGATGAAATGACAAGGTTAAGAAATCGTATTGCGAATCAATTGCAGAATGCTCGTAGGTATGACATGCTTGATATTTGCATATTTTTGGGGTTTTTAATTACATCTAACAAATTGTATACTTTTAACTTTCAGATGACGCGATGTAAAGTCTTGACGGCTTGCTCTATTATGATAATGATATGAAACACATCCAGGAAGCCTTACTTTCATCCAGCTGCTCTGAGCTCAAATATATTTATTTATCTTTACTTTCTTGGAAAGTTTAGGCCTGTATATCTAGACATTGATTTTCAAGTAAGGAATGAAGAGAGCGAGCCTTGTCTTTTTTTATACATATACATACATATATATATATATATATATATATATATATATATATATATATATATATATTCTATTGTTGTACTAATATTGGCAGCTTCTTCTTGGATGTGGAAACTATAGAATCATGTTGATGTCTGTTTCTTTTTACTATACCAAATTGTTTAAGCTATTTCGTGTTTGGCCCGCAGGCTTAAATGTAAGGATCTCTTGGTAAGCAGGGCTCAAATGAATTTAAGTTTTTTTTTTTGCATTATTCTTCAATCATAGATTGATTCATTTGAGAGAGCATGGGATAATGGTGGCTGGCTCTCGTTTGAGAGAGAATACAAATTTGCTATCAGATTACCAGGTATCACATTTTCAGTAATTTTGTGACATTGAGCTTACATAGCTGATACTATGATTATGATTTATCATTTGCATATACTTGATTATAAGTATTGTTTTCTATTCCTGAAATCAATTTTTCTTCTCTGAAACCAGAGTTGCTTTATGCTGAAAGATTGTTCGGTGACTTCTCCAGAGGACTTCCCTACTGATGTTTAACTTCATTTTGCAATTGAAATATTGGATTTCTTTAAATATTTATGTTTATATGATAATTTCAAAGTAAGCTGGATTTCAAAGTAATGCTAGATTGAATGCATTCTTTATTGACAAAACATGCTATTTAACAATGATTCTCTTTTGATTGCGCAAAAGTAGTATGACTTGTTAAAAGCAGCCATAGTATGGCTACTGGTAACCCAATTATTTTAATCCCTCCTATTTTATTCCCTCAATTTGAATCATAGGGCCTGATCTTAGCCCACTTAGTCCCGCTCCCCTGTCTCCCTTTAATCTTGACATCAAAGTTTGTCGCTCCCTTGCATTGCCATTCTAGTGATCCTACCGCTTGCCATTCTCCTGTACACCTTGACGACCCAACCACACTGCTATATTCCTTCCCTCCCATGCTAGTCAATCCAGATGATTGAGCTTCAAAGCCACCAATTGCCCCCTTATTTCTCGACATTCTACTGATTCAGAAGTTGGAGATGTCTTCATTTGGTTTTAAAGCAAGGAAAAGGTTATAATTGAGTAATTTGGTAGAAAGGATAGGGTTTTGAAAAAGAATTTTGACTGTTCATTTTTCCATGTCCACAGATTTTGGTGAATTCGACATGACATGCATTGCCATTATTACTCGTCTTTATATGCATAGTTTGTGCTATCGTAAATCACTAGCTCCCTCTCAAATTTTGTTATTTGTGGAATAATAACCTGTGTTTATTTGTGCATCTTACGAAAATTCATGGATTTTTAATCACAAGTAAAAGTGCCAATAATTTCATATCTTGAAGCAAATCGAGTGTCGTACTTGTGTATGTTAAATGGGAATGCAAACTTAATTTCTGATGAACCTTCTCTTTTAGTGATTGCAGCCTTTTATGTAACAATTGATGAATCTTTTTTTCTCTCTAACAGATTACTGTAGACAAGTTTTTTGCATTGCTTGTTCTCTTTGTTACTTTTATCTTGGAAGATTTCAACTTTAAAGCTATGCATGAGTACTACCTATGAGCTGCAGAGCAATAACCAGCCATGGCTTGATAATTGATGAACACCAAAAGAAAATGATATTGTATTTATATTATTATCATTATTATTTATTGAGAGGAAAAATAAATGAGCTTTAAACTATAATGGTTACTTGTTCTATGCTTCTTTTTGTAGTTTATTATAGATCTGTGTTCTTCTTGTCCAAATGGTAGAAAGTTGGTTCCTCTTTTTATATTTTCTACCCATCACTCATTTTGTGGTGAAGGGAGGCATCAGTTGATGAGTTGCACAAAGATAAATGATGGAACAGCCAAACCCCATGAGGTGAGGTCGAATTCAAGTAGGAAGCAGGCTTAGGCATGTCTTGACATCATCAACATGGTCAGCTAGTATCAAGTAAGTTCAGGAATTATACCAATATATGCACCCATAACTTGTATCATGATGTATACGCCTATTGTATTAAACTCACGCACACACACACATACAAACTATAACATAATTTACCGAACCAAACATGGTTCAGTTTATTGCAGGACCATCCTTATGACCCCCACACGGTTCACTACTGCATGCGCTGATATGCAATATGTCAAGAATATCGGGAAATGAAGGGACGCCTCTCCTATAACGCCGAATTGCTGACCATGATTAAGCCGCCCACAATGCAGGAAATGATTGCAAATGGGAGTCCTAAAGCAACTGATTCTGGGAGCAGCAACACTAATTATTTTAGCTTCTCCAATGTAACAAGTTTCACTTTACCAATTTGTTTGATTTATGGACTCAGATCTTTTCAAAGCGGATTATATGCAATCTTTTATGTAATATATAAGAACTACTGAGCATGTATTGATTTTTGGCAACACAACTGTTTATAAGGTGAGAGGTTTTAGAATAAATGTGACACCTATTAGATTTTGAAATATATGTTTTGGTGTGTATTTATCACCTTTTTATTTGGTGTACATTTATAAATTTTACATTTTCATTTACCAAGTTTTTATTTTGGTGTGCATTTATCAAATTTTTATTTGGTGTACATTTATAAATTGTGCATTTTCATATACCTAGTTTTTGTTTTGGTGTGCATTTATCAAATTTTTATTTTCGTTTGTCAAATTGATAAAAATATTTCATCATTTATGATCCCATAAAATAATAAACTTCCAAACAAAATTAAGTTCACAAACCACGGTTCATGATCTCAAAAACATAAATCATCCAAACAAAACTCCATTCACAGAACGTGGTTGATGACCACTCCATTCCTAAACCGCGGTTCGTGAACATGGCGTTCATGACCGCCACCACCGTGCCAAACGAAGCCTTAGTTGAATCCCAAATGTTGTGGGAGTGGCTAAATTATCTTGCTCACGTGGCTAAATTATCTTGCTCACGTGGCTAAATTATCTTGCTCGCGGCAAGCCAGTGAATTCTGGCTAAAAACACCTAATCAAGACAGAATCCGCACAAGAAAAACATTTCAAGATCACCTCCATTATCATAGGAATGGCCTGAGTGAGGAGGAAGCTAAGTAGAAAGGTCTAAAGGTGTAAAATGATTTTAGAAAGCATCATTGAGGTCCTCAACGCTCGTCATTTGCTTTCGGAAGGTGTAAATAAAATTTGGAGAATACTCATCATTTTGAAGAAGACAACATTAAAGGCGAGTCACGACATTCGCGTGTAGCCTTTATATTTTCGAAGTGCCCGCTCACTAAAAAAATGTAAGGATTCTATTAACCCAGAATTCGGTGACCACCTCTAGTATGCAAACACATTTTGTTATTTATGTGAGGATTCACTTCAACCATCTCTTACCAGAAGTACTTCACCTAATATCGAACGAGCGACATCCTCCACCATCTTTATTATTTATATAATCATGACTATGAGCTTCACTCTACTAAATTAACCTCAATTACCTTAAACCTGAGTAACCAACCTAAGACATCTATAGAAGATCCATCTATTTTAGAGTTAAAGAAACTCCTGATCATTTAGAGTATGCCTTCCTAGAGAATAACTCTAAGTTACTTGTGATCATATTTTCCAAACTTTCCTATCATGAAAAGTCAAAGTAGTTAAAGATTTTGCGTGTCCACAATGATGCATTAGTCTAGAGGATATCTGATATAAAGGAATTAACGCTACTTTCTACACTCATAAACTTTTATTAGAGATAATTTTTTGTGCCCGCTATCCAACTCAGTGTCGGTATAATCATAATATGAAAGTAGTAGTAGAAGTTAAAATCATCAAATTAATGGATGCAGACATGATTTAGCCTATTTCTAATAGTTCTTAGGTCAGTCCAATACAAGATGTTCCTATGAAAGGAGGATCAACTGCAGTTGCAACAATGCACATGTTCTTTTAGCAAATTCGCTTATCTGGGGTTGCCATTTTGATTGTGTAATGCACTCATGACTTTTCAATGGTGTATGACAACATTTTTTAATGAGCTAGTGGATGTTATTATGAAGTCTTTTATGGATGTTTTTTAGATTTTGGTGATTCATTTGATCTTTGTCTTAGGAATTTGACCCATGTTTTGACAAGGTGTGAAGAAATAAATTTAGTTATTAATTGAGAAATGTGCTACTTTATGGCGAAAGATGGTCTAGTTTTGGCCATAATTTATTTAATAGAGGGATTGAAGTGGATTGTGATAAGTTTATGATAATTGAAAAAATATCGCCTACCACTACCCTTAATGCTATTAGAAGTTTTCTCGATCATGTCTTCCTCCACAGACATTCTATTAAAGATTTCTCAAAAAATTTAAAGCCCTAACTAAGCTTCTTGAAAAAGATGCACATTTTTTGTTTTGATTCTGAATGCCTTCATTCTTGCGAGATTTTGAAGACTCAGTTGGTAAACTCACCAGTCTAATTTTCTCCCGATTTTAGCCTACCGTTTAAGCTCATGTGTGATGATGACAACTATGTTTTAGTTGGTGTCTTTGAACAATGTCACGACAAATATTTTCATCCATTCTATTGTGCTAGCAAAACCCTAGCATGTTGTTAGCCAGCCAATGCCATGGAAGTGGTAAATTCAGGTTTGGGTATTCCTCTATGAGTTATCGCCCGACGGTAACCCTTATGTCCGACGGTAGCTCAAAATCCAGGAATAATGTGAACTTAAATAAAAATTATGAATATCTTTTAATAGTGGGTCCTTATATTCCAGAAAAAGTCCACCCAAGAATCTGAAGGTAACATATACTACATTTCTTTCATGGGCTAAATTCCATATCTTCGGACATGCTTTGCATTCTTCTAAGAAAAAGAGACATAACACTATAAAATAAATCTATGTACCTAAGGTTTCCACCTATAACATTAGGGGAACCACTTGGGTATCTGGATCATTACTTTTTACTTATTTCCAGGTGTGCAAGCTAAGGACAAAGAGGACATGTGATATTTTGACTCAAGATGCTCCAAACACATACATGACGGATAATAAAGATAAGTTCCTTAGCTTTGTGAAGAAGAAAGGAGTACTGATGACGTTTGATGATAATGGTAAAGGAAGGTTCATGAGCATCAACATAATGGATAATAAATCATTTTCTATTTCCAATATCTTATTTGTTGACGGTTTAAAACATAACTTGATCTAATTAGCTAACTATGTGATAAAAGATTGAATGTTTTATTTGAATCTTATACAAATCTTTGTAAAATTATAAATCATAAAATATATGATATCGTACTCACTGCACCTATAATTCATAATATTTATATGATTTCTTTTAATGATCTTTCCCAATCTTCAATAAAATATTTAGTATCTAAAAATAAATAATTAGAACTTTGGCATATGCGTCTTGGTCACTTTGACACCAAATTGATTCTAAAATTATTCAAAGATAAATTAATTAAGGGATTACCTATCCTTAATAAAAATTTATCTCACTTTATATGTCATGTCAAAAGGAAAAATTTTCTAGATCTTATTTCAAAAGCAAATATGATATTTCTACCACTAGACCTCTTCAATTAATTCATATGGATTTATTTGGTCCCATTAATACATCTTGTCTAGGTGGAAGAAAATGCACATTTGTACTAATGGATGATTTTCATGATTTTATTGGATGATTTTTCTTACCTCTAAATCTGATGCATTTATTAAATTTCTAAACTATGTGAACATATTCAAAATAAACTTGATTTAAAAATAAATTACAAACGCTAGATCATGGAGGTGAATTTTTAAACAAAAAACTTTATTTCTTTTGTGATGATTTGGGAATTAAGCACAAATTTTTCATTCCACACACCCCATAATAAAAGTGTAGTATAGAGAAAAAATAGAACTCTTCAAAAAATAGCACACACTATATTTTTTGAATATGAGTTACCTATATGTTTTTTGGTCGAAGCAATTAGTAGTGCATGTTATGTCATTAATAAAGCAATGCATCACCCACTTTAAAAATAACTCCTTATGAATTGTATTTTCAAAAGAAGCCCAATGTTTCAAACTTTCGTAAATTCTATCTTTTAAACACAATTAAGATAACTTATGCAAATTTAATGAAAAAAATGTGATGAAAGTATTTTCCTTGGGTATTTTTCAACTCGTAGGGCTTATATAGTTTACAATAAAAAACCAAATTTGTTAAAGAATCAATTCATGTTAGATTTAATGAGTGTGTTTTTTAAGTAGACTCTAATAATACTGCAGTAAATGAAGAGGAGCCCTTCCCCCTTCAGATCATAAGGATGACGAATTACTTGGAGGTGAACTGGAGAAAGAGGAAGAGCAATAAGAGTATGTATGTAACTCCCCAAAAATCCTAAAAGGAAGAATTGGAAGTTAACGCGCAGCGGTAGTGTTAACACCGGCATTAGCCCTTGAATTAAATCAATTATCGGCTTGGGTATCTACCGTGTGGCGGTAGTAAATTTAGCGTGTGGCATTACCACTCAATGCTTTAGACGAAGCATTAAGAGGACTACCGTGGGGCAGTAGTGGGCTAGCGCGTGGCGCTATCACTCAACGCTTTTAATGTAGTATTGAGTGACTACCGCGCGGCGGTAGGAGCAAATGTGCGGCAATATCTCGGGTTAAAGTACCGCTTGGCGGTAGTAACCTGACGCACGGCGGTAGAAGTCATGTGGCAATAAGGTGGAGGCTATTTTGGAGCGACGGCGCGATGTTGATTGGCCCAAGCGACAACTGCCTATGATATGCTGCGGTGGTAGTAGATACCGCGCGGTGGTAGCCTCTCTATATAAGTTGGGCATGAGATTGAACTCCCACTTTTATTTCTATATTGGTACTTCAAGTTCTTGAGGGAAAGATACTAAGGCTTAGTGTTGCAAGCTTGGTAAAGGAGATCCCGTGATCTGAATCAAGAGCCGAAGTAAGATCTGTGACGAGAAAAGTGAGGTGCTCCTTTCCATCCAGATAGAAGACTTATTCATGGCTCCAAAAAGATCTGCAAGGGTAACGATCTTTCTTCTTCGACAAGTGAAGTCCTCCCTTTTGCATATGCATGGAATCCCTCACCAAAAGGTGGAGAATCGAGGGAATTCTGATGGGTCAATACATGGGGTTTGGTTTTGCATATAGATCCGAAAATCGCAGTACGAGATAGACATATTGTGTGAAGCCCATCTAGACAGATTTGTATAGATTGGTTATATTTTGTTTTGCGTGTAGGAGAAGACTCCGAGTATAAACAAGTATTTTACGGGGTCTGTAGGGTTGTACCTGTGAAATGAGAGTAGCGGGAAGTTCTGGAGGTGTGCTCGAGGAAAATACCCATAAAATTCTACAGTTTGCATAATCGTTAGATATCATCGCGCAACAGCGAGTATCGTCGGCGATAGCTCCTGATGAGCTCTAATTCATGTGAAAGTCCAGTGTTTCTGGCACTGCAGGATGTTGTAGGGTTTTCTTGACAGATGTTCCAGTTATAATTGAGTCTAGAGACAGAAGAGAAATACTGTCGCTAACGCCAAGCGATAGTGACTATCGCTAGCGATAACTTCCAGATAAGACTGTGCTTTAGCAGGTGAGCTGCGTGCCTGGGTGCCCATCTTTGGTGGCCATGAGAGCTATTGTACATAACATTGGTTATGTTTTGATTACAAGAAAGGGGAGGCTGACCCGCATCGTATGTATTTGAAGGCTTTGGCTTTCGGCGATGGCACGACGATATAAGCAATGGGAAAAGGCTGAGCTATACCTGCTCGATATCGATCGGTTAAACAGACCAAAAGTATATGGGAGTTACTGGTGGCAAAGAGAGAGAGGAAGTCTTATGCTGTTAGCCGGAAAGACTAAAATGCTTATAAATTGATCGTCAGGTCCGGGACCTTTGAATGGTGGTGGCTCGAGGCATTGCTAGTACACCGAGAATGTTCCCTCAGTGCACAAAATGTTTGACAGTGATGCAAATGTTTGTGATATATGGAAGGGTTCTTAAGTTTACCTTCTTGTGATATATATATATATATATGAATGTTATGCCTGTAGGGAAGGAATACCGCTGCTCCGGGAATGGGGTAGGGTCGTTATAAATTGGTCAGCTAAAGCTGATCATTTCCATGTTTGCCACCTTCGTGGTGGATTGTCCCTGTGCAGGTGCTGTAGAGCCGAGCTGGAAGTAGCGGGCTAAAGCCCTTGATGTTATGCCAGCCCTTGAAGTCCAAGAGAAGGCTTTTATTGTTTTTCATGTGTGGTTGGCCTGTGCGCCGATGTTTGTAAACCACACTTTTGAAGTATAACTGTAAGGCCTTAAGGCCATAACATTTTGTGTATTTTGTAAACATTCCTGATATTTATATATAGTGGACATTCGTGTGTACTTGAGTTCAAAAGTTAACCCTTAAAGCTTTCGCTTGAATGCTCTGAGTTAGGATTCGTGTAGTTTTGATATTAATACATAACTCCATCGACTGTCTGTGAAATATAGCATGGGGCCCCGGCCGGACCCTCTGTTATATTTCATGTGACGATGGAGGTGTTAAGATTTTGGTATCAACTTGTCTTGGTTTTCCTTCTCCGAATTCGTGGTCGAATTCTTTTGAGGGGTGGCGAGCACGTGTATGTTCTTACCGTTATAACAAAATGAACTTAAAAATGTCCACTTAGGAATAAAAATACACATGTTTGAGGAACCTACACGTTCCTAATAGTCATTGTTTGCCTTTTGGGTAGTCGCTAAATTGTGTATGTTTGCACGTACAGGTGACTAGAAGTGTTGCGGGGCAGTCTGAACCCTAACATTCTGTTGAGAGAGACGCGCCTGCTGATGTGCCACACCTCCTCCTTCTGTGGAAAAAGAATGCTTAGTTGGTGAGGCAGTGTTTGCAATGATTAATGCACAACCAACTGGGTAGGTGCGACATGCGATGGGGCCAGTACAGGTTGGTGTGGTCGAGCCTGCAAGTGCCTGCTAAGGCTTTGGTGGAGAAGCGAGCAACTAAACAGCAAATGAAGTATTTTATGAGCTTTAGTACTCCTACGTTTATGGGTACAGGATCCCCAACGAAAGTAGAGGACTGGCTTTCTCGAGTCAAGTGGATATTGACGACAACAGAGACAGAGGAGGGACAAAAGGTCACATTGGCCATTTTCTTGTTAGAAGGAGAGGCTCATCTTTGTTGGGATGAGTTTGATTTACACCACTTTCCGGGCAGACGACTAACGGAGGTCTCGATGGAGGAGTTTTTGAGACTATTTTTGGCAAAGTATTTGTCGTTGTCGTAGCAGATTGTCGTGGAAAATGAGTTCCAGCATTTGACTCAGGGCGAGAGTAGTGTGGTTGACTACCTGCATGAGTTTACCAGGTTGGGGTAATATGCAGGTTCTACTTTTACTTACGAAGTGCGTAAGACCTGAGATTACTGCTCTCGGGCCTGATGAACCAAGGGTTTCTAGTGTTGGTTAATACGGCTCGTTTGTTAGAGAAGGATATGAAGAGGGTGTAGGGAAAGAGGGACTTGGTTATGATAAATCCTGAGTTCAAAGTGTCGCATCCTGGAAAATATGGGTACTGCAAGAGATGGAATAAAAAGTCTAAGTCTACTAGACAGACTCCATCTACTATTCCTTCTAGAGCAACGACTTGGCGAACCACTCTTGCATGTTATATTTGTGGCAAGGTGGGCCATGTGAATCGATACTATTGGCATGGTCATCCAGCAGCTGATAAGAAGGCAGGAGCATCGTATGTTGAAAAGGAAAAGGCGGTGGAGTCCACTACATCCCAGCATGCTCTAGCTCAGCCGAGGGTATACAATCTTGGCAAGCAGGAGGCCATCAAATAGGCGGATGTCGTCACAGGTACGAGTAGTATATAGTTTTCATGCTTTATATACTTTATACCTAGTGAATTTCTTGTGTATAATATGATAAGTATAGGCTTTGTCCTTATTCGGGACTATCCGACGAGAGCACTGTTCGATACAAGTGCATCTCATTCATTTCTATCTGAGGACTTCTCATTCGTTGTTACCTAATGGATGCTTGATGCATGAGGATAGGTCTTGTTGTGTTGAGGTGCGGATAGGAAGTCGGGATTTTTGATTGGAAGCGTTTGTGCTGCAAATATCTGAGTTCGATGTAATCTTTGGTATGGACTGGCTATCGGAGTAGCGTGCCTGTATAGATTGCAACTCAAAGGAAGTCACACTAGGACAGAACACTGAGCTAGAGACTAAATTCACTGGTATGCGAGGATCGTATAAGATATTTATGTCTGGTTTCCAGGTAGTCAAGGCTGTTTAGAAGGGCGCAGAGAGTTCTTCACGCTGTTGGAGGCCGTTGAGCCGAAGTCCAGTTTGAGTGACGTTCCTATCGTATCGGAGTATGCATATGTGTTTCTTAAGGATCTCCCTGAGCTTCCATCCCAGCGGGAGATTGACTTCGCTATAGAGTTGGTGTCAGGTGTGAAACCTGTGGACCGCTCCATGTACCGTATTGCGCCAAAGGAGATGGCAGAACTAAAAGTTTAATTACAAGAATTGCTAGAGCAAGGCTATATACATCCAAATATGTCACCTAGGAGTGCACCGATCCTCTTTGTGAAGAAAAAGGATGGAATCTTGCATCTATGCATTAACTATCAAGAGCTGAATAAGCTGACGAAAAAGAACAAGTATCTGATTCCATGGATTGATGAATTATTTGATCAGCTGGTGGGATCAACTGTTTACTCAAAGATGGATTTAAAGTCTGGCTCCAATTGAGGATTAGGGAATATGACATTCCCAAGACGGCATTTGGTACACGCTATGGGCACTACGAGTTCACTGTAATGCCATTTCGGCTAACAAATACCCCATCGATATTCATGGAATTGATGCATCGAACATTTATGGAGTACTTAGACCTATTTGTGATCGTCTTCATTGATGACATATTGGTGTACTCTTAGTCTGAAGAAGATCATGCAAATCATTTGCGGATGGTTTTGCACACCCTGAGGAGAAATAAACTTTATGTCAAGTTCTTAAAGTGCGAGTTTTGGTTATTGTCAGTGGCTTTTCATGGTTATATGGTTAGTGGAGAAGGTATTGGGGTGGATCCGGTGAAGATAGTTGCGATATGGGAGTGGCCTGTATTGTCTACTGTAGCAGAAGTCAGTAGCTTCCTTGGACTTGCTGGCTACTATAGGCGCTTCACAGAGACCTTTTCGCTGATAGCCTTACCTCTCACTATACTGATGAGGAAAGATCAGAAGTTCGATTGGATGCCTGAGTGTGCGCGAGCTTTTGAGCAGCTAAAGAGTCATTTAACCACAGCACCTATCTTGAATTTGTCATGTGGTACAGACGGCTATGAGATTTATAGTGATTCTTTAGGGAGCGGCTTTGGCTGCGTTCTTCTTTAGTTCGGAAAGGTTATTGCTTTTGGCTCACTCCAGTTGAAAGTGCATGAGCGGAATTATCCAGTCCACGACTTGGTGTTAGCGGCTGTGATTTTTGCACTTAAGCTATGGCGTCATTACTAATATGGCATGAAAGTTGACATCTTCACAGACCATAAGAGCCTTAAATACTTAATATATCAAAAGGATCTAAACATGTCGTAACGGAGGTGGATGGAGTTCCTCAAGGACTACACCTTCAAGATATAGTATACTCCTGGGAAGGTAAATTTAGTAGTGGATGCCTTGAGTCGGCGGACTCCGGTAAGGGCAACTTGGTTGTAGAGGCATGATGAGCGTCTAATCTAGGAGTTGGAGGCCTTAGAAATTTCTTGTATTGATAAGCATTCTACAAAAAATGTGTGTCTGAACTGAACGGAGGTATAGTATGACCTTGCGGACAAGGTTCAGAGAACAACGGATCTCGATGAGAGTATGAAATGCTATATAGTAGATGGGTCAAATTCCCAATTCTCCATAGAAGACAGCCTTTTGAGAAAAGACGGTCGATTATGTGTCCCAAATGTGGGCAAACTACGGGAGGAATTGATGTATGAGACACACTTCCCAAAGTACTCAATTCACTCAGGGAGCACAAAGATGTATAAGGACATGAAAAAGATGTTCTGGTGGCTGGGTTTGAAGAAAGACATAACTCTTAACGTGGCAAAGTGTCAAACTTGTGCCTTAGTAAAAACTGAATGTCAAAAGCCTGGAGGTTTCCTAAAGTTGTTACCAATTCCGGTATGGAAGTTCGATGATATCTTTATGGATTTCATGCACGGACTTCCGAGATCAGAGAGCGGGAACGATGCCGTGTGGGTAATCGTTGACCGATTGACAAAGGTATCGCACTTCATACAGAACAAGAAGGATGATTCAGTGGAAAAGTTGGCTAAGTTATACGTGGACAACATAGTATGATTACACGGTGTTCCACATAGCATTGTTAGTGATCGATATGGACACTTTACTTCGAATGATTGGAGGCTAATCCACCAGTTGTTGGGTATGAAACTACAGTTCAATATGGACTTTCATCCACAAACGGATGGTTAGACTGAGAGGACCAACAGAATAATAGAGGATATGCTCTGGATGTGCGCCTTGGATTTCGAGAAGAGGTGGGAGGACCATCTTTATATGATCGAGTTTGCCTATAATAGTAGCTGTTAAGCTAGCATTCAGATAGAGCCCTTTGAAGCTTTATACGGTAGGAAGTGTCATACTCCCTTAGCTTAGGCGGAAATAGGCGAATCAAAGTTATATAAGCGTAAGGAGGTTGAAGATGCAAATTCGACTATACGCTTGATACGCGAGTGGCTATTGGTAGCCCAGGATAGGCAGACAAAATACTATAATGCCAAGCACTGAAACGTGGATTTTGCGATGGGCAATTGGGTATATCTAAAGATAAAGCCATTCAAAGGCGTGTCTAGGATTCGGCACTTGAAAAAGTTTAGTCTGAGGTATCTTGGTCCATTTGAAGTGGTTGAGCGAATTGGAGAAGCTGCCTATCGATTAGATCTTTCGATAGAGCTATGTGGTTTGAACGATGTGTTTCACATATCAGTGCTGTGGAAAGCTTTGAAAGAGCCGATGCAATTAGTGGTTGATGATCAAGTACCAGTCGATGGTGGGCTGACGACGAAGGTCAAGCCCATTCGAATCGAGGATATGGAGGTCAAGAATTTACGAATCAAGATAATCGGGATGGTCAAAGTCCGTTAGGATAATTATGGTCGTGAAGAATTGGCATGGGAGCGTGAGCAAACCATGCAAGAGGAATTTCCAGAGTTGTTTTTTGTAAAATTATGTTGTAAACTTGTGTACTATTTTCCTTTACAAATATATCAAATTTCGGGGCGAAATTTCTGTAAGGAAGGGAGGTTTGTAACACCCCAAAAATTCTAAAAAGGAAGAATTGGAAGTTAACGCGTGGCGGTAGTGTTAACGCTGGTATTAGCCCTTAAATTAAATCAATTGTGGGCTCGGGTATATATCGCGTGGCGGTAGTAAAGTTAGCGTGTGGCGTTAGTAAATTAGCGCGTGGAGTTACCACTCAATGCTTTCGATGAAGCGTTGAGAGGACTACCACGGGGATGTAGAGGGCTAGCGCGTTGAGCTATCACTCAACGCTTTTGACGCAGCGTTGAGTGACTACTGAGCGGCGGTAGGAGCAAATGCGCAACGATAGCTTGAGTTAAAGTACTGCTTAGTGGTTGTAACCTGACGCGCGGCGGTATCTGCCACGTGGCAGTAAGGTGTAGGCTATTTTGGAGCGACAGCGCGATGTCGATTGGCCCAAGAGGAAATTTCCTATGATACCGCGCGACGGTAGTAGATACCGCACGGCGGTAGCCTCTATATATAAGTTGGGCATGAGATTGAACTCCCACTTTTCTCTCTATATTGGTACTTCAAGTTCTTGAGGGAAAGAGGTTGAGTTTTAGTGTTGCAAGCTTGGTGAAGGAGATCCTGTAATCAGAATCAAGAGACAAAGTAAGATCCGTGATGAGGAAAGTGAGGTACTCCTTTCCATCCAGTTAGAAGACTTATTCATGACTCCAAAAAGATCTGCAAGGGTAACGATCTTCCTTTTTGGACAAGCGAAGTCCTCCCTTTTGCATATGCAAGGAATCCCCCACCAAAAGGTGAAGAATCAAGGGAATTCTTATGGGTCGATACGTGGTATCCCCGTGTTTGGTTTTGCATATAGATTTGGAAATCATAGTATGGAATAAGCATATTGTGTGAATCCCGTCTGGACAGGTTAGTCTGGATCGGTGATGTTTTGTTTTGCATGCTGGAGAAGACTCCGAGTATAAACGAGTAGTTTACGGGGTCTGTGGGTTGTACCTATGAAATAAGAGTAGTAGGAAGTACTGGAGGTGTGCTCCAGGAAAATGTCTAGAAAATACCACAGTTTGCATAACTCTTGGATATTGTCGGGCGATAGAGAGTATCGCCGGCGATAGCTCCTGGTGAGCTCTGATTGATGTGAACATCCAATATTTCTAACATTGCAGGATGCTGCAGGGTTTTTTGCACAGATGTTCTGGTTATGATTGAGTCTGGAGACAGAAGAGAAATACTGTCGCTAACGCCAAGCGATAGTGACTATAACTGGTGATAGCTTCTAGATAATACTGTGCTTTAACAGGTGATGTGTGTCCCTTGGTGCCCAGCTTTGGTGGCCGTGAGAGACGTTGTTCATAACATTGGTTATGTTTTGATTACGGGAAAGGGGAGGCCAACCCTCATTGTGTGCATTTGAAGGCTTTGGCTTTTGGCGATGGTAGAGTGATAACTCTAATTATTTCTATCTTTTTATTTTACTATTTTATATTAATAGTTAGATATTTTATACTAATTTTATAATATTAAGTTTATTTTAACTTGTTTCTATAATTTATATCTATTTATTCTAATAAAATCATTTTTAATCTTGCAGGGCTGATCTACAGGTTATTTGGAGCAAAACAAGTATTTTCCTGTTTTCTGCCTAGACACGCCCTGTGACACGCCCTACCTGGGCGTGACACAGGGGCGTGACACACAAATCTCAAGTCCACAGCAGCAAATCGCCGAACGCGACTGAAGATCGTCGACCGGCCCAGACACGCCCGTGTCGAAATGTGACACGCCCGTGTACCCTTTACACGGGGCGTGATGGTCTGCGACATAACAGCTGACCGTGCCACGTCGGATTAAAATTACACGCCTGGGTCACGGGCGTGACCCAGGGCGTGTCAAGGAAGTTACCAGACATTAGCGCGCCGTTCCAGCCGTTGCCGCCAGATTTCCGTTACAACAAGACACGCCCCTAGTCACGGGCGTGACTAGGTGGCGTGACACCTTCTTGAAGACCACTTTTACTCCCGCCGTTTTCAGCTTCCTGCTGTTTCCAGAAACAGCCGTGACACGCCCTAGGTCACGGGCGTGACCTAGGGGCGTGACCCGTCAGTTAACCAATTTTGGCGGTTTTTCCTCCAACGTTCCCGGGCTTTCAAGACGACGGTTCCGAGCCTGACACGCCCTAGGTCACGGGCGTGACCTAGGGGCGTGACCAAACAGAAATTTTTCTATAAATTCCAGACAGCTTCAGATGCTGAGGAGTCGAATTTTGGGAGTTGGAGTCTTGTAATTTTCTGTTTCTTTTGCTGTATTTTCTCATTTCTAAGTTAGATTTACCTTTGTTGTAACTTTAATTTTAGTTATTTCCATTTCAATCATGTCTTTTCCTACTTTATTTTGTATTTCCCCAATCATGATGAGTAGCTAATCTTCTTTTAGCACTTGATCATGTTGAACCTTAGAATAAAATAGATCTTTCTCCTTCTTATTAAATGTCTTGTTCTTAATTATTCTCGCTACGATTTATCTTTGATTTTCATTTCGTCGAATTCATATTACGCGGATATGATCTTCGATCTAAGATCCGTATCCTAAATGACCGAGAGGTTGCGGATACGAGGAGATCACTCAAAGATAAAAGGAGTTGAATGCACTCCTCGAGAGAGGACGACGTAAATCTTCCGGATTGGAGTCAAATCCAATAGTGAGGTTCACCGCATAAAGCAAGCTTAGGGGTTTCGACTGGCCGAGAGGTCTTAATCGATCAACCTAAGGTTAGTTAGAAGCATGAGCTCGAGAGAGACGCTTCTATATTTTAGGAACCTCCGCGGTCGAGTGAGTATAATTAAGAACTCGCATTTTATTATTTTCCAAGAAGATTTATTTTAGTCTAAGGGGATTCTAGATCAAGTGCTAGCTTCCTCATATTTGAATTTCTCTTTAGCTTCAGTCTTAGTCTTATTATCTAGTATAATCAAACCAACTTTTCCGTTTGATAAAATAATAGCTCTTCCTTGTGAGTACAAGTACTCAACAGGCCCCGAATCGCAATACGACACTTCCTATACTGCATTTCGATAGGTACGCTTGCCTATTCGGGATTCTAGTTTGGTTGTAATTTAACTTCTAGAAAATCATCATCAAGTTTTTGGCGCCGTTGCCGGGGAACTTTTCTTTGTTGATATTTTGAAAGCAAGGATCTATTAATTTTATCAGTTTTTTTTCTTTTATTTCAAAAAAAAAAACACAAACTTTTTCTTTCAAAAGTTTTATCTTTAAATTTTTATATTTAAAATTTCTTGCGAAAGGGCCGTGTCGGATTTTCATCCCGCAATACCGCCTAGTACCTTGCGAACCCGTCACTAGGTAGCCCTTGGGAAGTCCGGGAAATTCTATTTTATAAATTTTTAAACCTTAAAACTTTTATCTTTTGTTTTTTTTCTTGTGTATGACCCGAGGGAATCCGTCACCTCTTTTTGATTTGGATCCGGAAATCGAGTGAACCCTTCGGCACCGCTTACGATTTCGAGTTCCGAATTTTCAAGATACGGAATCCTTAGGAGACACTCCTAATCCTTCTTTAATTCTATCTCCGTCACCCTCTTCTTCTCCTCCTTCTTCATTTAGTTCTTCTTCTCATTCTCCTAGAACTCTTTCTTCTTCTTCTTCCAATATGGGTGAGCCAAATGCGGTCGAACAACGGACTATGTCCTATTATGCCCGTCCAAACTTGGACGAGGCTCAATCTAGTATTGTTCGCTCCGCTATTGCCCCCAATAATTTTGAGTTGAAGCCAAGCATCATCCAAATGGTACAACAATATGTACAATTTGATGGGCTTCAAGATGAAGATCCAAACGCGCATATTTCTAATTTCTTAGAAATATGCGATACTTTTAAAATTAATGGTGTATCCGATGATGCCATCCGGCTAAGGTTATTTCCATTTACATTGCGCACTAAAGCCAAGCAATGGTTGAGTTCTCTACCAAGAGGATCAATCACAACATGGGCTGAAATGACGGAAAGATTTCTTACGAAATACTTTCCGCCGGCTAAAACGGCTAAATTGCGCAATGATATTACTTATTTCTCCCAACTTGATTCGGAAACGTTATATGATACTTGGGAGCGCTTCAAGGAATTGCTTCGTCGATGTCCTCATCATGCAATTCCGGATTGGTTACAAATCCAAACCTTCTATAACGGCCTAAATTCTCAAACTAGGCAACATATCGATGCCGCCGCTGGTGGAACGCTTAATAACAAAACACCAGCGGCCGCCCAAGAGCTTATAGAAGGTATGGCTTTGAATACCTATCAATGGAGTACACCTCGGTCTAAATCACCTAAACCGGCCGGGATGTATGAAATTGATACGGTCTCCAATCTATCTCTCCAGGTTGAGATGCTAAACAAAAGATTAGAAGAGATGTCTGCTCCCTCTTCTATACCTACCTGGGATCCTACTTCTTCCCCCTCTCCCACTACGTTGGCCGAGCATGTGGATTATATGGGAAATCTGAATCGGCCACCCTTTAATCCGGGTAATACTAATTATGGTAATACCTATCACCCGAGTATAAGGAACCACCCCAACTTCTCTTGGAGTAATCCGGGGAATGCGGCTCGCCCACCAAACACAATCCCACCAGGATATTTTCCACCACAAGCTCCAAAAGCTCCCAATCTCGAGGAGTTGTTCTCCAAACATACGAGTACAAATGATGCCAATATCCGGAATCTCACCGGATCTCTTCATAGTTTGGAGACTCAAATTGGGCAAATTGCAAAGATGCTCTCCGATCGACAACAAGGAGCGCTACCGGGCAATACAGAGCCCAACCCAAGGGAGCAAGCCAAAGCCATCACTTTACGGAGCGGGAAGGAGGTAACCACTTCTACAATTCCAGTTGAAACTTCTCCAATTCCGGCTGATACGGAGGTAACGATTTCTTCATCTTCCTCTCTGATTAAGCCTTCTAGTTATACTAAACCAAAACCTTATCAACCACCTCTTCCCTATCCGTCTAGAATGCAAAAAGACCGGATAGATGAGCATCACGGTAAATTTTTAGATATGTTTAAACAAATCCAAATAAATTTACCGTTATGCGAAGTGATAGCATAAATGCTGAAATATGCTAAGTACCTCAAGGATCTTTTATCAAATAAAAAGAAACTTGAGGATATCTGCACGGTTCAATTGAACACGGAGTGCTCGGCGGTTTTACTTAATAAATTGCCTAAGAAATTACCTGATCCGGGTAGTTTCTCTATACCTTGTTCATTTGGCGATTTATTGGTAAAACGTGCGTTAGCCGATTTAGGTGCCTCAATAAATTTAATGCCTTATTCTTTAGTTAAGAAATTGGGTTTAGGAGAACCTAAACCCACAAGAATGAGCATTCAATTGGCGGATCGGTCTATAAGGTATCCAATGGGTATTATTGAGGATGTGCTTGTCAAAGTTGACAAATTTATCTTTCCCGTAGATTTTGTCATCTCTGACATCGAAGAGGACACCGAGGTACCACTCATTCTCGGTCGCCCATTTCTTGCCACCTCGCGCGCCGTTATAGACGTTAGTAACGGTAAACTTCTCCTTAGAGTCGGAGATGAAGAAGTTACCTTTACTATTGACACGTCTATGAAAAATTCGCTCTCCAATGACGACTCATGTTACTATTTAGAAGCTTCTCCCGAAGAAGATTTCATTCCTTTTTCTGAACATTCTTTATCATCTATTGATCATTACGCTTATCTTGAAAATTTAGATTTAATTGCTTATGAAAATAGTGATAAGGATTCGATCACTCGCACACCTACTTTTGAAATTTTGGAAATTGGTAGCGATCGTTTGAAAACTTCTTATGATGAACCTCCCACGCTTGAACTCAAACAATTGCCTGATCATTTAGAATATTTATTTTTAGCGGAGGATTCTAAACTTCCCGTAATTGTGTCGGCCTACTTGACCGATGATGAAAAATATAAATTATCTAATATTTTAAAACGTCATCGCCGCGCAATTGCGTGGAAGATCACGGATTTGAGAGGAATTAATCCCTCCTTTTGTACCCATAAAATTTTATTGGAAGAAAAAGCTCACAAAACAATTCAACCTCAACGCCGGCTAAATCCTAACATGAAGGAGGTAGTCAAGGCCGAGGTGATTAAATTATTAGATGCGGGCATCATCTATCCGATTTCGGATAGCTCTTGGGTGAGTCCGGTCCAAGTGGTGCCTAAGAAAGGAGGCTTAACGGTAGTTCCTAATGATAAAAATGAATTAATTCCTACCCGAACCGTTACCGGATGGCGGGTTTGCATCTACTACCGTAAATTAAATGATGCAACCCGAAAGGATCATTTTCCTTTGCCGTTCATTGACCAAATCCTTGAACGGTTATCCGGGCACTCGTTTTATTGTTTTCTTGACGGTCTCTCGGGATATTTCCAAATCCCAATTGCGCCCGAAGACTAAGAGAAAACAACCTTCACTTGTCCGTTTGGCACCTTCGCCTATCGAAGGATGCCTTTTGGTTTATGCAATGCGCCGGCAACCTTCCAAAGGTGTATGCTAGCGATCTTTGATGAACTAGTGGAGGATATCATGGAGGTCTTCATGGACGATTTCTCCGTCTTTGAAGACTCTTTTGATTTATGTTTAGCAAATCTTTCCCGTGTACTCCAAAGATGCGAGGACACGAACCTAGTCTTGAACTGGGAAAAGTGTCATTTTATGGTGCGGGAAGGTTTGGTTTTAGGCCATAAAATTTCTAGCAAGGGTATAGAGGTAGATAAAGCAAAAATTGAAATTATAGAAAAATTACCTCCACCCTCAAATGTTAAGGTCGTTCGTAGTTTTTTGGGGCACGCCGGTTTCTATCGCCGGTTTATTAAAGATTTTTCTAAAATCACTAAGCCCCTTACACACTTATTAGAAAAAGACGCGCCTTTTATTTTTGATGAAAATTGTTTGCGCGCTTTTTCTCTTATTAAAGAAAAATTGATAAACGCACCAATCGTAATAGCTCCAAATTGGGGACTTCCTTTTGAAATTATGTGTGATGCTAGTAGTTTTGCCATTGGTGCGGTCTTAGGACAACGCATCAATAAAAAATTTCATCCGATATATTATGCGAGCAAAACACTAACCACCGCACAAGAAAATTATACGACCACCGAAAAAGAACTTCTTGCCGTAATTTTTGCCTTTGATAAATTTCGTTCTTACCTTACTTTATCCAAAGTTATTATTTTTACCGATCATTCGGCTTTGCGTTATTTACTAACCAAAACAGATGCAAAACCTCGATTGATTAGGTGGGTATTGCTTCTCCAAGAATTTGACTTGGAGATTCGGGAGAAAAGAGGAGCGGAAAATCTTGCGGTGGATCATCTTTCTCGGTTGGAGAACCCCAATTCAGAGGAGCTCAAAGAGGAGGACATCGATGACACATTTCCTGAAGAGCGCCTCCTCGCTATGCATAAGGTAATCACTCTCCCCACTCCTTGGTTCGCCGATTTTGCAAATTTTCTTGTTGCAAGATTCCTCCCAAATGGTTTTTCTTATCAAGAAAAGAAGAAATTCTTTTCAGATTTGAAAAATTATTTTTGGGAGGATCCATTTCTCTTCCGAGTTTGTGCGGACCAAGTAGTGCGGAGGTGTGTTTCTCATGAGGAGGGCGCAGAAATTTTAAAACATTGTCACGAGGGACCCGCCGGTGGGCATTATAAAGCTAATCGGACAGCTCGGAAAGTACTTGAAGCAGTCTTCTATTGGCCGAGCATCTTCAAGGATGCTCACGCACATGTAAGTCGTTGTGAACAATGCCAACGCTCAGGTAATATTTCCCGCCGAGATGAAATGCCCTTAAATTTATTTATAGAAATTGAAGTTTTTGATTTATGGGGAATCGACTTTGTCGGCCCGCTACCAACTTCCTTTGGGAATAAATATATTCTGGTAGCGGTTGACTACGTGTCACGGTGGGCGGAAGCGCAAGCTCTCCCCACCAATGACGCCTGAGTCGTGACCCGATTTCTTAAACAACTATTTTCACGATTTGGAGCACCGCGGGCAATAGTTAGTGATAGGGGCACCCACTTTTGTAACGCACAATTTGCTAAAGTATTATCTAAATACGGCGTTACACATAGGTTAGCCACCCCCTATCACCCTCAAACTAGTGGCCAGGTAGAAGTAGTTAACCGAGAAATTAAACGAATTTTAGAAAAAACGGTTTCTACTAATAGAAAGAATCGGTCGGTCAAGCTTGATGATGCTCTATGGGCTTATCGGACCGCGTACAAGACCGCTATCGGTTGTACGCCGTATCGATTGGTCTATGGGAAAGCATGCCACTTACCGGTTGAGCTTGAACATCGTGCCTTTTGGGCACTTAAATTTTTAAATCTTGATGAAAATTTGTCCTCCGAGCTCCGTAAATTCCAACTTAACGAGCTCGATGAGTGGCGCTCCCTCGCTTATGAGAGTATAAACTCTATAAGGAGCGCACCAAATTTTATCATGATAAGAAAATTAAGCACCCAAAGGACTTTAAACCGGGAGACCAAGTCCTTTTATATAACTCGCGCTTACGCTTATTTCCGGGTAAACTTAAGTCCCGCTGGTCCGGCCTCTTTGTCGTAAAGGAGGTTTGGCCTTACGGGGCGGTTCTTATTTCACACCCGGAAAAAGGCAACTTTAAAGTGAATGGGCACCAGCTAAAATTATTTTTTGCCGGTGATAATATTAACGAAAAATTAGACAACATAATGTTGTCAAACCCATAATAAGCGCGCGCCACTATGCTCGAGCTCACCGACCATAAACAAAGCGCTCGTGGGAGGCACCCCACGGTTATCTTTTCTTTTTTATTATTTTCTAATTTTCTTTTTAAGTTTATTTTTACAGGCTTGAAGGACATCGCTGCATGACGATCGGGTCGAGACGAACGTCGAATTTTCATATTTCTACAAGTCGGTAAATTTTAATTTATTTTTATTAGGCTCTTTAACATAATGATGTTATAAAAAAAACAGAAAAATTAAAAAAAATAGTATTTTTATAAAAAAAAATAATAAAAAAAAATTTAAAAAAATAAAAATATAAAAAATATAAAAAAAATAAAAATATATAAAAAAAAATTTTATCGTACACGTGTTTGTCACGCTCGTGACCCATTGGTCACGGGCGTGTCCAGAGCGTGTTTTGCCAAGACTGCGGGAGGTTCCTCCTCCCTCGGTTTTCCCGCCCGTCATTCGGATATGACACGGGCGTGACATATTTTGTCACGGACGTGTCGAGCCCGTGTCGCGGGTATCCGAGGCGTTGACCAGTCACGCCTCAGATTCCTTCTTAACGAGTCAGATTTGACTGACACGCCCAGAGTCACGGGCGTGACTCTGGGGCGTGACCGAAGAACCCGATGCCTGCGCATCGGATGCTCCTCGGATTCCCCTACACGCCCGACGTCACGGGCGTGTCACTCAGAGTCACGGGCGTGACTCTGAGGCGTGACCCCCGAATCCGAGGCAGCCCGCCTCGGATTCCTTTCTACTTTGACCCGGGCTTGTCACGCCCCCTGTCACGGGCGTGACAGGGGGGCGTGACCAACCCGAAAAACTCTATAAATAGGATTTTTCCTCCCCTCTTCTCTTCACACCTCTCCCCTTCAACCCTTCTCTTCTCTCCTCCCTTTGGCCGAAATTTCCTCCACATTTCTCACCATGCCTCGCCACCACGCTCGCTCCTCCGCATCTTCCTCTGAGCACCCCGCTGATCCAGCCTCGGCAGAGGCCATGCTTCTTTTCGAGAATGCAACCCAACAAGATCGAAGCGAGAGACTACGCGCCAAACCCTTTGGCGTGTTCCGGATCTTGGATTGGGCCATCCTCGCCCAATTCGGAGCAGCGGAGCTAGTTCGGGAGCTCATCTCTACCCAAGGGTGGGATCCCCTCTTCTCCATCTCTGAGCCTGCTTTCCTCGAGCTCACCATTGAGTTCCTGGCCTCATTTGAGTTCCGTTGGGCGGCGCAAGATGATTTCATCATCTTTCGCCTGGGCGGGATGATGCACCAGCTCACCATCCGCCAACTCAATGTTGCTATGGGCTTTTGCTCGGAGGCCTTTTCCACTTCCCCTGCCTACCCCGACCTAAAAACTGATTTCCCTCCCGACTTCAGTCTCCCTAATTTTTGGTCGGAAATTAGTAATGACGTCGCCCCCTACACTCCAAAGAAATCTAAGGGTAGCCACCTCATCTCCCCCGCTTTACGTATTCTGCACAACCTTCTCTCTTTTACCATTTCCGGGCGCGGCGATAGCCACGGCGTGGTGACTCGGGCAGACTTACTATACTTGTATAGTATGTTTTACCGGGTCCCACTCAACCTTGGTTACATGCTCGCCATTTTCTTTCGGCACCAGGCCGAAAATGTGAGATTGGGAGCGGTGCACGGTGGGAATTTCATCACTTTCCTCGCCAAGCAGACCGACGTGTGGGCTGCTCTTCCGCGGCTCACTTGCATGCAAACGCCGCAGCCTCTTCAGTTCCCGACCCTTCAGGCGCTTGGTTTAGCTCGCCGACGCGACGGCGAGTTTGAGGCTGTTCCCCCGTTCGTTGGTGGCGGTGATCTTGATCTTGATCATGGTGCCGGTCCCAGCGGTACTCATCATTCCCCGCAGATTCCGCCACCACCGCTGCACTCTGCTCCAGTGCCCGATCCTGCAAATTATTGGGACCGGCAATTTGGGTTGCTCCATACTCGCATAGACCAGATGCAAACCCATTTTGACGGTCGCTTCGCTTCTTTTGATGCGCGCTTCACCGTGCTCGAGAAAAACCATACTTCCTCCATAGCGCATATTACTCGCGAGTTCGCGAACATGCGGACTTTCTATCAGGAGCACGAGGACGTTTCTGACCAGAAGTAACTGCCTTTTTATTTCTTTGGACTTGTAGGCGGTCGGCTCTTTGTATCTGTATCTTTATTTTACTTTCATGTATCTGTTTTTATTATGAAAAAAATATCTATAAAATATTATGTTTTGCTTTGCTACTCTCTTATAGGTATCTTTTGATGCTGGTTTGCGCTTCTCAGGGAAGTTTCCTCTTCTTGTATTTTCTTAATTTTTACATTGGGGACAATGTATTGCTTCAGTATGGGGGAGGGATATTTCTCAAGCAAAACATATAAAAATTTTCAGAAAAAAATTTTAAAAAAAAAATTAAAATTTAAAACAAATTTAAAACTCAAAAAATTTTATTTCGTCTTAAAATTTTGTTCTTCTAAAAAAAAATATATATATATATATATATAGAAAATCAAAATTAAATTAGAGAAGTCTTTATTTCTATATTTATTCACATGCAAAATTCTTAGTAATTCAACTTTTTTATAGTGTTTAGAGAATTTTGATGTTTTAATTGAATGTTGAATTTTGGAGTAGAACTGTTGGCCATGCTGTGTTTCTAGTTAAGTGCACATGTAAGTAGAATTTTTAGTAGATCTAAATATTCAGCATATAATTAGATTTTCATTTTTCTAAATGCGTAGAAACAACTTATTTTACTTTAATTTTGAAAACCGGTAAAACTTTAAAATAATTTAGGTGAGTAAGTAGAAGTTTGCTAGAGAGATATTTCGCAGACCAAGAGAGAGTTATTCTTTTTCGATGTCTAGAACTTGCCCTCTAACTATTCTCAAGACTTTGCATAAGTTAAACTCATTAGCATAAATATGATTTAGGCACTTCTTTTGGCAAGTTTGAGCTTTTGTACCCGCACCTAAAATTTTAACTTTGCTTAGCCAATTTGAGCCATTACCTTTTCCTTTTGTTTTAGCTCCACCAAATGATTCACCAAAGCCTAAAAAGCATCCTAATTACACACCTAAACCCGAGCTTGAAAGAACAAATATTTTGTGAGTGATTAGGAGCCTTTTCATTTTTTTGGTGGCTCTTTTCTTATAAAAAAAAAGTTGATTTATTTTTCTCTCCTCTTCAAAATAAAGAAAAAAAACTTATCATTAAAAAATGAGGAGGTAGAAAAAAAATTTCAATATGATGAGAAAGTTTAAAAAAAATAAGAAAAGAAACAAAGGAATTTAGGAATTTGGCTATGTTCTTTAAAGTCATAGCAAATCTTTATGTACAAGCTTCTCTAGGTTTTGGTGTGACTAGCCATCGTGTTTATCTTTGATCACCCTCACCAAAAACCTAAGCCTACATTTTAACCTAATTAAGCCCTATTGATTTATGTTTATAAGTTAGACTAGTGCCGTGGCGAGAGTGTGAAAGGGCAAGCCTATGGCCATCGACATTGATGGATTTCTTTGGAGGGTATCTTAATCTTTGTTTGTGCAATGTTATCTTAGTACGCACGCTACACTCTCCCTAAAGATAATTTCAAGATTTACCGGATTTTCATCTTAAAAGTAAAAATAATAGTGAAAACGCATTTTAAGAAAAATAAAAACCTAATTTGTATGCTGAGTAAATCTTTCTACAAAAGTATCTACAAATATAGGCATAAGACTTCGCATTTTACTCCTTAGGTTCAATTTTCTTTTCTAGCATTTAAAATTTTTTCTACTCCCTATAGGAAGTTGTTTGCTCGGGACTAGCAAACGGATAAGTATGGGGGTATTTGATAACTCTAATTATTTCTATCTTTTTATTTTACTATTTTATATTAATAGTTAGATATTTTATACTAATTTTATAATATTAAGTTTATTTTAACTTTTTTCTATAATTTATATCTATTTATTCTAATAAAATCATTTTTAATCTTGCAGGGCTGATCTATAGGTTATTTGGAGCAAAACAAGTATTTTCCTGTTTTCTGCCTAGACACGTCCTGTGACACGCCCTACCTGGGCGTGACACAGGGGCGCCGCGACTGAAGATCGTCGACCGGCCCAGACACGCCCGTGTCGAAATGTGACACGCCCGTGTACCCTTTACACGGGGCGTGACGGTCTGCGACATAACAGCTGACCGTGCCACGTCGGATTAAAATTACACGCTTGGGTCACGGGCATGACCCAGGGCGTGTCAAGGAAGTTACCAGACATTAGCGCGCCGTTCCAGCCGTTGCCGCCAGATTTCCGTTACAGCAAGACACGCCCCTAGTCACGGGCGTGACTAGGGGGCGTGACACCTTCTTGAAGACCACTTTTACTCCCGCCGTTTTCAGCTTCCCGCCGTTTTCAGCTTCCCGCCGTTTCCAGAAACAGCCGTGACACGCCCTAGGTCACGGGCGTGACCTAGGGGCGTGACCCGTCAGTTAACCAATTTTGGCGGTTTTTCCTCCAACGTTCCCGGGCTTTCAAGACGACGGTTCCGAGCCTGACACGCCCTAGGTCACGGGCGTGACCTAGGGGCGTGACCAAACAGAAATTTTTCTATAAATTCCAGACAGCTTCAGATGCTGAGGAGTCGAATTTTGGGAGTTGGAGTCTTGTAATTTTCTGTTTCTTTTGCTATATTTTCTCATTTCTAAGTTAGATTTACCTTTGTTGTAACTTTAATTTTAGTTATTTCCATTTCAATCATGTCTTTTCCTACTTTATTTTGTATTTCCCCAATCATGATGAGTAGTTAATCTTCTTTTAGCACTTGATCATGATGAACCTTAGAATAAAATAGATCTTTCTCCTTCTTATTAAATGTCTTGTTCTTAATTATTCTCGCTACGGTTTATCTTTGATTTTCATTTCATCGAATTCATATTACGCGGATATGATCTTCGATCTAAGATCCGTATCCTAAATGACCGAGAGGTTGTGGATACGAGGAGATCACTCAAAGATAAAAGGAGTTGAATGCACTCCTCGAGAGAGGACGACGTAAATCTTCCGGATTGGAGTCAAATCCAATAGTGAGGTTCACCGCATAAAGCAAGCTTAGGGGTTTCGACTGGCCAAGAGGTCTTAATCGATCAACCTAAGGTTAGTTAGAAGCATGAGCTCGAGAGAGACGCTTCTATATTTTAGTAACCTCCACGGTCGAGTGAGTATAATTAAGAACTCGCATTTTATTATTTTCCAAGAAGATTTATTTTAGTCTAAGGGGATTCTAGATCAAGTGCTAGCTTCCTCATATTTGAATTTCTCTTTAGCTTCAGTCTTAGTTTTATTATCTAGTATAATCAAACCAACTTTTCCGTTTGATAAAATAATAGCTCTTCCTTGTGAGTACAAGTGCTCAACAGGCCCCGAATCGCAATACGACACTTCCTATACTGCATTTTGATAGGTACGCTTGCCTATTCGGGATTCTAGTTTGGTTGTAATTTAACTTCTAGAAAATCATCATCATAGAGTGATATGAGCAATAGGAAATGGTTGAGCTATACCCATTTGATGTCGACCGGTTAAACAGACTTAAAGTACATGGGATTTATTGGTCGCAAAGAGAGAGATGAAGTCTTAGGCTGTAAGCCGGAAAGACTAAAATGCTCATAAATTGACCTTCAGGTCCGAGACCTTTGAATGGTGGTGGGACTAGGCATTGCCAGTACACCGAGAATGTGCCCTGAGTGCACGGAATGTTTGGTAGTGATGCAAACATTTGTGATATATTATGGGATGCTTAAGTGTACCTTCTTGTGATATATATATATGAATGCTATGCTCGCAGGGAAGGAATACCGCTGCCTTGGGAATGGGGTAGGGTCGTTATAAATTGGTCAGCTAAATCTAACTGTTGCCTTATTTGCCACCTTCGTGGTGGATTGTCCTTGTACATGTGCAGGAGAGCCGAGCGGGAAGTAGCGGGCTGAAGCCCTTGATGTTATGTCGGCTCTTAAAGGCCAAGCGAAGGCTTTTATTATTTTCATGTGTGGCCAGCATGCGCGTCGATGTTTGTAAACCACACTTTTGAAGTATAATTATAAGGCCTTAAGGCCGTAACATTTTGTGTATTTTGTAAACATTCCTAATATTTATATATAGTGTACATTTGTGTGTACTTGAGTTCAAAAGTTAACCCATAAATCTTCCGCTAGAATGCTTTGAGTTAGAATTCGTGTAAGTTTTGATATTAATACGTAACTCAGCCGACATTCTATGGGATATTGCGTGAGGCCCCTGTCAGATCCTCTGTTATATTTCATGTGATGATGGAGGTGTTACAATATACCCCCTAGGTGTGCTAACTTTTTTAAATGATTACATCCAAGAGAACTCATCATTGGAAAACCTTCAAAAAGGGTAACAACTTGTTCTTCTTTGCAAGAATCTTTTTCAAATCTTTATTTTGTTCTGAAATTGAGCCTAAAAACACTGTTATCACTTTAAATGATGAATCTTTGTTTTTTGACAATTGATGATGAATTAAATCAATGTGAACAAAATAATTAAGCATTGAAAACTAGTCGAGCGGTCATCTAATCATCCAGTTATAGGAGTAAAATGGATATTTTAAAATCAAGTTAGATGATGAGTCTATAATAACTAGAAATAAGGCTAGACTAGTGACACAATGATATACACAAATTGAGGGGGTATTTTTGATGACATTTTTGCACCTGTTACTAGCTTAGAATCGATTTGAATTTTTCTTACATTTGTGAGTTTTAAATGATTTAAATTATTTCAAATGGATGTCAAAAATGCCATTTTTAATGAGATAATAAAAGAAAAAGTCTATGTTAAAAACCTTCCCGGTTTCATAAATGAAAATCTCCAAATCATGCATATAAGTTAAAAAAATGCGCTTTATGGTTAAAACAAGCATCGGATGTTTGTTATGATAGGTTGACCTCATATTTATTAAAGCACAGTTGTGTTATGGGAAGTTTTGACACCACACTCTTCATTAGACATATAGATAATGATTTGATTATTTTATAAATATATATAAATGATATTATATTTGGAGCCACTAATGAAAAGTTGTGTAATGATATAGTCAAAGTGATACAAAATAAATTTGAAACGAGCTTCATTGGAAAATTTACATATTTTTTTGGATTTCAAATCACACAACAAAATGATGAAATTTTATTTGTCAAAGTAAATATGTTCATGGTAAGCTTAAAATATTTGCCTTTGAAAACCTTATACAAGCTAATACACTAATGAGTGCGTCACTTAAATTAGGCAAAGATGAAGTCAATATTTCAATTAATAAAACTTTATATTAAGGATTGATTAGATCATTATTGTATTTAAGTGTATCTAAATCTGATATTATGTTTTTTGCATGTTTGTGTGTACGATTTCAAGCAAATCTAAAATAGTCAAATTTTAAAACAGTTAATCAAATTTTTAGATATCTAATAGGAAAATCCAAAATAGGCTTGTGGTATCCATATAATGATTCTTTTATTTTAAATGGTTATTCTGATTCGAATTATGCAGTATGCTCCTTAGATAAAAAAAGCACTAGTGATACTTGTCACTTTTAGGGTCTTCACATGTTTTATGGTCAGGTAAGAAGCAGAATTTTGTTTCCCTCTCCACCATGAAGGTCGAATACACTAGCCTAAACATTAGACTAGGAAGCTGTTATGCACAAGACTTATGGATGACTTACATTAGAAAATTTTAGAGTCCATCTAAATAACATAAAACTAAAGTGTGACAAAAAGAGCATTATTGATCTAACTAACAATCCAGTTCATTATTCTAGATCCAAACATATAGATGTTCGACATCACTTCATTAGAGATCATAGTAAGAAAGAACATGTGAATGTAAGCTTTATAGGAACTAAATCTTAACTTGCGGATATATTCACAAAATCTCTCCCTGATGCACATTTCTCACTACTTAGGTTAGAATTGGGAGTTTTGGAGGTCATAGACTAAATTCTTAAAATCCACACTTTTTGCTTATTTTTCTTGATTTCTTTACAGCATTAGATGTCCCATATAATGAGAAACCATAATCAAGAGAAATTAGAAATGAAAAATGATTAAAAAAACAAGTTTTAGAGTGAAATATCACATCACTATTTCTTCCCGCCCGACGCTAACCCTTATCGTTGATGCCTTACTTTACTGAAATTCTTTTCTTCTGTATTTTACTTTCTAAAAAATATTTACTGCTTTGCTTATCATTCATTTTTTGCTTCAGTAAAATTTACGTATTTTTATTTCTTTTTTGAAATAAAAAAAAACAAAATTACAAAACAATTCAAAATTACCAAAAATATTCTTTTCATGGAGTTTTCATGCTTTTTTATATAAATATTTTGATTATTTTTCATTTACACGGTCTAAGATGTATATGTATATGAACCCGTAAGGGTCATATTTAGTCCAAGATAAGAAATAGTAGGTGAGTCGCGATAGCGACGAAGAGCCCTATTTAGTCCAAGATAGGGGAAGAAAGTCATAGTTCTAGTTCAAGTTCTTCTCTTCCTTCCTAAGGAAGCCCCTATTGTGTGATTTCTTTTCAGTTTTGATGTATATCACTTTATAATTCTCTAAAATGTATATGTATAGGATTTCATATTCAAAATTCTTGAAACATTTTCTTTATATTCATGCATTACATACATCTCTTGATAAATGTAGGAAATATGTGTATGAGTGCTTAATATGCCCCTAAGTATAAGTGATGCTTTATGTTTGACAATGAATTTTTCATAGCCACTTTTTGATTCCTACATGTGCAAAAAATCTTGTTCATATATCAATGTGTAGCATAATAACACACATAGTTATAATGTATAGATAAATTACCTACACACAATTATATTAATGGACATTCATGAACTTATTTTATAGAGAAATGTGATAGAAAAATATATGGCATGTTTGCTAAATAAGTGAACTCGGAGACCTTTGACACCAAATAAATCTCAAATGAATAAATAATAAAGATAACTTCACTAAGCATTACTCCTCTCTATAAGCCTTCATTAGCATTGTGAGGTTGAACACCTTCAAAAGAATTGTAAAGTACTTATGCAAATAATCAAAAATTATGCCTCTTAAACTTGTTTCTCTCTTGTATACCAGATCACCAAAAATAATTTTAAATCAAACTCATGTGATAGCCCGTTGGGACACTGAACCTATAGGTGAAGGAAACATTATACACAAAGTGAACGTCTTTGTGAGTAGCCTTACTCGGTCAAGTGATACTTTCTAGTAAGAGTATACTTTGCCTATTTAGAAAAGAAAAAAAGATGTCTTCTTTCTTGCCGGTATCACCCGTGTCTTTCCCAACTCAATAATCACATATATAATAGAAGTTGCAAATGTTCAGGATTGATCGTTGCGAGCACTTATTAGCTAAGAAATCAAAACTAAAGACAATGAATCGTATTACTTTATCGATGTTCAGATTGTGAAGCTATAACACCTTACCTATAAATCAACGAGAAGCTCATCTAACGGACCATCTATTGGGTAATGATACTTCAATCTAGACTTCATTGATCCCCTTATTTTGAGTTTTGAGAAGCAATTCGCCCAAAATTAACATTCAAATTTAAGTTGTCTTTGACTTCTGTAGTTACTTCATTCCCCGGATGAGATCTTCCTCCTCTTCTTAAGAAGAGAAAACCAAAAGAAGAAAGATTTCTAAGATGCTCATCAATTACGGTTTGCTTCAATCGGAACATCTCCCATTTAGACTCTGAGCTTGTCTCCTTCAGACTCGATCAATAGGGCCTCTATCACTCGTTCGCTGCGTATTTCATTAGGCTCTTCTGCGCCTTACATATCTCCTAGTTGAGGTATAAGAAGAAAACTTTCTAAAGTCTAGACTCACATCTAATTTCTTAGTAAGGTAATGTCATTCAACAAAAATAGGTAGGCTCACATCCATTTGCGAACCAAGGGTAGCCCAACAAGGAGTAGAGAACAACTCGAGAATGAAAAAGCATACCATCATTGCATCAAAAAGTTAACTTGAACTTTTAGAACAATTTAGAATTAGAATTCTTAGCTGATAGCATCTCAACTAAAATGAAAATATCTTGGAGTTTTAAGGCTTTCCCCGGGTTTCAACAAATGGTCGATTTCATGATTTTGAAACCTACATGCGAAGTCACTTTCTAAACTGGCAAAAAAAGAATAGGGTTGAGAGTTTAGAGCCGGCAGGTGAAGTTCCATTCCTTCTTATTAATGAGGTATTTTGAGGAGAAGAGAAGATCGAATGTCTCATTCTTTCGCCTCTATATCTTCCCCTTTCTCGATTAGATTAGATTTATTCTATTGCATACAATCTTTCTTGATGTGAAATTTCTTCTTTACATTAGAAGGACTGTAACATTAGCTAGCATGGCTATAATAAGTTCTCTGACTTCCCTTTTATTTTTGGTTTTTATTTAGTGGTTGATGAGAAGTGAGACCCGGAGTGATCTCACTACCACTCTGTGGGTCATCCCCATTTCTTTGACTATCTTGCTTTCTTCGCTTTGACCGTATTCTTCCTATCCATGAATTGTTTCTTTGAAGGAGAGCTAAGCACACATTCAGCTCATATATTGGACATGTTCTATAAAATAAAAGAGGAATCTATCCAACTGAGATAAGAAGATCAAGCACCTCTCAAAATTTGAATGATGAGGACAATATAGATGGTCACTCTCTTAGCAAAAGTAAAGAAATGAATTATATACATAATGAATCGCATATTTATATAAGATTCATCAATCACGAACACTACGATATTCTCATTCAATCGCTATTAGATTCATTACCGGGCAAATTGCCTTTTCTAGGTGAATCGTTTTCCTAATTTGCTTCTCATTTGGCGTCCACGGGCTATTCGCTACGCAGCTCATCCATTACCTCTTTCAATGAGATTTGGTTTGTGTTTGACAGACTCTTGCTAAACACTCAGAATAATCAAGTGAGAGATTTTGCAATCGAAGACTCTTCAATATGTTTCCCGTCTCGAAAGAAGGTGAGCGATTAGCAAAGTCCTTATCTTCCTAACATCGGCCCTCGATCCCCCAAGCACTGCTTTTCTTCCTGATAAGTCTTAATAAGCATTATTTTTTGCGAAGCACCTTCGTAATTGTACTATGATTTCTTGTGCAATGAACCATGTGGAAGTAATTTTACTTTGTATTTTTGACTATATGTGTACTTGTTTCATTATATCTTTCATAAATTTTGATTATTGTTATTGTATACTTAATTATATCACATTTTGTTCATATCATTGTTTTGTATAAATCTTCCACTAATGAGAATTGGATTCTAATACATGGTTATGTTATTCTCTACAAATATTAAGAAAAGTAAATTGATAAGCATGTATGCTATAATGTTTTTTCCTAAATGCTTGATCTGCAAATCCTTTTACATTGTAGATTGTAATCTTTTTTAATATAACTATCTTGTTTGGTATCTCTTAAAAATCATTTAAATGAATCTCATCTCTTGCTCATAAATTACATGAGTATTTTCAACAAGTGATGACATATAACTTCATTTTAAACCTCCCCCCGGTGTTTATGCTTATACTATGTAATACCCACATTGTGTATGTTTCTCTCCTAATCATTCCGCATTATTTTCACGATGTATTTCCATTATTTTTTCTCTTATGCTCGATTATGATTATCTTGGAAAAGTCTAATTCATGAATTCACTAATAAAAATGGAGAATAAATGACTATAATCCACTTGCATCCCCCTTTGATAATACCAAAAGAGGGATAATATATTGAGAAATCAAAAAGGGGCAGATATTAAATAAATTGATACGTCTAGAGGGGGAGAATAATTATACCTAAGGGGGAGAACAAATAAAATTTTGAGAACATCTTTTAGGGGAAGCACTCATCTGGGGGGGCACTCATCTATGGGGAGTACACAAATTTAATAACTGACATTGTTATATACTTGATTATATTTGCAAAAACCTATTTATCTCATGATTGTTATTTATTGCACTACTCTACAAACACAACTCTATTCTAAAATGATTGATTTCTCATTATAAAATTTATTATTATTAAAATGGGGATTTGTTGAACTTGCATTCAGCATCTCTTTGGTTTGAGAATAATAAATCTCATTATGTATTTGATCATGTTTGTTGCGTGTTTATAGTATGCTTAAAATAACATGAATATCAAACCGAAGTGAACAATTGAATAGATTGATGATTTGGACTAGCATTCATACGTTTGTGCTATGTCACGACGTCGTAACACCTACCATAGGTTGTATTTTTCAATTTCAGGATGAGTGCCAAAATGAATTCAAATTAAAATACTAGTGGGGGAGCAAGGAGGAAAATATGTAAAGAAGTTAGCGCGATGCACTAAAACATACTGTGGCACAGTAGGTGTTGCCTAGAATAAAGATTGCCTAAAATGAAAAAATATCCTTACCATGTCTGCCTGATCTGTTTGCTAAGAGGTTTTCTTAAAGGATATCGCACCGCGGTAGGACTTACCACTGATGGCAGCTCACAGAGTCAATTTAAATACTGATTTGCTCCTTTCTTCAACATTGAAATGAACAAGAATGACCAGAACACTCCAAATTATTTTTAGAGCCTTGTTCCCTTACTATGGAACACTCCCTTAAGCAAACTCAAAGATCCAAAGGAGAACTTGAAATAGAAGTGCATCACTGATCATTTCATGTGAAGGACAAACGCATTAAAAATGATGAATTCTCTCATGCCTTTATCTTCACCTTCATAAGTTCATCATAGGGAGTGTTCTTGTATATTTTAGATCTATCATCACATTATATTGTCCTTCTTTTTGGTTAATTTTGTTGTAACGGTTGAGAAATTTGCTTGTGTTGGTGACTAGGTCCGTGTATGACTTAGGGATAAAATTTACTTTATCTGTGAGGCAGCTAGATCTAGGGAGTAAGTCTAGGAAGGGGTCCAAGGCCTATTTGGGAAGATAAGCTATGAACAACCGGTTCTTAGGGAGAAGAGTCGGTATAAAAAACACTCGAGTAAACATAATCACCAAAATTTCTAGCATCATAGTAATAAAAGTTTTGTATTCATATTTAAATCAATGTAAAATCATGTCTTATAATTTTCTATTCAACTTATGTATTATTTTTGAATTTAATATGATTTGAAATAATATTTGTATTAAGAGTTTATTTTTAAAATCACTTATTCACCTCTTTAAGGGCTCTAATAGATCAAATAGTCTCAATCTCAATAAAATGGTTAGCCATGTCAATTAGCTCCTAGTAATAGCTTAGTGGATTCCAATTCACCTTGGAGTTGAAAAGGCCCTCTTGAATACTATTTGTGAGGGCCACTTGGTACTTGGAGGGATCCACGTCGTGAATCCCCAAAATATCTTCTAGGAACCTATCCATAAAGTGGGCTAAGGTCTCACTCATCCCTTGCTTGATCCGTAAGAGGGCCTAAAAGCCACTCTTCTACTTTCTTGAGGTTACAAACCTTAGTAGAACTTCTAAGGAGTTCACAGATCAAGAGGGAAGCTTTTAGAACCACTACCTTGTATTGCCATCAAAGGAGGTGGCAAATAATTATAACAAATCCCATTACTGAGAGTGCTCATCAATACAATAGACATGAAAGCTCATAGGTGGCTATAAGATGGGGCTCTCTAAATCTATTTGGGACCAGTACCCAACTGATGAAATCGACAAAAGGAGAAGGCTTCACTATTTCAACAACTAGAGGGTAGGCATCACCCTTTTAAAAATAAAAAATCTTACAAGAATATTGTTCACTCATACTCTAAAGAATTCACATCAAACAGCAGGGAACCCATCTTACTGAGCATGTAGAGGTGGCATGGTCTCTAGCATAGGTCAATGGTTAAAAGGATACCTGCCACTCACTAAAGAAGATATTTGTTCAGTCAAATTGGATATCTCCTACATCATGCTCTAGAACTATTGTGTGCTCTTGTGAAAGAGGTTGAATATCTGCTCAATATAGGTCTTGCACCCAAAGATGAGCCGAGACCCTTCAGCCGGATACCAAGGGTATTCACGATCACCCATACTAACTGATTGATTCCTCGACCAACTCTTATCTAAAGTCCATGTGTTTTTTTTTGGTGTAGAAATTGCACACCATGATCTCACACCCGCAGAGTAGACGAATGACAGACAAGCGTATTGCTTGACTTCGTTCAACACAGTGTTGAAACATGTCTTTACGCTGTCACGATGAGGATTCTTTCTTCGATCGGTAGCATCAAATTCGCCAACTCATGAGTAGCCATAGCCTTCCAACTCGATCTCCATGGTTGACCTTGGAACAGGATATCGGGACAATACCTTGAAATCAACTGAGAAACACTGCGCAACTATGATCTCTGAGCCTTTTGAGATTCATAGTTGCTCACCTTCTTCGCCTATTTCTAGTTGCTCATCGACCCATCGTCTATTTCTATATGCTCACCGACTACGTCTACATAAAGAGAGGAATAGATGGAAACAAAGATCGTTCTATTGCTTTGTATTCATCACAAATGAGTTGAGGAGAACAAAAGAGTGTCACAAGTAAGGAGATCAGGCTTCCTGCAAATACAACTCATTTTTGTGGGTGATTTTATTACATACTCAAAAATGGTTACACAAAAAAGGCCACTCACTAGGAAGAGATCGCAATTACTAGAAGGGCACAAATTTGAGTCTACAACCTGTAGAAGTTGGGTCTATGATCCCTTTCAAATTACTGTTCACCCCTACTTATACTAGCGAGGGTCTGCTTTTACAAGAAAGGAGAAGAAAAATGGGTTGCCCAGGTTAAAGGAGAGTCAGACAAGGATGAGAAATTATATGGTGTGCAAATGGTCTAAAATCTAGACCATATGAACACCTCGTTAATGTACACACGATCTTAAGAAACAAATATTAGTTGATTAGAATAGGACTAAGCCTACTAGTTAACTAAGCAGGCTCTAAAGGATGATTGCTCGGGCTGACGAGGAAGAAGTCATCCATCTAGCAAGGAATAAAGTTGTTAGGCTATGCAGACATTAAAGATCTATTCACCCAGACAATTGAGGAAGACAACGAATTGCATGCGGATCGCTGGAGAACTAGGCTAAACAGACTACCAAGGAGTGACCGCCCAATAAGTTGAAGAAGAAAATGTTATGTCTTCTATGCTAAAAACGAGGTTCATGCCATGATGTTTGCCTTCCCCGGGTATTAATGCATCGTATAGTTGTAATCGAATAGAAACTCTAGCCCCCTCCGCTATCACAGGTTCAGATCCTTTTGTGTGTCTATATACTTAAGGTTCTTGTGATCTGAGAAGATCTCACAATGAACCCCATATAGATAATGTATTCAGATCTTCAGGTCAAAAATCACTGCCCCGAGCTCAAGATCGTACACTGGGTAATTCTTCTCTTGTTTCTTCAGCTGCCTAGAAGCATAGACAATGACATGCCCGTACGGCATTAGAATTGTACCCATCCCCTGATTGATTCATCTACAAAGATTTGAAATCCTTCCTTCCCAGATGGAAGGGCAAGGATGGGGCTAAGGTGAGCATGTTCTTTTGGTTCCTAAAATGTTGTCTTGCACTGTGGCATCCACTCGAAGGTTGCATCCTTCCTTGTCAATGAAGTAAGAGGGAGCACGATCCTGGAATAGCAATCCACAAAATTATGGTAGTAGCCCGCTAATCCAAGGAAACTACAGATATTTAATGTTAACTTCATCTAGGGACACTCTTGAATTGCTTGCACCTTGGCAGAGCCCACTGCCAACCCGGCTCCACTGATAGTTGTTGGAACCCATGGTCCACATCTCTTTAGTTTTAAAATATCAAATCCCAAGTTATATTTATCAATTTGATCATACTTGTGTTGGGTATAGTGTGTAGATTTACAGGTAATGAAGGGCAAGATTTTCAATCTCTATGAATTAGCATCGGGCGTTAGCTCTACTGCTGGCTCTAGTGACTTAGGATTAAAGTGGCGTGCAATGATGTATCTCTGTGACCTACCGCGGGGTGTTAGACCTAAAACTAGATGATATCCATCTTGATAACCATCGATTCAAAGGCGTCAAGAAGAAATGCTACCGCCAGACGTTAGCCTTATAGCACCGCAGTATCCAAAAGTAGAGCGAATATTATTTTGGATATTTTTTTCTAATTTAATTGACAGCTGGCGAGAATGCGTGAGAAGACCAACCGTCAAGCGCTAGCTCTACAACAGATGGTAGATTTTTATAAAATGAGTATAAAAGTGTGTGTTTCTTTTTCTAGAAATAACAACAACCAAGATAAGAAGGAGGATTTCACATCTAGGGTTCGACAACCATCTCTATTGGTACGTACCACTACCTCTAAGCAAGAAAAAGCAAAATTTCTCCCTCCCGCCTGTGATCTAGAACTCTGAAGAGTGAAGTCTCCAACGAGCATTAGTGGTTGATCGAGTGCAAGAAGAATGACATTCAGAAGCCTCGATCGAGCACCATTCTAAGGATTTCTTATTTTGAGGGAGCAATAATTTAAAACTTTTTTATTCTTATTTGTATTTTCACTTTTCTACTGAGTCTGTGTTTGTGAGAAATCGGTCTGGGAGGCTGTCAGATTCCTAGGAAGAATCTGTGGGAAATCATCCTAGAAGGATGTCTAGATCTGGGAGATCTTGTGGGCTCTAAGACCCTTCTTGGGAGAAAGGTGAATATTCGGCTCGTTAATCTTCTTAGGAAGAAGAGAGAGAGAGTCAACCGGTCCTGGGAGGGTCGGTTTAGAAACACATAGAGATTTGTTTGATTCATCTCCTCTGATCTCCAGTGTCACGGAGATCTAGTTTTGTTATTGTAAACCACTATTTAATTTTGAATAAACCTATATTTCTTTTGTTTACTCTCAAATTTTTGATTGAATGTTGTTAGGGCATTGAGGGTTGTGTGAGAAATCGAAAAGTAATTTTTTACAAGAAAATGCGGCTTTGTGACCTACCACTGCGCGGTAATGGTCTACCGCCCCGCAGTAGCTTTCAGAACTTTTTGCCCTTGGTGAAATTTATTTTAATTCTGAATTTACTTTAAAACCTCATTCACCCCCCCCCCTCCCCCTCTAAGGTTGGCCACCAGATCTAACAAGTGATATCCGAGGCATGTTACTTCAAAAAAGGGATTAAAATCATGAAGTATATGACAAACGCTAATCACGTTTTTCTTGAGGGACAAGGAGTAAATAAACCTCCTTTGTTTATGGGGAGTGATTACAGCCACTGGAAAACACGTATGAAAATATTCTTGATGACTTATAGCATGAATGTGTGGGACATGGTAGAAACAAAATAAACTACACCCACTATAACTGTATCTGATCAGATTATGGAAAAACCTCATGATAAATGGGATGACACTGATAAGACGAGGTGTATTAACAATGCCAAGGCCATGAAATATTTATTCTGCGCATTAGATAAGACTGAATTTAATAGAATTTGTAATTGTGAAACTGCTTATGATATTTGGCGTTTACTTGAACTGACTCATGAAGGTACCACGTAGGTAAAGGAATCGAAGTTATTTCATCTAGAGTCTGAATATGGACAGTTCCAGATTGAGATCGATGAGGAGGTGGATAAAATGTATACTCGCTTCATAAAGATTGTCAACGCCTCTAGATCTCTCGGAAAGACTTTCTTAAATGGGGACTTGGTTAGGAAGATCCCACGGACTTTGCCTCAACGATTCAACCCGAAGGTGAATGCCATTGCTGAATCTCATGACATCAGTACTCTAGAGATAGAGAACCACATTAGGAAATTCAGCTCAGGCTTTACACCTAAGACCCATGTGATCAAACTGAAATACAAGTTGAGGAGTATCCCAGAGAACAGAAGACGAATGCAATTACACTAAAGGTGAGTAAGGAGAAAAAGATGACTGAGAAGACTGATGATGAGGAGAGTTTATATGCCTATGCTTTCAATAATTTCATGAGGAACCCAAAGAGGCAAGAGAAGTTTCAAAGGTTTATGAAGAACGATGCAGAAGAAAGAAGGGGTAGAGCAAACCATCAAAGGTGGCAAAGATTGACGAAGAAGAACCTGCCCTGAAGTTCTTCCACTTCCATAAACCTGGACACTTCAAGCATGATTGTCCTAAGATTCTAAAGGAGGAAAGAGAAAGGAAGACCCATTGCAAGGGAAAGAAAAAAGTGTTAAAGGCATCAATGTGGGACAATACATTAGCAGACAAGTCTGACACGTTGAGTTTCAGCAGTGAAGAAGAGGCAAATTTGTGTCTTATGGGAAAGCACCAAGATGAGTCTGACAACGAATCCAGTGTTCATAGCAATACTGAGGTAACTCCTCCCACTTATGAAAAACTTTATGATCTATATGAAAAATTATGTGATAAATTAGATGATTTGAGCGATAAAATTAATGTTTTAAAATATGAAAATAAACAAATGAAAAAGGAGTTAACGTGTCTCAATAATGAACTGATTAAATATGGAAAAGAGAAGGTTGAGTCTTAAGAGTTCTCTCACTCTTTAAGCATTATAAGTGATTTGGACGAGAGCCTCTCCAAGACTTCCTCCAAAAATGAAACTCTTACCAAAGAGAGGAAGGACTTAGAAAGGGAGATATGAACTTCTCTTAGCCACATTAAGAATGGAAAGAAGCCATTCGCAAATCGGTGTGTGATGCTAGTCACAAAAAACACTGCGTTAAATGCGAAGATCCATGACTTGAACCATGTCATCCAAAAGTTTGGAATAGGAGAAAATCTCTTAATATGTTGCTGGGATATCAGTGTTTGGGATCAGGAAAGTTTGGGCTTAGATACAAATATATGAAGCTACCACACGCAGTACCACTACCGTCGGCGATAGCTCTCCTCCAGCAGATCCAAAAAATAAGCTTCAAAAACATAAAATGAATTATGATAAAGCTGGAACTCTATGCCCATCTTCCAACATGAGCCCAAACAAAGCGCAAAAGGTGATATCCATCTCCTATGTCAAGTTTGTCAAATATAATAAGTTCGGTCATACATCTGCCTCGTGCTTGAAGAAAGGATTAACGAAAATTGCTCAAATTTGGATGCCAAAGTTGACTACCTATATTATGGGTGAAACAACTTGGGTAACTAAATCTTTACCCTCATCCTATTTTTAGGTGTGTTGGCAGGCTAAAGATAGGGAGAACGTGTGGTACTTGGATTTTGGGTGTTCCAAACACATGACTGGCGATGAGGACAAGTTCCTTAGCCTAAACAAGAAGAAAGGAGGCATGGTGAATTTTGGAGACAACAACAAACGACTCATTCTTGGTATCAGCACCATAGGTAATAAGTATTTTCTATTTTAAATGTACTACTAGTAGAAGGATTAAAGCACAATTTAATTTCTATTAGTCAACTTTGCGATAAGGGATTGAATGTGTTGTTTGAAACTTCTACAAATACATATAATATTATAGACGCTAAATCGAACACTGTATTGCTCGATGCTCATAGAAATCATAATGTCTATACAATTAGGTTTGAGGACATATCTTCATCTAATTTAAAATGTTTAGTTGCAAAAAATAAAGAATTGTAACTTTGGCATGGGAGACACGATCATTTTGGGTATAAACTAATAGCCAAACTACCAAAAGAAAAACTAATTTGTGGGCTTCCAAAATTAAGCATTAGTTTGACTTATTTATGTGCTCCTTGCCAAAAGGGAAAATTCACAAAATCTTCCTTCAAAAGAAAAATGATATTTTTTCATGTAGACTACTGTAATTAATTCACATGATTCTGTTTGGTCCTCTTAGCACATGCAGTCTAGGTGGGAAATGATACAATTTTGTGATTATAGACGATTACTCACATTTTTGTTGGACCATTATTCTTACTAATAAATCTGATACATTTTTTGAATTCTCTAACATGTGCACTATATTGCAAAATGAAATGGAACTAAAAATAAAATGCATAAGGTCCGATCATGGGGGAGAATTTGAGAATGAAAATTTTACAATTGTTTGTAACAATTTAGGTATTCGACACGAGTTTTTAGTCCCATGCACTCCACATCAAAATGGAGTAGTAGAAAGAAAGCACCAAACACTCCAAGAATTAGCACGCACATTGCTAGCTGAGTTTGGCTTGCCTTGATACTTTTGGGCTTAAGTAGTCAACATTGTATATTATGTGATGAACCGGACCATGCTTTACTCTATTCTCAAGCACACCCCATATGAATAATACTATGATAAAAAGTCATATGTATCCTATTTATAGACTTTTACTGCCCATGTTTTATTTTTAACACCAAGGATAATTTAGGGAAATTTGATGAAAAATTTGACCTAGGCCTATAGAGACTATAATAAAAGAACTTTGGTAATAGAAGAATCAATTCATGTTCACTTTGATGAAATTACTTCAAATGAAGACTCTAACTTTAATATAGTTGATGATGACGTCATATCTCAAGACGAGGAGAGTATGAAGAGAGATGTAGTAGTAAGTGACAACTTAGGTGATTTAGAAGGATATAAACCTCCAAATGAACTAAATTTTTCAAAAAATCAACCTAGATAACTTGTAATTGGAAAGTCTTCGCATGGTATTAGAACCCCTTCATCTGTGTACGAATCATTTTCAAACTTATGTTTTGTATCTGAAATTAAATCTAAGAACATTGAAATTAAATCTAAGAACATTTCAGAAGCACTAAATGATGAGTCTTGGTTTTGTCCATAAACGATGAACTTAATCAATTTGAAAGAAATAGAGTATGGACAATAGTGGAGTGCGCTAGTAACCATCCAGTTATAGGTATTAAGTGGATCTTCAAAAATAAACTTGATGGTGAGTAGGATAATGAGAAATAAAGCTAAGTTGGTCGCTCAAGGATACTCCCAGATCGAAGGGGTGGATTTTGAGGAGTCTTTTGCACCCATAGCTTGCCTTGAGTCCATTATGATGTTCTTATCATTTGCTAGTTTTAAGAGGATAAAATTGTATCAAATGGACGTCAAGAGTGAATTTTTAAATGATAATATTAAAGAAGAAGTGCATGCATAACAACCACCTAGTTTTAAAATAGTAGTCATCCGAATTATGTCTACAAACTCATAAAAGCCTTATACAGATTAAAGAAAGTACCTTGTGCCTGGTATGATAGGCTAACAGTTTTTATTATGAAGTATGGGTTTAGGATGGGAAGTACGGATACTACTTTGTTTGTAAAACATAGTAATTTAACGATCATGCAAATTTATGTTGATGATATAATCTTTGGTGTCACTAACAAAAAACTATGTGAAGAAATCATAAAAGTGATGCAAAGTGAATTTGAAATGTGTTTAGTAGAAGAATTGACATATTTTTAGGTTGTAAAATTTCTCAACGAGACGATGATATTTTTCTTGTCAATCAAAATACATAAAAGATATGATTAATAAATTCAATTTTGAGAATTTGAAACAAGCGAAAACTCCTATGAGCGCATCACTAAAATTAGGGAAAGATGAAAGTGACATTTTGGTAGACCAAACATTATTTAGAGGCATGATCAGATCATTATTATATCTAAGTGCATCTAGACCGATATCATGCTTGTAGTGTATCTTTATGATAGATATCAAGCTAATCCTAAAGAATCTCATCTTAAAATCGTTAAATGAATCTTTAGGTACCTCATAGGTTCTCAAAATCTTGGTCTTTGATATCCACATACCATTAACTTCAAGCTTCATGGATATTCGGATTCAGATTATGTCAGGTGCTCACTTGATCGCAAAAGTATAAGTTTCATGGTCGAGTAGGAAACAAAATTATGTTGCCCTCTCTATGATCGAGGCCAAATATATTGTCTTAGGAAGCTATTACACACAAGCATTTCGGATGTTACAAACATTAGAATACTTCAGTGTCTCCTTCAAGAACATTGAAATTATGTGTGATAACAAGAGTTTTATATATTTAACCAACAATCTAGTGCATCACTCTTAGTCTAAACAGATATACGTTCGACATCACTTTATTCGTGATCATATTAATAAGGAAAATATGAAAGTGAGCTTCCTTGACACTGACGATAGCTTGCGGATATCTTCACAAAACCCCTCCCTGACGCTTGTTTTTCTTTGCTTCAATTAGAATTGGGTGTTTTGGATCTTACTGTGTAATCTCTTAACCTCAGAAACTAATGAGTGATTTTCTTCCAGTTTTTTATTGTAATAAAGTGATAGTACACCGCATATTTATATAAAATCATCATTAGAAGCAAAAACTGTCGAAATCTTGGTCATTTTTTGTGAACTCGCATCTCTGTAAGTTACCGTCGCTCGGTAGCACTAGTGTTAGTAGTAAGTTAGTTTTTTGTATGCTTATCTCGTGTTTGTTTTTCTGTTTTTACTTTTTATGGCATTTACTGTCATGCACTTCATTCATGTGTGCATTTCTCTTTCAGTGTGTTATATAAACAAAAATTTAATAAAAATTTGAAACTTTACAAAAACACAAAAACATGCTTTTTGATTCGTTTTTCAGTTTGATTTGTTTGATCTTTAATTATTAAAAAACCAAACAAAATATAAAAGCCCAAAATAAAAAAAAATATTTTTCGTTTATTTATTTTTCAAAAAAAATTGCGATAAAATCGTGCCATTATTATTAGGGCGTGCATGACTAGAACTTAAAGTATGAAGATTATGTGCAATGTTTTATTTAGGATTGTTAATCTCTATTCACATTATAAGCTTTGTCATGTTGTGTCTAATCTATTAGTACTTTACTATTGAGTGTTATTTGATATGAAAGTGTATGTTTGATATGCCTTTAGGTATGTGTGAGGATTTAAGTAGCATAATGACTTTTCACTATTCACAGATCCCTAGAGAATACACTCTAGTAGAAAATTCAAAGCTTACATGTTATAACTCATGATATTGTGTCTAACTTGCTAGGAATGACTTGAAAAAATAATGTCACGTTATTCATTTTTCATATATTGTGTTTAGAACATTGGGCCAAAAATTTATAGGAGTAAGGTCTTTGTATATAAGTTAAAGTGTATCTATCTATGTGGGTAAATTTTGATTGATTCAGAGAGCTTGAACTAAACAAAAAATATATATAATTGATAGTGAAATATAAAAAACATGAAATAAAAAATGTGTGTGTATTACTTCTATGTTATCAATGTATGTGTCAATGATACCCCCAAGCACTACTCATTTCTCCTGATAAGCTTCTATGAGTATTGTAAGGATAGGTACCTTGGTTTTTTGAATCATTTTGATCTTGTACAAAGACAGTAAATTAAGTTAGGATCCTATGTTCACTACACCAAAATGCACTATAGTAAGCACCTAAATCGTTACCATAAGTGCCAAAAATCGTTACACAAACTATTTGGAAACGAAAAAAACTTTAAGTAACGGTCGTCCTCTAAAGCTCGACGCTAATACTTCTTGTAACGAATGTATGTCTGTCGTTACAAATAAATTAATTGTAACAAAATATTATTCCTCACTCAAAACAGATCTTCCTCACCAAAAATAGATTCTTCCTCACAAAAAATTAGTTACAATAAATATTTTTATTTCGTTACGAATGTTTTTTCCCTTAAAAAAATCAGTTACGATAAATACTATTTCTCGCAATAAATTCATTTACAATTGTTTTCTACTCTCCTCACTAAACAATCATTTATATATCATAATATTCTGACAAACACACTTACAAAAATAAGACATCAACTTTCACAAGCTCTCATCCAGATTCATTTAAATATTTATTTATTCACAAAGAGAAGTTTTACATGTACTCAAATTACATAATCATAATAATGAATCTTCCGACAAAATATTACATAACAATATTAAGATCAACAAATTTAAATAAGACATCAACTTAGACAC